>OY728167.1:638416460-639666460 GCA_963277665.1 Viscum album
AGATTTTCATTTCTAACCAATTGATAACCAATGAATTAACATTATATATATTTATACAGTAATATTTCATAATATAGTTATTCCTATTGATACCCACCATTATAAAAACTAGGTGATACCTATCAAATTTCAGTAGTATATTATAGTTTAGTTAAACTCAATGTTGCGTATAAATCATGCTATCAAACACATAAAACTTATTTGAAGAGAAATATATCATAAAATATCATGGTGTTACATTATACCAACATTATAATAATTTTGGACACAAAATTTTATCACTATGACACAAAAAATTGAGGATACTTCAACCCCATCACATCATGGGTTCCCATGTATCTTTCTCAAATTTATGGTTTTTATAAAGAACATTAACTTGGTGAGTGGTATTGTACTTAATAAATATATCTATTAAATCCGTAATGTACATTATTTTTTCCTCAGAAAACAGATCATGAACCATCACTAAAACCTTTAATTTAATTACATGTGAAGTATCATGTGTGTGCTTCATTAAGAGGGATACATGGAACATATCATGTAATTGAGAGAGATTCGATAGAAACACCAAATGATAAGAAACCATCCTGATAAAATCAAGAATTTAAAAAGGACCAATATATATAAGGATCAAATTACCCTTACTTATAAATCTTATAAACCTATTCTGAGGTGTTAATTATAGGAATACCTTTACACAAACGTTAAATTCTAGATATCGTCTATGATTGTCAGCCTAACTTTTTTGTCGAATCTGAGCTTCCTTGACTTTCTGCTGAAAGGATATAACCTTATCTACCATTTCCTAGACTAGCTCATGTCCCAATGGGTTTCCTGATACTTAATCATAGAACATTTATGTTCTATACTTATTACCATAGAGGGTTTCATAAGGATCTATTTGAATTCTCACATGAAACCTATTGTTGTAAAAAAACTTTGACAGAGAAAGGTGTTGATCCCAAACACCATTGAAATCCATAAATCATGATATTAACATATATTATAGGGTATTAATGATCTAATCTGATTGTATATATATTTTAGGATGATATATAATGTTAAAGATCAGCTCTGTATTGAAATATTTCTGAATACTTCTATAAAACTTCGAGATATATCTCGTATCCTGATCTACTACAATATAATTTGGTAATCGATTAAACCATACCACTTACTTAATTTATATCATGTTAATATTATCATGAGATAAATATTCTATGATTTTAATTAAATAGGATATATTTTTAAGGTAATTTAATACAACCCAAATAACATTATGTCCTTTAGATTTTTTCGAGAGTTCAATGATGAAATACATGGTGATATTTTTCCATTTCCATTCTGGTATGGGTAATGGTTATAACATCCATTTATAATTTTTATCTCAACCTTTACTTTATGATATATTATTAGTTTAGATACATACTATGTATTATCCCTTTTCATGTTGTCCCACTAAAAATACTCATTCATATATCTATATATCTTCATACATCTAATATGAATAGGGAATGATGAACTATAATCTTTTTCAAACTAATCATTATTGAAATCCAATATTTATGTGACACATACTCAGTTTTTAATCCTTATCATTCAATCACAATATTTTTTGAACTCATTAACATTCCTCGCCTTCTTATGTAGTTATACATCTTCCTTTAATGCCTCTTTTATCCTCACATGAATGGATGGTTGAATATTCATCAAATAAAGATAAGAGCTTTCTTACTTCCATATGATTTCAGGGTTCATATTGTGAAAATACATAAGTATTATATCCCTTTAAATCTGCATCTTGTATAAACTAACATGATCCTTTTAACTTAGGCCATCAACCACCTTGTTCACATTTCTAGGGTGATAATGTATCATGTAGTCATAATATTTAATCAACTCAAACTATCTACAATGAATTATATTTAATTATTTATATGTGAATAAATTATTAATTATTTTATGATTAGTATATATATCATATTTTTCACCATTAAAATAATTACTTTATATTTTAATGAAAAAATTACCACTTTCAACTTCAAATCTTGATTCGGGTAATTTTTCTCATGAATTTTCAATTGTTCGGAGGTATAAGAAATCATCATATAATTTTTCATGAGGATGTATTAAAGTCCCATATTTGATGAATCACTATTATACAATAACTCTTCTCTACTTTAGGGTAGTTTGATATTAGGGGGACTAACATAGCTTCTCTTATGTTCCATGAAAGTTTCCTCACATTCATCTATACAAAGGGACTTGGATCCCCTCCATGTCAAAAGGGTTATTGGATTTGATAGACATGATAATTCTTTCAAAATTAATCGATATCATCTATCCAACCTAAGAAAAATATGATCTCGATCACTATGGTTGGTCTGGGTTATTTCTTAAGAACATTCTTCTTTGAAGGAACTAGAAATATACCCTCACTTTAGACTAATAGAATCAACAATAAAACATTACATTAAAGGGGAATTGGTGGGTTCAAATGGAAACACTATAGATTCATAAAGACTACAAAAAAATTGATTAAGTTAAACTCTAAAGACTCTATTCAATAAATCTATGAATATGGAAGGGGGATTGGTAGGTTAATAAAGAAACACTATAGATTCATAAAGATCATACCTCATACGGAAGTCTATCTTTGATACATTTTCCGTTTTGACCCTTAGTTAATGATATCTATAAAAAAGGTCAATCTTGGAATATTATTGACCACCAAAAATTTGATCAAACAACCTATAAATGTTGAGTAGATGAATATTTTTCTTGATAATAATTTTTTTATATTCTCAAAAATAAATATGAAGAAACATTTTCCCATATTTTATCTTAATATAAAGAATAGGCATACCACATGGTGGAGCACTATTGCATATGAATCCCATATCAATATTCTTTAAGAGATTATTCTTTAATTCATGTTCCTTAATCAGGTCCATTCTATATAGATTATTTTCAATAGGTGTAGTATGATGTATGAGTTCTATTTAAAACCTAACATCACAATTAAATGGAAGAATATGAAAGTCTTTAGAAAATACGTCAGCATATTCTTGAATAATATGAATATCTTTGTAACATACCCCAATCAATAAATCTCTAACATGCCCAGAAAAGGTTAGTTATAGGGTCTCAAGAACACCTCCCCATATTCCAGATACTTCCAACTAGTAGTAGGGGTATGGATAGTATAGTGGGGAGAATATACCCCCTTGGTATGAAGTGTCATAGTAGAAGAAAAAATACATAATAAAAAAGAAATAATTAGAATAAACAATGAGGATGAAAATAATAAAATCCAACTCAATAATCCAATAAATAATAAGGAGTAATGTAATTACAAGATAGAATGCATCTAAATGTAATGATAGAATAATACAAGAAAAACAATAGCAGAATCAAATAAAAGACTCATGTCCCGGGTCCCGAGCCCCATGATGATCCCACCTCCAAACTCCATCCCATAGAAAACAATAAATCAATAGTAAGGTCATTTTTCATTGTCCAAACCTACATCCATGAGGTTTTATCAGGTGCCAAAGAGTAGCCAGAATATGTCATTTGTGAAACTCACTCAATCGAGACCACCATGTCCAAACAAAAACCATTCTGATAATAAGTGTATGAAATAAAGAGATAAACATGTGTATTGATTAATTTAAAAATAAAATAAATAAAAAATCTACTTTTGATCCATTCCTAAATATCTATAAGCATTTATTACAACCATTCCAACCATAACCATATAACCAAGGTAAAACAACCAGCTTCGGCGCCATGCTGGAATATCTCTGAGCATGTCTTACAACCATACCAACACCCCCATATAACCATGGTATAGTCATAAAAAACAACCTGGGTCAACGTCCTATAACCATTACAACATCGAACTGAGCATATCCAACTCTCTATAAGCATTACAGTATGGATTAGGTCGAGCCCACTCAATATTATCATTACAACATATATGTGTGAAATTGAATTGGCCTAGCCTGTTATATAATCATCTCAACATAGAACACAAATCCTGTAAAAAAAATGGATATCACAATATCAAATCATATGTATAAATTGTAAATTATGAGAATTACCATGATTACTTCATATGAAACATTACTATTCAATTCAAAATTGATTAATAATTATATCAATAAGAAATAAGCCAAAATTTAGGGATTATATAACAAGAAAGAACCCTAGGACATATGTCATGATAAACATATATTAATCCATTATTCAATTTATTTATATTTAATTGATTTAGGCGAACACTACATTGTTGAAATAACAATATTGCATAAACATAGAAATTATCAAACCATAGGGTTATGATTTATACGCCCTACCTTATACTGAAGAACCAATAACAATTCCAATGGCTAATTCCCAGTAGGAAGAAGGTGTCAATGATTGTAAAGAGGTACTTAGATGAATATTGATCATGATAAAAACCAATAATGTAATTAAGTAAGGTGTTTAACACAATGGGTTGTAAAATAATGAAGAGAAGGAAGAAACATGATCAAAGGAACATTCTAGGGATTGATCAGGTTAATGGGATATTCAGAAGGGTGTTTGGAACTCCAAAATAGCATGTAGGATTCCCTAGGTTTGAGAGGAAAGAAGTTGCAGCTGATTGGAAATAAAATCAGCTGAATGGAACAATTAAAACAATTCTTTGGGAATTTATATAGAGTGTAATTCTGTTACACATCATGTAAATTTTTTTCATGGTATCTACTGAAAAAATCGTCGCTTTGAATTTATTTTATTAAAATCCATGAGAATTTACATGATGTGTAAACCCCTTACACAGTGTGTAAATGTTTTAAAGTTTATTTTTCATCCAATTTTCCCTTTAAGGACTCTCAATTTACCAAGAACCCATTTAACACTTAATCCCAATTATACCCAAACTCCATTAAATAAAAAAACATACATCACAAAAATTTAGATCATTTCTCCACAAATACTCTCTGTCTCTGAACAAGACATGACCATTGTAGCTCAAATGAAAAACTTAGAGAGAAATGTACCTGAAAAAATATAGGATCTCACAACCTCTCCACCTTATAACAGTTCATCCTAGAGATTCCACAAGTATCATTAAGAGGATTCAGTGAACAAGTCTATCCATTGTGTTTGCACATCAGACTCCCTTAACCTAGTCTCCTCCTGAACATGCACATGCTTCCACTGCACTCATACCAATGGTATAGTTCGTCCTTAAAGATATTTCTCACCAAAATCAATAACCATTATTTAATTCTCATTAAAGGAAACATCATCAAAAATCTCAACGAATGCTAAGTATATCACATGTGAAGGATATAGATGATCTATTTATAGTTTTGACACATGGAAAACATCAAGTATGGAACTATAGAGATATGGAAGGGCTAGACAGTACCCCATTGAAATGACCCCTAAAACTATTTAAAATGGTCTGAAAAACCTATGCGATAGCTTCCCATGTTTCTTTATATGACATTTCCCTAACCTAGGTGACACATAAAGAAAAACATATTGATCAACCTCTATTTCTAGAGGTCATATATGATGGATAGAATATGATACCTATCTTTTCGGTGGAGTCACTAACCATTATATGATCGAATGAACCTATTCTGATGTCTCCTGAACAAGACTAGGCCTAGAAAGTACTGATTCACTTGCCTCTAGACAACAAAGAGGTGAACAAAATGTCCTTCCATACAAGTCCTAAAAAGGTTCCATTTGGATCGATGAATATAACCTATTATTATATAAAAACTCCACTATTTCCAAAATTTTCCCCCATGAACCACCAAAATCCAAAACACAGGCTCATAGTATATCCTCTAGCACATTAATAGCCCACTCATATTGACCATCAATCTGTGTATGGTAGGGTGTGCATAAAAGAAAATGTAATCCTGAGGCTTTATAAAGAACCTGTCAGAAATTAAATGTGAAATAAGGATCTCTATCTAAAGTGATACTCTTCGAAACACTATGAAACCGAACCAACTCACACAAATATATATTCCACAAATCATCAACTATGATGGTTTCCCTGATAGTAAAGAAGTACGATACCTTATTCAGTTAATCTAGAATGACCCATACAACATCATTCATACGGTTTTTCCTGGATAATTATGTCACAAAATCCATTGTGACTTCATCCCATTTCAACTCTGGGATGGGTTAAGGTTGAAAAATCCTAGTTGGTCCTTGATTATCGGCTTTCACCTACTGAAAAGTGAAGCATGTAGCCATGAATCTTGACACCTATTATTTATTCTTGACCACTAGTACTATCTATAGAGATCATGATACATCTCTATTAAACTGGGATGTACTTCCCATTTAGAGGCATGAAACTACCTCATCAGTTCCTTATGAAAACCCGTAGAAACCCATACTCATCCACAGAAAAAATAAAATAGAAACTACTGAGAGACTATCGTGATGGTGCCTCCCCACCATATAATTTCTCTCTCATAACTAATCCTTATGGATTAGACAAATTCTTGGACTTAATCAGGTCTAAAATCATGGGTATAATTGATGTCGAAGCTAGAGATCCTCACCCTAGAGATTCTTGAACATCCAGACGCATGTATGCAAAGAGGGCCATTATCTACCACACATCACAAGACTCTCATACTTCCTATGTACATGAATTTTGGAACAAAGTGTCAGAAACTATGCTTACCTTTGTTGGTTTATAATCCAATTAAAAGTCGAAAGACTAAAAATAATCGACCCACCTCCTCTACCAAAGGTTAAGGTACCACTATGAAAATATGCACCTCAAGATATTGTGATCCATGTATACCACAATCCTCTCACCCATGAGATAGTATCTGCAACATCTTAGGGAATGTCCCACTGCCACTAACTTCAAATCCTACATAGGGTAATTCCTATCATGTGGTATCAGATTATGGGAGAATAAGCTACCACATGATCCTCCAGAATTAAAATTGCTTTGATTCCAACTTCAGATGTGTCATAGTACACGGTATATACTTTACTAGGAACAGGAAATGTGATGATAGGAGTTGAGGTCTGCCTACCTTTCAGATCATGAAAGGATCTTTTGTAATCATTAGACCAAACAAACTTCAACCACCTCTTTTTCATCCCATACATTTGTTCTACCAAATGGGATAAATCTTGGATAAAACATCGTTAATAACCTCTTGCAATAAGAAAGCTCCATATTTCAAGGAAATTATTGGGTTGTTCCCAAGATATGACAGATATGAAATTATTTAGATCAACGGATACTACTTCCAATGAGAGAAAATGGTCGAATAAGTTTCATTTATTTATCCTAAAATAGTATTTATCTAGCTTAGAGTAAATATGATTCTCTCTCAATGTACTCAGCATGATGTCAAGATGTTTGGTATGATTATTTGTTGACTGGGTGTACACTAAAATATCCTCAACAAAAACCACCAAAATTGAACCAGAATCATATGAGATATCCTATTCATTAAGGCCATAAATATTGTAGGAACATTAATAAACCCAAACAACATCACTATGAATTCATACAATCCATACTTACTCCTAAAAGCATTCTGAGGTATGCCCGATTGTCTCACCCTTAACTGATGATTTTATGATCTCAATTTAATATTGGAGAAGATATTAGCACCTATCATATGATTGAAATTATCACCAATGCATGGAAGAGGATACCGGTTCTTGATTATCATCTGATTCAACCTCCTATAATCTACACATAAGAGCAAAGATCCATCAAATTTTTTTGGGGAGGAGAACTTGAGAACCCCAAGGAAATTTACTCTTCCATATGAAGAATTTTGATTCTAAATCTTCCAAATGGAACTTCAAACCCCAAAGACCATTTGGTTCCATTAGGTAAGTCGGTAAAGTAATTGGATCTACTTTCTCTACAAACATGATTGTGAACTAGATCTATCAATCAAGTGGTAAGACATATAACTCATCATGGAAAATATCCCAATAACGTTCTACCACTAGATGAGAATAATCCTACCACATCCCAAAATTATATAGAGTAAGACCAGTGATTTAATCCACGACACAATCCAATATGCATTGAATTGGCCTCACACAACCAACCTGAATATCCCACTCACCCTAGTGAGAATAGTTATTTCCATCTGGACATAGGAAAGTAACTCTCATACTATAACAGTTGATATGATCCTAGTATATAACTAACAAATCGCTACCATGAAACAAGTATAACCCTTTCATTTCCATCACGAATTGATCCCAAAAGAAATGGTAACCACCAATATCTTGATAACACACATTGTAACATTTGACATTTTCATATTGCACTCTTAGTAGTGTGTTGATCGTGTAAGGGTTGGTGTCCTGAGAACCAATTGTATTGTACTTTGATTACATGAATGTACACTTATTATAAATTTCTCATTATTCTGCATGACTATAATATAATAATGTCCTAGAATATTTGTTGAATTAATAAGGTCATGGAAGATCCCTGCTATGATGAGAACCTTGAAATGATATAACAATATTCTTAAATAAAGTTCTACGGTTGGATGAAATACTATGATATGACACATAGTATATAGACCGTCATGTGCGAGTACTCGTAAGAAGATGAGACTCTCTCTCATGGAGTTCGCACTTGGTAATCTCCAAGATGAGAGATTATGAGAACATACCCACTAGTAGTAATTCCGAATGTCTTGGTGTCATCAGATATTGCTATCTAAGAGTGTGTGTAATGGTACTTGGACTAGAAGATTATCATTAACTCATTTCATGACTCGCGCACTTAGATTTTCTGAGGAAAACTGTTACGAAGAGAGTTTTCAGGACGTAGGGTACATTGGGTGCATCACGAATGACATGTTGTTAATGGATAAGTCGAGGAAGGATTTGTCCCTTTCATATTTATGGAAGTAGATATCTCTTTCCCTTTGATTGAAATAGAGCTGTCGTACAAATTCCATGGCCATGGTGTAACGACGAGTTTATTTCTGGAAGTCAAAGAATCACAGATCAAGAATAGAGGTTTATGACACTACCATGAAACCTGCTTGATGAGATATTGAGACAAAGGGATTAAATTACATAGTAAGAGTTCATATGAGGTGTCACATCAATGAGGCGTCAACTTCTTTCTCTTGGGTGCCTTGACCCGTTGGTAGACAGTAATCTTGGACTTTAGGCAAGCCCGCCTAATGCCAATGAGAAAGAGGCCTAGAGGGTCACACACTAAGTGTATCCAAGTATCTCAAGTAGAATAAAGATTATTCCCATACATTGTTTAATAAATATTCAAGGAATCCTAAATCTTTTTAATGATGGAGGAAGAAGGAAATGAAAAACAAGATATACACGCCATGTATTAATGATTACACGCCATGTAGTTTATCATGGAAAATAAGTACACGCCATGTATTAATTATTACACACTGTGTAGTTTTAATTTTGGAAAGGAAATGAAAAACAAGTACACACTGTGTATTAATGATTACACACCGTGTAGTTTTATGGAAAAAAAGTACAGGCCGTGTATTAATGATTACATGCCATGTAGCTTTCCAGTCGGGATTTTGAGGATATAATATTGTTTTATTAAATGATATTTATTATAATCAGCCTGGGCGCATGTCAAGGAATTAATTATTCGACATTGGATTTTCAATAAGAATCAATGAAATAAATAAAACGCATAACCCATTTATTTATTGTCATAACTCTACAACCTCAAACCCGATTATAAATATCCTTACAACCCCAACTATTTTCTAATAAGAGAATCGTTGTGAACAACAATTATGAAGAATTCCCTCAAGGCCGAGAGAACTTCTTCCTCCAAGAACGCTCTCAAGACAGAGAGAGATCCTCATCCATCAGATCAAGAAGATCTAAGGCGGACAATGAAAGCAAAGGTTTCTCCACTCTATCACCCAGAGAATCCTTTGGCGACGTCCAGAGATACGTGGTGCATGTGTGGATCACCGCTAGAGGAAGTCTACACTTGGCTTCTACGACGCAATGACGAATCACATAGGAATGTGATCAAGAACATCAATAAAGAACGAACACCCAAAAGTTACTTCTTTGTAATTAATTAAATTAATTATAATCAACCTATAACGATCCTACTTTCTGGTGTCACGAATTTCCTTTTCTCTGTCTATTTCTGTGATTCGATCTGTGGAGACTGGCATTTATCGTCATATTGATCCATGATTGATCATTGCTAATGAGAAAAGGCCAAGTGGGCACATCCACCCACGAGCTTTCACTGCGCCCGAATCCTTCAAATGGTATCAGAGGGAGGTTACAACGTTGATTATAGTTATTTAATTTTGATTGATAATTTATGCATTTATATTTGATTTAATTTGAAATAAATCGTTCTATAAATCTGAATGAACGAGATCTATTCTTATTTCTTTTGTTTCTTGATTCACATCAAAGAAACAATCTTTTAATTTTAATTTTGATTAAATTAAAAACGAGGAACTCATCCAGAGGAGCCACTCTTTCTGTCTGTACAACACGAGAATACACGGCGTGTAGTGAAAACTACACGCTGTGTTCTTAGGTCCATCGAACCGGTACTAGTCCGCCAAACCATGCCGTGTGAATTGTATTACACTATGTTAACCAGAAATGAACGGCGCGTGGGAACCAGAATACACGGTGTTTATGTTGAATCAACACGCCATGCAATATGATCTGGCCCAAGTGAAACCATGTACAAGGAGAAGCCATGTTCTGCGTACACAGGATTACCAGGCTGGTAACCACGTAACAAGGAAGTACATGCCGTGTTAGATTTATCTACACGTCATGTACTCCAAAATTTATGAAGTAGAGAAAACACGCCAAAGCCCCCGACGTGTACTTTGGATAAAGGGTGAAAATAAATACACGCCATGTAAATATAAACTACACACTGTGTACTTTCCAGAAATGGAATTTCACTAGGTTTCCTCCAAAAGTACATAGACTTGTACAAGGGATATGGATGAGAAGAATATCAATGAAATTCTGAAAGGAATTTAATATAAAGAATTGATTAAATATAAGATCATAATTAATTAATTTCAAGCACGACTTATCTTAAATAATAGAACGATTAATATAATTTGAATTCTAAATATGCGTAAATGTTGTTGCATGCTATGAATGATCATGATCTAAACCAAAGACCCTTTGTATGTGTGTTTAGTTTCATTAAAATTTGTTTAATTTAAATTCGTTGGCCTGCGAGCCTTCTTCCAATAAAATGTAGGGCTTGCATGCCCGTGGTTTCTTTAATGTAAACCCCATGTAATGGAGGATCTCCCAATCTAGAGGGGATGGTTCAAAACCCGAAGCTGAGGTGAAACCAACCCAAGAAGATACAAAGGTGGATAGGTGGGAGCTACAAAACAGGAACCATCGGTTCAAGGTGTTTTTCCCTAGGTCAGGGTTAGCTTATCAAACTTCTAGATAAGATAACTAATAGAAGCTCATGATCATGCCATCTTATTTTATTTCTGTCTGATTTCATGGTTTATTTATTATGTATGTGTTGTTAAGATCACATAATTAATTAAACAATCATGCAAAGATGGAATAAAATAAAAACTGAACTATGCGTAAACATTATCAGAACATGGTTAATCACTTAAGCAAGAATCACTTAATATTAATAAGAATGTGATAATGTGAAACTATGAATAAAATATTAAAATCCCTCAAAAATCATATCAAGTCAGACCAAGCCTTCTGTTACTTGATTAAGGGCAAGACTCAGTAAAACTATGTGTTTGACCAACCCTTGTTGGGACACTTACTTTTATAAAGGAATCCCTTATGAAAGGTTTCGGGTTGACTTAACCATATTACATCAAGAGGAGTAGCCCTTTCTAGACATGGTGTAATATTGGAGGAAAGAGTTGAGGAAATCCGAGTTAGGATTTTAGGATTGGGGAGTCCCCTCAACAGATCAAGGAACTGTAAGCTCACAGTTGGAAAAGACCTGCCTACCTAAATACCTTCAAATAGCTTAACAAACCCTTGTTGGGGTTACGCGAAGGGGAATATGGATCCTTTACACTAGAATGTCAAAAAGCTGGACATTCCGAGTTCAATGGTGAGGGCCATTGGGACTTGATAAAATAGTTGGAGACTTAATAAGATTTATTATTTCTCATAAAAAGGTAATCAAGAAAGTATTGATAAATATGCTCTTTTAATTTGTAGAATCAAAATAAAAAACTTGTCTACCACATTTTCTCTGTGATCAATTCTGGATAAAGACAATATCCTCCCTGGTAGTAACTATCATGAATGGTTTAGGCGCCTTCGGGTTATCCTACGCCATGAACGAAAGTTTTATGTGGTGGAGTACTCACTTCCTGATTCTCCTCCCCAAGGGGTGAGTGATGAAGATTTCATGGTTTATGATCAAAATTTGAGCGATGCACTCAACGTTCAATGTTTGATGCTATCATCAATATCTAGTGAGCTCATGAAGTCTCATGAAGACATGGATGCCTATAGCATGCTTGAGAACCTCCGTGGTCTATACCAGAAGAGAGAAAGACAAGAAATGTTTGTGATCTCCAATGCTCTATTTCAGAGCAAGCTTGGAGAGGGTGCCCTAACTGGGCCTCATGTATTCAATCTCATTGGATACATTGAGCGCTTGGAGGATCTAGGGTTTAAACTCCCCGAAGAACTGGGTACTAATCTCATTCTTGCATCAATCCCCCAGAGCTTCTCTAACTTTTTTGTGAACTTTAACATGAACAACATTGAGAAGTCTCTGTCTGATCTTCTATCGTCATTCACCAAGTGGACAATGACATGATGCGTGAAAAGAATTCTGTCCTCATGGTGAAAAAAAGGAAAGGGAAGACGAAGAGCCTTAAGACCAAAGCTTCTTCAAGGCCTTACAAGAAAAGTAATATCAAAGGGTTGGAAAGAGAACAGGAGGCTGTTTGCTTCGCATGTGGCAAGAAGGGCCACTGGAAGAAAAACTGCACCCAGCCTAGGAAGCAAGGGGATGCTTCAGGTGCGTTTTTCATCGAATGAAATCTATCTGTTTCTACAAATTTGGTATTAGATACTGCTTGTGGTGATCACATATGTATCCAAATACAGGAACCAAGTATATTCAAGAAGATTGATCGAGGGGAGGTAGATCTACGAGTAGCCAACGGAGCCAGACTTGCTGTTGTAGCTGTCGTGGACTACCACCTCACATTGCCAACTGGAATGATCTTGGTGTTAAAGGGTTGTTATTATGTTCCTTCTGTAACCAAAAACATTATTTCAGTATCCAGATTAGATACTGATGGATACATCTTCATGTTTGGAAGTGGATGTTGCTACTTTTATAAAGATAACCTTTGTTTTGGTAGGGTACATTTATATAACGAACTTTATGTGTTAGACTACACAAAAAAAGTGATGGAAATCAATGACAAAGTTAATTCACATGACTCATACCACACCTAACATTGGAATCATCGACTAGGTCATGTCAATGAGAAATGTTTGACAAAATTACATCAAGATGGGTATTTAGATTCTTTCAAACTAAAACCACTTGGTGTATGTCATGCATGTCTACAAAGAAAAATGACCAAAGCCACATTTAGTGGGAATGGTGAAAGGAATAAAGAGCTTATAGAATTAGTTCACACAGATGTGTGTATACTATTTCCAGTTGAAGCAAGGGGTGGGTTCTCATACTTCATAACTTTTACTGATGATTTTAGTAGATATGGATATATATACTTAATGAGGTATAAGTCATATTCTTTTGATCGGTTCAAAGAATACAAGAATGATGTTGAGAACCCGTTTGGTAAGAAGATTAATAAACTCCACTCAGACAGAGGAGGAGAATATCTTAATGAGGACTTCATTGATTTATTACGGGAGTTTGGGATTCTATCTCAACTCACTCCTCCTTACACGCCACAGTGGAATGGTGTACGTGAAAGGAGGAACTGCACCCTGTTGGACATGGTGAGATCAGTGATGAGTCATGCGAGTCTTCCATTATCCTTTTGGGGATATGCATTACAAATAGCAGCACACATACTAAACCAAGTACCAACTAAATCGATAAATGGTATTCCATACGAGTTATGGAGTGGATGCAAAGCCATGTTATCTAATTTACATGTGTGGGGTAGAAAAGCATTTGTTAAGGACTCTTCAGGAAACAAACTTGCATCCTGAGGCACAAAGTGTATCTTTATAGGATATCCCAAGAAAACAAGGGGATATTACCTATACAACCCCTCAGACAAAAAGGTTATAGTGGCAAGACACACCATATTCCTTGAGAGGGAGCACATCTCCAAAAGAGATAGTGGGAGCGAGATAGACTTTGATGAAGTTGAGGCTCAAGATACACCAGAGTTGGTACAAGAACAGATTCCACAATGCCCCATGGAAGAACAATCTGTCCCAGAGACACAAGAACTGCGTAGGAGCACAAGAGAGGTGAGAGAACCCGAATGATATGGTTTTATTGTCACCGAGGATGGTGACTCATTATGGTTGATAATGATGATCATCTTACCTACAAGGAAGCAGTTGAAGGTACAGATGTTGCCAAGTGGAAAGAAGACATGAATTCTAAAATAGATTCCATGTACCAAAACCAAGTATGGATTTTGGTAGATCCTTCAGTTGATGTAAATCCTATTGGTAATAAATGGGTATTTGAGAAGAAACTAGACATGGAGGGGCAAGTCAACACCTATAAGACACCACTGGTTACAAAAGGTTTTATACATCGTCAAGGAATTGACTATGATGAAACCTTTACACCGGTTGCAATGCTAAAATCCAACAGAATCATATAGGCCGTTACTGCTTACCATGACTTTGAAATTTGGAAAATTGATGTCAAAACAACTTTCCTTAATGGGAACCTCCAGGAAGATGTCTACATGACACAACCTGAAGTGTTTGTGACTCCAAAGGATGCCAACAAGGTATGCAAGTTGCAGAAATCCATTTATGGATTAAAGCAAGCATCGAGGTCATGGAACATTCATTTTGATGAAGCCTTAACAGAATTTGGATTTGTTATGAATGAATGTGAGCCTTGTGTCTACAAAAGGTTTAGTGTAAGTGTAGTAGTTTTCCTAATAGTATATGTTGATGACATATTACTAATTGGAAACAAAGTTTCTGTCTTACAATCAGTTAAGTCATGGTTTCATAAATGATTCTCTATGGAAGACTTGGGCGAGGCAACATATATTATAGGGATCAAGATCCATCATGATAGATCCAAGAGAATGATGGGTCTGAGTCAAAGTACATACATTGACAAGATACAGAAGAGATTCAGTATGGAATAGTCTAAGAGGGGGTTGTTTCCAATGTCACATGGCATTCATCTTTCCAAGAAAATGTGTCCTCAGACACATGAGGAAAGAAAGAAAATGGAAAGGATCCCTTACGCATCCGCGATTGGGTCAGTCATGTATGATATTCTATGTACAAGGCTAGATGTTTCTTGTGCATTAAGTGATGTAGGTAGATATCAAGATGATCCAGGAGACCGCCATTGGATGGATGTCAAGACTATCCTTAAGTATCTGAGGCGTACTAAGGATATGTTCCAGGTTTATGGAGGAGATGAGGAACTAGTCATCAGAGGACATGTATATGCTACTTTCCAGACTGATCAAGATTACATGAAGTCATGGACTGGATACGTATTCAGTTTGAACGGAGGTGCAATGAGATGGAAGAGCTCAAAGAAAAGTGTGGTGGAAGATTCTACAGTGGAGTTCGAGTATATCGCAGCTTCTAAAGCAGCTAAATAAGCAATATGGATGCGAAGCTTCATCCAAGAGATGGACGTAGTACCTAGTAGTAAAGATCATATCACACTCTATTGTGATAATAATGCAGTGGTGGCACTTGCAAAAGAGCCAAGGTCACATCAGCGAACCAAGAACATACTTTGGAAGTATCATCTCTTGAGGTATTTTTCTCAGAGAGGTGAAGTTGCAGTGAGCAGTATTTCCACGGAAGACAACGTGGCAGACCCCTTGACTAAATCCTTGACTTAGTAGTAACATGATCATCATGTGAGGTCTAGTGGACTAAAAGTCGTAGGCAGTTGGATCTAGTACAAGTGGGAGCTTGTAAGGGTTGGTGTTCTGAGAACCAACTTTATTGTACTTTGATTACATGAATGTACACTTATTATATATTGTTCATTGTTCTGTATGACTATAATATAATAATGTCCTAGAATATTTGTTGCATTAATAAGGTCATGGAAGATCCCCGATATGATTAGAACCTTTAAATTATATTACAATATTCTTAAATAAAGTTCTATGGTTGTATGGAATACTATGATAGGACACATAGTATACAGACCGTCATGTGCGAGTAATCGTAAGAAGACGAGACTCTCTCTCATGGAGTTTGCACTTGGTAATCTCCAGGATGAGAGATTATGAGAACAGACCCGCCAGTAGTAAATTCACATGTCTTGGTGTCATTAGATATTTCTATCGGTGAGCATTTGTAATGGTCCTTAGACTGGAATATTATCATTAACTCATGTCATGACTCACGCACGTAGATTTGCGGACAAAAACCATCACGAAGAGAGTTGGCGGGAAGTTGGGCACATTGGGTGCGTCATGAATGACATATTGTTAATGGATACGTAGAGGAAGGATTTGTACCTTCCATTTTTATGGAAGTGGATATCTCTGGCCCTTTGATTGAAATAGAACTGTCAAACAAATTCCATGGCCATGGTGTAATGACGAGTTTATTTCTAGAGGTTAAAGAATGAAAAATCAAGCATATAGGTTTATGAAACTACCATGAAACCTGCTTGATGAGATATTGAGACAAAGGGATTAAATTACACAGTAAGAGTTCGTATGAGGTGACACATCAATGCGCCATCAACTTCTTTCTCTTGGGTGCCTTGACCCGTTGCTAGACAGTAATCTTGGACTTTAGGCAAGCCCGCCTAATGCCAATGAGAAAGAGGCCTAGAGGGTCACACAATAAGTGTATCTAAGTATCTAAAGTAGAATAAATATTATTCCAGTACGTGGTTTAATAATTAATCAAAGAATCCTAAATCGTTTTAATGATGGAGGAAGAAGGAAGTGAAAAACAAGATATACACGCCGTGTAGTTTTTCATGGAAAATAAGTACACGCCGTGTATTAATGATTACACGCCGTGTTGTTTTCATTTTTGAAAGGAAATGAAAAACAAGTACTCGCTGTGTATTAATGATTACACACTGTGTAATTTTATGGAAAACAAGTACATGTTGTGTATTAATGAATACACGCCATGTAGTTTTCCTGTTGGGATTTTGAGGATATAATATTGTTTTATTAAATGATATTTATTATAATCAGCATGGGCGCATATCAAGGAATTAATTATTCGACATGGGGTTTTCAATAAAATTCAATGAAATAAATAAAACGTGTAACGCGTTTATTTATTGTCATAACTCTACAACCTCAAACCCAATTATAAATATCTTCACAACCCCAACTCTTTTCTAATAAGAGAATCGATGTGCACAAAAATTATGAAGAATTACCTCAAGTCCGAGAGAACTCCTTCCTCCAAGAATGCTCTCAATACCGAGAGAGATACTCCCCCATCAGATCAAGACGATCTAAGGCGGATAATGAAAGAAAAGGTTTCTCCATGCTAGCACCTAGAGAATCCTTTGGCGACGTCCAGAGATACGTGGCGCACGTGTGGATCACTGCTAGATGAAGTATAGACTTGGCTTCTACGACACAACAATGAATAACATTGGAATGTGATCAAGAACATCAACGAAGAAAGAACACCCAAAAGGTACTTATTTATAATTAATTAAATTAATTATAATCAACCTGTAACGATCCTACTTTGTGGTTCGAGGACTTTCCTCTTCTTTGTCTATTTCCGTGATTTGATCCATGGAGACTGACATTTATCGTCGTATTGATCCCAGATTGATCATTTCTAATGACAAAAGGGCAAGTGGGCACATCCACCCATGAGCTTCCGCTGTGCCCGGAACCTTCAGATAGTGAAAACACCATCCAATATTTCCATATCTAAGACCAGTCCATTTGAAAAATGATAAGATATAAAAGAATGTGGTGTTTTTTGTATCAAGCAAATTTCAAGCTAAGGTAGATGATATACGAATCGTACCTTTGATGGTACACGATCTATCAACCATGTTAGCTGAAGTATTCTGCATAATGTGAAACAAACTTGTCCCTTTTAATTGGGTTCTAGTATGACTACCGTTATCTATTTCACTTTCTAGTTACTATTTATCATGAAATGGGGTACCATGTGCCCTCCCTCAGCTTGAAAAACCTATGGAACTCTAACTACTAGCCTGTTGAGGTGTATCTAAGCCCCTCCCTGATTCGAGTGCTTATCCTGATCCTCTTCCACCGATCTGCTTTTGAAATATTGAACAGAACATCTAAATATGGACCAATATTCCATAGATACAACACTTGACTCTAAGGTATGGACACAATGTGTTCTTGGGACCAAACTTTACACACTAATATCACTAGAACAGAACACAATATTTTGATGGTTATCCACTTCCCTGACTACTTTTCACACTACTTCTTTGGCAGAAATTGTCATAATAAAACTTCTTACCACTCAAATAAGAACTCCTAGATTTCCCTACTAAAACATCATGGATTATTCTTAGAGACTCTTTTAGATTCCCTTATGTCATGAGATATTGATTAATCATGCATTCAAATATTGTTAAACTAAAAATGTTCACCTGCACCCTGAACTCATAGAAAATAAGATCGTGGAAACGTCTCTCCCTAGAGATTTCATCAGCTGTCAAAGATAGTGCAAAGCACTGTAGGTCAGTAAAACATACCACATAATCTAGAACTGAAAAACCTTCCTGTGTCAGATGCATGGACTCGCAAAATTTCTCATCCCTCAAGTTATCAGGAGAGAAATGGATCAGGAACTTCTTCTTGATGTTTTTATAAGATAGCTCATCCTGTTACCCAGCATCATATGGAATATCCCAACAATGATTGGTAGGACCATGAAGCATATAAAAATAAATATACACCCTCCTATTAGTGGGTGTCTTGAGGTGCTTGAATATTGTATGTCTTGTCTTAATCTATAACTCAACCACCTAGGGTCCCCACTTCCTCGGTAAACACAGGAAGATATTGTATCTAAAATTATATTTTCATCTCATACATTGAAGGAATGGTATGAACAAAATTATTTTCCATGGATCACAGGACCCTTAGTATTTTTTCGTGAAGTTGAACATCCATATTCTCCTTAGGAACTACATGAACTTCTTGTTTTTCTATGTTAGGAGCATGCTGATTTCCACTCTCCCAATGCTCAAGTAAAATATAAAGAGGAGGAATTTTCTATATAAGACAAACACACATTTTAGATAATTGGATAGCAATAAGTTCAGCCTAACATGTTACTTTACCAGAGAACCACTTACCCTTGGTCTCAAAAGAAATTTCTTACAAGTATTTTAGTATGGAATGATAACTCATTTCATTCATCTAATGAAACAGATATATTGTATTATAGTTTAATAGGCAAGTATATATTAAATTCAAATATAGATATGCCCATATCATGAAAAATATATGTCAATATATCCCTATGTACCTATTATGATGCAAGAATTCTTATCTCACTCCATATCAGGACACAAGTACAAATCTCTATAAATAATAACATCATAAAACAATAAGCGTCACACAACATGTCAATCACCCAAGGTTAAATAACATCAACTCTTACAAGAATATAAAAAAATAACAATTCCATCCCTAGGGACTCATATTTTCCCTCATACATGGTTTAGATACTCCCATCCACAAGCTCATTACCAAGTCTCATGACATCCTAGTCTCCTTTCTACCTTTCCATAAAAATTAAAGACAAGGAAAATATAACCTAATGCTCTAATACCACAGTGTAACATCCCCCAATCTAGAACTCTCTCAAATATCTAGAAATGGTCTATTATGGGACCCCAAGTGTGCCTCCCCACATGTCTGAGGTTGTCGACTAGAATAAGGAGTTTGGATAATATATTGGGGAGATTGTAACCCCTTCGTATGCCGTGTTATAGAAAAATAAACAATTCATAATAAAACACAAATAATATGAGTAAACAATGTAGAAGATAGTAATAAAATCCAACTTAATAATCTAATAATTCATAAGGAGTAATGTAATTACATTCTTGAATGAATCTAAATTTTATTCTAAAAAAAATAAAATGGCTAGAAGAAACAAATAAAAGACTCCAGTCCCAGGTCCTAAGACCCGTGTCAATACCACCTCTAAACTCCATCCCAATAGCAAAAAAGAAATCAACAATAATATAATTTTTACTTTTCCAAACGTGTATCCATGAAGCCTGCTCCAGTGCCAAACGATATCCAGAATAGGGTGTGAGTAAAACTTAGTAGGTATACACCACCATGTCATTACAAAACCAACATAAAAAAGTGTATTCAACAAAGAAATAAATAGGTGATTAATTAATTTTGTAGTTAAATAAATACAACAACCCGCTTGGTCTCTGTGCTAGAATATCTCTGAGCATGTCTTAAAACCATTCCAACCACAACTATATTACCATGTTAAAACATCCTTCTTTGGTGCCCTGAAAGAATATCTCTGAGCATATCTTAGAACCATTCCAACAACACCATATAACCATGTTATAGTCACAAAAAACAATCTTGGTCAAATCCCTACAATAATTATAGCATGAGAATGGGAATATCTTACTCTATATAAGAATTAAATCATGGACTATTCCATGATTTCTCACTATCAACATTATAGAATATACATGTGAAAGTTCCTGAGCCTCACCTGTTATATAATAATGTCAGCATAGAACACAATTCCTATCATACAACAAGGATATCACTATATCACATCATATATATAAATGATTAACTATCTGAATTACCATGATTCATTCATATACCACTTTTCAATTCAATTCACAATTGATTAACAATTATATAAATAAGAAATAAGCCACAATTTAGGGATTATATAACAAGAAATCAACCTAGGTCATATTTCATGAAAAACATACTTCAATCCATTAAAAAATTCATTTATACTCAATTGATTTAGGTTCATACTACATTAGTGAAATAATGATATTACTTAAATAGGATAATTATAAAACCATAGGGTTAATATCTAGACCCCCTACCTTATACTGAGGATCTAGAAATGCTTCCCACAACCAATGACCATGATGAAGAAGTTTCAAATGAGGGAAAGGAGGTTCCTAGATCATGATTAATGAAGATCAAATCCAACAATTCAATTGGGTAATGGATTTACCACAATGGGTTGGAAAATATTGAAGAGACGGAAGAAACATTGTCAAAGTAACTTACCAGGGATTGATCATGTGAATAGGACACCTAGAAGGGGGTTTGTCACTCCAAAATATCATAGAGGATTTCTTATAGTGAATATGAGAGGAGTTTCAACTTATTGGAAGGAAAATCGTCTTTATATCCACATAAAAATTGTTCGTTAGGCATTTACATGGCATTTAATTCAGTTACACTTTGTGTAATTCTTTTTCATGTTATCTGCTGAAAATACCATCGCCTATGATTTCTTTTATTAAAACCCAAGAACAATTACATGATGTTTAATCCCCTTACACAACATGTAAATGTTATGCAGTTGAGTTTTCAGCCCATTTTAACTTCAAAGTTTCTCAAATTACCAAGAACCCATTTATCACTTAATCCCATTTATAACAATACTCCATTAACTCAAACGAGGATACATCCACAATTTTTAGATCATTTTCTCTAAAAAAGGCTCTCTATCTCTGAAAAAATACATGGCCACTAAGACTCAAACGAAAAAATCAGTGAGAAAAATACGTAAAAAAAGACAACATCTCACAATATTCAATGTTGTGTTTATATACCCAACCATTTTAAATAAATATCTCTCATGAATAGGTAATACGACCCATACAACAAAAGTAATTTCCATTGGAAGCTCACATTCATCCTCACACTAAAAGATGATCATATATTGATTTGGAATATCAAATAAGACTTACATTCCTTGTAAATTGAAATGGGATATATATAAATTAAGCCAATCAATGCCCAAAATATCATCAAATTCAACTAGAGAAAGATTCATCAGATTTTAAGGAATCATATTCCCAGAAAATTCTATTAGAAAGGTCTATAAATTTAATATGAAATCATCATACCTTTAAGAGTTCTAATCGATAATTCAACATCTAATAATTGTGGTGGTGATATGATACCTTTATAAAATTTCTCAGATATAAAATAGTGGGTACAATTAAAATCACATAATACATGTACAGTTCCAGTGTTGATGATAAGCGTACCTTTCATCACTTTTTTGTGTGGCCCACTTTGATAGTTATGATTGCATAAGGTTCCCCTTTAACAAATATATTAAGAGGCTATTTACATTGATTATCATCATTAACCCTTATATTCAGGTACCAGTTTCCAAAATGTACATAATCTTTATAGTTGTAGTATTAGAGTGTTTGTGGGGCATTAAACTATGATTCTTTCCTTATTCTTTTTTTAATTTACTTTTTCACTTAAATTCATCATTCACATACTTGATAGACTTCCTTTCATCCCTTGAATTATTTTCTAGCCCCTTGGAGATAATTTCCCCAATGCTTATTTCCACACTTTTGGAATAATGGAAGATTCATTTTCTTTCATCTACAAGTTTTATGATTATAATTTCCTTAAAAATACAAATTTTTCTTCTCATTAAAACCATTAGAATGTGATAATATCAACTATATGATTCTACCTTAAGAGAACAACAAAAAATTCATTCATATCTATTGAATTCCCTTATATATATCACCATTCATAGACATGGTTTAAAGACACTAAAGAACAAATCAGTTTTTATTTAAGGGTGCATGATAAACATATAATAATAAATTTTAAGTCATGTAAAATTTACCTCATATATACCAATAGATTCATCATCTTTATGATTAAGAACAAAGGATACCCTTTCCATTTTCATGTGAACAATTCTAGTAATGGGTTTACTTAAAAACTAATTCTTAAAATAATCCCATTACATGGAGTCAATTTCTTCTCCTAGACTTGAATTCTTAACAATATCCCACCATTGGTTTTCTTCACCTTCCAAACAATACAAAATTTGATAACTTTTTTTATTTGAGCACTGTTGTACAAAAAATATATTTTTAATGGTATTGATCCATTTCTTAGAAACTATTGGATCAGAGGACCCACTAAATGGATGTTGGATCATGAAATAATCAACGGTGAATTATACCGACCTTCTCTCATTTGGAAGCCTATCATGATTCATGGATTGAGAGAGTTTTTTGAGCATAGTAATAATATCTGTCATTATATCTCCAATGTCATTCGGTTTCTCAATAAGAAAATAATTTCCTTGTATCGTACTTTCATTGTTAACATGATTCCTTCTATTTCCATACATTGGTTAAAACTAAAAATCAAAGTGCGAGAAAACATATAATCATAAAAATAATTCTTGATATTTTCTAAATTAATACACCTTCTTATCAACCTATGAATATTTTAGGTTCATCCTATATCACTTTCTATTAATTACATGTTATCTTAATTTCTATCCCCATATTATTGATAACATAAATGTAAAAAAAATAACTAAACCATTATTTGATACCAACTATGGTATGCCGAGAATAACATACATAAATATTACATTATTATTTATGAAGTTTTAATACATTACATAATAAGACATTCTTAGGGATCATAAATGTTTATTGTATTTTGAGAATAGATATATAATCAAATTATTTCATAAATTATATGTAACATATCCCATAAAATTATTCTTTCATAGTACCATTTTTATTCATTTCTAACTTAAAACATTTCTTTATAACCTAGTGAAAATAGATGTATATGAAAATGTGATCTCAGATGCATAGTAAGGGTAAATTTTGGAGATATCAATAGATTATCATAAATAATAATAATACACGCATAAAGGTATGGTATCATGACTATAACTTAAAAGGTTCATACCTAGTCAGTCATATATCATAAATCATGATTTGTGGCATAAATATTTATAATTTTAAAAGATATCAATCATAAGAGTGAGGAATCATCATTAATCAATCATGATCCAAGAAAGTATATCATAATCATGAGAAAATTTCATTACAATTGTGGTATAATCATAATCATAAAAAAAAATTTCCTTATTGAAGGTTAACATCCAAGACTATCACAGTGAACAATGTCTTGTAATGGATTGGGTTCACCACCAATTCCATCATTTCCTTACTGAAGGCTCTCTCCCAAGTCTATCATAGTAGACAGAGTCCCATAATAATTTGGTTTCAACCCCTATTTCATTCCATATTATCATATTAGATATTAATCATTATATAATTTATTTTTTGGATTTATTATACCAACCCATAAAATAATGAAAACCATACATATGTTTGCCAAAAGATCATAAAATCCTTCATCAATTCATCATACCAAAACCCATGTAAAAGAAATGGGTTTCATTAAAATTTCATCATCACATAATATCAATCCATATAGAGAAAAAACATGAATGGTATCATAATATCCTATCCTTAATAAAGTAAAATAAACATCAATATATATTAACATAGATTAAAAACACCATTAAAATAAAATTTGAAAATTTCTTTAAAAATAGGGGAAAGAGTCCTTTTCCTTGGTATCATTAAAACCAAAAATTTAAAGAATATTGAGAAAAATATTTTCTTTGAAAAAAAAATTGAAACCAGTAAAGTAAGATTCAAATAAAAAAATGGTCCTGATAGTGGTAAAATTAATTTGTGTGGTAAATGTTAAAATAGGGATTCCCATTATAATTTTGGTAAATAGTCCAAAAGAACCTCGTTAAAAAAAATTACTTTTAAAACATTGAAATTAAAGTAAAATATGGTTGAGAATGATTTTAAATAATGATTTTATCATAGAAAATAACATTACTAAATAAATTATAAATAAAATTTATATTGAAGAATTATTTCATCGACAAAAAATAAAATAAGGTCAAATTTTATTAAAAATATTTTCTAAATAATCTGATATGACATGTATAAGATAATTTACATAAAACATGTAAAATATATAAATACAAATAGTATAATAAAACATATGGTGTTTAAAGGACATGGATTGTATAATTTCCATCAATGCAAGTTTAATGTTGACAATCCATAAAATAAATGAGATTGTGACATAAAAGCTTACCTCAAGTCCCAAATTTCACTGTATTAATTAAAAAATCCTATAAAATAAATATATATTTATTATAATTAAATAATAGAAAAAATTAACAAATAAATTACCATGTATAATTTCTTTATAATTTATAATTATCATTTTTATAAATAAATTTTCATTGAAATAAACATTCAAGAGAAAACTGGTATGTTTTCTTTGTATGTTTTAGTTTGATGGTTCTGGTGCTTGCACCTTGGTCATAGTTTCATTATCTCAAAAATATTAATCATGTCATAAGTATCATTTTTATACATTATATATACTTTTTTCAGCATTAATATAAAGTGGTCATGGAAAATTAATTATATCACTTCATGGAGATAATATTTCACACGTACAGATGAGTTGTGTTTCCACTTTTCTATAGATGATAAAAAAGAGAGGTAAATAATAATTAAACCTTAAATAATAAATATAACATCTTAAATATCGTAATTATTCAATAAATATATCCTTATGACCATCTATGTAATAAGGATATTAAAATGAATCACATCACTTTGTGGTGGTGGTAGTCCACACCTATGCACGAGTGACATTATCATTTTCCAATGGATGGGAGGAAGATAGAAAATGGTTTTAACATTAACGTAAAAACATATTAGATTATTAAAGATAATTATTTTGTAATTTTAATATGTTTAAAAAACATTTGTTTTTAGAAGAAATAAACCGAAAAAAGTAAGAATATATACCACATCTTCTGGTATCCTCCTTTAAGAATCACCTCAAGGTTTATTGGATGAGTCTTTTGGGAAGAAAAATTCCCCAAGTAAATTGATAAGGATTATAGGATAGTATCTGGATAGATATTGGTTAATATAAGAGATTCAAGTGGCATGGAGAATAGTGGAGAGGAGGTCCCCTCTTATAAGTGAGGAGAGTTGTATGCTTGTAATTATTAAAAATATTAAAATATAATAAAGTATTATGGGCAAGTGGATAAAAATTGCCTCAAGTTTTAATATATGATGATATAGGATATGAATACATTAATCCAATAATATTTAATCAAATTTATATTACATATTAACCCTTATCTCTTTAGTTCAACTCCTCGTTGTCATTTTTGAGTTTTACCGTATTAAATAATTTTTACCTCAGTTTTTATTCATAATGAACAAAAATGAAAGTTGCCTTATTAAAAAATTTATATATGATAATTAAAAATATGAGAAAAAATTTATATAATTCAACTTCTATAAGTGATATACGTTCATTTTAAAACAATCATGTGAAACTCAATAAACTTTTTTTAAGAAAAATGTATTTTTTAACTATAAAACTAAATTCATTATCATCCCTTTCCTAGTGATAAAAATTAAATGAATGTTAAAATATTTTATTGAATATATGATCTAAATATTTAATTAATATTAATCATAATTTTTTATTAGTTTAATTTATTAAGATAAAAAACCATTACACACATAATTCATTTTTTCATAAAAACATTTCTTTTTTACTTTCAAATTATTTTATTTTCATTTCAAATAAAATGATAACCAATGAATTAATTTTAAACATGTATAAACAATAAATTTTTAATAATTAAGTTCATGTTACTCAAATCCATAAATCAAATGTCTAATAAATACCTATAATATTTAATAATAATAATACCTCAATAGTATATCATGGCTCATTTAAACTCAGCGGTGTGTGTGGAGCAAGCTTTAAAAGGCGTAAAACAAATTTAAATAGAAATATATCATAAAATATTAGGGTGTTAAAAATATGGGTATAAAACTCTATTTATTTTAACATTAACATGTTTTCCGAAACTTATCTCTTATCCAATGTCCCAACTATGTTACCCTGTGGGACTTAGAAACATTGTAAAGAAATAAAAAAAATACCAATTTCATAGATTTAAGAAAATAGAGGAATATGAAAAGGTGTATGTGTTACACATTATACTAAGGGGTCTGGTGTGATCTCCATCAAACATACTCATATTCCTATATTAACTTTATCACCAAGAGATGTATCGTGTATACAATATTTCTATCAGTATAATCTTATTTTTTATGACATAGAGTGAAGTCCTAACATAGAAAAATGTCAATATAGTATAGAACATATCAAAATTTATTAATTAATTGAAAAAAGACTAACCTAATAAATGATTACTCTACATATAATTCATCTAGACTATGAGAAAATCACATGTCTTGTAATGTATTATGTTGGGTTAACTCGACTAATAACCAGATAAAATTCACTATAATTCCCCAGGTGTACTCTTGAACAACATGGGTTGGAAACTCATTCTATGGTATCAAAAAATAACCAGTGGGAATGGTTCAACCTTGAATAATAATAAATAATCAGTAGAAACAACAACAAGAATTTGGTATGGTGCATACAAAAATTGGACATCCATGCATATAAAATAAAAATAAATAAACTATAAAAATATAAAACATAAAATGAATATATAAACATGACCCTAAAAAAGGGAAACCAAATATAAATACACCATGATCACTAAAACAGTAAATCTAATAGAAAGATACATCTGGATAATTTTTTTGATACATAAGTGTCTCCAAAATAAATAAACAACCAAACCAACCTCTCAAATATCTCCATGTGATAAAAAATAACTCACTATATCTATAATTTCCATAAATGTACTATAATAATTATATCCAAATCGAGATCAATACCCAAGAACCTATATAAAACATGAATGATGAAAACACACTTGAGTGTGTATACAAGGTGTGATCTAAACAAGGAAAGTAGTATTTCACTATAAATCTTTTAAATTCATTTTATAAAAATAGTTTATAAATGATAGTTTTAATATCACGATAAAATAAGGTTTTGAAAATATAATACATAAAAAATAAAATTTCATGCATAATCCATTTTCCAAAACCAAAGGAAATAACTTTTTTGGAAAACAAGTAAAACATTCCTTTAAAATGTTGTCTTTAAACTTATAAAGCCTAAATAAATTTCATTTTCAATTCTCTTTCTAATACATGTTTATCAAAAATGGTATGGAATACAAAATTTAAAAATGAAAACCACTTTGAAACATTAAAATTGAAAACTCCCTAGTTTATAAAATAAAACAATACATTTTCTTTATTTTAAAATGTTCACAAAATACACCATTTCAAAACATGTTTTAAAAAACCACATCACCAATAAAGAAAGAATATAATCATTGTAAAAATACATATCAAGAATCATCAAGTAAATGAATATCAATAATTAAAATTAATCCACAAAAAAAGATAATAATAAGAGTATATGATAAAAATATAGAGTGGGGACCCACTACAGAATCATCAACAATAACTAGGAATCAATGGAAACTCCCTAGGCCTAAAAGTAATATGATAATAGACCAGGTATCCCATAACCCTTAGTCAGATATGTGGACTTTTATATAATACTTTTAACACTTATAGTCTATCCAAACCACATAATCCACCCCCATCGGGCCATATAATATATCCCAATTTACTTTTATAGTAAAATTGGGCGAATATCCCTTAGTGAGAGAATAATATAAATTTGGGTAACATTCATCTAAATTTTCTACTTAACTACCTTGGTTTCCAATGATATAACTTGTATATACCCATGTTTTTCCTCTTTAAATAAATACTATATTTGGTTACTTTATTCACATTCAAAACTTAAACTAGAAAAATATAGACAATTATAATGAAGCTATTAAATTAGAAGTTATAATCCGTAGAAAAAAATTATGAAATATATATAAATAAATATATTTATAAAAACTAAAAAAATAACTTTAAATATTTACACAATTATTATATCTAAGAAATTAAAAAAAACTTTTCTTATTCATAAAGTCAATTTAATAAAATGGATATTTTTCAAGTTTGAGGTATTTATGATTAATACTAATTTTAATTAATATAGTTAATATGAAAACTTTATTTCTTATAAAAAAATTTATTATATTTTATGAATGTATTTTAATGTTTTGTTTATAAATTTTAAGCTATGAATTTGAAAAAATAGCCTCATTTTTGGATTTATCAGTTATATTAGCTTAAAATTATTTTATGTTATTTTCTGGAAGTAATTAATTTTCATGTGAATTGTGAAAATGCCAACTCTATTAATGTTAACAATTTTATGAATTTATTTTATTATATGAATACAATGACAGTTTTTGAAACCTTATTTTAGATAAAATTATATATTATAAAAAAAATAGATCATTTTAAAAAACAATGTTGAAATTATAAACTGATGCTCACCATTTTCAAAATTTATGCTACATTTTAATCAAAACAGTTTTGAAAGAATTTTGATTAATTAATTATAAAATGATGAAATGAAGTTTTTGATTACATTTATTCTTAAAAAAATAATCTTTGAATAATAATTATTATTTTGAATTCATTGAAATCAATTTCATTTCTAATTTTACCCTAATCAAAACACTTTTTTCTTAAAAAGAAACTTTTTTTTAAAAAATGGGGATTTTATAAGTTTTTGCTAAAATTAAATTTCCATAAACATATAATATTTATTTGATAAATTTGATTTAGTAATTATAATCATATTTTTTTTCAAATTATCTAATATGTATCATTTTTAGGATTAAAGCATAAATTCCCTAGGTAAAACCTAGTTACCGCGGTGAAAACTAAAATGGGAAAATTGTGTAACCTTAGCGGTAAAAGGAATAACATATTTAAAACATGTTTCCTTCTGAATTTTAGAAGTTTTTTTACACCTTATATTTCCTAAAATTAATTATTTATTAACTTTTTAGTCACTTTTGTTGATAGTGACTTTCCATTATTGATTAATTTTGAGTATTTACAAAAATGATGCTTCGTTTCACTTATAAAGGGTCACTCCAATCTACAATTCCCCTCACTCAAAAAACCCCAAATTTCATCCCATAATCTTCCAAAACATATTATATACACTATTATACACCTAAATTAGGTTACATTATTCTCTAAATTCCACCCCCAAAGGTTTAATCAACTTCGCAAAGGTAATAATACAATAAATGAGATATAATGTCTTAAACCTCTCTTCTCTTTCTACTTAGTTATACACTTTTCTTCTTCCTAAAGTTTCATTTAACTATATTAAAATTATAACATAATTGTAATTAGTATAATTTTATGTTATTATAATGATGTTACAATAATTTATCACCCGCCCCTTTTCCATTGATAAAAACGAAAATGTGAATCGTGTGTTGTGCGCACTGTCGACACCATGAATAAATGTGTTTCATTTTTCCTTAACATAAAAACAAGGATGGGTTTAGTTTATATTATATATGTATAAATTATATTAATATATAATATATGTCATTAATATGGTTTTATTTTAATAAAACAAAATTTAACAATCTTTATAAAGCAATCTATCGATATTAGTAAAAAACTCGAAAACCAGTTCATCACCGTTTTCATTTTCATGAAGTATTAATAAAAGTCCCATGTAATGAAATTATAACATTATATATCTTTATAAAAAATAATTTCCTATACCTTTAATGGTTTTATAAATTATTTTCTTTAGGATAAAAAGTAATATCAATACCACTTTTATGAACCTAGTTCGAAACCGTTTAGATTATTAACACCTGATGTTGAAAAGATATTACCACACTCAAATACAATAAAAAATTGTTATTAATCAATATTATAAAAAATTATATAATAATAAGGTTCTAAAATAATTAATTAATATTTTTATATTTATTATAAGGGATGTTAAATAATTATTTTAAAATCTAGGGTAATGTTATGGGACTTGGTAACTCATTACCCTTTCTTTAAGTTGCACAATTTATTATTGAAGATAGTTTTTTCAAAGAGTTACATGTTTATTTATATTACCTTTTTTATTTATATGGAAAAAGTGATTTTGAACCAAAATAAATTTCTTGAAAGTTATTATTTCCATTTAACTTACAAATTAAGGTGACTCTTTGAAAAGGGGATAATAACTATGATTTTTAAAATAAGGAATAAAAAAAGGATTAAAAAATATTTTCATGATTTGGTTATCAATATATTAAAATGATATATCTATCATTAAGTGATGTTTTATTTTTTACTATTCAATGAAACCTTTTGGATAAGGGTATTTTGATATCCTATTATTTCTAAAGTCAATGTTATGTGATATGTTTAAGATATCTATTCTTTTTGTATAGGTTATTTAAGTAATGATGATGATTTTTTAAGTGGAACACATATGTATGGATAATGAAGGGTGAGGTCAAATATCACCCTCAAATGAATTGTTATAATATTATATCTCATGATATAGTTAGTCATGGGCATAATTGTTTTCCAAATAGACATGGACATGATTGTTTTACTCACGTTTTTGGGTGTGGACATAATGAGGTTTTTTCACAGAAGTGTGGGCATAATGAGTATGCACACATAGGTTTTCTATGATTATGGTTGTAACACCTTTTCATGTTTATAATGTTATAATACATTTAAAATATTTCTATAATGATATTCCAAATTTCAAGATGCATTTTATTTCCTATAAATGGCATGTTGTCCGGATTTTTACTTTTCATGTATCATGCACCTTATGTCATGTTCACATGTTATATATTTTATGTTTCCTTAATGATATTTTTAGGATATTATGTGCCTCTATCATGTTTTGTGATTATCATACATGGTATTATGATCTCTTATTTATATATTTATTTTTTCCTTGTATTAACCTCATGATTATTATCTAATAATTTATGATTACATTTGGGGTTATATATCACTCTCTAGTGCATTGGAAAAAGCATATATCACTTGATATAGTTAGTTATGGACAAAATGGGTTTGTTAAACCATGTTTGGGAATGATTGGTTTTCTCCCATATGTTTTACTATGATTATGTATTTGCCACATTTTCAATTTTATCAAGTTATGACCGATTTCCATGATTTTATCAAGTTATTCCAAGTTTCAAGATGCATTTGATTTCCATAAAAGGCCATGTTTTCATAATTATGACTTCTGAAGTATCCCACACATTATGTTATGTTTAAAAGTTATATGTTTTATCTCTTATATTTCCTTAATTATATTTTTATGATATTATGTGTCTCCATACTTTTATTATTATCATTCATGGTTTAAGATCTCTTATTTATATATTCTTGTTTTATTCTTATTCCCTGCATGCTTATGATCTAATACTTTACGATATGCCTTCTCCATTACTAAGACTTTTGTCTCACTTCATTCTAAATTTTCCAGTCCCAATTTTATTAAGATTATTAAATCATTTAAGATGTCTAGGGAAGGTTATAGAGGAGAAAAAATATGGAAAAATGTTTACAAGTTTTATAAAATAAGTTGTTTATGTAACTAATTTCACAGACACTAAACCTTCTGGTCCTTGGATTGTGTGACTATTGTTAATTGTATTGTTTAAATCATGATATTATTGTAATAATTAGGTTATGTTTAGAATGGGTCATAATATTACTATAATGGAGGTAAGCAGAAAAAAATGATCAATATAGAAATCAATAAAAAAACATAACAAATAAATCATACCTCACCTAAAACACCCACTCCAGAAACATAACCATTTCATGTCATGAAAACATTAAATAAAATATACAATTCACATTTAATAATGAAAGGAAAAGTCTATATAAGACATAAAACTAATGGGATCATATCCAAGTCATTCAATCATCAGAAATTTACTTTTATAAATTTCTAATCAATATTATAAAACCAACAAGGAATTTCAAGTTATAAAACCACCCATTTCACTCAAAACTTGGAAGTATTTTTAATCAAGTTTCAAATAGAACTTTGAGTCCATCATAAAAAACCAAGTTAAAAATAATACTTGGAAACACCCAAGGATCCATAACTTAAAAAAATATTAACTCTTTAAAACAAATTTTTCCCTCTTATGACTAACTTGAAGACAAAAATATATATTTAATTAAAAAACATTTAAAGAAAGGTTTATTTCTGTTAGAAACCAAAAAAATGGAAAAACTTCATTTATCATCAAAACCATTTCAAAATATCCACACATAAATTTTCATATACACTTTGAAAATAAACCATTTAGTTAAAATTGAATTGCTAAAATCCCTGAAAAATAAACTATACCATGTATAAAAAACAATGAAAGAATTTTATTAACCCCAAAGGGTTCTAATAAATATATATAACTTGATAAAAAATTAATTTGAAACCCCAAATCATTTCATGACATTTCCAAATAAATTAATTACACAAAAACACCTTCCTTGATCAAGAAGAAACCACGTGTCATTGATGGAGGAAGCACACTATTAAAGAGAAATTACCTCTACATTCCCTAAAACTAGATTATTAGACCCATATCAGACCCTAAATATGTCTTGCATAGCGATTATGGTTTATGGGATGAAATAAATCCTCAGGGAAATTACTGAACCCATATTTTGTTAGAGTTGTATTTGTTGTAAAATAATTAATAAATATGCATGATGTTGATATAAGATAAAGTGTGTAATATTTGAAGGAAATTATAGAAACAATATATTTTAGAAGGTTCCTTAATATACCAAACAATAAATTTTGAACGTGGTGTTAACATTAGAACATAGGAGATTTATCTACACAATGGAAAAGTTGATCTAAATATGTTGTTTCTTAGTACTTAACATGTATATTGGGTTCAATGAAATTTATAAAATATATAATATCCATATTTAAAATAATATACATGGATAAAGTGCTGAAGTGATTGGGGAAGCCTCAGGTTTAACTAAATATATTCTAATTTCAAATCATAAAATTTTGAATTCTATAGAGCTATGTAGAGGTAGAAAAAGATTTTCTTAGTTATGTAAAGGTAATTAGAATGTTTTGAAGCAATGTAATGGTAACCTATAACTTTCAATTATTATAGAAATGAAAATATTTAGTCAAATTAATTGTTGGAAGATATGTGGTCAATCTAGACTTGTTCATGAGGTCGGTTAAAAATTTGGTCACACGGTTTATCATGTTTTTTAATGTGGTTGATCTAAAGGTCATGTGGTCACTTCAATCATGGTTGATTGGATTATTTTGTACAGACTCATGTGACTCATAATAGATCCACGGAAAAATGAATGATTAATTGATTTTGGAAAATTGGAAAGTGAATATATCTTATGTTTGTAAGATATTTTATAGCGCATATGATAATTGAGCTACACAAATGAGAATTGGGAAAGCATAAGTAAATTAAGATACATGGAGATATTTTAGAAAATTAAATTCATCTATACAAAACTCATGTTTTATAATTCTTCTATTTGAAATAATAAGGGAAAATAAAATCATTATATCAAATTTTTTGAAAATCCTTGTAAGATAATTCACTTACGTGTTATATGTTAAAAATTAGAAATATAAATTTTAGTATGCTGTAATAAAGTTGAGTTTCATGACCAAATCATAAGATACTTAAGCTATGTTATATACTTAGGATGATTTTCAGGGTGAAACTCTAAGAAACTATAATCTAGATTTGTGTGGAATGAAATTGAATGATATATATTCATATATAAATTTTATGAATAAAAGTGGAAGAAACCTAGATGATGATTGTGAAAAATTATATGTGGATCATACATCGTGATCAAACATATGATCATTATTCAAGATGAGATGAAGATAGAACAACCCAATGGATAACGATCTCATATTTATAGAGTTCCACACTTTATGCTATAGGAGACACATCACTATACTAACATGTAAATATCAAGAAAACTAAAATCTATAGATTTCATGGAATAATTAAATATAGAATATTCCCATGATAGTTCAAATATTCCACAAAGGAAATAAGCTTAGTTTTAATCTAGAGTTTTTGGAAATATTTGAATGATGCTTTGACATAATGATTCTATGAATTGAAGGATCATATTTGAGGGAGTTCAAATATGAGAATGAACTAGTGTTGTTGTAACTAGTCTATATATATAGGTTTAATAAAAGTTTGGAGGTGTTATCAAGTGAAACTACATTAAATTATGAAATTAGAAAGAAATAAAAAACAAAATAATTGATACAATAACCTATTTTATATCATATGTATTTAGGAGAGGATTATGGTGTCCCGGTGCAAGTCCATGCATAATGAAGTGAGAATAAGAAGGATAATGTCATCCTATAACCATTACCTATTGTAGAAGCCTTAATAAGGATGATTTTAGTTGTACTAATAATTATATTCATTGTCGAAGTTCTGATTCATCCAACCTAAAACATTCTTTTGTATAATTTTAATGAAATATGAGACATCCACCTGACAGTTATAATTGAGGGAAGAATATATATCTATACATTTCAAGAGGTACTTGAGTCAATATCAACGATCTTTCCTAGAGGAAGTATAATCCCATTCTCTTGTATGATTTGATATCAATCCCCCATAATCTTTGTACCTATCCATTGATAGAAAAATATGTTAAATGTCACCCCCTTTTCAAGTATTCTTTTGATAATAAGGAATTTTTGAATGCGGCACAATAACCACATGTCACCATAGACATAGTCATAATTCAAGATGAGGATTTCATTAACAGGCCCCTGTGTTCTATTTTGTTTTATATCTAAATAATAACCAAAGGAGATATAAATTAATATATATCTGATCATCTAATAAGTGAATAGGTAATAAAAGGGATAAAAGTGAAATTGGATTAAGAGTATTTATACACTGATTCATCCCCCCCATATAGGTATATCCCAAAGTGATCCTAACTATCTGTATCATAGAAATGTCAAACATCAATTAGGATTTCTTTATTTGAAGTTTGTTTAACAATTTAATAAATCTTTTTAACAGCTATATGAAGTGAATATTTTAACGTTACTATGAATATATTTTCAAATAAAACATGGAAGATATATATTCCAAGACACTAAATAATCAGAAGGAAATAGATGAAAATAAAATGAGAAAACCATCATCAAAGAAAGATAAATCTCCATTGTTTAAAGGTAATAAAAATGATAATATTTCTATATCAGTTATTAATTATTTATCTCGTGAAGTTTATGGTTTAAATAATACAACCCTTATATCAAATGAGGATGAAAAATTAGTTTCTTCATGTAATGATTCTAAAGAACACAATTCTAATCTGGAAGAATCATACACGAAAGATAATGATCTGGAGGTTTGGTCCACCATCGATGAATTATACAACAGTTAGATCTCATGTACTTTATTAATTCTACATTAATAAGGGGGAATAAAAAAAATCTTACAAAAATTATCCTACTTAAGTACCATGTATCTATGGGAATAATCATAATTCTAAGCATTTTTAAAATTAATCAATTATTTTTATAAAATATATCTTGTATAACTAATCCAAAGAAACTATGTCTTATATTTTTGGAGTTTTTTAGAGTATTCAGAAATAAATAATGAACAATTATTATGATCTTAAAATGATGGAGAGTGATTTGAAAGAAAGTGTAGAAAACAACTTTAATCTCTACATACAAGTTAGAGTCACACGTGAAATGAATTTATAGATCAAATAAATATACACAAATTTTAAAATGAGTAGCTCTCTATAATTCGAAAAAGGTAATATTCCAAGAAAGGGATTGATGATAATACCAATTAATTAAAATAATTAGATAATTTAAAATATGGTCAATTGGATATTAATGAAAATAGGATTAAATATCTTAACCAACTGTTAAAATTTAAAAAAACCATGATGATCAAATTTAAGTGATAAAAAATACTTGTGTAGAAAAACATAAAACTATGAAGGATGAAAATATCATTCTCAATGTAAAGTTCCTGGAGATTTCTGTTAAATTAAAAAATTCCTAATGGTAAAAGTAATATTTTCCCTATAAGTTAAAAATAATTCAATATATATTCAGGTCGAAGAAAATATAAGAGGTATTTTCAATGTGATGAATACACATTATTCAATTCAAAAGAAATAATGAAAAGGAGTAATAGATATAATAACTCATTACATATATTGTGTATTGTAAATAAGAAGAAGGGGTCTTGGTGCTAGTCCTCACACACTGATATAAGGAGGGAGCTATCCTACAACCATAATGTTCTATAGAAGTATGAAGAAGGAAATGTTTGAATGTGCTACTACATATTATATTCAAATATGATGTTTTTATGGAGTTGGCTTATAGCATACTACTATATAATTCTAAATAATGGTGAGTTGGAAATCTGACTACTTCAGGTAAGGGAATAAGATCTATCAATATAGTTCAATAGGTACTTGAGTCTATTCCAGTTATCTTTATTTGAGGAAATAAAAGCATATTCTCTTGTATGATGGGATAATAATCCCTCAATTTCATTATAAATGGTCTGTGCGAGGATAATTGGTTGAAGTTCATACTCATTCCTAAGCTTCTTTTGAAAATAATAATTATTTTGTGAGTGTGGGATAGTAACCACATGTCACCAGGAACATAGTCAACCGTAGAGAGGAAAAGTTTATTAAAAAAAATTTAATGTTCTCTTATGATCTATATCCACATATCAACTTAAGGAGAGATAATTATGGAGATATTTGATCAATCATTATGTGAAAAGGTAATAAATGGGATAAAAGTGAAATTAGATAAAAAATCACTCCACACTGATTCACCCCCAACCCCACCCCTCTCATTATGAGAATATCCCAAAGTGATCCTAAAAAATAGAGAAAATGATAAATAGGAAATGAAGAAAACATGATTTACCTAAATGAACCACTTAAAACTAAAGTAGGAGGCAAATATATTAGGAGGGAGAGGGGAGAAACTCCATTGATCTATCATACGCATCCACCAAATGATGGGGTAAGTAAAATAGGGGAAAACCCTTAAAATATAACGGTGTAAGATTTAGAAAATCGTGAAAAATTAAATCAAGGAACATGAACATCATGATTTGACCTTCCCATTCATGGCATGACATGCATTCCCCAAATAAGTACAAAATCATGGTCCCACTACCCTAGTCACATAATGGAGAGATCTTAGCTCATCACAACATGGACTGTCTTTGGGTAGGAATTCTTAGGGAAAGATCCTCTATCATGGTGAAATGTGTCCTCCCTAAATCTAGTTATTATAGCATATATTATTCTATGGTTGTGTCATGATATGACCTATCTTGGTCATTGTGCAACCCACTGTAGCCCAGAACTATAGGTAACCCAAGGAACCTCTCATGACATAACCCACTTATTTCATGGTGCGACTATTATACAGTCCAAAAATAAAAAATTAGAAAACATATAATACACCTAAAATTTTCAAATTATCTAAAAATTATATAATATTAAAACAAAAATGTTATATGGGTGTCACAATTCTCCCCAATATTCTAGTTTCTACCCCCTAAAAGTCACAGTCAAAAGTATAAGTCATGAGAATTGATAATCACTACACTTTAAATATAATATGTGGGATTTTTCGAGTATATACATAGATTTATAATAATAAAAGAGCATCATACAACATGTAACTCCTCAAAAGTCAATGAAATCAATCCTCAAGCATCATTAAGTATATCTAAGCGTAATCCAGACAACAATAAATCATGTAACCACCAATTTTTTTAAAAGAAAAAAAATCATATTAATGAAATTTATATATCATACATTCAATATAATGTTTAAAATTCATCCTATGTTTTTCCAGATGTGATATAAACACTGAAAATTTTATATTTTTCCAAAAATCAGTTTTGTAGGCTTTTTATGGAACAATTAATTTAAAATTAATTTTCAATAATTTTATAAAATTTATTTGATAAAATTAACTTCATTTTTCTAAGTGGAATATAAAAATTTAATTTGGGTAAAAATTCAAGATTTTTTTGAAAATACCAATTTTTAGTGAATAGTAATAACATATTTTTTAAATTCATTTATTTTTAATAAATTAAGAAATCTAAGAGTCCCAATATATTTAGAATATTTTTTTAAGTGACCTAAGTTATATTTATTCCACTTAATTGCTTTTTAATCAACTTTATTTTGGTTTTTAATATATATTTTTTTGGTTTAAAGACGGGTTTTTATAAAAACAACATTAAAATGTATAATGTTTCTCCTTTTTAATTATTTAAAATAATTCCTAATGGATATTTTTAAAAAAAAAAAATATAATATATATAATTAAATATTATTTAAGTTTAATACGATGATTATTATTAGTCATAGAGTTTATATATAATCAAATTTTTCTAAAAAAAATACTCTTCATAAAAACATGTTGTCTAGTCGAGACAACGACATTAATATTAAATTAAAATTTTCTACTTATATGAATGGAATTTGTAAAATTAAATTCAATATTTGTAATAATAATAATTTATAATGTATTATAATTCCAAATTAATTTTTTACCAAAGTGATTAGTGAAAAGAAAAAATTTAATTACAACCATTATGGTAAAAAATGATTTTTTCAAAGGAAAAATGTCCTAGACACTTGTACAAAACCAAATTTTTGGACATATTTTGTCCCTTAAGACATTAATATAGAAATGAATGAGTATTTTTTTAAAATATTTCATGAAATTAACCCATATTAATAAGTTAAGAAAATAAAAATACAAACAAAATTACCTTTCTTTCTTTTAATTCCTATAAATCTTTGGGGGTAGGGAAAAACTACATAGGTACAATTATTAATATTATTTTAAAAGATAAATAAATTTTTATTATCATAATAATTTATATTTAGTTTTTATATATGATATAATTTCATTAAATTATTAAGAAACACAGATTCTTGGACAATTTAGTTAATAATAAAATAAAATAAATGATACTAAAAATATTAAAAGTGATGTAATTAAAATAAATTTTGGATTTATGTTATATTTTTATATGAATAAATCATGACAAAATCATGGTAACATAATATATTTGTATTAAAATTTTTTCTTGATATTTTTTTATTTCAAATTAAATAAATAATGTTAAAATTTACATTAATGTTATTTAATAATAAATGATATTTTATTAAATGATTTATGAATACTTAATTTTCTATATTATGTAAAGTTATTTTAAATTATAATACATATTAAATATGTTACATTAACGAACCAATTTATCTTTAATAATAAACATATTGACCCCTAAATAGTAAAATCATTGTTGGCATGGTTAGGGTTAAAGTAGTGTTTTGTGGGTTAGTACAGCTTCTATGAAATTATGTTCCCAAAACACATGGGATTTTTATTTCATAATTATTATTTCATATTTAACATAATTTGGTATAATGTTTATAATAATTCTAAATTTAATTTATTCATAATTTATAAATTACTTAGGTTAGAAAACTAGTTTCCTTAATGAAAAACTAAAATGAAAAATGGGAAACTTAAAAGTTCAGGAAATGATTACCAATGCATTATAATAATTTTTTGGAGGAGTGTATCAGCCATATAATCCCTAAAACCTTTAAATATCAATCTTGGAGCCACATTATGTAATATTGGCCTCCAAATAGCGACTACTTTTGAGTATTTACAAGAACCCAACTCCTCCTCAACTATAAAAGGGCACTCACTCCCCTCACTTATTCACACCTCTAAACCCATTTTACTCATCAAAACAATACCCAAATCACTTCCCAAATTCCCTACACTAATCCTAGAATCCTTATTTTGTGTATTAAGAAAAACTTTTAAGGATTTTGTGAAAACCAAATGAGGATTCTCCAAAAAGAAGTAATGTTCTTCTAAAATCGTTTTTATTTTATTTCCTTATTCACATCCTTCAATTATTATTATACCATGATTATATAATAAACTCGGTATCCTAGATATAATGTTATTTTTTTATGTTAAGGTTATGAACTACACCCACACACACATCTATCAAATGGGTTATTAAATTATCATTCTTGTGTATGGTGGATTACTGCCTCGCGAAAAGATGTCGTTTTTTCCAATACCGCCTCCACTGGTTGGGAAAAATGATGTCCATACTATTTATATAAGATATTTATGATATTTATAACATAATATTACCTCTTTATTAATTATATAATATACACATTTTTTATTATATTTCGTAAGAGATACGATATCATCGCTCGTGTGTATGGAGGACTACCGCCTCACGAAGCGATGTGAAGTGCTTTTCACTAAAGTGATACATGGAAGGTAATAAGGGTGAATATAATGAATATTAAATACACGACATAATTATGATATTACGGAAATAATTATATTTCTGAAAATATAATATATCATTTTATTTATTACCATTTTATACACTAAAAAAGTGATAATGTCGTTCATGGACGAGTGGACTACCGCCTCCTCAAAATGATCTGATTCCTTTTACATCCAAAAAATGATAATTGAAAAATGGAAACATCGATCATGTGTATGTATGGTCTATCGTCCCCATGATCGTAACGTTGGTTCATTTTTCATAACCATATTTCATGATTTGTTTTAAAAGGATAATTTATGTTAAATTTTTTAATTATATCATTATTATTATTTTTTATATGATTAAATAAAAACCTTTTTTACCATATTCAACCTACCAGAGTAGTTTTTGACACACAAGCCAAATATAGTCAAAACATTTGATATAAACTTAATTGATTATGTAGTTGTATATAACATCATAATAAGGAAAATAAAAGTAACAATAAACATGAAAAATATTCTCAATAAATTGATTAATTAAAATATTTTTACTATTCTAGATGATAAGGAACAAATATGAAGAATTGGACTCAAGGAAAGGGTTTTTTTCTCATCTCACTATTATTTCTGTGTGATATATGCCATATTCACCATTTATTTTTTTATAGTGTATATACTTCACACGAATGTATTATATTATTATTATAATTAAATTTATGTCTATTTACATATCAATTATATGATCTCCCCTTCATGGGGTTTATGGTTTCATAGTTACCAAAGTGGTAAGGAAATTTTCTCTAAATTAGCGTTCTTTGAGACGTTTGTTATGTTATACACCTATCTTCTTTTATGAGGTGTCTATACTAACCCTTTTAAATTTTATATCATGAGTATCATTATTTTAATTATATTATAAGTTTTATTTATTGTTATTATTTATTGGGGCTTAATATTCAATGTTACCAAAGTGGTAAGAGTTTCATGTTACGATCTCATCATTTATTAAGATTTTTGTGATTAAGTCTCCAATGTTTAACTTTTATGACCTATATCTAAATAATTAATATGAATTTTATTATCTAGTTATTCTATCATGAGAATACATTTGTTCAATTAATTTTCCTCTCTTTATGTACTCAGAAGTTTAGAATAATGTTTTTCTAAAAAAAATTGTCTTTTTTGTCAAAAAATAATTTCCTTCCAAAACAAGGTTTTCTAAAAAAAATTAAAATGTTTTTTTAAAACAAAAGGATATATTAATGAATAAATGTGTTAAATTATTTCTAAATATTCATATATTTTTTTATAATTTTTTTCCAAATAAAATTATTTTTAAAATGTTTATGTTTAAAAAACTTATTTTCAAAATGAAAAGGATATTTTCCTCAAGAATATTTGTCATGATATTTTAATGGTATTTCCATTAATCAATGATAAAAGCTTTCTTTTACATATCCTACACTAGGGATATTTTATATTTATACCATACACATTATTTATTGGTAGGGATTATGATTTTTTCTAAGATATTGTTATGGAACACATTTCTTTTCTACAGGTTAATCGGGTTTCAAAGATATTTTTATAGAATCTATTTCTTTTACACAGGTTAATCACATTATCATAAGTATAAAGGTTGATTCAATGAGATATTATAAAATTAATTATCTATTTTCTTTATTCATTATTTTGTTCTTGAATATTATAAATTATTGGTGGGACCAAAGAGATCCGGGTGAGCCAGTTATAGCTTATACAATTTGTGTGCCTAGATAGCACTCCGATGCATTGGGTAATGATTATGTTATCTATATAATAATATTGGAAGTTGTTTGTATGGTTTTTAAAATTTATAAGGTTTATATTAGGTTTCTTTAAGGGTTTTATGATATGTTGTTCCAAGATACAAATATGTTTTATCTATGCCTTATATGGGTTTATGATGATTCATTTGATAAAGATTGAAATCACATGTCTCATTATTATTGTTTCCTATAACTATTTCCATTATTAAAGACTTATTACATGATATAATTATTTGTGATCTAGTTATTTATGGGTATGAATATTATTATTTCATACTCATGCATTTTGAATATGTCATCATTCTTATATTCTCTTCTTATACTCACTGATGACATTCATTTGTAAATGATTACGTTTTCCCTTAATGAGAATTTGATCTTACCCTTATAATGATTATTTTTTTCCCATTTTATAAAGAAATAGGTTGAGTGAAATATTTATATATGGGATTTAATATGGATTTTGATGATTTCTTAAGGTGAAAAAGAAAATCTTGGTTAAGTTGTAGAAATTCTCTTATAATGTAATGTGGATTATTTATATAGGATTTTTTCATAATTCTATAAAAGAATGAACCTAAAAGGTCCTTGAGAATGTAAGTAATCCAAGTTTTTCTATTTATTTTTTAAAGTTTTAATGAAACAAATTATGTCAAAATTATTGGAATCACATCTAGAAATTTAACATTTACAATTTAAGCATAGGATCCGGGAGTATGAGCCCTAGGTTATAATAGTTTGTATAAAAGGGAGGTTTAGATAACTTTAATGATTATAATGTTTTCATTTGAGGATATATAAATAGTTATGGATACCATAAAAGGTATATAAAATTAATTATGATAAAATTTCAATGTCTTAGACACCCTTTTGAGGTTTTAAGTAATGATATCTTTTGGTGATTAATGACTTTTAAGAGATGTTTTATTGGGTTGAAGTATATGTACTTCTTCATTTTAATGTGAATTATTCCTTTACTTTTTGAGGAGATAAGCTTCAATTTATTGTTATCCTTTAGGATATATGGAATTTAAAATATTTAGGTAGTTATGGAAACATAAGTTTTATCATATAGATGACTGTGGGATTGAAGAAGTGAGTAAGTGATCAATGTAATTTTAAAATAAGATATCCATATTTTTGGGATTGAAAGATGAAAGGCACGCGATAACCCTTAAGTTTAGGAAATTTTTTAATGTCATGGTTTTTTGGAATGATTTAGTTTGAACATTGGGTTTTACCATTTAATTTTGGAGATTAGTTTATCATATGAAGGTTTATCCATTTTGACAATAATCATTCCATTTGCAAACCATTTTTGTTTTGGATAGTTCCAAAAGACATGAGGAATAACATGTTATCCCTTTTCTGGTAATGTGAACATTAATATATTATCTGAGTAATTCATGAAAGAAAAATTCATCTTGAGTACCCATTATTTGAAACAAGAGACAATATTTTGTTGGAAGTTAACTAATTTATTAAATTCTACTCATCAAGTAAGTATATATCCATGTTTTGTTAGTCTATATGGTAAGAGAATTCCATAAATCAAGGAAACTGATCTTCAAAAAAAATTATATCATACTATATTCATTTCTAAATAAATAATGTTCCTTTAAATCATCATATATTAATTGTTTCAATACATTTAAGCTTCTATTGATCATTCACTTTCATGTGGTCAATGACCTCAGTCACTCTCAATAATTATTTACCTTTTCCCTCTATTTTCTCCCATTGGAAAAATTATTTATGTGTTATTCTCTATGAACTTTGAACTTAAAATTATCTATTATTAATTGTAAATTTAGTAACACTTTTTACAATGTGGGTTTAAAACAAAAATATTTTCAAATGTCCAACCTTTGATTTCTGAGAAGAGTTCAAATTGCGAGCACACAATTTATTAAAGGGGGAGGATGTAACAACTAATGGTTTCAAAAGAATAAAATTATATTAATTCAATTTATATATAATATATTATTCCTAATTTTTTTCATTCATCCTAGGTGCTTTCTAGACATGATATAAATATAAATCCAATTTTATGCATAAAATTTTATATTCTTCAAACAAACTATTCTTCCTCCTTTTTATGGTGCAATTATTTAAAAAATAATTTTTAACACTTTTATAAAATATATTTTATAAAATAAGCTTCATTTTTTGAAGCATAATATCAAAATTTATATTTATTGAAATTTTTGGATTTTTCAAAACATATTGATTTTTCAATGAATAGTGAAAATAGTGATTTTTTGTAAGTAATAATTTAGTTTTAATAAATTATTAAATTTAAATGTCCCAATATGTTTTGAATATTATTTTTAATTAACCAAATATATATTTAGTTCACTTAATTACTTTTAATTCAACTTTATATTGGTTTTTAATATATATATTTTGGTTTAAAGATTAGTTTTTCTAAAAACTGTTTTAAAATACATAATGTTTCTTCAATTTTATTTATTAAAAATATATATAATGTCAAATTTTTAAAATTTAATGTATAATATATATATGGGTAAATATTATTTTGTTTTTATAAAATTATTGTTATTAATAATATAGTTAATATAGTATCATCTTTTTCTACAAAAATACTCTTCTTAAAAACACAATATCTCATTGCGACTATGATATTAATATTAAATTAAAATTTTCCTCTTTTGTGAATAAAATTTAGAAAAATGGATACCAAATTCTTAATTATAATAATTTATAAATAATAATAAGGGAAATTTATTTTTTTACATAATTAATTAGTGAAAATAATTAAATTTAATTATAACGAATAATGTAAAAACAAGTTTACTAAGGGATTAAACATTAAACATAACGGAAAAAATGACCTAGAGACTTATCCAAAACCCATTTTATGGAAATTATTTTAGCCTCAATAACTAAGGCTCTTAATTTATGTGTTTTTAAGACTTTTCCATTAAATTGACCCATATAATATGTTATGAAAATAAAAATATAAAAAATTCACCTTTCTTCATTTAAATTTCTATAAAGATATGGCGATAGGAAAAACTACATAGATTTGGTTATAAATATTATTTTGAAATATAAATGATTTTTTTATCATAATAATTTATCTTTAATTTTTAGGGATGATATAATTACAATAAATGCGTAATAAATTCCAATTCATGGATTATTTTGTTAATAAATAAATAAAATAAATGATACTAAAAATAATAAATGTTACGTAAACAGAATAAATTTTTATGTTCAATTATTTTTTTAGATGAATATATAATGATAAAAATCCATGAACTTAATATATTTTAATTCAATTTTTTCTTGATATTTTTAAATTAAAATTAAATAAATAATGTGACAATTTATATTAATGTTATTTTATAATAAATGATACCTTATTAAATGATTTAAAATTACTAAAAATAATATATTTACTAAAGTGATTTTTAAATGTTAATAAATATCAATTTTTATTTCATGGACCAATTTATCTTTTATAATGAACATATTTTCCCCTAAATACTAAAACATTAATGACATGGTTAGGGTTAAAGTATTGTTTTGGCGCATTACATGTGCTTCTGTAAAATTTAATTTCCAACACATGTGGGTTTTTTATTTTATAATTTTGATTTAATATTTAAAATTATAGGTTCTAAATTTCATAGTAATTATCAATTTAATTTATTCTTAGTGGATAAATTAATTAGGTTGGAAAACTAATTACCTTAATGAAAACTCAAAATGAAAAATAAATTAGGAAACTTAAAAGTTCGGGAATGCATTGTTTATAAATTGTTTTATAATGAGTTTTGGTGGTTTTTATAGACTATATAATCCCTAAAATCCATTAATTATCAATATTGGATCCACTTGAGTTGATATTCACCTCCCAGTATTGAATACATTTGAGTATTTACTAGAATGTCACTCCTCCTCAACAATAAAAGGGAACTCAGACCGCTCAAATATTCACACCTCTCAAGATATTTGGATCATACAAAACTAGCACAAATAACTTACTAAATACACTACCATAATCATATGATCCATTTTTGGTCATTAATCAAACCTTTTAAGGCTTTTGAGCAAACCTAATGAGGGTGCCTGAAGATTATGTAATGCTCCCCAAAAGTATTTTTATTTTATTTCCTTATCTACCTACTAAAATTATTTTTATATCATTATTATATAGTAAAATCAGTATCTTAAGTATAATTACATGTTCTTATTTTAAGGTTATGACCTATATCCACACATGCATCCATAAAATGGGTTATGAAATCAGCTATCATGTGTATGGCGGACTACCGCCTCCTGAAAAATGTCGTTCGTTTTTCTATTACCACATATCAAGGTTGGTTATAATATTGTAAATACTATTTATTAATGATATTTTTTATATTTATAAAATAATACTACACCTTGAGTAATCTTATCATAAAAAAACGTTTTTATATTCCATTTCTTAAGGTTTATGATAAACATATCTCGTGTGTACGGTGAACTACCACCTCACAAATCGATGTGAATCATTTTTAACTAACATGTTACATGGAAGGTAATAAGGGTAACTATAATGAATATATATTATATAAAATGAATTATTATTATATTAATTTCATAATTATATTACTAAAAATATAATATATCATTTTCTTTATTACCATTTCACACACTCAAAAAGTGATGACGTCGTTCGTGGATGAGTGAACTATCTCCTTCTAAAAGTGATGTGATTCCTTTTAGATCCCAAGAATGATATATATATATATATGTATATATAATTTAATATAATATTATTAATTATATTTTAATCATTTTTAAAGATATAAAATTACTTACTTTCTATCCATAATGATCATTGTAATATGAAAATGTTACTCATTCATACGGACAACCTACCGTCTCCATAATCGCAACATTGGTTAATTTTTCCTAACACTATGTCATGATTGGTTTTAAAAGTAAAATTAAAGTATAATTATTATAATTATTTCATGATTATTATTTTTTATATGTTTAATTAATTATTTTTTTGACCATTTTAACCTACCTATGTAGTTTTTGACACACAAGTCGAATATGGTCAAAACATCCAACAAAACCTTAATTGATTAAGTATTTTTATAAAACAATTTAATAAGGGAAATAAAATTAATAATAAAAATGAATAAAGTTTAATGTAATTTTAATAATTAATAATATTTTATTATTCGTGAAGATAAATAATAGTTGTGATGAATCAGACTGAAGGTAAGGGTTTTTTCTCGTCTCACTTTTTTTTCTGTGAGATATATACTATATTCACCACTTATTTTTTATGCGGGTTATATACTACCCATGATTGTATTTTATGATTTTAATACTTAAATATATTTGGATATAAATATCCATTTATTATCTATCCTTCATGGGATTCACAGTTTCAAGGATACCAAAGAGGTAATGGATTTTTGTCTCAATTTTCCTTCTTTGAGACGTTTGATATATTATACAGTTATCTTCTTTTATAATTCACATATGCTGACCCTTTGACATGTTATATCATTAATTTACTTATTTTAATGATATTATATCTTTCATTTATTTTTATTATTTCATGGTGCTTAAGATTCAATGTTTCCAATGTGGTGGTAGTTTCATGCTATAATCTCATCGTTTGTCGGGATTGTTTGTGATTAAGTCTCCAATGTTGATATTTTATGATCTACCTATAAAGAATTATCATGAATTTTATTTCCACAATATATTTCAAGATAAAAAAATAACTTCATTTTACTCTCTTTATATACTCAAGAGGTTAAAATAATGTTTTCATGAAAAATCACCTTTTCAATCAAAAATTATTTTTCTTCAAAAACCATGTTTTCTAAAAAAAATCAAAAAATGTTTTAAAAAGTTATTTTAAAATCAAAAGGGATATTTTCCTCAATAATGTTTTTAATTATATTTTCATGTTATTTCCATTCATCAACTCCAAAACCCTTGTTGTTACTTATCCTCTATTAGGGATATTTTATATTGATACCATCATCATTCTTTATCTGGGGGGATTATAATTTTTTCAAAGAGACTATTATGAAAACCATTTATTTTTTAGGGGTTAATCATGTTTGAAAGATATTATTATGTAATAAATATATTCTCTGTGGTTTAATCACATTATTAAAATAATGAAGGTTGTTTTAATGAGATATGATGAAATTAACTACCAATGTGATTTATTAATTATTCAGTTCTTGGACATTATAAATTATCGGTGTTCCCAAATAGAGTCGGGTGATGCTATTATAGCTTATATAATGGGCTCACCTAGATTGTTCTACAATGTATTTCTTAGTGATTATGTTCTTTGGTGAATTATATTGGAAATTAGATATATGGTTATTCTAATTTGTAAGGGTTTCATAGGGTTTAATGAGATGATTCTCTAGGACATCAATATGTTTTATATGTGTTTTCTATGGGGTTATGATATTTTATTTGATTGATATTGATATCGTAAGGCTCATAATTTTTTATTCTGATAACTATTTCCTTTTTTAAATCATCATTCCTTGTTATCAAGGTTTATGATCTATGTATTGATGGGTATGAATATTCTTATATTATACTTGTGCACTTAGATTATGTTATCATACACATATGTTATTATTATTCTTAATGATGACATTAATATGTTAGTGCTAACATTTTCCCTTAAAGATATTTTTTTTCACCCTTTTATGTTTATTTTTTACTAGGTTATAAAGAAAGAGGTTAATTGAATCATGTTTAGAAGGTATTTTTTATAGATGATGGTGTTGTCATAATGTGAAAAATAAAATCTAGGTTAAGTGGATGAAATGATCTTAAAATTCATGTGAATTGTTTACATGTAAGATTTCCCAAATTCTATAAAACTCTAAACCTAATATGTACTTTATAATTTAAATGATATAAGTTTTATTAATTAGATTGTAATGTTTTAATGGAAAAAAATTATGTCTCAATTATTAGCATCAAATCCAGAGATGTAAATATTATGATTTTAGCAAAGGATATGGGAGTGTGGGTCCTGGAACTACTGGAGATATGACTTTTCCCAAAGCTTCTATACCAACGGTTAGTAAAAATCATTGGTATAGGTCCCCTTTCCCAACAGTTTGGCCAAACCGTTGGGAAAGCCCACTTTGAGGCCACCTTTCCCAACGGTTTTGGGAAACCACTGGGAAAGGGTATAAATTTCCCAACAGTTTGGCCAAACCGTTGGGAAAATTCCACTTTGTGGCCACCTTTCCCAACAGTTTGGCCAAACTATTGGGAAATCCGTACCCTTTCCCAACAGTTTTGCCAAAAAAGTTGGAAAAAGTCCACTTTGTGGACACCTTTCCCAACGGTTTGGCCAAACCGTTGGGAAATGGTATACCTATCCCAAAGGTTTTCCAAAACCAATGGGAAAGGTCCCCCATATATCAACCATCCACCTAGAATTGACTCCAGAATCAGGACCTATACCAACGGTTGTCAAAACCGTTGGTATAGACCTATACAAAAGGTTTTGACAACCGTTGGTATAGGTCCTTTGAATTTTTATCAGATCCTATTACCGAGATCATTATATAAATCAAGATTTTAAATAATTATGAAAATACATATATATATATTTTTGTGTAATTATTTTCACAAAAGTCATGTTAGGTTAGTGGTTAAGTCATTCAATGATAAACTAGGGGGTCTTGGGATCAAATCCCAGCGAATGTTTTTTTAAATACATATACCAACGGTTCCATAATCATTGGAATAGACTTTCATATTACTTATACCAAAGGTTTTACCAAAACCGTTGGTATAGACCTATCCCAATGGCTTACTTGGCAATGGTTCTCCAAACCGTTGGTATAGGCTATACCAACAGTTTGGAGGCCTATACCAATGGTTCCAAACCGTTGGTATAGGTTAGTTTTCCAGTAGCGTGGGCTGTTATAAATAAACCAACATCTAAAGAACTCATAGACCAATTATAGGTCTCCCCATAATTTCAAATTCATTTAAAATGTAGAGATAGAGGATGAAAACTAATATGAAACATATATCAATATAATAAATATGTATCCTTAAAAATCTATCCTCTATCAAATACAATAAACCATCTAAAATTTTATTCAAAATTACTTGAAAGGATAACAAAATAAATGATACCCAAAATAAAAATATACAAGATCTAAAAATCCATTGAAAAACTATAAAATAATATGAGAAGAGATAAATCAACCAAAAATATGCCTCAAATTTTAAATAAATTGGGCTCTAACTAGAGGTCATGAAACTAATGGAAAATAACACAAGTCTTATCTCATGGAATACCCTCTCAAGGGGAGCCTAAAAAAAACCCAAACAAGGAATATATAACAACCCTTACTTTACATACATGATTATTAATTCATAATTGAATCATACTTATTACAATATATAACAAAACCATGATAGGACCGTATAGGTATATTGTATTTAGAAACTGGGAAACATAAACAACTGGTTCATAAATCATATACATTTTCTCCTATTTATTTCATCATATCTAGTGTCCCTTTTGGAATATCCTACTCAATACCATGCTTCCTGACCTGGGGAAAATAAAACATAAAAAAGGGTGAGCTCAAATGCCCAGTAAGCGTAAACAAAGGAAATATCAATCATATTATGTTCATAAGAACATAACATTTTGAAACTCTTAACCTGAAAAAGAGATCATAATATCATGACATGGGATAAATCATAGTAGTGAAATGTAATCCCAATAATCATAACTTAAAACAATAAACTTTGTGGAATACACACATAATCATAGAAAATCATTTCATATTATTCAAGACTCATTGCCAAGACTATCTTAGCCAACAAATCCCATTACTGAACCGAGTTCACTCCTCATTCCAGTCCTGTATCACTGAACCAGATTAACTTTCCATTCCATCCATGTAAATATCATTAGATAAAAATATTTACAATGAATTGGAGGGAGATATAGGTCCCACCAATCTCATAATGAAACCATTGTTATGTGTGCCACAAAATCATAAATCATACATCATAGCATAACCCATGTAATAAAAATGGGATTCATAAACATCATGCCATCATCACATAATCTATAAAAGGACTTCATAAAAATAATTCCATCATAACATAATCAAATCAATGTAATAATAGTGAAGGAAACAGAACCCTATATTATCTTAGATGGAAAATAATTCTGATAAAACACTTGAACTCCATTCCTGAGGAAAATATCCTTTCCTCTTCAAAAACATTTTTCCTTTGTCACCATGTCATAAAATTTTAAACTAAAATATGTTAATTGAAAATAAACTTGAAAACTTTTAAATTAATATTCATGGAAATAATGTTATATGAAATCATAAAAATCCATTCACACCGTATAAGTTAAAAATACACATTCTTCTTGTACTTTGGCCAGAAAAGTCATAAAGTGCCTCGTACTGGAAACGAAAAAAGATTCCTTTCATATATTTCACTAAAAATTCACCAATAGGTAAAATTTGATTTAATCAATTGTAGGAGGATAGAAATAATATTAAATATTGATGAAACATGGATGTGGATGATAAATTTTCCCCAGTAAATACTGAAGTATAAACAATCTTGGATAAAAATTGAGATTGCAAGATTTTCCCTTACCTTAGGTCTGATATGATTTCTACTTATCCAAACCTCCTGTATAATGATTTAAACAATGTCATTGAATTATTTTAGAATAATATTTATTTTTATGATATCATATATGGTCATATTCTTATCTTCTTATTAGTAATATTTCATTGTTACTTGTTTTTCAGGTGTTTATTGCTTCATGTTCTTATGCGTGTTTTGTCGAATAAATTATTATGACTCTTTTTAGGTTATAACTACATAATTTAATGAATTTTATTAGTATAATATATATCATATTTATTCATTCAATTCATTTATATAATCATGGTTTAATGAAGATCATGTAGAACGAATCAAATCGCACCGTGGAGACGGTAAGCCGTACGTACGCACGAGCGACGATATCATTCCCATAATTATTGAATGGTATTGGAGTGGATAATAGAATATATCAGAATTATTATCATGTTATAATAATAATATATAGTTATTCTTTACACCATTATACCCATCCAAGTAAGGTGGTGGTGGAAAACAGATTACACCACGGCGGGGAGACGATATTCCGTACGTACGCACGCGTGGTGATTTCGTTTTCCGTAGGATGGATAGAAGGTGAAATTGGGTTGATTAATATTTATAATAACATATCAGTATATTAGTGATACTAATGTTATTACTTTATAAGGAAACAAATAAATAAGAGGAAGTAGAAGAAGAAAGAAATTTGAAAGAATCGCTAACGGATATTACCTCTTCTTCGACACACCTCTTTAAAACATCCTCTCAGGGCATTGAAATTGGTCTTTGAAGAAGACCAAGACCTCTATAATGTTTCTAGGTATGTTGATAAGGGAAATGGTCTGGGGTTGGCCGAGCTTTAAGGCTCAAAATTGTGTGAAGAGGAGAGGGAGGAGGTGCCCTTTTATAAGGGAGGATAGGGGAACCTTTGGAAATCTAAAATATATTAACTTATAATAAATTCAAACCCCACTTAAAAACTTAAAAAATTTCCCAAATTCGAATATTAGATGTGATAGGGTTGTAATATCATCAACCAATAAAATTTATACATGTTGTGAATTTATCAACTTGATTTATCCCTATTTAATCTATTTAATTTTATTTGTGGTAATAATATTCTAAATTTTAAATCATTATAAATAATTACTTATGTGTTGTTAATTTTCCATAATTAGATACTTTATGAATTTTTAGATCATATAATTTTCAGTTTATAATTTTTAAATATTTTTTTGATTTTTAAACAATTTTATAATATGTTATTTTTATAAAATAACAATAATGTCAATTTTGACACTATTCAATTATTTGAATTTAAATAAAATATACACAGAAGATATGTTCGAAATAAAAGATTAAATAGATTTATAAAATGTCATATTTATCTAGAAAATTCTTGGAGAACATTAATTAGTTCATATAATATTTATTTTAATAATTTTAAAACCATTTATTTGATATTTCAATTAATAAAATGATTTCAACATCCCAATTTTGTCATCATTAATGATAATTATTTAATCCCTAAAAATTATAAATAAAATTACATGATTGAGATAATTTTATTAGATTTATAGAGACTATTAATTTTTGAAGTTTCATGAAGTTTATCTATAAATAACAATTATTACACTTATAAGTTATAAGAGAGTGACATATTGTCACTTTCTTTGGTTTTAATAATAATTATATCATTTTCATGGTCAAAGGTCCATGAAATGAGTTTATTCCGACCCTTAGGTGATATGGGTCGACTTTTATTCATACAATATAATTTTTGAAAGTGTTAGGGTAATTTTAAAATCTTATTTTTACCCTTAATTACCCGATTTACCTTTAACTGTAGTAAATAAAAATTACCGTAGTTACTATTCATAAAATCAAAAAAAAAATAAAAGTAACCTATTAACATAATTTTGACCCACTGAATCCAAATATGGAATAAATTTTTCAAAATTAGAAAACACATAAGTTGTAGTAATTAATTTAAAATTAATCCTGTTGTTAAGAAAATGGGTTATAAAAGTTAAAGCATTGCCAAAGATTGAAATGTTTTTACCTATGAATTCAATGTAAAATTAATGCTAATGACATACATTATATTAAATGGTAAAAATATATTCTATTTATACTTTAAAACCATTAAATAATATATTTTAACCATATAAATTATTTTGATGAAAAAATTTGTTTTCAATTAAAAATTAGCGTATTTTTTCTATTCATCAAAATATGAATGTTATCAGAAAAGTTTCAAAAATTTATCCAATGTAAATTTGTATATATTGATTCAAAAGAATAAGTTTAGTTTGTAAAAATGAACTTATAAACTTTTCAAAAATTACATTTAAAATGGGTACGCCATCAAAAGGTGGTAAAACTGCATTTTTTGAAAAATATTTCTTTTATCTGAAAAATTGGTTTTGTTTTCATACCTCATTCTTGAAAATGTTTAAAATGAATTACAATGTTATAAAATTCAAAATTCAGTTAATAATATTCATAACGGCTAGTTCATAATATTACAATAATATATCATTGTTTAGTGAAACTTGGTATTGCGTACAACGCAAGCTATCGAGGAAGGTTGCTCTTGCGTGCAACGCAAGCCAAGCCAGTGTTGTGTGTAGTGAAAGATTCCCTTTGGTGTTGCATATAACATAAGACAAAAAAAATATTTCTCATAAATTCTCAGGGTGTTACATTCTACCCCCCTTAAAATGAATTTCACCCTCGAAATTCGTCACTTTGTAAAAAATAGATGAGGATACCTCTCCCTCATCATATCCTCAAGCTCCCATGTAGCATCATATAATTGGTGGTTCCTCCATAAAACTTTAACCAAGCGAGTGGTCTTGTTTCGTAGAACTTTTTTTCTAGGATACAGAATCTCTATCGGTTGTTCTTCATAAGAAATATCTTGTTCCAACGGTACAACTTCTGAGATTAGTACATGTGAAGGATCGAGTATGTACTTTCTCAGGAGAGATACATGGAACACATCATGAACTTAAGAGAGATTCGGTGGATGCACCAATCGGTAAGATACCTTCCCAACACAATCCAGTATTTTAAAAGGACTGATATACCTAGGGCTCAGCTTTCCCTTCTTTCCAAATCTCATTACTCTCTTCCAAGGAGATATTCGTAAGAAGACATTTCACCCACTTCAAAATCTAGGTCTTTTCTTTGGTTGTCGGCATAAATTTTTTGACGACTCTGAGATTCTCTTATGTGTTATTGAATAGATCTAATGTTTTCTTCCATCTCATCAACAAGATCAGGTCCTAATAGCTTTCTTTCCCTAACTTCATCCCAGCAAGTTGGAGTTCTGCATTTCTTTCCATAGAGAGCTTCATAAGGAGCCATCTGAATGTTGGAGTGAAATCAATTATTATAAGAAAATTCCACCAAAGGTATGTGTTGATCCCAACAACATTTGAAATCCATAGAGCAAGATCTTAACATGTCTTCTAGAGTTTGAATTGTTCTCTCAGACTAACCTTCTGTCTAAGGATGATAAGTAGTGCTGAAACTCAACTCTGTATCTAGATTATGCTGAAGACTTTTCCAGAACATCGAGGTAAACCTCGGATCCCGATCAGATATAATATAAAGTGGTACTCCATGCAATCTTACCACTTATTTTACATATATCCTGGCAAGATGATCAAGAGAGATATCTTTTCAAATAGCAATGAAGTGTGCCGACTTCCTAAGATGATAAACTATGACCCAGATTGCATTATTGCCTTTGGATGTTTTAGGAAGTCCAATGAAAAAGTCCATAGTGATGTTTTCCCATTTCCATTTTGGTATGGGTAATGGTTGAAGCATCCCCTTAGACTTCTGTCTCTCAGCTTCAACTTGCTGACAAACCAAGCCTCGAGAGACATATTCAATAACATCTCTTTTCATGCCATCCCACCAGAAGTAGTATTTCAGGTCTCTATACATCTTCGTGCTTCCAGGATGAATAGACAATGAAGAACTATGAGCCCCATCTAGCAGATCCTTCTTTAAATCTTGTATGGGAGGAATACAGACATGGTTCCTGAACCTCATTATCCCATCACAATCAAGGTTGAATTCAGGAACATTTCTTACTTTCTTTTGTAACTCTTCATCTTCTTTTTGTGCCTCTTTAATCTTCACATGTATATATGGTTGAACATTAATTTGAGAAAGATAAGATTTTTCCCCTTCCATTATAATTCCAAGATTCATCCTATGTAAATCCATAAATATTGGATCTTTTGTGATCCTCATCTTGGAAAAGCTAGCATGGTCTTGTCGACTTAATGCATCCGCCACCTTGTTTTATTTCCTAGGGTGATAATTAATTGAGCAGTCTTAATCCTTAATTAACTCCAACCATATTCTTTGGCGCATATTCAGCTCCTTTTGTGTGAAAATATACTTTAAACTTTTATAATCAGTATAAATATCACACATTTCACCATAAAGATAATACCTCCATATTTTTAATTCAATGATTACCGCGACTAACTCCAAATCAAGAGTTTGGTAATTTTTCACATGGATTTTGTACTATCATGAGGCATAAGCTATCACCATATCATTTTTCATGAGAACACACCCCAATCCCTTCTTGGATGCATCAATATAGATCACAAACCTTTCTCCACTACAAGGTAGTGTGAGCATAGGTGCACTGGATAAACTTCTTTTGAACTCCTTGAAATTCTCTTCACAGCCCTCCATCTAAATGAACTTAACTCTTTTTTGAGTCAACCTGGTGAGTGGATTAGATAATTGTGAAAAATATTTCACAAAAAATCGATAATATCCAGCCAGACCAAGAAAACTTTGGATCGCAGTTACTGTTGTTGGTCTCAACCATCTTTCGATAACCTCTATTTTTGGTGGATCCACAGATATCCCCTATTTTGAGAATCTATGACCCAAAAATGAAACTTTTTGAATCCAAAATTCACACTTGGTAAATATGTCATAAAGCTTCTCCTTTCTTAGGGTCCTTAATACAATTCTCATGTGATCTTCATGTTCTTCCTTTCTCTTTGAATATACAAGAATATAGTCTATAAAGACTACCACAAACTGATCAAGATAGTCTCTAAAGACTCTATTCATTAGATCCATGAAGATAGCAGAGACATTAGTAAGACCAAATGGAATCACTATAAATTCATAGGGTCCATACCTTGTACGGAAAGTCGTCTTTGGTATATCCTCCTTTTTGACCCTTAATTGATGATACCCGGAACAAAGATAAATCTTGGAAAATTATTGAGCTCCACGTAGTTGGTCAAATAAGTCATCAATTCATGGGAGAGGATATTTTTTCTTGATAGTGATCTTGTTAAGTTCTCGATAATCAATGAAAAGTCTCATTGACCCATCTTTCTTATTAACAAAGAGAACAAGTGATCCCTAAGGTGACTCACTAGGTCATATGAATCCTTTATCAAGATTCTCCTGGAGTTACTTATTTAATTCCTACAACTCAATTGGGGCCATTCTATATGGTGTCTTTGAAATAGTCATAGCACCCTGTATTAGTTCTATTGAAAACTCAACTTCACGATTTGGTGGAAGACCTAGAAATTCCTCCAGAAAGACATCATCGAACTCCCATACAATGGGAATATTCAAAATCGTGAGTTTCTCTACAACCATTTGAGATAAATAACCTACATTTATTGGAATCAAGACCCATAAGATGGAAGAAATTTCCACTGGAAGGTTATATTCATCCTTGCATCGATATATGATAGTAGATTAATCAAGAATATTAAATGCGACTTCCATTATTTGGAAATTGATATGAGCTCCGTATAAAGAAATCCAATCCATTCCAATAATCACATCAAATTCCACTATAGGAAGGATCACAAGATTTGCAGGAAGCACTTTCCCACAAACTTCAATCGGAGAAGAATTGTAAACACTTGATGCGACTGTTGTGCCATTAGGGGTTGTCACAACTAACTCAATATCTAATTTCTAGGGTAATATGAAGATACCCTTAGAAAATTCTTCAGAAATAAAAGATTGGGTGGATCCATAATCAAATAAAACATTTTCTACTTTAGAGTGGATGGTAAGTGTACCTTTAACCACTTCGTTATCGTACTCCACATCACTGATAGAAATTGCATATGACTTTCCTTTGTCTTTGGCCTTAAGAGTTTGTTGACGTCTATCATCATCAACAACCCTTGGATTAGGGCATTGATTGGAATAATTCCCCATTGCCATGCACTTGAAACATTGAAGTGTAGGAGGTGCATTCTGTGTATCCCTTTCTTTGTTCACATCATTAGAAATCTTCTTCCCATTATTTCGACATTCAATTGCCCAATGAACTTCTTTTCCACACTTAAAACATTTACTTGTACATTTAAGACAATTCCCTCCATGTTTCTTTCCACACTTTGAGCATAAGGGAAAAATCATATTCTTTTCAGTGTGGTCTTTAGATTTTCCTTTGAATTCCATTTTCCTCTTCTTATCAAACACATATGATTGATGGGTTACTCCAATCTACATCTCAACCTTGAGAGCACATCGAACAATTTCCTCATATCTATTGAAGTCCCTTATGGATAACGCCCTTTGAAGACTTGGTTTTAAGCCACTAAAGAATCGATCGATTTTACTCTCAGGTTGGATAATAATTCCGAAAGCATACCTTGGAAGTCTTGTAAAATTTTCCTCGTAAGTACCAACCGATTCATCATCCTTTTGCTTTAGTTCAAGAAACTCCTTCTCCATCTTTGTTCAAAGAATATTAGGGAAGTACTTATTGGAAAATAAGTTCTTGAACTCGTCCCATTCCATGGACTCAAGTTCGTCTCTTTTCCTCGTATTCTTGATAAGATTCCACCATTGATCAGCTTCACCTTCCAAACGATATACTGCTAAGATAACTTTATCGTGTTCAGAACATTGAAGGAATGAAAATATCATTTCAGTGGTACTGATCAATTGTTCAGCCACTAATGGATCAGAAGACCCGCTGAATGAAGGTGGACGCTGCCTCATGAATTATTCAACTGAATGTTTTTACTTACTTTGCTCATTTGGAAGTCCTGCATGATTCATAGCTTGAGAAAGTTGTGTGAGCATGGATACAAGATTTTTCATTCCAGCTCCCATAACATTTGGTTGTTTAGGGGGACAATCATTGTATTGCCCGTCGCATTCAGCTTTAACACAGTTCCTTCGGGTTCCAGCCATTGACTAAAACCAAGAAGCATAGTGTGAGAAACACTAATCATAATAGGAAAATCAAGAATAAAATTTCACACTTTAGGTCTTATCATAGGTTGTTCATGGCCATTTCTAAAACACTAATATTGTGTTCTATGCTTAAACATATCCTTAGGGTTCTTACAAAGGCTTTCACATCCTAGTTTCCAAAGGTTGACTATACCTTTCCTCTGATTCCAACTATAACAACCCTTACTTTACATACATGGTTATTACTTCATAATTGATGCATGCTTATTACAAAATATAACAAAACCATGATAGGACCGTATAGGTATAGTGTCTTTAGAAACTGGGAAACAAAAACAACTGGTTCATAAATCATCTACATTGTCTCCCGTTTATTTCATCATATCTAGAGTCCCTTTTGGAATATACTACTTAATACCCTTCTTCATAACCTAGGGAAAATAAAACATACAAAAGGGTGAGCTCAAATGCCCAGTAAGGGTGAAAAAGGAAATATCAATCATATTATGTTCATAAGAACGTAACATTTTGAAAATCTTAACCTGCCAAAGATATCATAATATCATGTCATGGGATAAATCAAAGTAGTGAAATGTAATCCCAATAATCATAACTTAAAACATGAAACTTTGTGGAATACACACATAATCATAGAAAATCATTTCATATTATTCAAGACTCATTTCCAAGACCATCATAGCGGACAAAGTCCATTATTAAACCGAGTTCACTCCTCGTTCCAGTCTTGTATCATTGAACCAGATTAACTTTCCATTCCAGCCATGTCTATCTCATGAGATATAAATCTTTACCCAATGCATTGGAGGGAGATATAGGTCCCACCCATATCATAATGAAACCATTCTTATGTGTACCACAAAATCATAAATCATACATCATAGAATAACCCATGTAATAAAAATGGTATTCATAAACATCATGCCATCAAAACATAATCCATAAAAGTACTTAATAAAAATAATTCCATCATAACATAATCAAATAAATGTAATAATATGGAAAGAAACAGAACCTTATATTATCTTAGATTTAAAATAATTTTGATAAAACACTTGAACTCCATTCCTGAGGAAAATATCTTTTCCTCTTCAAAAACATTTTTCCTTTCTCAACATGTCATACAATTGTAAATTAAAAGAAGTTAATTGAAAATAAACATGAAAAATTGTAAAGGAAGATTCATGTAAATAATGTTCTATGAAATCATAAAAATCCATTCACGCCATATAAGTTAAAAATAAACATTCTTCTCGTACTTTGGTTGGAAAAGTCAAAAAGTACCTCGTACTGAAAATCAAAGACGATTGCTTTCATATATTTTACTAAAAATTCACCAATAGGTAAAATTGGACTTAATAAATTGTTGGAGGATAGAAATAATATTACATATTGACGAAACATGGATGTGGATGATAAATATTCCCTAGTAAATACCGAAGTATAAACAATCTCGGATAAAAATTGAGATTGCGATATTTCCCCTTACCTTAGGTCCGGTATGCTTTGTACGTATCTGAAACTCCAGTATAATGATTTAAACAAAGTCATTTACTTATTCCAGAATCATATTCATGGTTATGATATCATATATGGTCATATTCTTATCTTATTATTAGTAATATTTCATTGCTACTTGTTATTCAGGTGTTTATGGCTTTATGGTCTTATGCATGTTTTGTCGAATAAATTCGTATGAATATTTTTAGGTTACAACTACATAATTTAAAAATTGCATTAGTATAATATATATCACATTTATTTATTCAATTCATTTATATAATCCTGGTTTAATGAATATCATGTAGAACGAATCACAGCGCATCGTGGAGACCGTTAGCCGTACGTACGCACGAGCGGCGATATCGTTCCCATAATTATTGAATGGTATTGGCGTGGATAATAGAATATATCAGAATTAGTATCATTTTATAATAATCATATATAGTTATTCTTTACACCATTATACCCATCCAAGTAATGTGGTGGTGGAAAACAGATTACACTACGACGTGGAGATGGTATTCCGTACGTACGCACGTGCGGTGATTTCGTTTTCTGTAGGATGGATAGAGGGTGAAATAGGGTTGTTTCATATTTATAACAACATATCAGTATATGAGTGATACTTATGTTATTACTTTATAATGAAACAAATAAATAAGAGGAAGTAGAAGAAGAAAAAATTTCAATGAATCAGTAACGGATATTACCTCTTCTTCGACACGCCTCTTCGAAACCTCCTATTAGGGCACTAAAATTGGTCTTTGAAGAAGACCAAGACCTCTAGTATGTTTCTATGGAAGTTGAGAAGCGAAATGGGAAGGGTTTTTCTGATCTTGGATGCTCAAAATCGTGTGAAGAGGAGTGGGAGGTGTATCCATTTTATAAGGGAGGATAGGGGCACCATTGGAAATCTAAAAAATATTAATTTATAATAAATTAAAACCCCACTTAAAAACTTTTAAAATTAGTCGAATTCAAAGATTAGATGAGATATGGTTGTAATCTCATCAACCAATAAAATTTAGACATGTTGGGAATTTATCAACTATATTTTTCCTTATTTACTCTATTTAATTTTTTTTATGGTTATAATATTCTAAATTTTAAATCATTATAAATAATTACTTATGTGTTGTTAATTGTCCATAATTGGATAATTTATAAAATTTTATATCATATAAATTTCAATTTATAATTTTTAAATATTTTTGTGATTTTTAAACAATTTTATAATATGTTATTTTTATAAAATAACAATCGTGTCAATTTTGACACTATTAATTTATTTGAATTTAAATAAAATATACACATAAGATATGTTTGAAATAAAAGATTTAATAGATTTAGAACATTTCATATTTATCTATAAAATTGGAGAACATTAATTAGTTCATATAATATTTATTTTAATATTTTTAATACCATTTATTTGATATTTCCATTAATAAAATGATTTCAACATCACTATTGTGTCATAATTAATGATAATTATTTAATCCCTAAAAATTATAAACAAAATTACATGATGTAGATAATTTTATTATATTTATATATACCTTTCATGTTTGAAGATTCATAAAGTTTATCACTAAATTAAAATTATTACACTTATAAGATATAAGAGAGTGACATATTGTCACTTTCATTGGTTTTAATAATAATTCTATCATTTTCATGGTCAAAAGTCCATGAAATTAGTTTATTACGACCCTTAGGTGATGTGGGTCTACTTTTATTCATCTAATAGAATTTTGGAATGTGTTAGGGTAATTTTACAATATTATTTTTACTCTTAATTACCCGATTTAGCTTTAACTTTAGTAAATAAAAATTACTGTAGTTACTATTCATAAAATCAAAAAAAAGCAACCTATAAACATAATTTGGACCCAATGAATTCAAATATGGAATCCATTTTTCAAAATACAAAACACAGAAGTTGCAGTAATTAATTTAAAATTAATCACGTTGTTAAGAAAATGGGTTTTAAAAGTTAAAACATTGCCAAAGATTGAAATGTTTTTACCTATGAATTCAATGTAAAATTAATGCTAATGAAATAAATTATATTAAGTGGTAAAAATATATTCTATTTATACTTTTAAACCATTCAATAACATACTTTAACCATATAAATTATTTTGATGAAAAAAGTTTTTTTAATTAAAATTTAACGTATTTTTACTATTCATCAAAATATGAAAGTTATCAGAAAAGTATCAAAAATTTATCCAATGTAAATTTTTATATCCTGATTCAAAAGAAGAAGTTTATTTTGAAAAAAGGAACTTATAAAATTTTCAAAAATTAGATTTAAAATGGGTATTCCATCAAAAGGCGGTAAAACTGCATTTTTTGAACAATATTTCTTTTATCTGAAAAATCGGTTTGGTTTTCATAAATCATTATTGAAAATGTTTAAGATTAATTAAAATGTTATAAAATTAAAAATTAATTTAATACCATTCATAAGAGCTAGTTCATAATATTACAATAATATATCATTGTTTAGTGAAACTTGGTATTGCGTACAACGCAAGCTATCGAGGAAGGTTGCTCTTGCGTGTAATGCAAGCCAAGCCAGTGTTGTGTGTAGTGAAAGATTCCATTTGGTGTTGCATATAACATAAGACATAATATATATATATGTATGTTTCTCATAAAATATCAAGGTGTTACAGAATAATCTCAAACTAAATACCATTCATAATACAATCTAGATTGGTATTGAACTCACCCCCGCTACCCAAGAACATTCCTAAGGATTCCCACGATAAATTCATGGAAAGTTCAAGCCACATAACAATATTAATATAAAATAAAAACCTCAATATGCGTAACAAAATGATGAGGACTGAATATAACAATAAATAGTAGGAATCAATCCAAATATGGGTGGAGAAAAAACCCAATGAACACATCAATATAGGATCCCCTCAAAACTAAACCCACTCCATACTCATCAAGCATAAATCCTAAAATAAATTATCATCTACATCCATAATATGTCTAGGGATATCTCTTAATAACTTCCTAATGGGATGCTAGGTTAATCTCAACATAGCTGATCCGAGGTCCATATGGAGAACTCTCTCAAGGTAATGATATCTCAAAGGTTCATTGGTGACTAGCTTAAGAGGAAATAACACTAACATTGAGAAATGATAATAAAAATCCTTTATCATTAACTCATCACAATAAAAGATCCTAAACTCAATTTTCTTCAGAATAGATGTTCTTGGGGTTTCAAGAGAATTTTTTTACTTTAATTATCTCTAACCACTCCATATCAATAAGGGAATATCTATCACCACAAAACATGGACATGTGATGGATCAAGAAGATAATGAACATGAATGGTTCCATCTCTACCACTCTATTCAAAGTTTGGGTAGAGTAAAAAACTAAAAGAGTTATAGTTAAATAATAAGATGAATCGCCCTATGGATTATCCTTAGAAACCGACTTTCCACATTCCATGAATACTTTTTCTAAGATATTTATTTAAGTAATATAAAACATGAACTTGATCCATTAATTATTCCCAAATTAAATCAATACATCCATTGAAATCACAATTATTTATTTAAGATTCTAAAAAAAATTTAAAAAGCCACATGCATTGAAAAAGGTACACTTTATTTTAAAACTCTTGAATATCAATTCCCAACATAAAATCACATCCCCCCTACTAGATAATTTTAAACAAAAAATCACCATTTTTAATAAAAAAATGTTTCGTAGTTCCTTGAAACATGTGTTCTAGTATTAATAATCAGAGCTTCTAGACGGTTTCTGTTGGATTTATTTATGGAACCAGAAACATCCAACAGTTATTTATCCAAAGAGGACTTGATTTCCAAAGGCAAGCATCAGTTAAGTTTAAGTATTAAGATACTTAGAAACGTGCACTGGTCGATAGGATGGGAGGTCAGACTCATCACACCCTTTTTGGGGGGAATTATTGTCTACTCTAGGACTCTATTTATAAATTTAAGATATTACCATGAATCCTTATTAATTCACCAAGTATAACATAATATTCCCTTGGAATATTCAATCACTTATTAACATGTGTAAAATTTAGAATCATCAGTATGTATTTAAGGTTCTTCATTAATGGATATATCTATATGTATTCAAGGTTCTCCATCAATGGTATCCTCTAATATACTATTTCAATATTACTTTAATCCTCATTATGATGATAATGGTTTTTAATCCACTCACTGGGTCACTGTAGAATTTATTTTCATCTAGGGAGACGAAGGCTTGTTTTGATATTGGGATCGTACCCATAAAATTGGCTACATACGTATCCTTGTGAATGTAATCAGAACCCTCATAGTTCAGTGCCACTTAATGGGACACATCATAAATTTTATGTTCTTGTGATAAAGACCTAACCATACAGCTTAATGTCATATGGTAAGGACATCTATGCGAAAGGTTCTTAGTCGATGTTTGGTTTGGGACTTATGCTGAAAACATCCTAATGAACATGGAAAGGATATGAGTTTCCAAGTAATATTAGACCCTATTGGGAATATGGACCATGGATAATAGGGTTGATTTAAAATGTTGGGTTTGAACCTTAAGTAGGATTCCTACATATCCCATGTGGATGGGAATCAAATCCCATGTAGTTCGATGAGACTCATAGGAGAGTATGGTCTTTTGAGAGAAATGAGTTTGGACTTCCTGAAAATAATGCCTTGATGATTTTGGGGGTTTAATTTGGGGCTTACTCTTAAGAAGGATCCCAAATTAAGGGAATTAGGAATGGATTTTTGAAAAGGATATCCAATGAGCTCAGGCCTTATAAAGGCTTCCTACGTATCCTGGATTGAACAGGAATCAAAGTTCTCATAGTTCATTCTATCGTGAGTGTTTGTGAACATGTTGTAATCATTATGAATATCTAAGCCCATGCGATTCATGATTGGTGTGAGAAACAAGAGTATGTGAAAGATTCAACAATTAAACATGCACTTTTCCTCCTCTACTGGTAGAAGAGGGCACACTTATGGCGGTGAGAGTGGTCAAGGCCCAGTTAACCCAAGAAGAGGGTGAGGCGGCGAGCCCTCCCTCTATTCACTTTAAATTGGAGAAGGGTCCAATGAAAGGAAGGGATGAAGGTTAGGGGCTTACACCAGGATGGATGCCCATGGTGAAAAAGCTCAACGGGAGAGGGAAAGGGAAACTAAAGTCCCTATGCCCACCTCTCCTCTAGTCTTTGGCACCGAAGAAGAGAGGAGCAATGATGATACCTCCTAAAAGATAATCTAGGGGATTATCCTAGGATGTTTTCCCTAAAATTGGTCCTGGTAGGGGAGGGATACTTATAATTTGTTCAAAAATAAAAATTAGGTGTGAACTATACCTTCCCTACCAGAGACCTGAGGTTCTGGGTCGTCTCTTTGAGAAGGGAGAGGTCAGGACTCAAACCCTCCTCCAAACCAAGAACTTCCTAACATTGTTCCTGGGAGAAAGGTCCATGTGACTGTAGATATACAAACCCAAAGTCATATTATTTATCCTAACTTCCTTATAAAATAAATGTTGGAAACCTATGATTGTGGATATACAAACCCAAATAGTAGGCATGCTGATGTGCATTTCCCAAAGGTTGATGAGTCAGAAGGTTTTGATAGAGGCTTCAAATTAGTCCATTTCAGATAAGGTAACCATGTAATGAGATACCCTACCATGAATGAATTTAAATAGGGTACTTGAGTTGGTATGTAAGCTTTACACCATGCTCTTCAGTGTAGGTACCTTGCGCAAGTGTGCCACATAGGTACCCTGCGTTTCAGCACTGCGCAGATGTAACACGCAGGTATGTCGTGCAGGTCTACCGCACATGTTTTTATGATGACTGAAGAATATTTTCACATCAGGGAACCAACCCTATGTAAAAATTGTAAAAGACTTTAAAAAAATTCTTATCCCATTTAATTATCTCTTCTCTCATGTTTTTGAGAGCTGTATGAGACAATTTGAGGTATCTCGGCGAAATAGCTATGCAATGGGAGATTCAGGGAGTCTTTCAAAATTTTCAGTCTTGAAATGGGGAGCCCAAGGGTTCTATTTATAGGCATGGATGTGCCTGGTCAAAGGGAAGTTTTCCACCTAGGTCCTCTGTGTAGATCCTCCATGTGGCTCTTTCGTATAGGGGTATAGGAATTATATTTCTGTGTAGGTCCTCTGCGTAGGTCCTCCCCGTAGCTCTTCCACGTAGGTCCCTTTGTGAGATTTATCTGTCATCCGAGTGCCATAAATTTTGATCCATAAGACTATTTGGTCTCCATGACCAATCAAATCAAATCTCTTAAAGAGATCTACACTTCGTGAGGTGGTGAATTCACCAAGTCTTCTCAGATAAAACTTGGAAATTGAATTTAGTGTGTCGACACCTTTTCATCATCGATATTGGAAATCCACATCCTACTTTTGGATGGGGAAATCAGTCCACTTATCCATCGGGTATGGAGTAGTATTTTGGAACATAGAAATCCAACCTGCATCTTCTTCCTTGATGGTGAAAATATCATTACTCATACTTGAATTTTTTTTTCTATGTGATAATCATATCTTCACTTTACAGAAAAGTACATGGAACACATTTGATAGTGTCAAAACAAGCCCCCCCTTAGAATTTGAGTCATTTGGAATGAAAGGAATATTGTTCTAATGTAAAAGTAAGGCACTTTGATGCATTCCAGCATCATTTGGTTAGATTTGCAGCTATTTAAAGTTTGGAAGGATTCTCAAATTTTTACCTAAGACAAGGGGCCTAGTGATCATATTTTGATTTTTACTAGGTTTATATGAAAAACCCCAAAAACATCATATATTTTGACTTTTTATTTCTCAATATTACCTAATCATAAAAAAAATATACTTTTAGTGAGATGGGACTTGACTTTTTTTCATAGTTCCCTTTGAGGGTTCTCAATCTAGTGAGTACCACGTCTTTTGTTGTTGGCAGTTTAGAGTCATGCATGTTGGACTATAAAGAGATAGAATTTAAGGTCGAATAGTTTTGACCACAAATTTTTAAATTAGATCCCAAACAAGACATTGTGGCTAATAATTGCTTCAATAATCATTAAATATTTCCAAGGGAAATCTTGAGTGATGATTTTTATGTTCACCAAATTTAAAACCAGTATCAACATAAGGAGAGTCTTCCCCAATAACAAAGTTACCATTATTAAAAAAACTCGTTACAGGAGGTGTGTTATGTAGGTACAACCAGGGAATATGCTACCTAGCCAAATAGTGTCATCTTTTAGCTTACATGCCTATTATGTAGGAAACTTATGAAAGGGAACCTAAGGGAAAATACTACATAGTCTAGAAAAATAGCTCTTTGGAATTTAACATTTTACTACTCATAGACAGGGAAAATAAGATTTGGTGACTCAAGACAACAGTGAGTTGTTTTTTCAAGGAAAGGAATTTTAAGAATGAAAGGGATACTTTATGCTAACATATTTCATGAAGATGAAAACCATTTCTATACAAATTTGGTGTATGAAGAATGGTTAAAAAATCTCAGAAAAGGGAATTTCTGATATCATATTTTGTAGTTTTAAGTCATGTAGTGAGGAAATTGTACTGTGCAGTTTTAAGTCTTGCAGTGAGGACATTGTACTATGCAGTTTTAAGTCATACAGTGAGGAAATCGTACTATGAAGTTTTAAGTCATGCAGTGAGGACATTGTGTGGAATTTATTTACAGTCTTTAGCTATGACCAAATATATGAGACTCTCCCAATTTCTTGATAATTTGTTTGGAAACACACCACCATATTTGGGTATAGAAGGGAAAATTGTAAACTGTGATTTTGGAATTTCTGAATCTGAAGAATGATATGAAAAAAGGGCTAAAGTAATTAGAGGAAGTATTTTCCAAGAACGAAGTTTCAATCATTTTATGAAACTGTTATGGGTGTTGTGTTATGTAGGGTCAACTAAGGGATATGATACATAGACAAATAGTGGCATATTTTGACTAAGAGGCCCATTATGTAGGAAACTTATTCAAGGCCACCTAAGGGCACATGGTGCATAGTTAAGAAAAAGAGATCTCAGAAGTTTGATGTTCTGTTTCTAAAATCTGAATAATGTTTATGGGGATTCATATTTTCCGAAGCACAGAGATTGGTTTATGGAGAAAGGTACCTAAATATGGAAAGGCTATTTTCAACCATGATTTCCAACGAATCAGAAGAATAGTCCTTCTACTAAGGTTTGACCCAAATGTACAAGGTATGGTGTTTGTAGTTTTAGGTCATACTACTAGGACCAAAAATGGAAACAATATATGATATGTGGCCAAGTGATTCCAAGGTTATTTCCTATTACATTGAACATATGTGGAGGAAAATGTGTAAACTATGGTCTTGAAGAGTTTTAGATCGAGAGAAAGATAATGGGACAAAAATACGTGAATGACTATTTTAAAATTCAGATTCTTGTATATTGTTATCAAAGTTTGAAGGGGACAAAAACACTATAACCATGGACGAAATTATCATCATTTGACAAACCGATTATGGGGGTTGTATTATGATGGTACAACTAGGGAATATTCTACATAACCAAAAGTGGAATCTTTTTATTGAAAGGCCCATTATTTAGGCAACTTATGCAAGGGAACCTAAGGGCACATGCTACATAGTAAGGAAAACGAATTCTTAGGTATTAGAAACTCTATAACCAGAAACCCTAAGAAAGATTATGAAGATCTAGAAATATTCAATATTAAGAGTGTGAAATATAGAAGGTGGTTATGCTCAATGCACATAAGAAATATTTGAATCTGCATTGGCTATGAGTTTGACATCCTTTACATAGACCTGACTAATATGTAAAATGAAGACTTTCTTTTTTTCTTTTGAATTAATATTGTGATGTGAAGTTAAAAGTCATACAATGAGGACATTATACTGTGCAGTTTTAAGTCATGAACTAAGGACATTGATAGCCCCATAATAAATTGAGACACCTTATTTATATAAATAATCCCTTTTCCCAATTCCTAAGCCCACTTGAGCTATGATTGGTGTGAGAAACAAGGAGCAGTAAGGGTTTATTTTATAATACAAAGGTGACACAAGTGAAGAATATGGGTGTTAGATTTCCATGCAGTTTAACATCATGCGATAAGGACAAAGATGAACCGATGTAAAAAAGAATGACTTGTTGTAGCTGGACTAAGGGATAAAACCCAAGTGTCACTATGTGTCTTGCTGAGGGAAAGAATCAAGCCATATGTAAATCAATAATCATTCCCTATATAGGTTTTGATTCTTACATAAGGAATAAAGGGGTTTTTTAATATCATGGATGGGCCTAAGATTAGAGATATATCCATCTCTACGTATCTCATATGGATGAGAATCAATATATACGTTGTTCTTTAAACATTTATTTCCCAGACCAATCTAGTTTGACATGGGAGACATGTGATTTAACATATTTTGAAAAAATGATTAAATTTAAGACAAAATATGGTATGAAAATCAAATCATGTATCTTAAAAGAGAACTCTATATAGATCTAGTTCATATACAGGAGAATAAGAGGGAAATAAATTTTTTTGTTGTTGCAGCTGATCCCAAGATTGGAGATTCAGACATCTCTACGTATCTCAAATATATGAGAATCAATCCACACATAGTTCTTGAAATAATGTCCCTATGCAGATATCACTCAGACATAGGGAAGAGAGGGACTCATGTTACACTAAGGAGTAGCAATTATTTCTATGATTCTCACTTATGGAAGATCTTAACATCATGTAGAGAAGATGTCAACCGTACAATTTAATGTCATGTAACGAGGAAAAATGATGTCATGGAGTTTAACATCATGTGACAAGGAAAAAGATGCTACAAATTTTAATTTCATGAAGCATGGACTCTCGTGGTTGTTATGTAGTTTAATGTCTTGCAACTAGTACTTTTTTCTATGCAGTTTTAAGTCTTTCAGTATGGACGTTGGAGCTGTGTAGTTTTCAGTCTTGCATGAGGATGAATGATGCAACTACACAAATTATTTCTTCAATAATCTCGCATTGGTTGTAGTTGTAATTAGCTCTCCATTCAATGAGATTAAGTCATAAGATCCATTTTATTAGACCTTATATATTGAATAATGTCCTTCCCACTTTGGTTCAACCTTTGGAGGTTTCTTTCCTAGTATCATTGGAGTCTTGAAGACCAATACCAATTATCCTTGAAGAAATTAATGGAGGAGAAATTTCTTGTTAAAAGCATGCACTATTCTGTTCTTATAGAATTTTAAATGATTAAAAGTATATAATCTTTTCTTGTCTAATCATTCCAACTCATTAAACCATCTCTGATACCTCTCATTTGTAGAAAAATGATCACAGATTGCAACTCTGAGTGAAGAAAATATCATTTCAATTGGAAAAAATGATTCTATTCTATATACCAATGAATAAGGAGTTTCTTGGGTGGAAGTATGGGTAGTAGTCTAGTAATCCAATAAAGAATTCAAAACTTTATCAAGACATGATTTATTATCTTTATCCACCATCTTCTGGAGTATATTTGACAGGGTCTTATTGAAGGCCTCTATCTTTCCATTGACTGATGCATGATAACGAGATGAATGGTTGTATTAGTCTGGGATGTATGTAATGTTTGAAGCCTACGGGCGATGTATTCCTCTAAGGCCTACGGGCCATGTAATACTTCTTCCTACGGTCCTTGTAAGGGTTCCACCTCACCCCTTGAAAGGTGGATTATAAAAAATCAATAACAAATGATGGCCTTAGGGCCATTGGAGGAGGGGGTTGATTAATGAAGTTGGCATGCACTTGGTATGGATGAAATTTCTTGGTGAAATCTGTGCAATCCTGCATTATTGAAGGACAAAATTATCCAAGCCTTTGGATCTAATCAGAGTGTCTATGCCCATACTGATGGGAACCACAAGACCCTGAATGTAATTATTTCATGATACCTGCAGTTTATTCTCCATCAATACATCTAAATAGGATTCCATCAAAGCCTCATTTTTTAGAGGATCTTCTAGGGGTCTGGAATATCATAAATAGTAAAATTGGCTGCTCGTCATCAGATCTATTCTTTTTCATCCCTATCTGGTGGAAGTAATCTATTTTGAAGTTATTCCACAATGAGTTTTATCCATCCCGTGGTATGACTATATAGCTCAGAAATAGGTATAATCTCATCTATTTCCTCTATTATGGTTTGAAAAAAAGGCGAGGCCACACAAAGATGGGATATAGTGATGACGGTCTCATCCTGTTTCGGATCTTCCAAGGATATAACTGCATTAACTAGTGCATCATCTTGGGCATTTTGTGATCAAGGGACATAAGACAATGTCATCTCTAAGGGAAATTCATCCATTAAACCTTTGACGTAATCACACAAAGGTATTAACTCTTCTTTTCTGATATAATACTCCACATTTTTTTTCTTTATTACCAATTCTGAATCACCTTTCACTTTTAAGTGATTCACATGCACCTGAAGGGCCAATTCCAAGCCTAAAATGAGAGCTTGATATTCTACCTCATTTTTGGTACCACCTTCTGAAAACAGGAAGGAGTAAGGAAACACTACCTTTTATAGGGAAATAAGGACAATTCCTAACCCAAATTTTTTGAGTTTAGGGTTTTCCATTCTCTTCCCTATTGGACTTCATGAGGCACCATCAAAGTACATCTCACTTGTTTGGGAATTATCCTGAATAGAGAATACCTCTACATCCGGAAGTTTTGTATTTAATGATGTATCTTCCACAGATTTATTTTTATTAAGGAAGTAATCTAGAGCATGGCCTTTTATTTCCTTCCAAGGCACAAACTAGATATAAAACTATTGTAGAATAACTTCCCACCATGCCAGATGCCCTATAAGCATAGGACGACAGAGGGTAAATTTGATCGATTTACTACGAGACACCAATTGGACCTCATGATGCTGCAGGTGGGGCCTCATTTTTTGAACTGAAAATATTAATGCTAGGAAGCACTTTTCAATACTTTAATATTGAGTATCCGCATCAAGCATAGTTTGACTGAGATAGTAAAGGTTGTTTTAATTCCCAACATCATTATTTTGGGAATGGAAGGAACCTAGTGATCGCTTTAAAGATATCACATAGAGAATAAGTGGTCTTCCTTCAATAGGTGGAATTAATATCGGTGGACTCATGAGATATTTCTTGAGGTTGTCAAATGCTTCTTGGAAGTCTTCATTCTATTGATAGGTGACTCCCTTCTTCATTAATCTGGTGAAGGGAAAACACTTGCCTGCCAAATTGGCAATAAAGCACCGAATATATACCATGTTTCCTTGGATTCCTCTTAATTATTTCAAATTTCTAGGAGGTGACATACCAATGATTGATTTTATTTTCTTAGGATCTACTTCAATACCACGATCACACACAACAATGCCGAGAAAATTTCCTAAGGTTTCCCCGAAAGAATATTTCTAGGGGTTCATCTTCAAACTATGTTTCTAAAGTTTATTGAATGTAATATCATGATCAGCCAAGTGATTGGAACATTGTCTGGATTTGACCACAAAATCATCCACAAAAAATTCAAAAAAAATTCCTAAGAAGGGTTTAATGAAATGGTGCGTGGCACGTTGATATGTTTCACCTGAATTCTTTAAGCCAAAGGGAATTACCCGATAGAGAAACACACCTTGATGGTCCATGAAGGCTGTAGATTATTCATCCTCTAGGGCCATATGGATTTGATTATACCAAGAGTATCCATCCATGAAGGAAAGAGATTCATATACAGCTATTGCATCAATTAAAATCTCTTTAATCAGAATTGGAAAATAATCTTTAGGAAAATGACGGTTAAGATCTCTGAAATCAATGAAAACTCTAATTTTCCCATTCTTCTTTTTCAATAGGAAAATATTGGCTAGCAATTTTGAATATTTAACCTCACTGATAAATTTATACTTTATAAGATTATCAACTTCAGCTTCAATTTTAGAGGCATGATTTGGGTGTGTTATTCTTTCTGCTTTCTTGAATCCTCGATGTTCTTATGGAAAGACCAAATGATGAGTGGAAACATCCTGATTAAGACCTATAATTTCGGTATAATTACAAGAAAATATATCTCTATGTTTCTTTAAAAATTAATTATACACCTCTTTCTCTTTATAATTCATAGTCGCAATAATTAGAGTGGGGAGTGGATCTTCTTCTGTACCCATATTTATTTCTCTGAGCTCATCCACAATGGTAGAGGCACCCTCCTCAAATGTTTGAGGAGCATCCCTGAGATCCTCCCCATCTTCTTCATTTAGTGTTACTTCTTCTGTTTCTACATTCATGGTAGATGATGAAGAAAAACTTCCAAAGCTAGGGGAGGAGTCGGTATTTGAACATCCTGAAGTAGAGGCCACCATATCTGACCCTACCGATGATGAAGGGTGTTCATGTGGTAGTAAAGAGGAGATGATGGATCAGGAATAAAAATCTTTGTCTTCCTCTAGCATTGCTACAACTGGTTCTACTATGATTGACAAAGTAAAGGCTTGTTGTAGTTCAACATATCATATAAAGACATCTACATTTAGGCTTCCATCACTAATTGGTGAAAAAACAATTTCTTCCATGCTGTCAGGCTCAGTTACCACAATTGACATTATGGAAATTATTGGACGATTACTTAGATTTGGTTTTATCCTTTCAATTTGATTGATAGGTAGCACATAATCTGTACTCAAATTTATGAATGAGTTTTATGGGATCTTTTACAGTCAATTAGGATAATTAACTCTGGTTATTTCCTTTGTCATGGACCTCATTCCTTTTGTGTGATAAAACTCTACCTCAATGTATTGTGATTCACATGTTTTGAACGGACCCTTGTCTCCATAAAACATTCCAATTTGACCATTGAAATAGTACTTAAGACATTGGTGGTATGATGAAGGTATGGATTCATGTTGATACATCCAAGGCCTTCCAATTAGAATGTTAAAGGTTGTGTCCTGAAGAACAACCATGAAATTTGGAATAGGCACAAGATCTCAAAATTGAGTCCTGAGTGTAATCTTTCCCAAAGGTTCTTGCTCATTATTTTCATATCCTTGGAACATTAAAGTGGAAGGAGATAAGTCAGATTTAGTCAGGCCCAATCAACGAAGTTTACGAACAATAATGAAGTTGACTCTGGAGCCATTATCAATGAAGTATCACTAAATTTCTATGTCATTTTCCTTTCCAGATAAATACAAGGGTCTGATATGTCCATGTACAACATCATATTCATCTTCATCTATAATAGATATGAATTAATGAAATTTTGCAGGATCATTCTCTATACGGTAAACCTCAGTAGCAGTAAATTCTATTTTAAACTCTTGAGGACTTGAAAAAGCCTCAATAATTGCTTCTCTAAGATCTTTTAACAGATTCAAAGAAACCAAAATCAATGACTTGGATGGTACTTGGGCCAGTTGTTTCAAAACATCATACTTTTGATCTAGAGGTCTGGGTTTCCCAAAATAGAAATGTGGTTTTTAAGGTGTCTTATAATTTGATTCTTCTAATGTATATGTACCTTGTGTCAAGGAAGAATCTAGAAATACTTATGGTTTTGGTAGATTAGACTGACCAGGTCTATTCACCTGCTGAGAGGAAGATGGTGTGACTTCTAATCGGTCCTCCAAAATAATTATGTCAGAACTGAACCTATCTTTCATGGAAGAAATTCCTTATTCTTATTAAGCCCTTTGAAAAGATATTACATGAGTTTCCGCCACATATATGGTTTGAGTAGGGGTAGAGTTAAAATGGTGGTTTCTAGAATTCCCATGTCTTCCCCTGTATCCTTGACCTTGGCCTCTTACTCTGGTTCCCCAATTAAGTACAACGAACTCTGTATCATTATAATTAGAACCAGCATTGGCATAAGGATCCGTTAAGTGGATAATGATGAAAAAACCAAAGATCAATTCTTCATCTGATGAAGATTCTGCATGATAGGTTGGTTCTGGTTATGCCATTTGGCGGGGCAGTGCCCAAGATTTTCAAACAAATGGCATGAAATCTGCTAGGGTCAAGGATCACTTTTTCCTTGACACGATCTCATCTTCTTTTGACTACTCTTTATCCTTATTATCACTTCTCTTCTTTGAAGGTTGACCTTTTTCTGAAGGTGGTTTTACTGTTGAAGAAGTGGTGGAAGACACAATTGGATGTTTCAAATGTGTTTATAAAATGGAACGAGTTAGGTTGATCATTTTCCTAATCATCCAATCATCATATTTCTGCACATTTTTACTTTTGAATTCCTTCCATTCACCTTTTTCCTCTCGATCAGTAGCAGTAAAACATGCTACTTGAACTGACGAACTTTTCAATTTCACTTGTCCAGAGTATACCATTTTTTTCAGGAGGTCTTTGAAAACAAAACACTGCGAATGAGATTCCCCAACATCTGGTGAAAGGGATAATAATTCGGAAGATCTTCAAATCCTTATTTATTTGGTTTCTTTTGCCTTGGAAACTAAACCAAATTGTTATCTAGAGCTAAGATGAAGTAACCAAGAACATGTTCATTTAGGAAGGAATAAACTTTGTTCTTTAATTCTTCAAACTATTTCTGAATTTGATCTCTTTGATCATCATGATGAGGCGTCCATTTCTACTGATTCTATGGAGGTGTATCCCTTTGATACGATGAAGTTTTTGAATTAGAAGTAGGTACAAGTTCTTGCTTGAGTGTAACTATAGTATCCTATACTTTCCTTGTTCTCGTCCCTAGAAATGATGTAATTACATGAGTTTTATCCTTAGTTTCTATAATATAATCTTCTATATGTTGAGAAATTGAAGTAATATCTTAAAACCCTCCTATATATTTCACAGAGATCAATGGTGTGCGTAACTCATCACACAGATTTTCCACAAAAAATGGCAGCAAATCTTCTTGAGGGTGTTCCAGACTTAAGGAATATGGTAATCCCTTCCGTCACTCAATGAAATCTGAAACTCTTTCATTATCCCTTTTTTTACAATTGGTAAGATAATTTTTTTGCCTTTAGTAGTGTTGACCTAAATTGGAGAAGGAATTTCTGGCGGAGATCCTCCCATCTAGTAATTGATTGAGATTTTAAACTTGTATACCATACAAAATCTGGTCCCTGTAATCACTACACAAAACAACTAAGCTTTACTACTTCATATTATTGAGGAGATCCCATCATGGGATCACAATGAGAAAAAAAATGTGTAAAGTGTTGTTCCGGATCTCCCGAACCATTAAATATTGGTAATGTGGTATTCAAAAATTTGGTTGGGGAGGAATCAGATCCACCCATTCGGGGTAAGCATTCCTTTCCAGCTAAACTGGTGCACGCCATTCCTCCATAGCTTCTAATAGAGTCATTAATGCCTCAATTGTTTTCATAAGTATTTGGGGAATATCTGAATGAACTGGAACCTATGTAGGTATAGTAACTGGAGCTTGAGCTGGTGCAATGACCAGAAAAACAACTTGTGGTGGTGCTGGTATTTTCCTTGGATAACCCATAGGAACAGACTTATCAGGATGTGTCCCCAATGGAGGGAATTCAATATAAGAATCTTTAGTTACTAGAAATTCTATTTTCTGAGGAGATCCTACAGGATGTGAAATTTGAGGACCTTCCTGGGGAGTACGTCTAGCTGAAATGCTGCTTCGAAGTAACTCTATATTGAGTCTTTTCAGCTCTTTTATCTCCTCTTCTTGTTGTGAAAATCTCTCTTCAAGAGAAAGATATTTTCCTTATCCAATGGAAAGGTGAGATGCAATCTAACTTTTACCTTTCCTCTAGTTAGATGCCTTTTGGAGGGGTAGGAGTTGGTTATTTGAAGGTATACCATGATTCTGGGTAAGCCTCTAATTTTGGGTATGTACATCTTCTTCATTTGCCTTAGTGTGTACCGTATTATGGATACGAACCTCATATTCTAATTCACCTAAACTAGACTAATTTTCTGGAGGATCTTCTGAAATGGTGTTAACTGAATTCACCAATGCATAATGAATTTATGGGATTATGTTAGTATCTTTGAAAGATATTCTCCCTCTGTACCTTCCATGAGACTTTGTTCTCCTATATGATGGATTTTCAAGAGCAGTTTGACAAACAGTATCCCGAAGGGAATCCTCTAACAGTTCAGTTGTGCACTCTCTTTTTGTATTCTTACCTAATCTTGAGAAAAATGACTTCCGTTGGGGAGGAGATTGTAGATGTGAAAAATCCCCCAGCCTTGTAGGATGTTGATGTTCATGTTTTTCTTCATCGAACTTCTAAACTTTGTTTAATGAATTTTATGTTTGAATTAAATTATCCCCTATCCTTGCAAGATGGTGTGATTCTTGAACTACTATGGCTGAAATTCATGAAACTGCTCTTTTGATTTTTCAAATTTTGGTTTAGACATTAGATGGGTGAATTATCTGACAACCACTCAAATCACCTGTTTCAGAAGATTGTTGTTCTATTTTAGACATTATCATTCTCTAACAATTGAAATCCTCTAAGAGGGATTATTGTTCAAGATTCCCAAATGCATGATGTAAAAGTAACTCAACAACTTCTTTTCTTTGGTCCTAACTCTGATGAGACCTTGTTGAGGCCTATTCTTGAGCGTACATTCTATTACATGCAATATCTATTGATTGTGGCTGACCGTGGGCAATAACATTGCATGATACCACTTTTTTGGAATTTTTTTATTCTGTAGTGGAGTGAAATTCAATGCTTCAAGTGCACCCCATCCTATGATATGAACACCATATGGGGAATTAGAAATTAACTGGTGTATCCTTTTTAGAGCATTGAGGTATGAATGCTGAAGGGTTCTCTTCTTTTTTTTTCATCCTTTTGATTTCAGGAAACTGAAAGATATTCCAAGTAAATTTGGCGTTGAAACCCATCTATTACCTTTAGATGATTTTGATATTCATCATATGATAATGTTCTGGTTTTCAAATGACAAAGAGTCTTCCATAAGTTGATGTGGATATAATCAATGCAATTTTCTACCATCAATTCTGGAATTTTATACTGAGAATTTTCCAAAGGATAGAACATGACTGGTATTTATCCTTTAGCCAATTGTTTTCTCATGTTTAACATATCTTCATTGTCTTTTACTAGATATTTCACCACTTGGTATAACCAATGTGGATGCTCTGTATTAGAAGAAAAATTACCTAAGAGAGGTTTAGAGAATGATTGTTTCCTTAAAGTGTCTTCTGGTTGATAAAGTGTTTCACCCATCAATGACAAGGCATTAGATATAACCGGCCTTGTGTCTTCAAGTTCCTATAGATATGAGGGCTTTCACATAACTACATTATCACTTATAGAATTATCCTGAAAATGAAAAAATACTATTGTGGAGAGGACTTTTGCAGCGAATGCCATCATGGGGAGGATAACCATGGTGGATTATAGAAAGGGATGAATCCTCTTGCTCCTTGGTCTTATGGCCACATGGAGGGTTTCTGTGGCTCTCATCCAGAGATAGGCTATCTGAATTGATCTGATTTTCATGAAGCAATCCTCCATGATGAAGTTTCCAATGAGGAACTTTAAAATTACTGCTACCACTCCCATAATTTGGTAATGAGAGGATAGGATCTTGAGCTGAAACAGATAAATGTCTGAGGGATTCAAGAACTCCAGCGTTAAGAGGATCCAAATAGCATCTTGACTCTTGATTTTACAATAGTACATAGAGAGACTTCTTCTTGGATGTTCTCTTATAATTAATTGGGACCACTAGCTAGAAAAAGTGGTTATCAAGAGAAGGTGTATGTTCCTGCCTTGGATTCATTACTAGAACATACCGATTACCTCTAATTGTAAATGGTGTGTGTTCCCAATCTTGTTGTCTATATGATATGGGGGAGTATGCCTCATGAACCTCCTAGACTGGAACAGAGGTTTGTGTCTTCTCCGGGATGGCATGCTGATGTTTCATCCCATGTGTGGGGACAGATTTATGTGTTTGTTCCCCTGGTACTACTGAAGTTGTTGTTATAATATTCTGTCATGCTTCTAGAATATGGGAAGGGATTTGCATCTTCCCTTTCACCATTGATAAGATGTGTTTGGTGACATCAGCATCAAGAACAGGAATATATGTCCATTCTGTATCTAGAGTAGGTGTATGTGCTGGCTCGTTTCCTCCTTTTCCTATCAATGGGTATTGACTGTACTCATGCATGGTGGAAAATATGACAACCCTGCTTTTTATTACACACTAAAACATGATTTATTACATAAAATTCACTTGATACAACATAGAAGATAGAGAGGTCTAGTGTATTTGGGGATTAGGACCATTAAATAACAACTTAAAATATGAAATTAAACATCTTTACTGAAAACATCCTTTACATGACCACATCATTCCTTCGTACTTAACATTGCATGGGATAACCTGAGGACATGCTAAGAAAATGGTGAGTTATAAAGCACAGTAAGGGAATAAACATGGAATAACATGAGGAATACAATACATGTTAGTAAATAGGCATATCAATGGATAACATGAGAAACATGAACATAAAGGCATGCTAAAGCATTATAATCATAACATGGAAATGTGGCAACAACACTTAACATGGAATTAGCATGATCCAAGGCTCATTGCACATAGAGCATGAGTAAATCCTCAGTGCACATGAAGCACGTGTAAAAAATCATTGAACTTGAATTAACATGATTCAACACACATTGCACATGACTTATCATGACACTATACATTACCCAATGCATTGGAGCGCTATCAGGGCGTACCCTTCTTAAACATTTCATTTCATGCATAAGTGTGCCACATGGATCATAAAACATGGATTCATTAAACATAATCATTTATTACACAATAAAAGAATGTGTAACTCATACATGAAACTCTATAAACAATAATTAAATGTTCATAAAGGTTAATACCCTTGATAGAGACATGGCCATGGTATTCACTACACAATGACTTTGGCTTGGAAAAATGTGGTGCAATTTCGGCAGCATAACGACGTGACATGAGAATTAATAAAAAATTATTGATGAGAGAGAAAGAGGTGTATCATTATATGTACATGAAATTGAATGTAATGGTGTCATATAGATACATGTACCAATAATTGTAATGGAATTTAGATTAATGATACAAAATAATTTCTTTAATGTAAATGAGGAGTGATAAATTCCTTTCGGAATTTCGGCATAGTAACGGTTGTATTAGGGAGGAATTTAATGAGAGAGAAAGGTGTATCCCATCATTAAATAATATAGAGGGATGTATGGGGGAGTTTAGAAACCATACCCCATCATTTATAATTTAAATTAAAAGGGCATAACAACTTAAAGAAAATTGTACAAAAATGAGAATGGAGGAAAACCCTTACTTGGAAGTGTACTTCCAAAGGTTTGAGAGAGCCTTGAGAGAGGCTTCTTGGGAGCTTGGGGTGCCTTGGGAAGATTCTAGAGATATTAGGTCAGAGGTTGGACGAACTCCAAATTCTTTGAGTGAAGAGGAAGTGGGAGGTTGGGTGGGTTTATATAGGAAAGGAGAAGGAATTCTTTATTATTTCGGTTTGGGACACCTCAGATTAAACTAATAAATACCACAAAACAGCCCATGGTTTTTGCCCATATTTTTGTCCAAAGGGGAGTGGAAAAAATATTTTATAAGGCCAATGGCCTAACTTATTAAAATAATAGGGTTTCCTATGTGGAGGTGAGTCACACTCTTAAGGAAAATCATTTAAAAAGTGAAAATGTTTTATAACACTGGGAGGGTCCACTAAATCTTTTTAAAATAAATCAAACAAACCCAAAATCACATTATTTTAATGTTAAAACATTTATTGGCCGAAAATAATGTTTATAGTATTTTATTACATAACTATTGGGTCATTATAGAGTCATAAAACACATTATATATTTAAACAATATTTAATTTTTACCCAAAAATTCTACTGTCTCAAAAAATTATGAAAAATTCACCATTGGATAATTTCGAATTACTTATTCAAAAAATAATATTCATTTTATCTAAACAATTTATAAATAAATTAATTTTTACTTTTAAAATAAAAACTGACATTTATCAGAAATTCATGGGTTTTGACAAAAACAGCTTTCAAACATTAATAAAAATTACAATTACAGTCATAAAATTATAGGATAATTTATATTTAATAAAAATTAATTTAATCATAATAATATTTTAATAAAATATTATTTAATTCAATAATACATTAATTCATCAAAATAGATTTCTTAGTTGAATATTAACTAAAAATACTATTTGTGGTTTAAAAACTATTTACATAGTGACAATAATAAAATTAATGTATATTCATTATTATATACAAAAATAATGAACATATTCATAGTGATAAGGTATTGTTACATAACCCCTTAAAACACCCGCATAAGACCTTAGGGTAAGGTGTGTGATGGTGACATACTCTTGGGGTGTCTCTGATAACATTACTTGATTGGTAATCTCTATCAACTTCCACTTCCCTCGTAGGCGGTTCCACTCGAGCTTAACGTACTCAAGCTCAGATTGGGATTGGTCAAGAGTGAATCCCAAATATGCAACCTCATTTTTGAGCTCTGAAAAATGGGCTTCATGTGGGGCATGTCTACTAGATGAGGCCATCACTTCCTTTGTCTGAGTAAATTGGATTTTTCAAATCCCTATATTTTATACTAATAATCTAATCACTATTCAAAGGCTATATTAGCAACGATCACAATTCTTAACAGTATTTTAAAATCCAAATACATAAATCAAATAAGTGCATATGTTGTATAACCATTTCACATATTAAGACATTTAATTGGATGAAGAGGGATTCTCATTAATGAATGTTTGGGTCGTTACAATCTCCCCCCCCCTTAAGAAATTTTTCCCTAAAAATTTCCATTTCCCACACTAAAAAAATATGGGTAACTCTCCTTTATCACTTCCTCAGATTCCCACATTTCCTCTTCAAACTTTTGGTTTCTCCACAACTCTTTCACGAGGGGCATTGTCTTATTTTGTAGAACTTTTTCTCTACAATCTAAGATCTTCACGGGTTGCTCCTCATAAGAAATATCATCCTCTAACTGTACTACCTATGAAGAGAGTACATTTGAAGAGTCTGGTATGTATATCCTTAGAAGGGATACATGAAAGATATCATGTACTTTGGCCATGGTAGGTTGAAGTACTAGTCGATTGGACATAGCCCCGACACGATCAAGAATCTCGAAGGGACCGATGTACCTAGGACTTAACTTCCTTTTCTTTCCAAACCTCATGACCTTCTTCCATGGAGATATTTGTAGAAATACCATGTCTCCAATGTTAAACTCAAAGCCTCATCGAATGTTATCTACATAACTCTTCAATCGACTCTGGGCTGCCTTGATATGCTGCTGAATGGTTTTCACCATGTCCACCATTTCTTCGACCATTTTTAGTCCAAGCAGCTTACACAAACCGACTTGATCCCAACACGTCGGTGTTCTACACCTTTTCCCATAAAGGGCTTCATATAGTTCCATTTGGATGCTCGAGTGGAAACTGTTGTTATAAGAGAACTCAACCATAGGAAGATGTTGATCCCATCCACCTTTGATGTCCATTGAGTATGCTCTCAACATGTCCTCAAGTGTTTGGATAGTCCGCTCGGATTGGACATCAGTTTGAGGATGATAGGTCGTACTGAAGTTTGGTTCAGTATTCAGAGCATGTTGAAGACTTTCCCAAAACATAGAGGTGAATCTTGGATCTTGATCGGACATAATAAATGGTGGTCCTCCATGCATCCTTACCACTTCCATGGTATATATCCGTGCCAGTTGATCCAATGAGAAATCCTCTCAAATTAAAATAAAGTGTGAACACTTTATAAGACGATCCACAACAACCTAGATTGCATTGTTGCCTTTGGATGTTTTCAGAAGTTTGGTGAAAAATTCCATGGTGATGTTCCCCCATTTCCATGGTGGTATGGGGAATGGTTGCATCATCCCCTTAGATTTATGTCTCTCGACCTTCAGTTACTGACACACCAGACACTTTGATGTAAATTGAGCGATCTCATTATTCATGTTATCCCACCAATAATTCTCTCGGAGATCTCGATACATCTTTGTGTTTCCTTGGTGAATAGAGAAATTTGAACTATGTTCATTATCCCAAAGTTCCTTCTTCATCCCTGAACTTGATGGAACACACAATCTTTTCCCAAATATCACAATTCCTTCTTCATTAACAATGAACTCCAAGGATTCCCCTTTTCCGATAGCTTCCAAATTCTTATAAATTCCCACATCATCCTTTGGATCATCCTTTAACCTTTCCAAAATAGATGGTTGAGAAATCATTTGTGAAAGGATTGATCATGTTCCCTTCTTTATGATTCCCATGTCCATCTTCATCAAATCTAAAAAGATTGGATCCTTCTTAATTCTCATCAGTGATAGAATCGCTGGGTCCTTTCTACTTAGAGAATCTTCCACCTTGTTCTCTTTCCCAGGGTGGTAATTGATTGAACATTCGTAGTCTTTGATTAGCTCTAACCATCTTCGTTGGCACATGTTCAACTCTTTATGTGTGAATATATACTTGGGGATTTTGTGGTCCGTATATATTTCAAACTTCTCTCCAAAAATATAACGCCACCAAATTTTCAAAGTGAAGATCATTGTAGCCAACTCAAGGTCATGTGTTTGATAATTCTTCTCATGAACTTTCAATTTCCTTGAAGCATAGGCAATGAATTTTTCATTTTGCATCAACACACATCCCAGGCCCTTCTTCGAAGCATCACTGAATACCATAAAAAGTTCTCCACTTGGGGGTAAAGCGGGCATGAGCACATTGATAAGCCTCATTTTCAACTCCTTAAATATTTCTTCACATTTATCACTCCAAGAAAACTTTACTCTCTTCTGAGTTATCTTGGTAAGAGGGTTGCACAATCGTGATAAATTTCTCACAAATCATCGATAATATCCAGCTAACCCCAAGAATCTATGGATATTCGTTATCGATGTTGGCCTCAACCATCCCTTAATTGCATCTATTTTGGAGGGATCCATAGATATCCCATTGGTTGTGATGATATGCCCCAAGAATGAGACCTCCTTTAACCAGAACTCACACTTGATGTTCTTTTCCTAGATCTTCTCCTTCCGCAAGGTCTCTCGTATAGTTCTTAGATGCTCCTCATGATCCTCCTTGTTTTGGAGTATACTAGAATATCATCTATAAATACTACCACAAATTTGTCGAGGTAATCTCTAAAGACTCTATTCATCTTATCCATGAATATTTCTGGAGAATTGGTGAGTCCAAAAGGCATTACTGTGAATTCATAGTGCCCGTATCTTGTACAAAAAGAAGTCTTGGGGATATCTTCCTTCTTCACCCTTACTTGATAATATACCGATCGAAAATCCACATTAGAGAAGTATTGTTCCCCACACAGCTGATCGAACAAGTCATCAATTCATGGGAGAGGATACTTTTTCTTTATCGTGATTTTGTTAAGTTGGTGATAATCGATGCAAAGGTGCATTGACCCCTCCTTCTTATTAATGAAGGGGACTGGTTCACCCCATGGTGAAGCACTTTGGTGTATAAAACCTTTATCTAGATTCTCTTGTAGTTGTTTCTTCAGCTTCTCAAGCTCCAAAACAACCATTCTATAGGGATTCTTGGATATTGGCAATGCCCCAGGTATAATATCAATTGAGAATTAAACATCTCTTCTAGGAGGAAGACCAGAAAATTACTCGGGAAAAACTTTAGTGAATTCCCTCACAATAGGCATATCTTCAAAGATGGTTGCTTCCTTAGACTCAATCATCTGAGCCAGATATTCATTCTCATAGGGTAGTAATATCCATTCTTGAGATGATAGAGCTAAAGAAGATTCATCTTCCTCCTTTCACTTGTATAGAATCGGGGGTCGATTCTCCACATAGAGAGCGATTTTCCTCTCATAGAAATTTATGTTGGATCTATATAAGGAAATAAAATCCATGCCAAGAATTGCATAAAATTCCACTAGAGGGAGTATGAAGAGGTTCACCGGGAAGTTCAATCCATATATTATTAAGGGGAGGAGTTATATTCATGGTATGCAATGATTTTCCCCTTTTCCATACTCACTGACATCTTCACTTCCAAGATTTGTGGTGGTGTTGGGATTGTTCTACTAAACTTTTGGGATATAAAAGAATGCGTAGAACCAGAATCAAAAAGTGCGTTCTCTATTAATTAATGAATAACTAGTGTTTCTGTCACCACTTCGTTGTCGGGGTTCACTTCGGCCGTAGTGATGGAAAAATCTCTCCCTTGCTGACTTGGAGGTTGTTGGTTTCCACCAAAAACCCCTGGCTTAGGGAACCGATTTTCAAGATTCCTTGGTTCTTAGCAGTTGTAGCAATGAACAATTCCTTGAGGTTCGAACAGATCATTCCTGTCCTCTATTGTAGCCACGGGTTTTTCTTGCCGACAGTTAATATCGAGGTTCCCTTCTCTTCCACACCTAAAACATTTCCTCATCCCCTTCAGAAAATTACTAGGGTGATTTTTTTCGCACCTTTGGCAAGTGGGGTGCTGGATATTCTTAGCACCATTGGATTTATCCATCAGACCTCTAGAATTGAAGTCCACCTTAGGCTTCTTATCCCCATGATACCCCTGAGATTCTACGATCTCCATTTCGACATTGAGGTCATCTCAAACAATTTACTCATAGATGTCGAAGTTGCGAATTTCCAGCTCTTTCTCCAGGCTAGGCTTCAACCCACCAAATATGCGGTCAACCTTTCATTCGGGGGTAATGACAAAGCCAGAAGCATATCATGCAAGCCTTGTGAATTTCTCCTCATACTCTCTAACAGATTCATTGTATTTTTTCTTGAGGGAGAGGAAGTCCCTTTCCATATTAAGCCGGAGGGTGCACAGAAAATATTTATCGAAAAACATTTTCCCGAACTCCTTCCATTCCAATGCCTTGATATCCTCCTTGGGCTTCATATTTTTGATCAACTTACACCATTGATCAACTTCACCCTCCATATGATAAGCAATCGGGAGAACCTTTTCTTGCTTAGAACATTGAATGATGGAGAAGATATTTTCAATGGAGTTGATCCATTGTTCAGCGATTGAGGGATCAGATGATCCATTAAAAGTAGGAGGCCTTTGTCTCATGAAGCTCACTATAGCGACTTGTTCTTTCTTGGGGGGGGGGGGGGTTAAACAATCCTCTTGACCCATGTTTCTATTCAAATCTTGAGTTAGCTGAGAGATAAGTGTGAAAAAGTTCTCGATTCCCAATCCCATCGGATTGGGAATCTCATTAGTACAGTCATCACATTGATCTTCACATCGGTTGTTAGCCTGAGTCCTCCTATTACCGACCATTGGCTGGAATAAAATGAAAGTTAGGGGTAACACATAAAGGTTAAACCTTGGAAAAAACTGATGACTTATAAATAACTTTTATTTCCATAACAAATGAATCTATTGGCTTCAGTATATGTTATCCATGATCTAATTTCTAACATATATTGTTAGGGAATTTTTCTTGTCCCTTAATAATGGTTCATACTAAGATTGTGAATTTACCAAAACATATCTCTCGAGAGTGTTGTAACCAAGAGTACAACAATGACCAATGTTGTGCACTAGTTCCCGTTTGAATCTAGATCAAAGCGGTGTTTTCGGGTTTTTCCCCGAGGATACATCTATAGCAGAGCCACCTATACTTGATCGTATCTAGGAAGGGATGAATTTTGAATTTTAAAATAAAAACCAACACTTATAAAAAATTCATGTGCTTTTAAAAAAACAACTTTCAAACCTTAATAAAAATTAAAATTGAATTCATAAAATTATACTATAATTTATATTTAATAAAAATTAATTTAATCATAATAATATTTTAATAAAATATTATTTAATTAAAAAATCCTTTAATTCATCAAAATAGATTTCTTAGTTGAATATTAACTAAAATTACTATTTTTGGTTTAAAAACTATTTAAAAAGTAACAGTAATAAAATGAATGTATATTAATTATTATATACCAAAATATTGAACATATTCATAATGCTAAGGTGTTGTTACATAACCCCTTAAAACACCCGCATAAGACCTTAGGGTAAGGTGCACGATGGTGACTGACTCTTGGGATGGATCAGATAACTTTGATCGAGTGGTGATCTCTATCAACTTCCACTTCTCTCGTAGGCGATTCTGATCGAGCTTAACGTACTCAAGCTCAGCTTGGTCTTGGTCAAGAGCGAGTCCCAAAGATGCAACATCCTTTACAAGCTCTGAAAATGGGCTCCGTATGGGGAAATTCTACTGGATGAGGCCATCGCTTCCTTTATCTAAGTAACTAGGATTTTTTAAATCCATATATATTATACTAATCATGTGATCACTGTTCAACGACTATATTTGAAATGGTCACAATTCGTAATAGTATTTTAAAATCCAAAAACATAAATCAAAATAAGTTCATATGTTGTATAACCATTTCACTTATTAAGACATTTAATTGGATCAAGAGGGATTATCATTAATGAAATTTTGGGTTGTTACATCAAAGAGTTGGGTTTTCCCCAGATTTGTCATCAGAGATTTATGGATGACTTCTTCGGGTGATTCCAGATGATATTGTTGGCCAGATTGATGAACATTGGAAGGTGTATGTGTCTTCTAGGTGTTTCCCATTAGGTATGGTTGAAGGACTTCCTTCAATACTGGTAGAAGTGACTTCTGGAATAATTGGTGATTGTAAGTAAGTGTATGTTCTCGTTTACCATTTTACACCAAATTATATTGGAAAGATTCTTTAAATGCAGTAAGAAGAGCCTACTGACTGGATGATAATTTGTAAATAGGTGTATATTCTTGTTCACGGTACTCCACTGGATTTTTTTGGTGGGATTGGTGGGTTGCTTCCAGACGAGTCTGCTGGGAAAAAAAATTATGACCGATGGGTGTATGTTCCCACTTTTTGTTTTCCATCAAGTTAAGTTTATGGGATTCTTCATAAGGGATAGAGGTAATAACCTGCTCCCTATTGACAATACATTGTCCTTGGTGGCTCATCTTGCAATCTCGGGTCTGAGAGACCTAGGCCAAACGTCTAGGGGAAACACCCCCATCATGTTGGGGGTTCACTGACGCACGATTCTGCTGGCAGAGATTGTTGGTAGGAGTCCTTAGGAAGGACCCCTACATTCTTGAATTGAGGCCCTCAGTGACCTCTTGATCCAACTCCTTATAGTACGAGAGGGACTGGTGGTTGCGTTCTGAGGATAAGGACTCGAAATGGTTGAAGATAGTGGTTGGAACCATATTTTTCTTGATCATCGGTCGTCGTTGGCTAGATGATTAAGGATTGTTATTGATCTAAAGGGCAGGCCATACAACCCCCAAAGTTGGAATTGTATCATGCTAAAGGTACTTCTTTACCAGCATGTTGGAGACCCAGCGTTGAAGAACCTAGTTGGGTGGTGACGTCCTTCCCGTGGATATGGATCTAGCTCGATCAGTAGTTGGGAAGTTCACAGATGTTGTCTTGATGAAATCCATTTTTCAGTGAAGAGAGTTCTGAGAAAAAACTATGAAAATAATAAACTCCATTAAAGAAATATCTTTTAGATGAATACATGTGTGATTGATTCTTTTGTCTTCCCTTCCTCTATCAATTGATAGGGGCCTAACATGTGGGTAACATTTTTAACTTGGTTAAGGATTCACATCAGGTTCACCATTTTTGTTTCGTAGTTCCTTGAAACGCATATTCTAGTTTTAATAATCACTACTTGTAGGCGATTTCCATTGGATTTATTTATGTAACTGAAAACTTCCAATAGTTCTTTATCTAGAGGGACCAACTTTCCAAAGGCAGGTGTCCATTATGTTTAAACTTTATGATACTTAGAAACATGCATTGGTCGAGAGGATGGGAGGTCAGACTCATCACACCCTTTTTGGGGGGAATTATTGTCTACTCCAGGACTCTCTTTATAAATTTGAGATATTTTCATTAATACTTATTAATTCACAAAGTATAACAAATGTTTCCCTTGGAATCTTCAATCACTTATTAACATGTGTAAAATTTAAAATAATTAGTATGTATTCAAGGTTCTTCATTAATGGGGATATCTATATGTATTCAAGGTTCTCCATCAATGGTATCCTCTAATATAATATTTCAAGATTCTTTTAATCATCATTATGATGATACTGGTTTTTAAGCCACTTCATGGAGAAATATTGAATTTATTGTCATCCAGGGAGATGAAGGCTTTTTTTTGATATTAGGATCGTACCCATAAAGTGTTCTACCTATATATCCTTGTGAAATGAATCAGAACAGTTGTAGTTTGGTGCCGCTTAATGGGACACATCATAACTTTTAAGGTCATGTGATAAGGACCTAACCATACAGATTAATGTCATGTGGTAAGTACATCTAAGTGAAATGTTCTTAGTTAAAGTTTGGTGTGTGACTTAGGCCAAAAACAACCCAATGAACTTGGAAAGGATATGAGTTTCTAAGTAAGATTGGACCCTGTTGGGAATATGGCCCAAGGAGAACAGGGTTGATTTGAAATGTTGGGTTTGAGCCTCAAAGAGGATTCCTACGTATCCCATGTGTATGGTAATCAAATCCCATGTAGTTTGATGAGTCTCATAGGAGAGTATGGTCCTTTTAGGGAAATGAGTTTGTACTTACTTCCTGAAAAGAATGCCTTGATGATTTTGGGGGTTTAATTTGGGGATTACTCCTAAGGATGATGCCCATATTAAGGGAATTGTGGTTTGATTTTTGAAAAGGATATCTAGTGAGATCAGGCCCTAGAAAGGCTCCCTACGTATCCTGGATTGAATAGTAATCAGAGTTTTCGTAGTTCATTCTATCATGAGTGTTTGTGAACATGTTGTAATGATCACGAATCTCTAAGATCACATGAGTTATGCTCGGTGTGAGAAACAAGAGGATGTGAAAGATTTAACAATGACACATGAACTTTTCATCCTCTGTTGGTAGAAGAGGGCACGCTTATAGTGGTGAGAGTGGATGAGGCCGAGTTGACCCAAGAAGAGGTTGAGGCGGCGAGCCCTCCCTCTATTAAATTTATATTGGACAAGGGTCCAATGAAAGGAAGAAGGAATAAAGGTTAGGTTCTTACACCAGGATAGCTGCCCATCATGATAGAGCTCAATGGGAGAGGGAAAGGGTAACGAAAGTCCATGGGCCCATCTCTCCTCTGGTCTTTAGAAATGAAGAAGATATGAGGAGAAATGATGCTACTTCTTGGAAGAAAAGATAGGGGCTTATGCAAGGATTGTTGCCCTAAAATTGGTCCTGATAGGGGAGGTAGACTTCTCCTTTGTTCAAAAAGAATATTTTGTGTGAATCGTACCTTCCCTACCAGAGACCCGAGGTTCTGGGTCATCACTTTGAGAAGGGAGAGGTCAGTACTCAAACCCTCCTCATAACCAGAAACATCCCAACACTGTTCCTGGGAGAAAGGACCATGTGACTGTGGGTATAAAAACCCATAGTCATTTCATGTATCCTAACTCCCTTATAAAAAAAATGTTGGAAAACTCTAACTGTTGATATACAAACCCAAATAGGAGGCACACTGATGTGGATTTCCCAAGGGTTTAATAAGTCAAGAGGTTTTTGTGGAGGCTTCAACTTAGTCTCTTTCAGATAAGGGAACCAAGGAAGGATATAACCTACCACGAAAGGATTTAAATAGGGTACCTGAATTAGTATGTAAGCTTTATACCAAGCTATGCCACTTAGGTACCTCGCGCAAGGGTGCCGCGTAGGTACCCCACGTTGCTGCACCATGCAGCTGTAACACGCAGGTGTGTCACGCATGATTGTATGATGATTGAAGAATATGTTCACATAGGGGAACCAACCCTATGTAAAAAATGTAAAGTACTTTCAAAAAATGATTATCCTATTTAATTATCTCTTCTCTTGTGTTCTAGAGAGCTACTTGAGATAATTTGAGGGATCTGGGTGAAATAGCTACGCAATGGGAGCTTTAGGGAGTCTTTCAACCTTTTTAGTCCTGAAATGGGGATCCCAAGGGTCCTATTTATAGGCATGGATGGTCATGGTCGGAGGTAATTTGTCTGCGCAAGTCCTCCATGTAGGACCTCCGTGTAGCTCTTCCTCCTAGGGGTTTAGGAATTATATTTCCTCGTTGGTCATCCGCATAGCTCTTCTGCGTAGGTACCTTTGTCAAATTTATACGTCTTCCGAGTGCCATAACATTTGATCATTAAGTCTATTTGGGCTCTATGACCTATCAAATCGAAGCTCTCAAAGAGATATACACTCCTGGATGTGGTAAATTCACCAAGAATTCTCAGTCGAAACTTGTATATTGAATTTAGTGTGTCGACACTTTTTTCATCATTGATCTTGGAAATCCACTGCCTTCTCTTGGATGGGAAAATCATTCCACTAATCCATCAGGTATGGATTCGTATTTTTTAATATAGAAATCAAGCATGGATCTTATTCCTTCATGGTGAAAATATCTTTACTCATACTTGAAATTTTTTGTCTATGGGAGAATCAAATCTTCAGTCTACGAAAAAGTGCATGGAACACATTTCATGGTGTCAATAATCAACTAATTTAAATAATAATCCCAGTAAAACCTCATAAATTTATCATTTATTTAAAAATTACTATATGATTTTTATCAAAATTTCAGTAATTCTCCTAAAATTCACTTTTATTTCAAAAAAATCCTATACAAATCTAATTTCTTTTCAAAAATATTTCATAATACCAATAATAAAATTAAAAACTTTAAAAAATTCCATGAAAATTAAAAATACTTTATAAATAATCCCCAACCCATAGTTTTAGAAATCAAAATATTTCATTAAATTCCTTTTTTTATGAACTACCCAAAATTGGGTTTTATGCCAAAAAATTATAAAATCAACTTTTTTATACAAAACTCGATTTAAAAAAAATATAAACACATCAACAAGCCTAAAAACCCTCAATGATCAATCTATAATAAATTAAATTCATTCTAGGATAAATTAGAAATCAAAACTTTCCTAAAAAAAATTAGAGTGAAAACATAGTTGTGAATGGTTTGGTCAGCCATATGTCGGCCATTGGGTAGGATTTTTTGAGTTTATAGGACCATGTACCTGGATCCAAATTGGTTTATAGACCTTGTTATATAACCTAATGACTTCATTTTTATAACGTCATGTTACTATTTTTCAGGTATTCCTAAACCCCTCTTTTATCAAGCATTGGTTTTTTTCATCTAAGATAGTTTCAAATCAAAATTTTAATAGTTTTTATATTTTCGGGCTAGTTCACAGTTGGAGAATAGTTTTCCAAATCATACGCCACCTTAGAGAGAACCTCACAACCCAAGGGAGTACGCTTTTGCATGACTGGTACCTGATTAGTTAATCTGTTCACCCTCCTAGGAGAAAATGTGCAGCCCATTTAAAATCGGTGCACATCTAAGACACATGGTTTTGTTTAACAATGTGGATATTCCTAGGAAACCATGAACATGAGTTTTTAATTAATCTAAATTTTTATTAAAAATTCCCAACCCCCCCATGTCCCAGATGGACCGAAACAACCCATAAACAGTTTCTCCCTTCCTTGGAGCTCCCAAGAAGAGTTTTGGGCACCTCTGATCCCTCTCAGAAGCAATATAAATCACGATGAACACCATTCGATCTTATTTGGGTTAGTTTCCTCACCCTGATATCTTTCTCTCATGATCTCTATCTTCCTCTCTAGGGTTCTGTGGATACTCGGGTTGAATTTTGGATTTAATACCCTCTGTTTGGAATCTAAAATCTAAGTTTGATCCTCATTTCCCATATTTTGTGATCATCGTTCTTCGTTGGCTAATCCTGAGAGTGTTTGTTCTAGAAAGATCAGTTGATCTCGAGGTATGTGGTTTTATCATGATTACCAATTTATGGTAACCCTAGATTCCATTTTTTAATTTTAATTGTTTGAGTTAAATGAAATTTTATAATTTTGATTAAATGTATTTTAATTTGTTTTTTAGAAAAATTAAATTCCATTGAATTGGGGTTTTAAAATTTTTTATTATCATGAAATTAAAAAATCCCCCAATTCCATTGAATTGGGGTGTGTTTATGAAAATTGATAAAATTTAATTTGTTTAATTTAAATTTTGGAATGGATTTTATGGACAATTTTTTTAAAAAAATTACATTGAATTGGGGTTTTTTTATGAGATTGATAATTTTTTTTTGAAAATTAAATTGTGGAATTAAATTGTGAAATTGGAATGTAAAATTTAATGGTGAATTCATTTCAAGTCCCTATTTGTGAAAATGTCTTAAAAATGGTTTTGATAGAAACCTTAGGGTTTTATATTGGTAAAAATGTATTTTTTTTATTAAAAACTCATTATGAGTTTTAAATGTAGAATTGGAATAATTGAAATGGTGAATGTGATGAATTTTATTTTAAGGTTGATTGAAATAAATTTCCCGTCATTTTTTTTACTAGAGAACATACAATCCTTCAGTAGATAATGAGTTTTTTTGGATGGAATTTTATTATTTACAATGTTCAAAAACATAAATTTAGCACATCACATCCCTTAGGTGATACCGATGAGTCCTCTTTGTACTGAGTTCAAAGGGACATATGTACATATTGTCATGTCACCTTGAGTGTGGAGTCCCTATATCCTAGAACTATCATACCTTATTAGGAATATGATCATTTTTATCTATTATTTTTATTTGAAATGAATATATTTTGTTGTTGTAAACTATTTTACATGACTTATTATTTATATGAACTATTTTATATAGAAGTGTTTATTTAAACCATTTGTGTAAAGAACCTTTCATTTAAAGGTAATCTAATTGTTTGAAATTTATTTACATCATTTCAAATGTGAAGAATGAATTGATAAATTATTTAAATATTTTTAAATCTAAATCATGATTTATTTAAATATTATTTCAGAATGGAAAACCTATTTATTTGAAAATTGAAATCACGTTATTTGGTTAATTTGATATTGGAATATTTTTATGGAATCCCTGGTGATACCCTACCGGTCTTTTAGCTCACACCCAACCTATTCCTTCGGGTGTTTGTATATTATCTCCTTCCAGGTTCGAGCAGGGGTAAAGTACCACTTGGAGGTGGTTCTAGTTATTGATCTGTAGAATTAGAGAGTTTCCTCCATTGGGACTTCGATTTTTTGTCTTCCTATTTTAATCGTAATTTATTATAGTACTTCATGTTTTTTACATGTTTGAATTATATTAATCTACTCTTAGTTGAGTTTCTTTTGTATGAATACTATCTGGATTCTTTTAATTCCACAATGTTTGTAGAAAAATCGTTCCCAATATCATTTTTTATGATGTCGGGTGCTGGTCTCCAACCCATGGGGGTCAAGAATGCCCATTGGTCCATGTTAGGATTGGCTTGGTTATCGGGTTACCAGGTTTCTCAGGCCGATTTTTGACAGGTTCCTTTATAATTTCACCAAAAAACTAAGACATCTCTCAAAGTAAAAGATCAATACTAATCAAAACAAAATCAGAGCAATCAAATAGAATCGAAATTCAAGATTCTAGTATTTATTACCCAAAATCACTCATGTTTCGTCATGAAAGGTGGTGATGATTTCCCAACCCATGGCATACCTTTTGAGATATGACATTATTATATTCATTCTAACAAGCTTCCTAAATTATAAGAAGTCTTTAATACAAATTTGTAACAAACAATCTCAAGTCAACCTATCCTATCACCCGAGTTGATTTTTGACAAGTCTCGAGGTGAATTCTTGATCACCATAAGATGAAAACTAGTTCTAAGGTATTAATAAATAACAAATATTAATGGTTTTACCCTAAAACAAAAATAAATATGAAGTAGAAACTATAAAAAAATTATTATGGAAAATACAAGAATATAAAATAAAAAATTGTTAATTATATAATACATAACATCATCTAAATACATAAAAATGTAATTAAATAACGGAAACCCAAAAAATATATACATCAGAATCACCATATATAAAAAGATAGAAACAAAATACACCTGGATGAATTGGTTCATATATAAGCATATAAAAAATAAGTAAACAACTTATGCTACCATTTTGTGATCTCCATGCAACCCATAGTCACTCACCACATCTGAATCATCAATCAAACAGACTATAAAAATGATATCCAAATCGAGATCAATATCCGATAACCTATATAAAACATGAAAGTTGTATACACATATACTTGAGTGTGTATATAGGGTGTGATATAAATAATCCCAGTAGTATTTCACCAAAAATTCTATGTTAGTAATTTTATAAAAACATATTGAAAATGCTATTTTTAACATATTTTTGAAAATAAGGTTTTCAGAATAGAAGGAATAAAAAAAAATATCATGAATAATATTTTTCCAAAACCCAAATACAAATACCTTTTTCGAAAACAAACACATCCTGAATTTAAAATGTTATATTTTAACTTATAATATTTAAATAAATTTCCTTTGAAATCTAATATCATGTAACTTTTTATCAAATAAGGGGTATAATATACCATTGGAAATAAAAAAACCACTTTAAAACATTAAAAAGTGTACTCCTTAATTTATGAAGTAAATCCAAATCATTTTCCTTCTTTCAAAACCTTTCACACAATACCCCTTTCAAAACATGTTTGAAAAAATAAAACACATCACTAAAAAGGGAATAATATAATCAATGGGCACAGTAATATCAAGGATCATATCATAAACAAGTAACAACAATGAAAATAGTTCCATGAAACCAAAATATGTACAATTGGATACAATAAAAATATAGAGTAAGGATACCCTTCTATAATCATTGACAACAACTAGACATCATTGGAAACTCCCTATAACTGAAAGTAATAAAATCATAGACCAAGTATCTTAAAACACTCAGGTGGGTACTGTTGGGAATTTATTGTCTCAATAATACTCTATAAACCATATTGATTTTGATTCCCACAAATACCCTTGTTTGTTTTACTCTTGAAATTACTTTAAGTGAATTTTATAAATTTAATATTCAATGAAATATTTATTTTGTAATTATAATCAAAGATTTTTATCCATGGGAAATATTTGATAAATTGTCAGAGAATATTTTAAATGTAATCTAGAAAAACTATTCATACCATACATTTAAAAGCGTAGCATAAGTAATGAACCCTAAATTGTCAAGAAAGTATTGTTCAGGAATCCTACATATTGATGGAACCTTATGTTTGAAATTTGGGAAATTATGGTTAAAGAAGCCTATGTTGGTATAGAACCCTAAATTTAAGGAAACAAATATACGGTACAACAACCATAATTTTGAATTAAATCCTATATTGTTAACCCTACATTTTTTGTTTTTTCATTATATGAAGGAACCCAACATTTGACTATTCAACGATGGAGTTTTAAATCTATAATATTATAAGAGATTTATGAAACGGTCTTCATGGAATTAATGATCTATTCAAATCTATTTTATGAATGATTCTAAAGGATCTTTATTATCAACTTAAACATTCATATTTAATGGGATAAGTAATTCCTACTTCTATGGGAAGTTTCAACTCTCCTGAAGTATTTAAATTTGAATAAATGAAATATGTCAGTTGATTATTGCAGTTCTTCTCAATTGAAATAATTTTACGTATTATATATATTCTAATGAATTATATTTACAAAATATATATATGACATAAAACTGCATATTCTTTTAAATATTTTTTGAATACAGAACTGTTGTAAATATCACGTGACTCTACTTTTTCCTGAAGAAGTTGCACTCTGAAGATATAAATATTATCAACCTCATGAAATTGTTTTTGTTTGTTTATTGATACTTTTATTGATGATTATTCACAACTAGGATTGTAACACACCAAGGATTTATAAATAAATTTAATATATAATGTAATGTATGCAATAATGAGTCTCTTTGAAACAACACTTTTTTAATATAATTATTTTAACAAGATAGTTATAACTTATCTGTTAAAAATAGTAATATTAATAGTAATAACTAATATTGAATGTTATTTATAATGGTTTCACATAAATAAACATATTTATAATGAAATATATAATTTTTGGAAAAATAAAAATTAGTTTTTCAAAATTAAATTTGGGTGAATTTTTATTATTTTTCTGAGATGTTTCATTTTTTGATAAATAGTGAAAAATACTATATTTTAGTTAAGAAATATATTTTTAATTTACATAATTCATGGACTTTAAATTGATTTTTAAATTCACAACATATCAATTATACATATATTAATCAAATGTAGATCATTGGAATCATATTTATATTGAAATTAGATATAAATAATTATTGAACTTTGGAATGTTATTTTTACACGCCTTCTCACCACACCTACAAGATTATAATTAAACACAATTTTGTTACTACTATGAATTGAATTTCAAAAAATGGACATAGACAATTGCGATCAGTAAGATATTTATAGTCTGATAGGATCAACATAATTTTTTGGTGAATAGAAACTTGACCCTTTGGAATAGTAATTTCAAAATTATTAATAGTAATTTGACCAAATGAATAATAAACTCACCCATGAAATTATAAATATAATTTAGGCACCTTAAGTTATGATATAAGTATATTATAGTATAAGTATGTGAAGATTTTAAAAATTAATAATTAAGTGTTGGTATTTTTTAAGCCATAAATATTTAATTACAATTTTGTAATTAATATAATGAATTAAAAGAAAATTTATTTTGTTAAATTAGGCTAATAAATTACCAGTATTGTCCTATAATTATAGGATAATTTTTTTATAAATTGGTTAATTTTAGAATTTTTTATAAAATCGATAATAATATTAAAATTGGAATTTTTGAATAAATGATGATTTAATTTAAAAAATTAAATTTATTATATTTAGAAACTTATTATCAAAAAAATATATTTCATTTTTTACTTCTAAACATTTAAAAATGGATAGAGTGTATTTTTTGGATTTTTTTTGAAATACTTGAATTTTTGGTGAATAATAAATTATGGTAATTTACGTTTTAAATACATTACAAGTTAAATACATTATTCCTTGATTCATGGATGATGTAATAAAAATAATCTCGAAATTACCTTAATTATTTTAATATATTTAGTGGTAATTCTCAAACTATTCATAGTCATGCCCCAAAATAATAATCAAATGAATAAACTATTCAAAAATCACCCCCTCCTCCACTATAAATACAACCCCTCGCCACCACTTTTCCTCACACCTCTAAGCCTTGAAGATTTTATATGTTCTTCCCAAATCCAATTCCCTTGTCTCTTCCCCACATCTAGTGTGTTATGTTCAAAAAAATCCCAAACTAATGTGCCTTAAGAAGGTTCTCAAAGAGGAGAATTCAAGTGGCAAATCCTCTTTCTTTTTCTTTTAATCTCCTTTGAATTTAATATTTCATTTCTTATTATCTCCTCAACTAATCTTTCCAAATGAGAATTATAACTCTATTATCAACTATATACTATAATTATATCATGTTAATGTAATATCCTTTATCAAACTCCATTCTCTCTCTCTTATTTATTTTAAAAATGAAATTTGTGCCCGTGAGGTGCTGATTTACAACCTTTGTGGATGACATAATTTCATTCATCAATTTATACTTATAAGATGGTAAATAAACTATTTTTATGGATAAACCATACAATAATATATTTATTAAAACAGATTTTATTTTCTGTAAGTAACATATTTTCATAATATTAAATGAAAAAACAAAACGAATTCGAAGTGATCTAAAAACACTAAAATTAATCTAAATGATGATCATTTTCATGTTATCTAATGATTCATCATAATTTATGGGAATAAAATAACATATAAATCCAATTACACTTATTTATGTTCATTAATTTCATATAATTCAAATTCTATAGAATTATGACCATTTTATATAAACTTCAATACTTATAAACAAGCAAACCAATCATGAAAACCAAGAAAATAAATTGTCCTGAATGATGAAATGAAATTTTATAACTCATTAATAAGGCCAAAAATGAACATAATAAAAATAATAATGAATTAAATACATATATAAAGTGTTATTAATTAATTAATTAATGGATTTATTTTGATTCTCCTAGACATTAAGGTCAAGGGCAGAACACATTCAGACATAAGTTATGGGGTTTTCGTTATCTCACTTCCATTTTTGTGAGATATTCCTTATTCACCACTATTTCATGTCTATGTTGTATGTATACTTCCCATTTATATATCATATCATGAATATATTTATTTTAATGGTATTAAATTTATCATTTTATGATTATTAATTTTGGGTCATATGATTCGATTGATTATAAAATGTTAAGGGATTCTACCTGAACCCCCATTTTTCCTTCGGGTTACTCTTTTTATATCTTTAATCAAATGTAATACTTATTTTTTTTTTTGTATATTTCTTATAAATTATATGTATATGTTCCAAAATCATATATCCATATCATATCAACCTTATTTTATGGGTATATACATGTTTTTAAACGGTTCCCCTCAGAATTCTTCTCGATAAACAATCCTGATTCAAGGGAACTTACCTATCTCGTACCCATTTTCAAGTGCACTCAAAAATATGTTTTAAGACACCATTATTTTTATAAAGTAACTAAATTTATCATGAAAAAAATCCAATTTCATTTAAGGTTTTATGAAAAAAACATTTCTTTCTTCTTTAAAATCACTTTAATATTTTCTTAAACCACACTAAAATGATTAATTTATAAAGTTTATTAAAAACTATTTTTGAATGATTTATCTTTATTGGGACATAATTTATTCCTAAAATATAATTTTAATTTCTTTACCTCTTATTTTTTTGGATATACATGTTTATAATCTTATTTGATGCAAAATACAAATGATTTTCCAAAATAACTCTTCCTTCCAATGTAAAAAATGGGTTTTCTCGTCTCACTTTTTATTCAATGAGATATATTCCTTGGACACCACTTTTTCCTTATCTGTGGTGTATATACTACCATTTGGTATATAATATCAGGAGTCTCTCTGTTCTCATGACATTTTAATGGACTATTATTTTAATGTTTCAAAATGTTATGGGATACTTTGGAATGTTTAAAGATTACATCCTCAAGAATTTTTCAATGGTCTCATTTAAATGTATCTTCATCTATGTCCCAAAATTTGTTGAATCTTGTAATTCATTGAGTTTTATATCATTTAATACCATATAACATATATTTTTTAAGGTTTTATGATCATTTTGACTATGGATGTGCTAATTTGATACCAATCATGGGTTATAGTTAAAGTATTCACATTTTATATGCTAGTTTTTCAATATGAATATTAATGTTTTTTTGTTTCACCATATTCATATAAGGAATGTAATGGACTTAGTAAGTAATGGGTGTGTCCCTTTATAGCCCCTATATGAATAGGTAGGTATCATGAGACAAACTAGACTTGATTTTTACCCATTATGTATGGTGCTTTTTTCATGGACTTGGCAGTATGTTTACGATGTCTATAATTATGCATTCCCTCGTTATTAAACATTTAATTGATAGTCCATGTGATTATTCCACTAATAGAATATCTATGGTTATTTTTTATTATGTAATTATTTAATCATGTTTTATTATTTCTATATTATGTTCATGATTATGTTTTAATTTCATTCGTACTTTTATTTATTCACCATAACTTATTATTTTAGCTTCCATTGTATTACTTAGCCTTCCTGATCATTTGATCTCACACCTTTCTTATGTTTTATTTTTTCCTAGGATGCTAATATTTACATTTATAATGTCTTCCAGGAACACTATAACATTTTATGGGTGTTTCCAATAGAGTTGAAATGTTATTTTTTCTTTCAAGTTGTAATATAATGTCCATGTATATAATCTGGGTTCCAAAACTTCTAAACTAATCCTTCATTTGGGATTCATGTCTTGAATCTATGAAAATGTATTAATATAATTCACTGACTCTGTCTACTAGGTTCATGGTCATTATAGTTGGTTTAGGAGAAATTTTAGTAGAAACCATGGAAACTAGATTTAGAAAACATATATTATGAATCAAAACCCTAGGATAGACTTTGAGGATAACCGTAGAAGAACATCCTAGGTTTTCGGTAAAGAGAGTATGTGGGTCTTCCTAGAAATACATTCTTGTATGGATACTAGAAGTGGATTTGGGGTTGGAATAGATCTACCTAGGAGTAATAACTTTGACAATTTGTTTTGGGCCTAACTTAGGGTAACATGGTACAAAACAACAAGCCTTACTATGAACCAGGTTTGACACTCCCAGGGTATATTCTTAGGATAATTCCCATTTTCATTAAAAACCATTATTAATCATTTTTATATATAATAAAAATGAATAAATAGTTTAAAACTAAGTTCTTTTATGTTGAAAATAAGGTATCATGATATTCTATAAATGATTATACTTTTTTCTCACTATGACTATTGTTACTCACACTATGGTTTCTAGTTCTAGTCAATGGCTAGAACCCGAAGGATTCATGTTGACATTGAACATGATGGATAACGCGGTGGTGGTGAGCACCAAAATGTGATGTCTATAAGAGTGAAAAATATTTTTTCATGCCTAATAAGTTTTCTAGAATTATTATTAACAACATATACCTTAACCAACTCCCAAACCCACCAAATAAGAGAATAATGAAGTTTTCTTAGAGCTCCTATGGTGGAGGCTATGGAGAAAAGAAGGCTCGATTTCCATCATATAAGAAATGTGTAATGATAAATTTCGGAAAGTGTATCAAAGGAATAGATAAATGATTTTTTTGTGGGAAAGGACATAATGCAAAGAATTTCTAATAACAAATGATGAGTACAATGGATTGAAATAAAACTGATCTTAAGAATCAATTTGTAGTTATTTTCCTTAAATATAGGGTATGTGTTCATTAGCTGAGTCAATTCCATATTCTATAGGATAACCTCTAGACCAAGGAAGTATCTATGTGGAAATAAATATATGATTTATTTATGTATTTAGGTTTTATTGAAAATCCTAGTTAAAATAATGTTTAGTGATTGACCTTATTTCAAGGACTTCCATAATATTTATTTTGGAAGTTATATGGTTTTATAAAAAGGACAACCCATATTCCAAGTGAAAACCTATTGCATCTGAAAAGGTTGCTGGGTTTGAACCCAAAAAGAAGGGTGATAAGGGTGAAACACCTACCACTATCCTACCTTAAGTCCTATTTATCAAGATTTTTTTAGTTAAAAAATCTAATTGATAACTTTTATTTTGATTTTAATAATTTTGTTTTATCAAATAGATAACTTTTGGATTTAAAAATGATTTTTTAATTAAGTGATTAATGTAATTTCAAAAGTCGATCACAATTTTGGGAATCCTATAAGATTTTGGTAAATAAGTTATTGTTAGGAATAAATGTTGAATTATATTTTGGAGTCAAATATGATTTTATTGTTGACTTATGGTGAACTAGGTTATTTATTGAAATGGCTAGAATATCTTTTAGATTATATGAAATGGGAAATTAAATTTTTTGTATAAGACATTAAGACTTATAAATTTCATTTAGAAGACTATATGAAAAAAAATTATTCTAATTTTTTGGTTCATAGTCTATAATATTTTTTGAAGAATGAAAGTAATTTAGAAAATGATCTATGTTGAACATTGAGTTTTATATTTTAATTTTTCATATTAAAGTTGTTTTTCATTATATCAAGGTTTATTATTTTTGTGGAATTGTATTATATTATCCTAAATAATTTGGATTTGGTTAATGTATATTGACAAGAGGAATATATAATTATACTTTTGTTGGATCTGTGATCCATATAGTTTGATTAAAATTCTTCAGGCATGAAAAATTAATCTTAAACATTCATTTCCAGGTAAAAGGACTGACATGAAAATAGATCGAAGCACATCCAAAGGATGATATTATTATTTTGACATTGAGTGTAATCAGGACATTTTATTTTCTCAAGTGTACTTATATAGTAAAGGAATCCCTCAACTCTACCAAAATCATTTTGAAACAAAAAATTTATCTATTAATTTTCCTTACAAAGAGATTTTTGTTCTTTTATCCTATCACAAGATTTATGGTTTTGTGATGATTAACTTCAAAATAACCATTTCCACTATAATTATCCATCAAAACATGATGGTCATATTTCACCTTCATTTCCATTTTTTCAATTCCAACTAATATTATCCTTTTTTAAATCCTAATATTTTGGTGAGCTTCAAATTTATTCTTTCCCACTTATTAAGAGGATGTTTTATTAACCCTATTTATGATATGGATTTCCCAAAAGAAATTTTCAAAAATAAACCTCTCTTTTTAAATGTGTAGTATAAAATTGTGAGGACACAATTTATTCAAGTAGGGGATAATGTGTAACGCCCCGACCCCAGTTACCCATAGTCGGTGCATTATTACATAACATTGGCATGATCACAAGAAAGATAAAATCTCGAAAGACCGATTGGTTTAGTAGCCTTGGAAACACTAGATATATTCATGAAGTTTTACATTACATCATAAAGTGAAAAAATACTACAAAAACATAGTCTCCATATTCCACACTCATATCCCCACATACTATCCCTGTAGGTCATTCATAACTTACTTCTTCACATCCAGGGAAAAAATAAAGCATAGAAAAGGGGTGAGCTCAAATGCCCAGTAAGGATAGCAATATAGCGGAAACTTTCATAAATAAGAATAAACATTTAAGGCAATGTATAACTAAAACAAAAGCCTTTTAAACTTGAACTTCAACATAGTATGACAAAAGTAAAATGAAATAATGCCATTTACTTATTCACATGGATATTCTACTAATCGAATAATCACATGCAATATCAATAACCACTTTCATAATGATGGAATGCATAATGCTGAACTTTAATTTCTTGGTCAAGGCCTCGTCCCAAGACCTCGGGGATAACTGTAACCAGAACCCAACCCGGAGTGCCTCTAACAACCGGGCACCAACCCGGAGTGCCTCTAATTATCGGACACCAACCCGGAGTTCCTCTAATAACTGGAGACCAAACCAAAGGGCTTACTTTTACCGGTCCCCAACCCGGATGGCTTAATTTTACCGGTCCCCAACCCAGAACATACTTTTCTAACACATTCATCTGAATGAAAGGTTGAAATGTAACATAAACCTTCAGATTACAAATAACTTATGAAATGTCAATACTTTAAACAAAAACCATGAGTGACATAAGAATAACTTATCCACAATCAAAAATATCACAAAACCTTCAATAAAATATGGATGTTTTGTATCATAATAAATCAACTTCAAATAAGCTTAAAATCCATCAAAGGATGTTGACATAGATTAAATCAGGACTATTTTAGATAAATATCTCTTTTTTTTGAAATCATTTTAAAAGTAACATAATTATAAAATAATACATTCAATTTGAAAATATTCTTATAAGCTTGTAAGGGAAGCTTCAACGATTTTATAACAGCGGAAAATAACCGCACCCGCCGTATAAGTTAAAAAAACATTCTTACCTTAATTCTGTCGAAAAGGTTAAAAATCACCTTGTTTGGAAAATGACGGAAATATTCCTTTATAAAACTCTTATAAAAAGTCAAACAAGGGTATAAATGAAATTAACCCATATTCTTGTAAATTGTAAAAATGTTTTGAAATACATTTTTAAGAAACATGGATGTGAATGATAAAGAGATCCCAGTATATTATTACGTATAAACAAGCTCGGATAATTAAGAGATTGTGAAATAACCCTTACCTTGTACTTTTCCATGGTTGGGGTAGGTTAACCTCCTCTTCTTCGGGTTCATCCTTTTGATTTGATCAAAAGGGATCCTTAGGTTGGCTTTCTGATCAAACTAAGGCCTCTAGGTTGTAGTGAGGGAAGTTGGGAGAGTATTTGGGCAGAGTTTGGCCGAACCAAAAGGCTTTGAAGGTGTGTAGAAATGAGAATGAGGAGTGCCCTTTTATAAGAGGGGTGAGGGGCACCTTTGGAAAAGCTAGAAATATTAATTTATAATAAATTCATATTCGGTTTCCAATGGCTCCAAAGTTGATTATTTAAATGTTAAGGTGGGGATGGGTCGAAAACAACTCAGACAATAGAATTCAGACAGGTTTGGGTCATTATATTAACCTTATCTTTAAGTATTAACTCTTAGTTAATTAGTTTCACTTTTACAATGTCTCTTTGTATTTTTATATAATATGGTTAATAAACTTACTATATACATCCAAGAGACTCCCAAGTGGTCCATTAATGATACACATATCATGATATAAGTCTCTTGGCCTAACCTTAGATTTTTAGGAATTTAATATCAATTAATAATATAATATTTGTTTTAAAAACTCTTTTATGTCAATTTTGACACTATTCAATAGTTGATTTTTGTGAAACTCATAACAGAATGTTTACTTAGAACAAAGTCAATTAACTCCATCCTTATATGCCATATTATCCTAGAAAATTAGTGTAATTCATTAAAAGTTTCAAATTATATTTATTTCGGTATTTAAAATATCAATTATTTTAAATTTTCACTATTATGGTAATTACTGCATCATCATTGTGTCATAAATAAATTAAATTATTTAATGTCTAAAAATTATAAATATAATATAATAATTTAGGAAATTTTTTTATATTTATAATTAATATTTATAGTCTAAAATCCAACATATATAACCCTATGTAAAAATTGTTTTGCTAAAAGATATATGTTTGTGTCATTTTTGTATTCATTTTAACTTAATTAAAATAAAGTGTCCCTATCACCTACAAGTGGCATCATGGGGTCCCAAAATCGACCCAAAGATGCCTATGATCGAACATGTATCAACCAATAAGGCTAGGACACATTTTAGGGTAATTTAGTATTATTATAATATTATTTTTTAACCCTTATTTACCGGATTTACCCTTAACCATGGTAAATAAAATATTTACCGCATTAATTATTCAAAATGTCTAAAAATAAAAGTTACCTGTTTACACAATTTGAAAATCCTGATTCCAAATATGGAACCCATTTTTCTAAATTCAAAACACATAAGTGGTAGAAATTAATTTAAAATTAATTCCCGCTGTCAAAACAAAAAGCGTGTTTTTAAGAGATAATAACTAACAAAAGATTGGCACTTGTTTATGTCCGGTTTAATTGTAAAATTATTTCCAATGACCAAAATTATATTAAATGGTAAAAATATATTCTAAATATACTTTAAAACCACTCAAATCCATAATTTATCTCTATTAATTATTTTGATTAAAAAAGTTGTTTTTAATTAAAATTTAGTAATTTTCACTATTCATCAAAATATGAAAGTTATCCGAAAAGTACCAAAATTTCACCTTAGGCTAAATTCGATACTCCGAATCCAAAAATGAAGTCCATTTTGAGATATAAAATTTCTAAAATTTTAAAAGGTAGGTATTACTATTCATAACGGCTAGTTTGATTGGTTGTGGTGTGTTAGAATCTCGAAGTTGCGTACAATGCACGCCGTTGCATTATTCAAAGGAAAGCGTAACGCGGAAGCTTGGGATGTTTCATTTTAATATTTTTTGATGTCCCCATTTAGTCAAAAAGTTTAAAATATTTTATTTAAAAAGGTTTCACTATTAAAAGTTGATAAAAGTGCAATACTGAAAATGAATCTGTTCTTGCATTATGTCTAAGAAACTCATAATAAGGATTCTAAAATTATAAGGATTATATAAAGTTTAAAATTTAGTTAATAATATTCATAACCTCTTTTTAATGGATTTTTTGGGTAAGTCATGGTGTGATTGAACTCGGTGTTGCGTGTAGTGCAAGTTATTGGATTATTTTGAAGAAATAACACACTATGAAATCTTGGGGTGTTACATTCTCCCCTCCTTCAATAAATTGCGTCCTCGCAATTTGAAATTGTTCTTCAAAAATAAAAGGTTGAAAATAGAAAATATATTTGTGGGAAAACCCACATCGGAAATTGGGTTACTAAAATTTAGTCTTAATATGAGGAAAAGTGAAATGAAAGGGTCACCAACAAATTATGATCTCTATTAGGAGAACATTGGTGGAAATTAGAGACATATAATTGGAGGAAAAATGTAAATATTTACAGGTAGTGATTGAGGTCATCAATCACAAACAAGTATAATATTGAGGTCCTTAAACTCATCAATCTATGATGATTTGAAATACCATCGGTTCAACAAAACATAGGGTATTGGGATAGCACATTTTTGACGTTTCAAAATATCTTAGTTGAAATCCCACATCGAAAAATGAATTAATGAGGCCTCTATTTAAAATAAAGAGTAGAATGTATGAAGATTACCAAAAATAACACATAATAGGGTTCCATGTAGGAAAATATGGATATGGACGATAAATCTAACCATCAATTATCTGATGGAGAGTGGTAGAGAACATGGCTATGAAAAGGCCAACAATCCCAAAGCCATAAATTAGTGATGATTTAAGGTACCATCTAGGAAAACATTTTTGTTCTAAGTTCCTTTTATTAATGTTGAGGAATTTATTTATGATATTGGCTAAGATCATAAGGAGGTATACTTACTTTATAATTAGAGTTTTATCCATTAATAAATTTCTGCCACAAACTCATCTTTCACTCTAAAAGATAATAGAACGTAAAAAAATTTCTATTTATACTATTCGTACAGGGTTCCAAAATAAATGAATTTATAATTCATCTACCAGATATTTTAAAAAAAACTACATTATTTAATCCAGGACATCTCGTGGGCCAGTGGTAGGTGATACACCCTTGTCGCCCTTCGGTTGCGGGTTCAAGTCTCACGGCCTTGCCGGACGCGACGGGTTGCCGCCCAACCTCCGGGTTGTCCTTTTATGGCAATCCAAAATAATCCAAACTAGAACTATCCAAAATACTTCTGTCCAAACTCACAATCCAACATTTATAAGGAAGGTAAACATAATGTAGATCCTTTTTACCCCGTAATAGCATATGAATACCTTCATCATGTATTCTTTTAATACACTGAAACATCCTGAATTACCATATTCCTTATTGATTACATTCATGATCCCTTATTCCATATAGAATGCTGGATATACTTCATCAATCCAAAAATATTTTAAACCCCAACAATGATGGAATATACAAATCATTAATCCGTTTCAAGGTAGTCAAGAATAACCAATATAATTTATCCAAAACAATCATGTATTATTCCAAAATCACTACCTCGGTATCAGAACTATATTATGGTTTATCATTCTCTCAACCATATATTTTCCAAAAATTTATCCTGCTATTGAGTTACTTTTCTTTGTTCCACACAATCTCAAGTCCTTAATGAAATAGTACTGCAGTACAATCCTTATATACTCCATAATTATTATAACAAGTACATTATTGATACAACACTCAATTGACATAATCAACATAAGAACTCAAATCATTCCTCTTAATCTGTGGTAGTATCATAACTTGATTATTATCCAATAGCATCATTTGCGGCATGGTTTGATGACTCGTACATAGGTTCTCGTAGTGTCCAAACTCCTTTCAAATGAAGCATTGTACATTTGAAACCATTTTCTTACCCTTTAAGTCATGTAATTTGTGCCCTTTTCCTCCACACTTATAACAAACTCCCATTCCTTTCAGACAAGTTCCAAGGTGTTTATTCCCACAGTTATCACATATGGGAAAATTCTTCTTTTCCCTCTTCCCTTTATCTATCTTTCTCTCTTCCATCCTTTTCTTATCTTGCTTCCCTTCAAAGCCATAGGACTCAGTAAACTCTTTACTTATCTAATCAACACATGATATTATTTCTTCATATGATGATAATACATGCGAGACTATTTCTCTTATAAATTCTGGCTTAAGACCATGGAATATATGATCCTTCTTTCTCTTTGTATCATGTGCATTGCTAGAGTTCTCATTCCTTCTACTGGGCGCCATTTCTAAACAATGACATACATTAGATTAGTTTAGGAATAACAATACCTAATCCCAAACTTGTAAAACACATAACATAAATTAAATAGTTTATGGATATAATCCATAATCATAAAAATGTATCCTTTGAGGAAGTATATACTCATAAACCCTTCATAATGATTTGTAAAGAAAATGAGAGTTATCCTAAGCATATCCCCCGGGAGTTTCGTAACCAAGAGTGCAACAAGGCCTGTTGTCGTGCACCAGTTCCCGTTCGAGTCTAGATAAAAGCGGTGTTTTTGGGTTTTACCCCTAGGTACATATGTGCCAGATCCACCTCTACCTGCTCGTATCCAGACAGGGATGTATTGCTCGGAAAACTCACAAAATCTCTACAATACCAAAATTCTAGGAAGTTATTCTATACTAATCCTAAAAATTCATCTTAAATCTATGTGCTCTAATAAGAGTTTATCTAAATCTAGCTTCCAAGGTTTGTACTAAACCTCCCTCTGATACCAACTGTAACGCCCCGACCCCAGTTACCCATAGTCGGTGCATTATTACATAACATTGGCATGATCACAAGAAAGATCAAATCTCGAAAGACCAATTGGTTTAGTAGCCTTGGAAACACTAGATATATTCATGAAGTTTTACATTACATCATAAAGTGAAAAACTACAACAACAACATAATCTCCATATTCCACACTCATATCCCCACATACTATCCCTGCAGGTCATTCATAACTTACTTGTTCACATCATGGGAAAATATAAAACATAGAAAAGGGGTGAGCTCAAATGCCCAGTAAGGATAACAATATAGCGGAAACTTTCATAAATAAGAATAAACAGTTAAGGCAATGTATAACTAAAACAAAATCCTTTTAAACTTGAACTTCAACATAGTATGGAAAAAGTAAAATGAAATAATGTCATTTACTTATTCACATGGATATTTTACTAATCGAATAATCACATGCAATATCAATAACCACTTTCATAATGATGGAATGCATAATGCTGAACTTTAATTTCTTTGTCAAGGCCTCGTCCCAAGACCTAGGGGATAACTATAACCAGAACCCAACCCGGAGTGCCTCTAATAATCGGACACCAACCCGGAGTGCCTCTAATAACCGGACACCAACTTGGAGTTCCTCTAATTACCGGAGACCAAACCGGAGGGCTTACTTTTACCGGTCCCCAACCCGGAGGGCTTAATTTTACCGGTCCCGAACCCAGAACATACTTGTCTAACACATTAATCTGAATGAAAGGTTTAAATATAACAAAAACATTCGGATTACAAATAACTTATGAAATGTCAATACTTTAAACAAAAACCATGAGTGAGATAAGAATAACTTATCCACAATCAAAAATATCACAAAACCTTCAATAAAATATGGATGTTTTGTATCATAATAAATCAACTTCAAATAAGCTTAAAATCCATCAAAGGATGTTGACATAGATTAAATCAAGACTATTTTAGATAAATATCTCTTTTTTTAAATCATTTTAAAAGTAACATAATTATAAAATAATACATTCAATCTGAAAATATTCTTATAAGCTTGTAAGGGAAGCTTCGACGATTTTATAATGGCGGAAAATAACCGCACCCCCCGTATAAGTTAAAAAAAACATTCTTACCTTAATTCTGTCAAAAAGGTTAAAAAGCACCTTGTTTGGAAAATGACGGAAAGATTCCTTTATAAAACTCTTATAAAAAGTCAAACAAGGGTATAAATGACTTTAACCCATATTCTTGTAAATTGTAAAAATGTTTTGAAATACATTTTTAAGAAACATGGATGTGGATGATAAAGAGATCCCAGTAGATTATTACGTATAAACAACCTCGGATAATGAAGAGATTGTGAAATAACCCTTACCTTGTACTTTTCCTTGGTTGGGGTAGGTTAACCTCCTCTTCTTCGGGTTCTTCCTTTTGATTTGATCAAAAGGGATCCTTAGGTTGGATTTATGATCAAACTAAGGCCTCTAGGTTGTAGTGAGGGAATTTGGGAGAGTATTTGGGTAGAGTTTGGCCGAACCAAAAGGCTTTGAAGGTGTGTAGAAATGAGAAGGAGGAGTGCCCTTTTATAAGAGGGGTGAGGGGCGCCTTTGGAAAATCTAGAAATATTAATTTATAATAAATTCATATTCGGTTTCTAATGGCTCCAAAGTTGATTATTTAAATGTTAAGGTGGGTAATGGGTCTAAAACAACTCAACCAATATAATTTAGATAGGTTTGGGTCATTATATTAACCTTATTTTTAAGTATTAACTCTTAGTTAATTAGTTTCACTTTTACAATGTCTGTTTGTATTTTTATATAATATGGTTAATAAACATACTATATACATCCAAGCGACTCCAAAGTGGTCCATTAATGATACACCTATCATTATATAAGTCTCTTGGCCGAAACTTAGATTTTTAGGAATTTAATATCAATTAATAATATAATATTTTTTTAAAAAACTCTTTTATGTCAATTTTGACACTATTCAATAGTTGATTTTTGTGAAACTCATAACAGAACGATTACTTCGAACAAAGTCAATTAACTCTATCCTTATATGCCATATTATCCTAGAAAATTAGTGTAATTCATTAAAAGTCTCAAATTATATTTATTTCGGTATTTAAAATATCAATTATTTTAAATTTTCACTATTATGGTAATTACTGCAGCATCATTCTGTCATAAATAAATTAACTTATTTAATGTATAAAAATTATAAATAAAATATAATTATGTAGGAAATCTTTTTATCTTTCTAATGAATATTTATAGTCTAAAATCCAACATATATAACCCTATGTAAAAATTGTTTTTCAAAAAGATATATGCTTGTTTCATTTTTGTATTCATTTTAACTTAATTAAAATAAAGTGTCCCTATCACCTACAAGTGGCACCATGGGGTCCCAAAATCGACCCAAAGATGCCTATGGTCGAACATGTATCAACCAATAAGGATTGTACACGTTTTAGGATAATTTAGTATTATTATAATATTATTTTTTAACCCTTATTTACCGGATTTACCCTTAACCATGGTAAATAAAATATTTACCGCAGTAATTATTCAAAATGTCTAAAAATAAAAGTTACCTATTTAAAAAATTTGAAAATCCTGTTTCCAAATATGGAATCCATTTTTCTAAATTCAAAACACAGAATTTGCAGAAATTAATTTAAAATTAATTCCCGCTATCAAAACAAAAAGAGTGTTTTTAAGAGATAATAACTATCAAAAGATTGACATTTGTTTATGTCCGGTTTAATTGTAAAATTATGTCCAATGACCAACATTATATTAAATGGTAAAAATATATTCTAAATATACTTTAAAACCACTCAAATCCATAATTTATCACTATTAATTATTTTGATTAAAAAAGTTGTTTTTAATTAAAATTTAGTAATTTTCACTATTCATCAAAATATGAAAGTTATCCGAAAAGTACCAAAATTTCACCTTAGGCTAAATTCGATACTCCGAATCCAAAAATGAAGTCCATTTTGAGAGATAAAATTTCTAAAATTTTAAAAGGTAGGTATTACTATTCATAACGGCGAGTTTGATTGGTTGTGGTGTGTTAGAATCTCGAAGTTGCATACAATGCACGCCGTTGCATTATTCAAAAGAAAGCGTACCGTGGAAGCTTGGGATGTTTCATTTTAAATTTTTTTGATGTCCCCATTTAGTCAAAAAGTTTAAAATATTTTATTTAAAAAGGTTTCACTATTAAAAGTTGATAAAAGTGCAATACTGAAAATGAATCTCTTCTTGCATTATGTCTAAGAAACTCATAATATGGATTCTAAAATTATAAAGATTATATAAAGTTTAAAATTTAGTTAATACTATTCATAACCTCTTTTGAATGGATTTTTTTTGGTAAGTCTTGGTGTGATTGAACTCGGTGTTGCGTGTAGTGCATGTTATTAAATTATTTTTAAGAAATAACACACTATGAAATCTTGGTGTGTTACATAATGTAACACCCCAAATATTTACAAATAAATTTAACATAGAATGTGTTTTTTTCAACAATGATTCTCTGTGAATCAACACTTTGTTATTATAATAATTTAAAAAATATTGTTCTAACCCAACTATTAAAAATAGTAATATTAATATTAATAACTACTATTAAATGTTATTTATAATGGTTTCACATAAATAAACATATTTATAATGAAATATATAGTTTTTTGTAAAATAAAAAACAGTTTTTCACAATTAACTTAGGGTGATTTTTTAGTATTTTTATAAGATGTTTCATTTTTTATGAATAATGAAAGATATTGATTTTTGGTTAAAATTTTTATTTTTTGTTTAAATAATTATTATAATTTAAATTGATTTTTAAATTCATAATATATCAATTATACATATATTAATATAATGTATACCATTGGAATCATTTTTATATTGATGTTAGATATAAATACTTGTTGAACTCTTGAACGTTCTTTTTAACTGCCTTCTCACCACACCTATGGGATTAGTATTAAAAATAATTCCACTGCTTATATGAATTTAATTTTTAAAAAAGGACCTAAATGTTTGTGATGAATAATATATTTAGTTTCTGATAGGATCAACTTAGTTTTTTGGTGAATAGTAACTTGACCCTTAAGTATTGAAATGTTACCATTATGAATAGTAATATGACCAAATTAATAATAACCTCACCCATGAAAGTATAAATAAAATTTAATAATATAATAAATGAAGGTATAATATAATTATATCATAGTATGAGTAAGTTAATATTTTAAAAATTAATAATTAATTGTTGGCATTTTTTTAAGTCATAAATATTTAATTCGAATTTTATAATTAATATAATTAATTAAAATAAATTTATTTCCATAAATTATACTCATAAATTAAACTTTTTTGTCTTATGATTACCGTATAATTTTTGGAGATCTTATTTAATTTTTGAATGTTTCATAATATCGTCTATAATATTAAAATTGGTTATTATCAAATAAATAGAGATTTTATTTAAAAAATAAAATTTCTAATATTTTGAAAATTATTTTCAAAAAATGGAGTTTATTTTATAATTCTACAAAAAAAATTTAGGGTGAGTTTTTGGGATTTTTTGAAATACTTGAATTATTGGTGAATAATAAATTATGATAATTTACGGTATAAATACATTAAAAGTTAAATAAACTATTCCTTGAGTCATGGATTATTTAAACCCCATAATCTAGAACATATCTTAATTATTTTAATATATTTAGTGATAATTCTCAAACTATTCATAGTTTTGATCCAAAATAAAAAGAAAATGAATAAAATATTCCAAAATCACCCCTCTCCTCCACTATAAATACTACCCATCACCACCAAATTTACTCACACCTATAATCCCTAAAGCTTGTCCAAATTCTACAAAAATCCACTTTCCATGTATCTCCCCCATGTCCAGGATGTTTTGGTCACAAAAAAAACCAAACCAAGGTTCCTTAAGGAGGTTCTCAAAGAAGAGAATTTAAGAGGTAAATCCTCTTTCTTTTTCTTTTAATTTCCTTTCAATTTACTTTTTGATTTATTATTCCCTCATAACCTCCTCTATACAAATGAGTATGAATAATCTAGAATCATCTATATACATTAATTATATAATTTTAATGTAATATACTTTATCAAATTCCTTTCTCTCTCTCTCTCTCTCTCTCTCTTATTTTAAAAATTATGTCATCGTCTCTTGGGTGCCGATTTACAAACCTCGTGGATGAAGGATTTTCATTATTCAATTTATCCTTAAAGGCTGGTCATAAAACCATTTTTATGGATAAACCATACAATAATATATGTATTAAAACCCTTTTAATTTTATGGATGTAACATATTTACGTAATACTAAATGATAAAAGAGAATGAGTTCTTGTGATCTAAAACTGCTAAAATTAATCTAAATGATTATCATTAACATGTTATCTAATGATTCATCCTCATATTTGGGAATAAGAAAATAAAAATAAAAAATTACACATATGTATTATCATTAGTTTCATATAATTCTAATTCTAGATAATTATACCCATTTTACAAGAACTTCATTACATATAAACAAGCAAACTGATCATGAAAACCAAGAAAAAAAATTCTCCTGAACAATGAAATGAAACTATAGAACTCATTAATAAGGCCAAAAATGACTTAATAATATTATAATGAATCAAATACATATAGAAAATGTTATTTAATTAGTTAATTAATGAATTTAATTTTATTCTCTAGGAAATTAATTTCATGTGTAGAACACATTCGGGCATAAGATAAGGGGTTTTCTCATCTCACTTCCATTTTTTGAGATATTCCTTATTTTCCACTATTTATGTGTATGGTGTATCTATATTGAAAATTTATGTATCATATCCTGAATATATTTTTTCATGGTATTCAATGTATAATTTTATTATTATTAATTTTGGGGCATATGATTCGATTGATTACAAAGTGGCAAGAGATTATACCTGAACCCACGTTTTTTCATTAGGTTACTCTTTCTATATCATTAATCAAATGAAATTCTTCCTTATTATTTTGTATTTATTCTAAATTATATTTTTATGTTCCAAAATCATATATCTAGATCATATTAACCTTATTTTATGGAGATATACATGTTTTAAAAATATTCCTTTCACAATTCTTTGTGATAAACAAGCCCAAATCAAGGGAACTTCCCAATTTCTTACCCGTTTTAAAGTGCACTACCAAATATTTTTTAATCCAACATTATTTTTATAAAATCAATCAATTTTTCATGAAAAAATATCTTGTTTCATTTATAGTTTTATTGAATAAAAAATTCCATTCTTCTTTAAAATCACTTTAATATTTTCCTTAAACCACACTGAAATGTTTTATTTATAAAGTTTCTTAAAAACTCATTTTACAAGATTTAACATTATTGGGACCTAATTTAGGCCTAAAATATAATTTTAATGTCCTTAAATTTTATTTTATGGGATATAAAAGTTTATAATATTATTTTATGACAAATACAAATGATTTTCCAAAAGAACTCTTCCTTCCAAAGTAAAAAAGGGGTTTTCTCATCTCACTTTTACTTCTGTGAGATATATTCCTTGTTCACCACTTATTTTTTATGTGTGGTGTATGTACATACCTTTTATATATCATATAAAGATTATCCATTTTATCATTATATTCTAGGGGATTATGATTTGAATTTTTCAAAGTGGTATGTGACACTTTGGAATGTTTAATGATTATTTCCTCAAAAAAATTCAATGGTCTCATTTAAAATAATCTTCATCTGTGTCACATCCTTTTTTAATCTTGTAATTCATTGAGGTTTATCTCTTATTATACCATAAATATAACGACCCATACTTTACATACATTGTTAATACTTCAAAATTGAAGCACACTTATTACAACATATGACAAAACCACAAAGGGCCGTATAGGTATAGTGTCTTTAGAAACTGGGAAACATAAACAACTGGTTCATAAATATTCTATAGTGTCTCCCATTTATTTAATCATATATAGGGTCCCATTTTAGCATATTATACTTAATATCCATCTTCCTGACCTGGGGAAAAGAAAACATACAAAAAAAGTGTGAGCTTAAATGCTCAGCAAGGGAAAATAAAGGAAATAAAAATCATATCATATCTTTTTGAAAATCATAACCTGCAAAAGAGATCATAATATCTTAACATGGAATAAATCATAGAAGTGAAAACGAGATCCCCATAATCATAAAATAAAACTTGAAACTTTGTGGCATGCACACATAATCATGGAAAATCATTTCTTGTTAGTCATGACTCATTGCCAAGACTATCTTAGCGGACAAAGTCCATTTCTGAACCGGGTTCACTCCTCGTTTCAGTCCTGTATCACTGAACCGAAATAACCTTCCGTTCCAGCCATGTCTATCTCATGAGATATAAATCTTTACCCAATGCATTGGAGGGAGATATAGGTCCCACCCATCTTATAATGAATCCTTTCTTATGTGTGCCACATAATCATAAATCATACATCATCGCATAACACATGTAACAAAAATGGGATTCTTGAAACATCATGACATCATAAAACAAATCATATAAGGTAAATGACTTCATAAAAATAATTCCCTCACAACATAACCAAATCAGTGTAATAATAGGGATAAAAACAGAACCCTATATTATCTTAGATGGAAAATAATTTTTATAAAACATTTGAACTCCATTCTTGAGGAAAATATCTTTTCTACTTCAAAAACACTTTTCTTTTCTTAACATGTCATACAATTAAAAACTAAAAGAAGTTGATTAAAAATAAACATGAAAACTTATAAAGGAAGATTCTTGGAAATAATTTTTTAAAAATCCATTCTTGCCGTATAAGTTAAAAAAACATTCTTCGTACTTTTGTCGGAAAAGTCAAAAAGTACCTCGTACGAAAAACGACAAAAGATTCCTTTAATATCCTTTACTAAAAACTCACCGAAGGGTAAAATTGGAATTAAACAATTGTAGGTGGATGGAAATAATATTACATATTGAGTAAACATGGATGTGGATGATAACATACACCCCAGTAAATACCAAAGTATAAACAATCTCGGATAAAAATGAGATTGTGATATTTCCCTTACCTTAGGTCTGATTTGCTTTGTACGTGTCTGAATCTCCTGTATAATGGTTTAAATAATGTTATTTACTTATTCCAGAATCATACATATTGATATGATATCATATATGGTCATATTCTTAGCTTCTCATTAGTAATATTTCATTGTTACTTGTTACTCGGGTCTTTATTGCCTTTTGTTCTTATGCGTGTTTTGCCGAATAAATTCTTATTATTATTTTAAGGTTATAGATACCTTATATCCAGAATGGTATTAGTGTAACATATATCATATTTATTCATTCAATTCATTTATATAATTGCTATGTAATGATGATCATGTAGAATGAGTCGCATCACATCGTGGAGACGGTATTCCGTACGTACGCACGAGCGATGATATTGTTCCCATGATCGTGGAATTGTATTTAAGTGTATTTATACTATTTCAGTATCAATATCACTTTATAATAATCATATATAGTTACTCATTACACCATTATACCCATCCTTGTAAGGTGATGGTGGAAAATAGATTACACCACGGCATGGAGACGGTATTCCGAACGTACGAACGCGCGGTGATTTCATTTTTCCGTAGGATGGATAGAAGGTGAATTAGTGTTGTTTCATATTTATAATAAAATATCAGTATGTAAGTAATACTGATTTTATTAATTTATCATGAAACAAATAAAGAAGAAGAAGTTGAAGAAGAAAGAAATTGAAAAGATCGGTAATGGATATTACCTCTTCTTTGAAACGCCTCTTTGAATCCTCCACTTAGGGAACTAAGATTGGTCTTTGAAGAAGACCAGGACCTCTAGGATTATTCTAGGGAAGTGGAGAAGGGATTTTGGCAGGTTTTGGCGGAGCTTGAGTGCTCAAATTGGTGTGAGGAGGAGGGGGAGGAGGTCCCCTTTTATAAGGGAGGAGAGGGGAACCTTAGGAATATCTCAAAATATTATTTTATATTAAAGTCAAAATCGGTTTATAATGGTTCAAAGGGTCTTATTTCGAAGGTAAAGTGGGGATGGGTCTAAATCCTATCAACCAATAGGATTTAGACAAGTTTAGGTTATTATTTTAACCTTATCAATTAGATTTAACTCTAAGTTAAATAATTTAACTTTTACCGTGTCTTTTTGTTTTCTTACACTATATGGTTAATACACTTACTATAACATGCCAAACGAACCCCAAGTTGTTTATTATTAATATATATATCCTTATCTAAGTAATTTGGACTAACCTTATATTTTTAGGAATAAAATAACAATTAATAATATAATATTTGATTTAAAAACTATTTTGTGTCAATTTTGTCACTATTTGATATATGATTTTTTTGTGAAAGTCATAACAGAATTATATATTCAAACCAAGTTGATTAAATCAACAATAATATATCATAGTAACCTAGAAAATTATTGGAATTCATAAAAAGTCCCAAATTACATTTATTTGGGCATTTATAACATCAATTATGTTAACATTTCCTTAAAAGGGTAATTACTTCATCATCATTGTGTCATAAATAAATTAATTTATTTAAAGTCTAAAAATTATAAATAAAATATCATTATGTAGGAAATCTTTTTAGATTTATAATGAATATTTATAATAGAATTTATCTTATGTATAAACCCATATTAAAAATGTTTTAGTTATTAAACTTTGATTTTAACTATTTTAACTATTCATTAAATAAAATAATATTAAATGTCATAATCGAATCCAAGTGGACCTAAATGGTCATATTATATTCATAAGGTTGTTTTTGGTAGAATTACACTTATCCAATAGAATTAGGACATGTGTCAGGGTAATAGTAATACCCTATTTACCCTTAGTTACCCTATTTACTATTAACCGCGGTAAAAAAAGTAAAAACTTACTATTCACCGAAAAAATTATTTTTATCTCATTGAACCACATTTTAGTTACTGATATCAACCGTGTCTGTCGGATTTTTGAAATTCCATTCACAGAAGCGGTAAAATTAAGTTTTATGCAAAATTCAGTTTTTAACCTGCCACTTAGTGGTTTCACTATTCATCAAAAATTGAAAGTTTTCAGAAAAATACCAAAATTTCACCCTAGGCTAATTTTGGTATCCCGAATCCAAAAATGAAGTCCATTTTGAAAGATAAAATTTCAAAAAGTGGTTATTACTATTCATAACGGCTATTTTAAATAATATTTTAATAGCATATCGTCGTTTAGTGAAACTCGGTATTGCGTACAACGCAAGCTATCGAGAAAGGTCGTGATTGCGTGTAAAGTAAGCCAAGCTAGTGTGTAGTGAAATATTCCTTTGATGATATATATATAACATAAAAACAAAATATTACTCATAAAAATCTCGGGTGTTACATTCTACCCCCCTTAAAAAGAATTTCGCCCTCGAAATTCGTCACTTTGTAACAAACAGATGAGGATACTTCTCCCTCATCATATCCTCAAGCTCCCATGTAGATTCTTCAAGTTGGTGGTTCCTCCATAAAACTTTCACCAAGTGAGTGGTCTTGCTTCGTAGGACTTTTTCGCTATGATCCAGAATCTCTATCGGTTGTTCTTCATAAGAAATATCTTGCTCCAGCGGTACAACTTCTGAGCTGAGTACATGTGAAGGATCAGGTATGTACTTTCTCAGGAGAGATACATGGAACACATCGTGAACTTTAGAGAGATTCGGTGGAAGCACCAATCGGTAAGCTACCTTCCCAACACGATCCAGTATTTCGAAAGGACCGATATATCTAGGGCTCAACTTCCCCTTCTTTCCAAATCTCATAACCCTCTTACAGGGAGATATTCATAAGAACACTTTATCACCCACTTCAAACTCTAGGTCTTTTCTTCGGTTGTCGGCATAACTTTTCTGTCGACTCTGAGCTGCTCTTATGTGTTGTTGAATAGATCTGACCTTTTCTGCCATTTCATCAACGAGATCAGGTCCTAATAGCTTTCTTTCCCCAACTTTATCCCAGAAAGTTGGAGTCCTGCATTTCTTTCCATAGAGAGCTTAATAAGGAGCCATCTGAATACTGGAGTGAAAGCTATTATTATAAGAAAATTCCACCAAAGGTAGGTGTTGATCCCAAACTCCTTTGAAATCCATATAGCAAGCTCTCAACATATCTTCTAGGGTTTGAATTGTTCTCTCAGACTGACCGTCTGTCTGAGGATGATAAGCAGTGCTGAAACTCAACTCTGTATCCAGAGTATGCTGAAGACTTCGCCAGAACTTCGAGGTAAATCTCGTATCCCAATCAGATATAATAGAAAGTGGTAATCCATGCAATCTTACCACCTCTTTTACATATATCCTGGCAAGCTAATCTAGAGAGAAATCCTCTCTAATAGAAATGAAGTGTGCAGACTTTGTAAGACGATCAACTATGACCCAGATAACATTATTGCCTTTGGATGTTTTAGGAAGTCCTGGGACAAAGTCCATAGTGATATTTTCCCATTTCCATTTGGGTATGGGTAATTGTTGTAACATCCCCTTAGACTTCTGTCTCTCAGATTTAACTTGTTGAAAAACCAAGCATCGAGAGACATATTCAGCAACATCTCTTTTCATGCCATCCCACCAGAAGTACTCTTTCAGGTCCCTATACATCTTCGTGCTTCCAGGATGAATAGAGAATGAAGAACTATGAGCCTCATCCAGCAGCTCCTTCTTTAATTCGGGGATGGGAGGAACACAAACCTGATTCCTGAACTTTATTATCCCATCATAATCAAGGTTGAATTCAGGAACATTTCTCACCTTCTTTTGTAACTCGACATCTTCTTTCTGTGCCTCTTTAATCTTTACATGTATAGATGGTTGAACATTCATTTGAGAAAGATAAGATTTTTCCCCTTCCATTATAATTCCAAGATCCATTCTTTGTAAATCCATAAATATTTGATCTTTTGTGATCCTCATCATTGATAAACTGGCATGGTCTTGTTGACTTAATGCATCTGCCACCTTGTTTGCTTTCCCAGGGTGGTAATGGATTGAGCAGTCATAATCCTTAATCAGCTCCAACCATCTTCTTTGGCGCATATTCAGATCCTTTTGTGTGAAATTATACTTTAAACTTTTATGATCAGTATAAATATCACACCTTTCACCATAAAGGTAATGCCTCCAAATCATTAATGCAAAGATTACTGCAGCTAACTCCAAATCATGAGTTGGGTAATTTTTCTCATGTATTTTCAACTGTCGTGAGGCATAAGCTATCACCATATCATTTTGCATAAGAACACACCCCAATCCCTTCTTGGATGCATCACTGTAGATCACAAACCTTTCTCTAGTACAAGGCAGTGTGAGCACAGGTGCACTGGATAACCTTCGTTTCAACTCCTTGAAATTATCTTCACATTCCTCTGTCCAAACAAACTTAACTCCTTTCTGAGTCAACTTGGTGAGTGGATTAGATAATCGTGAAAAATATTTCACAAAACGTCGATAATATCCAGCCAAACCGAGAAAACTTTGGATCTCAGTTACTGTTGTTGGTCTCGACCATCTTTCGATAACCTCTGTTTTTGCTGGATCCACAGATATCCCCTCTTTTGAGATTATGTGACCCAAAAATGAAACTTTTTGAAGCCAAAATTCACACTTGGTAAATTTGGCATAAAGCTTCTCCTTTCTCAGGGTCTTCAATATAATTCTCAATTGATCTTCAAGCTCTTCCTTGCTCTTTGAATAGACAGGAATATCGTCTATAAAGACTACCGCAAATTGATCAAGATAGTCTCTAAATACTCTATTCATTAGATCCATGAAGATAGCAGGGGCATTAGTAAGACCAAATGGCATCACTATAAATTCATAGTTTCCATACCTTGTACGGAAAGCCGTCTTTGGTATATCCTCCCTTTTGACCCTTAATTGGTGATACCCTGAACGAAGATCAATCTTGGAAAAGTATTGAGCTCCGCGTAGTTGGTCAAATAAGTCATCAATGCGTGGGAGAGGATATTTGTTCTTGATAGTGATCTTGTTAAGTTCTCGATAATCAATGCAGAGTCTCATTGATCCATCTTTCTTATTAAAAAATAGAACAGGTGCTCCCCAAGGTGACACACTAGGGCGTATGAATCCCTTATCAAGATTCTCTTGGAGTTTCTTCTTCAATTCATGCAACTCAATTGGGGCCATTCTATAAGGTGTCTTTGAAATAGGCAAAGCACCTGGTACGAGTTCTATTGAAAACTCAACTTCACAATTTGGTGGAAGACCTGGTAATTCCTCCGAAAAGACATAATCAAACTCCCGTACTATGGGAATATTCTTAATTGTGAGTTTCTCACCAACCATTTGAGATAAATAACCTTCATTTAGTGGAATCAATACCCATAAAATGGAAGAAATTTCCACAGGAAGGTTATGTTCGTCCTTGCATTGATAGACGATCATAGATTGATCTGGAATATGAAATGTGACTTCACTTCTTTGGAAATTGATATGAGCTCCGTATAATGAAATCCAATACATGCCAAGAATCACATCGAATTCCACTAAAGGAAGGATCACAAGATTTTCAGGAAGCACTTTCCCACAAATGTCAATTGGAGAAGAATTATAAACTTTTTATGCGATTGATGTGCCATTAGGTGTTGTCATAGCTAACTCAACATCTAATTGTTGAGGTAATACGGTGATACCCTTAGAAAATTCTTCAGAAATAAAAGAGTGGGTGGATCCAGAATCAAATAAAACATTTTCTACTTTAGAGTGGATGGTAAGTGTACCTTTCACCACTTCGTTATCGTACTCCACATCGCTGATAGAAATTGCATGTGACTTTCCTTTGTCTTTATCCTTAAGAGTTTGTTGACGTCGACCATCATCATCAACCCTTGGATTTGGGCATTGATTGGCATAATGCCCCATCTCCTTGCACTTGAAACATTGAAGTGTAGTAGGTTCATTCTGTGTATCCCTTACTTTATTTGCATCATTAGACATCTTCTTCCCATTATCGCGGCATTCAAATGCCCGATGACCTTCCTTTCCACATTTGAAACATTTACTTGTCCCTTTAAGAAAACTCCCTCCATGTTTCTTTCCACACTTTGAGCATAAGGGAAAGCTCATGTTCTTTTCAGTGTGCTCTTTAGATTTTCCTTTGAATTCCATTTTCCTCTTCTTATCAAACCCATATGACTGATGGGTTACTCCAATCTCCATCTCGACTTTGAAAGCACATCGAACGATTTCCTCGTAGCTATTGAAGTCCCTTATGGCTAACGCCCTTCGAAGACTTGGTTTAAGCCACTAAAGAATCGATCGATCTTACTCTCAGGTTGGATAATAATACCAAAAGCGTACCTTGCAAGTCTTGTAAAATTTGCTTCATAGGTACCAACAGATTCATCATCCCTTTGCTTCAGTTCAAGAAACTCTTTCTCCATCTTTGTTTGGAGAATACGAGGGAAGTACTTATTGAAAAATAAGTTCTTGAACTAGTCCCATTCCATGGACTCAATTTCATCCCTTTGCATCATATTCTTAATAAGATTCCACCATTGATCAGCATCTCCTTCCAAACGATACACTGCTAGGATGACTTTATCATGTTCAGAACATTGAAGAACTGAAAATATCTTTTCAGTAGTACTAATCCATTGTTCAGCAACTAATGGATCAGTAGACCCGCTGAAAGAAGGTGGACGCTGCCTCATGAAGGATTCAACAAAATGTTGCTCCTTCCTTTTCTCGTTTGGAAGTCATGCATGATTCATAGCTTGAGAAAGTTGTTTGAGCATGGCTACAAGATTTTGCATTCCAGCTCCCATATCGTTTGGTTTCTAATGGGGACAATCATTGCATTGCCCATCGCATTCCGCATTAACACGGTTCCTTCGGGTTCCAGAAATTGACTAAAACCAAGAAGAATAGTGTGAGCAACACTAATTATAATAGGAAAACCACATAATTCAAGAATAAAATTTTCACACTTAAGGTCTTATCCTAGGTTATTCATGGCCATTTCTAAAACACTAAGATTGTGTTCTATGCTTAGACTTATCCTTAGGGTTATTACTAAGGCTTTCACATCCTAGTTTCCAAAGGTTGACTATACCTTTCCTCTGATACCAACTATAATGACCCATACTTTACATACATTGTTAATACTTCAAAATTGAATCACACTTATTACAACATATGATAAAACCACAAAGGACCGTATAGGTATAGTGTCTTTAGAAACTGGGAAACATAAATAACTGGTTCATAAATCTTCTACAGTGTCTCCCATTTATTTCATCATATCTAGGGTCCCTTTTTAGCATATTCTACATAATATCCATCTTCCTGACCTGGGGAAAAGAAAACATACAAAAAAAGGGTGAGCTCAAATGCTCAGCATGGGCAAATAAAGGAAATAAAAATCATATCATATCTTTTTGAAAATCATAACCTACAAAAGAGATCATAATATCTTAACATGGAATAAATCATAGAAGTGAAAATGAGATCCCCATAATCATAACATAAAACTTGAAACTTTGTGGCATGCACACATAATCATGGAAAATCATTTCTTGTTAGTCATGACTCATTGCCAAGACAATCTTAGCGAACAAAGTCCATTTCTGAACCGAGTTCACTCCTTGTTTCAGTCCTGTATCACTGAACCGAAATAACCTTCCGTTCCAGCCATGTCTATCTCATGAGATATAAATCTTTACCCAATGCAATGTAGGGAGATATAGGTCCCACCCATCTTATAATGAATCCTTTCTTATGTGTGCCACATAATCATAAATCATACATCATCACATAACACATGTAACAAAAATGGGATTCTTGAAACATCATGACATCATAAAACAAATCATATAAGGTAAATTACTTCATAAAAATAATTCCCTCACAACATAATAAAATCAGTGTAATAATAGGGATAAAAACAGAACCCTATATTATCTTAGATGGAAAATAATTTTGATAAAACATTTGAACTCCATTCTTGAGGAAAATATCCTTTCTACTTCAAAAACACTTTTCTTTTCTTAACATGTCATACAATTATAAACTAAAAGAAGTTGATTAAAAATAAACATGAAAAATTATAAAGGAAGATTCTTGGAAATAATGTTTTAAAAATCCATTCTTTCCGTATAAGTTAAGAAAACATTCTTCGTACTTTTGTCGGAAAAGTCAAAAAGTACCTCGTACGAAAAACGACAAAAGATTCCTTTCATATCCTTTACTAAAAACTCACCGAAGGGTAAAATTGGAATTAAACAATTGTAGGTGGATGGAAATAATATTACATATTGAGTAAACATGGATGTGGATGATAAAATACACCCCAGTAAATACCAAAGTATAAACAATCTCGGATAAAAATGAAATTGTGATATTTCCCTTACCTTAGGTCCGATTTGCTTTGTACGTGTCTGAAGATCCTATATAATGGTTTAAATAATGTTATTGACTTATTCCAGAATCATACATATAGATATGATATCATATATGGTCATATTCTTAGCTTCTTGTTAGTAATATTTCATTGTTACTTGTTACTCGAGTCTTTATTGCCTTTTGTTCTTATGCGTGTTTTGCCAAATAAATTCTTATTCTTATTTTAAGGTTATAGATACCTTATATCCATAATGGTATTAGTGTAACATATATCATATTTATTCATTCAATTCATTTATATAATTACTATGTAATGATGATCATGTAGAACGAGTCGCATCACATCGTGGAGACGGTATTCCGTACGTACGCACGAGCGATGATATTGTTCCCATGATCGTGGAATTGTATTTAAGTGTATTTATACTATTTCAGTATCAATATAACTTTATAATAATCATATATAGTTACTCATTACACCATTATACCCATCCTTGTAAGTTGATGGTGGAAAATAGATTACACCACGGCGTGGAGACGGTATTCCGTACGTACGCACGCGCGGTGATTTCATTTTTCCGTAGGATGGATAGAAGGTAAATTAGGGCTGTTTCATATTTATAATAACATATCAGTATGTAAGTAATACTGATGTTATTACTTTATCGTGAAACAACTAAAGAAGAATAAGTTGAAGAAGAAAGAAATTGAAAAGATCGGTAATGGATATTACCTCTTCTTTGAAACGCCTCTTTGAATCCTCCACTTAGGGAACTAAGATTGGTCTTTGAAGAAAACCAGGACCTCTAGGATTATTATAGGGAAGTGTAGAAGGTATTTTGGCAGGGGTTGGATGAGATTGAGTGCTCAAATTTGTGTGAGGAGGAGGGGGAGGAGGTCCCCTTTTATAAGGGAGGAGAGGGGCAGCTTAGGAATATCTCAAAATATTATTTTATATTAAAGTCAAAATCGGTTTATAATGGTTCCAAAGGGTCTTATTTCGAAGTTAAGGTGGGGATGGGTCAATATCCTATCAACCAATATGATTTAGACAAGTTTATGTTATTATTTTAACCTTATCAATTAGATTTAACTCTAAGTTAAATAATTTAACTTTTACCGTGTCTTTTTGTTTTCTTACACTATATGGTTAATAAACTTACTATAACATGCCAAACGAACCCCAAGTTGTTTATTATTAATATATATATCCTTATCTATGTCATTTGGCCGAACCTTAGATTTTTAGGAATAAAATAACAATTAATAATATAATATTTGATTTAAAAACTATTTTGTGTCAATTTTGTCACTATTTGATATATGATTTTTTGTGAAAGTCATAACAGAATTATATGTTCGAACAAAGTTGATTAAATCAACACTAATATATCATAGTAACCTAAAAAATTATTGTAATTCATAAAAAGTCTCAAATTACATTTATTTGGGCATTTATAACATCAATTATGTTAACATTTCCTTAAAAGGGTAATTACTGCATCATCGTTGTGTCATAAATAAATTAATTTATTTAAAGTCTAAAAATTATAAATAAAATATAATTATGTAGGAAATATTTTTAGTTTTCTAATTAATATTTATAATCTAATTTATCTTATTTATAAACCCATATTAAAAAAATTTTAGTTATTAAACTTTGATTTTAACTATTTTAACTATTCATTAAATAAAATAATATTAAATGTCATAATCTAATCCAAGTGGACCTAAATGGTCATATTATATTCATAAGGTTGTTTTTGGTCGAATTACTCTTATCCAATAGAATTAGGACATGTGTTAGGGTAATAGTAATATCATATTTACCCTTAGTTACCCTATTTACTATTAACCGCGGTAAAAAAAGTAAAAAGTTACTATTCACCAAAAAAAATTATTTTTATCTCATTGAACCACATTTTACTTACTGATATCAACCGTGTCTGTCGGATTTTCGAAATTCCATTCACAGAAGCGGTAAAATTAAGTTTTATGCAAAATTCAGTTTTTAACCTGCCACTTAGTGGTTTCACTATTCATCAAAAATTGAATGTTTTCAGAAAAATACCAAAATTTCACCCTAGGCTAATTTTGGTATCCCGAATCCAAAAATGAAGTCCATTTTTAAAGATAAAATTTCAAAAAGTGGTCATTACTATTCATAACGGCTATTTTAAATAATATTTTAATTGCATATCGTCGTTTAGTGAAACTCGGTATTGCGTACAACGCAAGCTATCGAGGAAGGTCGTGATTGCGTGTAAAGTAAGCCAAGCTAGTGTGTAGTGAAAGATTCCTTTTATGATATATATATAACATAAAAACAAAATATTACTCATAAAAATCTCGGGTGTTACAATAAAACATATTTTTTATGGGTTTATGATTTTTTTGACTGTAGATGTGCTAATTTGATTCCATTTATGGGATGTAGTTAAAGTATTCACATTTCGTATGCTAGTTTTTTAATGTGAGTTTTTATGTTTTTTATATTTCATAATTTTCATATGAGGAGTGTATTGGACTTAGTAAGTGATGGTTGGGGCCTATTGTAGCCCCTCGATGGATCATTAGGTCTCATGAGATAAACTAGACTGGGTTTTTACCCATTGTGTATGGTTTCTTGGCGATGACCTTGATGGTGTGTTTATGATGTACGAAATTATGAATTCCATCATTATTAAACAAGTAATTAATAGTAAATGTGATTATTATACTAGTAGAATATCCATGGTTATGTTTTATTATGGACTTATTTAATAAACTTTTATTCATTCCATATTATTCTCAATATTATGTTTTAATGGCATGTGTACATTTCGTTATTAACCATGCCTTATTATTTATGCTTCCACTGTATTACTTACCCTTTCTGAGTATCTGAGATCCCCCCTTTATTATGTTTTATTTTTCCCGAGGATGTGAATATTTATATTAATAATGAATTCACAGAATAATCTGGGAGTTTACGAGTGTTTCCAATGGATTTGAAATGTTATTTCTTCTTTCAAGTTGTAATGTGAAGTTCATGTATGTATGTTGGGTTCCAAAATATCTAAACTGGTTAGTTATTTGGGATTTATGTATTTTATATATGACAATGTATTAATATAAAGCACTGACTCTAGGATACTAGGTTTAGTGTCTTTATAATGATCACTTGAAAGATATCCTTACATGAAGAGTTTCATCTTTGAAGAAGAAGATCCATATTATATCAGTTGTTACTGAAACCATGATCTAGAACATTTTAAAATAATCTAACCAAAATCTTTTGATTTATTGGAGTCTTGGCTACGCTGACTCAGCCCTGGAAGAGTATCAACTTCTTGGACGAAGATGTGGAGAAACTTGTTCCCTATAAAATAACCAAAAGGCTCAGTTTCTCCTTATTATAATGGTCTAAACTACTTGCACTTAGTTGTGAAGGTATTTTGATAAAATGACCTTGTTTAATGAAAATCACCAATCTCATATAGAGAGCATTTGTGGATTGGACTAGGGGATCTTTATGCCCCAAACCACTATAAAATTGAAGTGTTCTTATTTTCTATCTATCTTATACTCAAATATTTTATATAATATAAAACTACATATCTGCATAAATAGAAATGAAACTTAAAAATAAATAATATGTCGATATTATCAAAAAGACACAATTCACCCCCTTTTGTGTATATTTTTATTATTCCAACCTAACAATTGGTATCAAAGTTGAGATTTTGTGATAAATATCTAGTAATATAGAAACTATAAGGTCTATATAAATGGAATATGTCTATGGATGATCCTAGAGAAGGTATGTCTATGATTCGTGATCCGTAATTTAATGGTGAAATATGGATGCTGGAAATCATGAATGATTATCTATTTGATGAATCTTGGATTTAAAGGTTATATGAAAATCATCACTCCCTATGTAATTCTTGATAATATAGAAACATTGGATACAAAAAATGAAGTTGAGTATGAAATAAAATCAATGCAAATGAATGTTATCATATGTGGACTTGGTCTTGAAGATTTTAATCAAGTACCTCAATGTCTTTTGGCTTATGAAATGTGGAAAAAAATTGTTGTTTCATAGTAAGGAATTGACAATGTAAAAAAGAATAGGTATTCTACTTCCAAATTAAAGTTTGATACCTTTAGATTGAATAATGGTGAGAGCACCCCACAAATGAATGGAAGATTGAAAAAATTGACAATGATGATTTTTTCCTTGGTAGATCCTATTACAAAATCTGATCAATCATTGAAAGTGATCATAGTAATTCCATAAAAATGGAAATAGATATCTGCTTCTATTTTACAATCATCCCCAGTTAAAATATGACAATGAATGAATTGATTGGAACCCAAATTATGTATGAATTTGAGATTCAAGATGATTCTAAATATCACAAGATAGTAGTAAAAAATGGAAAACACTACCCTTAATGTTACATCTCATAAGAATAAAATGAATTAAAAAAATGTCAAAATACCAAAAGATTCATACTGCTCATATTGTGACATGGAACTGGGTCAGTTATCTAGAAAATTTAGTAAATTCTATAAGAAGAAAAGAGGCTTCATAAAATCATTCAAGAAAGATGAGAAAGTAACTATAGAATTAAGATGATATGAGTTAAATAAACTAGGTCAAATGAGACATGACTGTCCCCAGCTAAAGGATGAAATAATAAAGATAGAAAATAAAATTATAGAAAATATGATTATGAGAATAAAAGAAAAATATCCATGGAAGATACTTGGAGTGTGTCTGAAGACTCAAATATCTCTTCCAAATAATATTCAGAAAAAGAGACACAAAATCTCAAAAGCAATATGTGCTTTATTTATAAGGGAGAAAATTATGTAAAAATATATTACTCTTATTCTTCTTATACTGATAGTTTCTAAAATAGAATATTGGACACCTATTTCTCTATTCAAGAATAAAAATATTATTCTATTGTAAAAAATCATAAATCATTAAAAATTATTCATAATGTCATTTTAGGTGAAAGGGAGACAATGCTAAAACAATATCAAAAACTAATTGAAAAAAATCAATGCATGTACATTAAATTATATTATTCATGAAAAAAGGAAAAACGAATTATAGGATTAAGTAGAATCTTATAAAAGTGCCAATATTATTTTAACTAAAGGGTAAAATACTCTGAATGAAATACATGGTTAAAATTATATTAAAAATGGAAAATTTATTAGTATAAACTAAAGGTCGAAGATCCGAAATATAAAAAAATAATTTTGTTCCCAACTCTAAAAATGATACCTATTACAACTATGGAATAAAAGGAAGATATTATAATAACTGATACTTAATAAATCCCAAAATATATGGAATTAAAAAGGATTTTATTTCTAAGAATATTTCTGAAACTTTTAATATGAATTTTGGAAAATTAAGGCAAATTTGGATTCCCAAATCAGTACATGATGACATAGCTAGACACCAGAAAATTTGGGATCCAAAATAAATTAATATTTAAATGATTTTATAAGAAAAAGTACATAGGAACCAAAATTATCTATGGTATATAGACAATGGATGCTCATGACATATGAGTGGAGACTCTTCAAACTTCCATACACTCAAAAAAATGGAAGGAGGACTAGTCACCTTTGGAGACAATGAAAAAGGAAAGATAGTTTGAGATGGATCTATTTGAGATCCAAAGTAAATATAAATCAATAAAGTATTGTATCTGAAATGGATAAAGTATAACCTGATAAGTATTTCTCAAATGTGTGATGGTGGATTTTATGTTGATTTCATTAACAGTTATTGTTATATTTTCAAAGACAATCTACTTAAATTTATTACACCAAGAATAGAAAATGTTTATACTTTTGATCTCAATTGCTTGTGTGAAAAAAGAGTTAATTTTTTAAGTATTGAGACAAATGAGTCACAAATCTAGGATAGAATACTTGTTCATTTCAATATATTTACTTTACATAAATTTTCTAAGAATCATTTACTTTCTAATTTTCCTAGTCTTAAATTTTATAATGATAAGTTTTTTGATTCATGCGAAATTGGAAAACAATACAAATCATCCTTCAAATAAATTAACAAAGTTTCTACATATAAACCATTAGAACCTATCCATATGTATTTTTTTTATACCAACAATAGTAACAGGTTTGGATAAAAAATTATATGATTATGTTTTAGTTCACAATTTTTTAAGATTTACTTGGGTTTACTTTTTGAAACATAAAATTTACGTATTCACAATTTTTTAAACCTTTTGTGAAATTATTCAAAATGAAGAAGATTTTAAAATAACTTTATTACGAAGTGATCATGGTGGAGAATTTTATAATCAAGAATTTAATTATTTTTACTCAAATTTCAGTATTGAACACACCTTATCTGCACCAAGAATACGTCAATTGAAAGATGAAACAGAACTATTCAAGAAATGGTAAGAACTCTGCTAAATGAATATATCCTTCCTACCTATTTTAGGGTAGAATCTGTAAACATATATTTCTATATCTTTAATAGAGTTTTAATAAGATAAATTAATAAAAATACACCCTATGAATATTGGAATAACTAAAAACCTAAAGTAAAGTAATTTAAAGTATTTTGATACTAGGTATATATGTTTAATACTAAGGAAAACCATGGTAAATTTGATCCAAAAGATAATTAAGGAATATATCTAGGATATTATTCTATTTATATTGATTATATAATCTATAATTAAAGTACAATGATTGTTAAATAATAATATCATGTAAAGTTTGCTGAAAGTGGCCCTTTCATTAGAAGGAAAAAATCAGACAAATAAAATAAACGACTCTTTAGATAACATGAAACATACTTCAACTAATACTTATTCTAAAATAAAATTAAATTGAATTGAATCCATTCTAGAAGAACATGACACTGAAGAAGTTTAAAGTGTCTTACCTATACATTCTAGAGTCATAAAGGATCATCCTTTGGAAACTGTGATAGGAAATCTAGATGAAGGAGTAATAACCAAAAGAATAATAGGAAACCTAGATAAATAATGTTACTTTCTATCAAAATGAGAACCAAAGTATATTGAAGAAGATTTAAATAAATAATTTTGGTTATTCGATATGAATGAAGAACTATATCGATCCATTAGAAATAAGGTTTTGAAATTAGTAGATAGTAAAATCGATTATCTAGTGATTAGAACCAAAGGGGGTTTAAGAAATAAATAGGATGATTAAGTAATCATTACGAGAAATAAATCTAGATTATTTTCAAAAGGTTATAACATGTAAGATATAATTTATTACGATGAACCCTTTTGATATGTTGTTAGATTAGAGGAAATTAGAACCCTCCTAGCTTATGAAACTCATACGAATTTTAAATTAAATTATATAGATATAAAATCTATTTTTTAAAAATGGATATTTGATGGAGGAGGTTTATATTCGACAAACACTAGTTTTTGACAACCCCCATAATCCATATTCAGTTTCTAAAATTACCAAAGAACTCTATGGACTTAAATAGGAACCCAGAGCTTGGAATGGGAGATTAAGATCATTTTTATTAGAAAATGGATTTTATATAGGATTAACATATAATACCCTTTTTAAGAAAATTGTTTTTAAAAAACATACTATTAGTGAAAATTTATATTTTTATGTTATTTTTTGATCAATAAATAAATAAAAATTTAATGATTATTTAAATATTATAAAAAATATTTTGAAATGAGTATGATGGGAGAATTGAATTTCCATTTAGGATTTTAAATTTATCAAAATATTATGGAAATGTTCTAAATTAAAGTAAATATATTTTTTATTTATCGAATAAAAATTAGACTATAACATGGTAGGACATATACAACTTCCATGTGTATAAATTTAAAACTTGAAACAAATGCAGTTGTAAAACCAGTTAACAACAAGTTATATAGAGGTATGATTGGAGTTTTATTATATATTATAGCTATCAAAACATACAAAGTGTTTTTTGTATCTCTATGTTCTATATTTTATTCAAATACAAAAGAATCACATCATAAATTTGTTAAAATAATTTTTAGACATTTAAAAGGTACTATTATTCAATCTGTAATTTACCCAAAAAAATATAACTTTAATTTAATTTCATATTCATATGATGATTTTGGAGGATGTAGATTAGATAGATAAATTACCTATGGAACCTTTGACTTTTTAGGAAAATCTTCAGTATCCTGCTCGAGTAAGAAACAACATTTATTTGATCTATCAACAGTTAAAGCAGAATATATCTCTACTAGTAGTTTTTGAACACATGTTTTGTAGATAAAAAAAACTTTACTAGATTTTGGAATTAATTTTAAAAGTATACCTATTTTATGTGATAATACGAGTTCAATAAATATTTCCAAAAAAACTTATTAGTCATTTTATAACTAAACATATTTATACAAGGAATCATTTTTTAAGAGATCTTGTTCTTAAAAAGGATATATCTTTAGAATTTATAAATACTGAATATCAACTTGCTTATATTTTTACTAAACCTATTCTCACTGAATGTTTTGATTTTATTAAGGTGGAGTTAGGAATATTTAATTTTAAATACATGTTTATATATTTATTTCATTAATTTCTACATTTATTTTTTTATTCTATTGTTTATTTATTAGTTTAAATAAAAACTGGTATTTATTTTATTTTATTTTTAAATCGTGTCTTTTAAAAATAAAAACTAATCATGATTAAATTACATAATTGGATATAGAATTTAGAACCGTGTCACCCAAAACTGTCATAAACCCTATCATATCTCTCTTTCACTTCATAGAATAAGTTTTTGAAACCTTTCAACATCCAAAACTCACACTTCTCTTTCGAGAACATAGAATCTAACACCTTTAACCTTCAAATTCTTAGTAAATGTAGATGAGAGAAGTAGGATAAAAAACCAGAACAATGATGTTTGTTACCTATAGAAATATTCTTCAAGGAAAGGTAATAAATTTCAAATGGTTAAATCATACAGATCTCTTTTTGAAGAATTTTATATCCTTTCATGTTCTAGAAACTATTTTTATGGATGAAAAAAAGAAATATATTTTTAATTTAGAAGTAAAAGAGTTATTCAGATATTCTCAGTACGTTTTTGGTGATGTAGATGATGTAATTTTTTTAAGATTTAGATTGAGTATTTTTCATTCCCTTCAGTGGAGACAACCAAAATCTGTAAATTTCCCCATAAAGGGGGTTTTCATTTTTATCTTTGATCAATAGGAAATAAAGAGCATGATCATATGATATTATGTATTTTATTTTCAGTTCCACCAAAATTATAGAATTTTCTACTAAGGATCTTGATGATGACTTGAAGTTACTAGTCAAGTTCATTCAGTCTTCTATAATTCCACAGACATCTGAACTGGAGATGATTCTTTATCCTGACATATATATAATCTTTTGATGATGAGAGATATCAAAGTAATTTTTTCAAGTTACATGTTTAGATAAATGCACCACCATTTCCATGAGGAGGAAAGGGTGTATTTTTGTCCATATGGATGGATAATTTCAATGTTTCTTCTTAAGAGAGATCTGATTAGGGATGTGATGATATATTCCAAATGTCATAACAACAACATTATAAATGCTGGAAATCTATGGAAAATAGGTTATTTATTGACTATATAACAAGGAACATTATTACATATTGATACAAAAAAGAATTAGTTCTGCAACTCAGGGGGAGAAATGAGTTTTGAGATATACTACTGAGATCCGAACTCAAAAATATGAAATAATAGAATAAATAATAGTTAATGAAGATCACACAAAGAGGCAGTGCATCAATTAAAATTTTTCAAACCAAGAACCTATAAGATATGACCCTCCATCTCCTGAAGAAAATTTTAATAAACCATTCAATGAGGCCCTTATAATCCTACCTTGGAATAGATATGAACGTATAGTACAAGATACTACAAACCAAGAACCTAATTTTGAGGTTTCTCCAGCTAGTAATTTATCCACACTAAAAACTCATCCATCCATCGTAGCAGAGTAAGAGGATAAAATTAAATAAGAAAACCAGACTCAACAAGATCATGTTGAATAAAATGTTTAATAAAATAATCAAGGAGTTTAGTAAGCTCATCAAGAAGTGGATGGCCATATAAGGTTATTCCAGAATCAATCAACTGCATTTATACCAGATTCCATGGACAAGGAAAAAACTAAACCTACTAAGTTAATAAAGGTTCTAGAAGTCGAATTTTTATCCTACAATGAAACCAGTAAGGAAAAGTATTTATCCTTGGTTTAAATAGGTCAAACCTTTTGAATTTATGAATTAGAATATCTTGATTCTTTAAAAAATAAAATTAAAGGATTTGTTTCTTTGTTCAGTAAGCTCAAATAAAAAATTAAAATTTAAACGGTGAATTATAGGATGAAAGAAAATATATAGAAGATTTAAAACGTTCAACAGTTACCATAGAGGAATTTGAATCTGTTTAGAATCAACTTCAATATATCATAGAAAATTCAGTTTCCAAAAGAGATTTTGATTCTTTTCATATAGAAATGTTATATCAGTTTTAAAAAATAAAATCAGATTCTGTTTCAAAGATATATTTCACTGATAAGTTATAATCATGAAATTAGTTTGAATCCATTAAATGTAGTTTCATTATATCCATTTTTTCCACTTTTGTGCCACATACTTCTCTAGATTTAGTCAAAATATTTCAAGAAATTTCTATACTGATGTCAGATATGAATGATCCGATTTAATCACATCAGTGTAATAGTGAACCTATGAATGTGTTGTTAGATAATCAGTGATATCTTGTAACTTAATTACCCTAAAGTTAACCAAGTATCATGCTATTGCTCAACTAGTTAAGTGATAATCTCACTCAATTTCTACAACAAGAGGTGAATCATATTGACTTTTTGAAAGTCAATTTGATTGAAAGTTTAAAAGTGGTACATGACTCAATAATTTTGCTAATACAACTAGCTGATAACCTTAACTAAATTTTAAAAGGAAAGTTTGCAGAGTTGGAGGATATTTTTAGGGTTCCAAAGCTTCACTAGAACCTAAAACCTCCTCTCAAGCAGCCCTTCCACCATTAAACACCCCTTCCTTCTAATATCTCTCATCCAAAATAAATATTGTAACCACGAATCATTGTTTTTCAATGAAAATAACCCTATTTATCAATTAATATTTATGTTTGTTCTTAATTTACATGTTTATTATTATTTTTGTTCAATTATACAACTAAAAACATGTTTCATTTTTTCATATAGACTTTAACATTCATTTATAGTTACGTGCTAAATTGAATTTGTTTTAATCCATTTTATTATACATTCTTTTTGATATCACAAAAAGGGGGAGAAAATTTTGAAAACAAAATATTATCTAAACTTATGTTTTCAATTAATCAAAATAATAATATGAAATGAAAATAATAATATAGAAAATTAGTTTTCAATACATTAAATGTATTCCTTAAAATGTTATTTCATTACTGTTTATAATTCCTATATTCTATATAAATTTAGTTATGGTTTTTGTGATCATCAAAAAAAGGGGAGATTATTGGGGATGTATTTTCTCAACAGTACTCTATAAATATTATTGATTTTGATGATCAAAAATACCCTTATTTGTTTTAATGATGAAATTAATTTAAGTGAATTTCATGAAATTAATACTTGTTGGAATATTTATTTTGTATTTTTATTGAAAGACTTTGATCTGGGGTAAATATTTGATAAAGTGCTAGAATGAAATTTAAATGTATTCTGTAAATACTATTCATACCCGATATTTATAAGAATATCATAATGAATGATCCCAACATTTTTGAGAAATTATTGTTCAGGAACCCTACGTGTTGATTGAACCTTATGTTTGAAATTTGAGAAAGTATTAATAAAGAACCCTACATTGGTATGGAACCCTATGTTTGAGGAAAAACTTATGGTACATCAACCCTAATTTTTTATTCAACCATACATTTTAACCCTATGTTTAGTGTTTCTCATTATATAAAGGAATGATATGTTTGACTATTCAATCATATAGTTTTAAATATTTGATATTATCTGTGATTTATGCACCAGCCTTGATAGAAGTAAATATCAGTTCCAAGATCATTTACAACTGATTGAAAAGGATCATTATGATCAATATAAAGATTTATAATCAACGGAATAAATGATTCCTACATCTATGGGAAGTTACGACTCTCCTGAATGATTTAAATTTGAATAATTGTTAATTTTCAGGTTATTATTTTTGATCTACTCAACCTAAAGAATATTGTGTATACTATATATCCTATCGGGGTATCTTTACAAAACAAATATGATATAAAACTATGAATTATTATGAATATTTTTTTATTATAGAACTAATGCAAAGATCAAGAGACTCTAATTTTTTTTGAAGAGGCTTCACTCAAAAGATATACATATTCTCAACGTTGTAAAACTGTTGTTGTTTGTTCATTGCTACTTTTATTGACGATTATTCGAAACTAGGACCACTTCCAAGATATCCTAACTTGAAGACTTTCATATTTGATGAATAGTATCCAGATTCAATTAGTTTCAACAGACACAGTGATCTAGAACTTATAAAAATAATCAAATCAAACACTTTTGATTTATTGGAGTCACGATAGCTCGGACTCAGTCATGAGAGAGTGTCAGCTTCTCAGAATAAGTTGTGGTGTAATTGGTTCCCTATAACAGAACTAGAAGGCTCTTTCAAGGATTATTTTAAAGGTTTCAAGTACCTACACTCAGTTTTGAAGTTCTTATGATAAGAGGAACTTCTCTAGTCAAAATCACCAATCTTGTAGAGAGAGCATTGGTGGAGTGTACTATGGGATCTTTGTTCCTCGAGCCACTATAAAAATTGTTTGGTTCTTATTTTCTATCTATCTTCTGCTAAGATATTTTATAGAAGATAATACAACATATCTTCATAAATATAAATGAAAGATAAAGGATATAATATTTCATGATTATCGAAAATACACAATTCAACCCCCCGTGTATCTTTGTGTTATTTTGACCTAATAGGTACATTAACATTTCTATCATCCCAATTGCTCTCATGGTCAATCTTAGCCACATAATCCATTTGATTGGGACAAATAATCCATCTTAGTTTTCTTTTCTAGTAAAACCATGACACAATACATATGACATAGAATAATCTAAAATATAGTTACAGTCATCCTAGTCATCTACTTTTCTACCTTGTGTTCCCATAATAGAAATTAATTATAGGTGAGAAAAAAACAAATGATTGTCACATAAATCAAGGATAAAATAAAATAAATAAATATAGCCTCACCTATAACACCCTCCCATGAAAAATAACCTTTTTACATCAAATTAACATTAAAATAAATATATAATTCACATCCCATAAATGAGGGATAAGTATATATAAGATATAAAACTGAGGGGTTCACATATAGGGAATACAATCATCAATAAATTTCATTTATAAAATTTTATGTAATCTTTAAAAACTAACATAGAATGATTAGTTATAAAACCACATATGACACACATGCCATTTAAGTCTTTTTAATTATGTTTTGAATTTTCCTTTTAGTCCATCATGTAAAACCAAGTTAAATAATTCCTTGTACAACACCCAAGGATCCATTACATTAAAAGAAGGTTTCAAACTTTAAAACCAAGTCCCCCCCAAGAGTCAATTAAAATCAAAAACATCAGTTTAATTAAAGAAAACCCTTAAAGCATGGGTTACTTATTTAAGAAACCAAAATAAGAGGAAACCCTTTCCAAATATCATAAAAGGTAATTTAAAAACATTTAAAAAATAAAACATTTAATTTAAAATGAGTTACTAAAATACGTTAAAGATACACTATTCAAAGTTTTGAAATCATTAAAAAGTTTTATAAACCCACATAGGGTCTCATATAATGTTATAGAATGATTAGAAATAAATTAATAACCCTTATTAATTTCATGAAATTTATAAATAAATGAATTTCACAATAACACCTACCTCAATCAAGTTGAAACCACTCACCCTTGGTGGAGGAATCACAACCTTAAAAATGACCTAGACAGTCCATAATTAACCAAATACAAATGATTAGAACCATAAAAAACACTAAATATATATTTTAAAAGGATTATAGTTCATGGGAGGAGAGGAACAAATCAAGGAAATATGGGATGGGTGAAAAGAAATTACAAATAGTGATTTACCATGAATAATCGCTTTGTTATGACCCGTCCACAGGGGCCCTTATCGTGACTATCCCAAGTCTGACATACATAGGCCAGGGGCTGAAGACAAGCACCAAAAGTCATATTCCATAAAACGGGAAGGCATTGCCTTTAAACTTGTACAAACACACGGTCTGAGAACAAAACAATAAGAAAATGTGAAGTAAACTGCTGTAGAAAAAGTGTGCTTAAAGTAAAGGGGTTGGAATACAAGCCCAACTGGAAAAGTAAAAGTAAAATTGAAAAAGTAAAAAATAACTGAAAGGGTGAAAATAAGCTCCTAGATTTTCCACCACAGATCCTACCTGAAGGGTAGGAATAGATCACGACCAGTAGTCCCTACGTCGCGTCACACCAAACAGTCCACCCCGGATCCTACCTGAAGGGTAGGTATAGCTCACGATCAGTAGTCCCTGCATCGCGTCACACCTAATGGTATGCCTCTGAGCACCGTATAGTCCTTGCTTCCTCATCCTTGATCAATGTTGTACATCATATTCACAAGATATAACAAGGTGCGGGTGAAGCCCATGCAGGGGTGAGTATAACGATATTCAGTAGGGACCCCAAGACCCCGTAGGTCTCCTAAAGTTCCATAAAGAAAAAACCATAAAGCAAGATATCAACTCTACTTAGGTATATTCCCATACATATACCTAAGTTATCAAGATATACACATCTCATAAATGAGGTAAATATACCAAAATGGTAAAACCATGAAGGTAGAAGTACCACACAGGTAATACCACGAAGATAGAAGTACCACACAGGTAAAAGTACCACACAGGTATCACCACGAAGATAGTACCATGAAGGTAAAAGTACCACACAGGTATCACCAAGAAGATAGGACCACGAAGGTAAAATTACCACACATGTATCACGATGAAGATATCACCATGAAGGTAAAATTACAACACATGTATCACCATGAAGATACTACCACGAACGTAAAAGTACCCGACATGTATCACCACGAAGATAGTACCAGGAAGGTAAAAGTGCCACAGAGGTATCACCATGAAGATATCACCATGAAGGTAAAAGTACCAAAAAGGTATCACCACGAAGATATCACCACGAAGGTAAAAGTACCACACAGGTATCACCATGAAGATAACACCATGAAGGTAAAAGACTTAGATAAAAAAGAGTCTCATCTCAAACCAGGTTTTCAGGAAGTATAGAAGTAAAGATGATTAGTCGCAAAGCTAGATCATCTTATTCTGTCAAGACACACTACTTCTGACCAAACAGAGTTTGACCCACATAGGATCGATAGGTACTAACCCCTGTAGTGACCCACACAGGATCTGACCCACCTAGAGTCGATAGGTACTAACCCCCGTAATGACCCACATAGGATCTGACCCACACATGATCAGTATGCGTTGACCCACATAGGATTATTGAGAACTGACCCACATAGGATTTGACCTACACAGATCGGTAGGCGCTGACCCACACAGGATCACTGAGCGCTGACCCACACAAGATCGGTGCTGACCGACATAGTATCGGTCAGTACTAACCTCCGTATGACCTGTCTCCAACCTCCGCCTCACTGCTAGCCACTGGATTCCCGCTAATAGCACGTTTTGTAGAACCGATTCTCAAGACATCGGTTATACCTAAACAACCAGAAAGTTCCAAAAAGAAATATTCCAAAGGTATGTCACATCATTAGGGACCCAACGCATCAGACGATGCATTAATCGGACGCTCGGTCTGTAAGTTATTAGCGTTTCCGCTCCGAGGGCCCGGTTGGATTCGGGTTCGATCCAACCCCTCCGTACTCCAACTTTATCCAAAACTCAAGTGGATTATACCAAAAAGGACCGTCTTGATCCAATGATTCCAGTGTCGTAGATGATTTGTCAAACAGACGTTGGGTTCTCAAGATATGGCCACAAAGGCGTATCTGGGTCTAGGTGGGCCCGGGTCCAGTCTGACCCGGGCGGACCGACCCGGCCTGGGCCGATCCGACCTGGCCTGGGTCCGGTCTGGTTGGACTAGGCCACGACGGGCCTAGCCCACCAAGGGGACGACCCGACCCACGCTGCTAGGCATGGCCTGTGGTCGGGTGGACCATCGTGGTGGGGTCCGCCCTTACCGAATCCCGGGAGGGGAGTTGCCTCCCATGTAACCCGAACAGTCCAACTAACCATTCAGTTTTTGGTAGCGGGGCCCATCAGAGTGGGTCCTGCTCGGTGTGTCATCACCGGCTGGATCCCCAGTCGGTCCTCCTCCCAGCGGCATGACAGCGCCGCTGTCCCCTATGGTTAGTCGGGTGTCGGCCGCCCTTCGGCCTCCGTCGTGGCACAGCGGCCATGGTCTTCAACTCCAGTGGTGCGGATGCGCGCCGCTGCTTCGGCACGTGGCCGTGCGGCATGCCGACCGCGACCCTGCTCCACCACGGACGATGGGATGTGGCCTCCTGCTCATCCGGCGACGAGGACGTGTGTCGCCCTATCTCCTCACGGTCGGCCGATGCGTCAGCCACCCTCCACTTCCACGGGTCACCACAACTTAGTTCTAAGCCCGAAAAAAATATGACGACCGCATATTCGTGATCCTCAGGTCGAGGGCACTGCGTCCATACTTCACACTCAACAAAACATTTCGTTTTCCAGCATGCTTAATTATTTTGCGTTGATGGACACATGAAGTACGCGTGAAGAACAAAATAAAAAGGGCGCAAGGTATAATTGCAGGATGATGGCTATGTTTTTTTATCCACCATCATTGTGAATCCAGAATATGAAGAATCGACAAAAAATAGATTTAATCATAATTAAATTTAAAACCCCTACCTGGAAGAGACGTCCGCTAATGACGGTCGATGGAAGCTCCTTCGTTGTTGTCGTCAGTTCGTGACTCGTTGAAACTCATCACTGCTCGTGGGAACTAGTCTAGTCCTCCATGTGGTTGGTGTCACTATGCTTTTCTAGGGCTTCATAGCTTGGGGAAGCCATGCCAACAACCTTCCCCGAGATCCATATAAATAGGAGAGGAGAAGGAGTATGCAACGCTTGAGGAATTAATGGGGTTCATTTATTTAATGAACCTCCCAAATTCCCAACAATGCGGTTATAAGAAAAGAATATTCAAGCCATTAATTGGCTTGACATGTCATCAGCCCCGCCAGCGTCATTCGTCCATTGGAGTAAAGAAAGAAAATAACAAAACAAAACATGTTATTTTATTAATCTTTAAAAAGTCCACAAAAAATAACTTTTTCACCTGACCTACTGCGGTCAAAATAAAGCCTCCCTTAGGTGAATCCCAGAGCTGCGGATTCAACGGTGCCTTTGGATTTTTAATCTGAGCACCGTTTCAAATCTTAGAAAATGCCACTCGTGCGTTTACTGAATATACCCGAAAGAAGTTTAGAAAATTATTAACAACTACCCTCGACCCACGTCAGTCGAAGTTAGGATCAGCCTAAGTGAAACACACCCCAAAGAACCCAACAGTACTCTCATATTTCCCATCCGAGTTACCATTTAGAAGTTATATATTTTACAATAAACTAATTGTCACATAATTATTTTATTCACGGCCAAAAAATAACTTTCACTGGTGGCCCGCACTGGCCAAAGATAGTATCTACCTAAAGAAATCATACCCTGAAGAGTTCATCAGTGGTCTCTGATTTTTAATCTGAGTTACCGTTTGTGATTTATAAGCATTTGAAAAATAAAAAAACTTTTTTCAAATATTTTATTTATGGTTATTCCATTTTCGGGCTTTCTCACAGGAGGACCATGATGACTAACTTAACTCATCCCTAGGGTAAACCTGCCATCCTAAATACAACGGTGCCCTCAGAGTTTTGATCCGGGAAACTGTTTAAGAGTTATTCCACATTTTTAGGAAAATTTATTACAAGTGCTAATTAAAGCTTAAAAAAACTTTGACGGATCATTCCAGGCACTCCAGGCCTTAGAATCGCGCACCGTCAGATTTTGCGGTCTCGAAATAATTCCATATAATTTTAAAAAAATATGGAAATATCAGGACATTACATTCTCCCCACCTTAGGTATTTGTTTCCCTGAAAGCCAAAACATAGACTAAGGAAACAAATGGGGGGTACTGAGCACTAATTTAAGCCTCCTGCTCCCATGTGCTCTCCTGGAGGTTCCTGTGCTGCCAGCGTATGTGCACCAGAGGTATCTACCGCCCATGAAGGACCTGCTCCTGTTGATCCTCAATCTCTACTGGAAACTCTGTAAACATTGTCCCATCATTTAAGTACATCTCTCCATGGTCGATAACATGCGATGGATCATGAACGCATATCCTCAACTGCGTCACATGGAACACATTATGAATCCAGTGAATATGTGGGGAAAGAGATAGAAGGTACACCACCTCACCCACTATACTGAGAATATAGTAAGGTCTGATGAACCTCAGAGATAACTTACCGGCCCATCCAAATATCTGAAAACCTCATCGAGGTGAGACCCGTATGAATACATGGTCTCCATCCTCTAGCTGGAATAATACTTCTTCCGGCTCTGAGCAGTTTTCAATTGCGAACAAGTGAGGCAACATGATACAAACTCTTCCACTGCTTCCTTCATCCCTGGTCATCAGTACTGACGCTAGAGGTCCTGGTACATATTCACCACACCAGAATGTACTTCCAAAGGGGACATATAGAACTCCCTCAACACCTCCTCCCATAGAGTCTCTGGAACCATAGTACTTCCTCTGAAGAGAAAGACGTGCTCCCCACCTTCAGAAAATCCTTTAGGAGACCATCCTGAGCACGTCGGGCCTCACATTCAATGTCTCAAGCTGTGACTCCTGAATTCACTGAAGAATTGGGGGAGTGACAGTCATGGACTGGTGGTAAGCTGCTCCGTCTCTATCCATGAAGGATACCTGAAGCACGAATAGCTGGTCTGACGCCTCACTCAGCAGTTTCTGACCAAAACTCTTGCTGAGTGTGTCTGATATCACGTACCCCTTCCAAAAAGTAAAGAATATCTCAAGGTCGTTGTCTTGGATGAACTATGCCCATCGTCGTTGTCTCATCTCCTGAAAACACTACTGAAACTTCTCTGTCCATAGGAAAGGGTCCCCCTTCTTTTTCATATATGAAAAGGGTACCGCTACCCTGGAGAAGTCACGTACAAAACTCCGGTAGTACCCAGACAAAGCAGAAGTCCCTCTCCCTTCAGAGAGGTAATCCTGGAAAAATATTTTGAAAAGATGTCTCCACACTCTACCACTACTGTTGGGAACTGAAAATATAAAACTCCTGCTGCCATGAAGGTAAGACTGGTCGACTCAAGAGTGATCGGTTGCACCCTCCTATGCATGAGTTTATCCTATACTGCATGGGTTTTATTTTTTTTTCTGACCAAGGAAAACCCCATTCCATCATTTAAGAGAAACCAGAACATTTTTCCTAATACAGTCAATTTGAGTATGAATTGTGGATGTCCAGTCCATACCTAAACTGACGTCATAAGGCCTCAACGCTGCCACCAAGAGTTTACAACCAAAAATCTCACCTAAATGGTCCGATTACTCTATCTGTTTAAATGTGATTATCGAGTCTCGTCCCAGAGGTATCTCCATACGTTAGGGTCAAGTCAATGGTTTAACCGAAAACTCTAGGTCTTGGACAAGATTCGTGGAAAGATGGAATGATTGGTACCTATGTCTATTGATATGGCAGCTAGTAGGAGACACAGACCATACCTTGAATCATTCCTAAAGCCCTTGGATCACACTCCTTGACCACATGCAGCTACTCCCATCCCCTATCCTCCTACTCCCTGAGCCTGGTGGGGTCCACAAAGGGGGGTGGTTGTAACATGTTGAATTTTACACCACCTCATGCTATTTTCTAAGATATGCTTCCACGTCTTCTGCCCTGCAGATTCATCTGTCCCTATCACATCCTCTTATCAAAACATTTTACACGCCCAAGTCTCTGATACTGGTGTCAGTTTCCTACTTCCCCACAGCTAACATTCACTAGCTGCACCCGCTCCGCCAAAGAACATTCAACCAGAAAGGTTCTACCTAGCACCCTAAAATAAGTAGAAATGCATAGAGGGATACTGCTAGCTTGGATGTCCCTAAACACACATCGCTCAGAGGTCCAAGCACTAAATAACTGGTCGTAATGTATCATCGAGTACTTGGAATGGTCGGTATGCCTCGATGAATACTCAGCTACCGAAATTTCGTCCTGCCGAAGGTGTAGAAGCTCTAAGGAATTCTCAACCACCTTCTCAAGACAGTCCTTAGGTGCCTGTGAGTCGGGCTCACCTTTGAAACCAAGGGGTATCTGGTGCTGAAACACGTGTAAGGCACTAATCCTACATGTGTCCTCTACTGGTACCGTCGGTTGTAATTGATGACCAAAGGGTAGTGATATAGCTAGCACACTACCCAAAGGTAACATCTCATGAAATGGTCCAAGTATTGAACCCTCATCACCATTTAGACCATCCTCATGGTCACACACTGATAAAAACTAGCAGCTAGGATCACCAACTGATCTTTTGGTTCCTCAACTAGGTGGAAAACTCTAGACAAAGCCTACAGCCAGTCCTCAACGGCATGGGAATCTATCTTTCCTCGAAAACTCAAGGTCCTCTACAACTGGAACTCGTACAACGCGCTCAGTCGGCGTGAATCGCCTGATAGTGTGGATGGTGGTAACTGCTACCCAACATGTGGTGGTGCTGCTGGTACACCACCTGATGGTGTCAACGCAGTAAGAGGGCTCTACACTGGAGCATCGTCACTCGGTGGGCCGTCATCGTGTAATCTCTCAGGAATCCTAGCTGCCTGTCTATGTGGCGGAATCCTGATAAGGAACATGTGAGCCATGCTCATTAATTTATACCTGGTGAGCTGTCTCCAAGGAAATCAAAAGAAAAACATTTCAAAAACACATGCAATCAGTGTTTTTGTGCGCTGAGTCGGAAATCAGAATTCAGGGTCCTAGTGTATGGATACGTCGTCCACCGCACCAACTCTGGACTCCCCGAACTGAAAACCACACTAATATCACTTAACACTATTGCTTCATAGAAAATATCAAAGTCTTATTTCTTTGGTAGAACTTAACTCCTTTGATACCACTTTGTCACGACCCGTCCCCCGGGGCCCGTGTTATGACTAACCCAATCCCACCTTCCATAGGACGGGGGATGGTGAAAAGCACCAAAAGGAATATTACATAAGAAGGGAAGGCATTGCCTTTAAACCTGTACAAACACATAGTCCGAGAACACAACAACAAGCAACTATGAAGTAAACTGCTATAGCAAAAGTGTGCTAAAAGTATAGGGGCTGGAATACAAGACCAACTAGAAAAGTACACGTACAACTAAAAAAGTACAAAACAACTAAAAAGGTGAAAATAAGCTCCTGGATCTTCCACCATAGATCCTACCTGAAGGGTAGGTACAACTCATGATTAGTAGTCGCTGCATCGCATCACAGCAAACGGTCCACCCCGGATCCTACCTGAAAGGTAGGTACAACTCACGATCAGTAGTCCCTACGTCGTGTCACCCAAAATGGTCTTCCTCCAAGAACCATCAAGTCCTGGCTCCCTCAGCCTCGATCAATGTTGTACGTTATCTGCACAAGACACATCAAGGTGCGGGCGAAGCCCGTGCATGGGTGAGTATAACGATACTCAGTAGGGACCCCAGGACATTGTAGGTATACTAATGTTCCACAAAGGAAAAACCACAAAGTACACTATCAACTCTACTTAGGTATATACCCATACATATACCTAAGTTATCGAGATATAATCATCTCATACATGAGGTAAATATACCACAAAGGTAACACCATGAAGGTAGAAGTACCACATAGGTAATACCACAAAGATAGAAGTACCACACAGGTAAAAGTACCACACATCTATCACCCCAAAGATAGTACCATGAAAGTAAAAGTGTCACACAGGTATCAACACGATGATAGTACCATGAAGGTAAAAGTACCACATAGGTATCACCACGAAGATATCAACACGAAGGTAAAACTGCCACACAGGTATCACCACAGAGATAATATCACGAAGGTAAAAGTACCACATAGGTATCACCACAGAGATAGTACCACGAAGGTAAAAGTACCACACAAGAATCACCACGAAGATATCACCACAAAGGTAAAAGTACCACATAGGTATCACCACGAAGATATCACCAAAAAGGTAAAAGTACCACATAGGTTTCACCATGAAGGTAGCACCACAAAGGTAAAATACTTAGCTCAAACAGTTTCTCAGCTCAAACTGGGTTTTTCAGTGAAGTATAGAAGTACAGATGATTAGTCGCGAAGCTAGATCATCTTATTCTGTCAAGAGGCACTGCTTCTGACCATACAGAGTTTGACCCACACAGGATCGATATGTACTAACCCCCGCAATGACCCACACAGAATCCAACCTACCCGGATTCTATATGTACTAACCCCTGTAATGACCCACACTGGATTTGACCCACACAAGATCGGTATGCGTTGTCCAACACAGGATTACTGAGCACTGACCCACAATAGATCTGACCCAAACTGGATCGGTATGCGCTGACCCACACAGAATCACTGAGAACTGACCCACAAAGGATCTGACCAACACTGGATCAGTGCTGAGCCACACAGGATCGCTCGGTACTAACCTCCGTATGATCTGTCTCCAACCTCTACCTCACTGTCAGACACTGGATTCTCTCTAGTAGCACGTTTGAGAGAACCTCTCCTCAATCCATCGGTCATACCTCAACCACCACGAAGTTCCATGAAGAAATATTCCAAAGGTCTATCACATCATAAGAGAACAATGCATCAGACGAATCGTCAATCGGACGCCCGGTCTGAAGTTGTTAGTGTTTCTGCTCCAAGGGCCCAGTTGGATTCAATTTCGATCCAACCCGGTCATACTCAAAATTTATCCAAAACTCATGTGGAGTATATAAAAAAGGACCATCTCAATCTAAGGATTCTAGTGTCATGGAAGATTCGTCAAATGGATGCCTGGTTCTTAGGATATGACCACAAAGGCGTATCAGGGTCTAGATGGGCCCGGGTCCTGTCCGACAAGGTCGGACCGACCCCACCCGACCGGGCCTGGGTAGACCTGACCTGGTTCGGATCAACCCGACCTGGTTCAGGTCCAGCCTAGGCCACGGTGGGCCTGGCCCATTGGGCCATTGTCCGGCCTGGGCTAGACTACTAGGCACAGCCCACGGTCAGGTGGACCACCGTGGAGGGGTCCACCCTGGACGACTCCCGGGAGGGGAGGCGCCTCTAAGGTCACCCAAACAGTCCAATAGACCATTCGGTTTTTGGAAGCGGGACCCGTCCGAGTGGGTCCTGCTCCGTGCGTTACGACCGGCTGGATCCCCTACCGGTCCTCCTCCCAGCGGCGCGACGATGCTGCAGTCGTCCGTGGCTGGCCGGGTGTCAGCCACCCTTCGGCCTCCCCCGCAAACAAACTGTCGTGATCTCCATCTCCGGCAGCACGGACGCGGACCACTGCTTCGCCACGCGGCCGACCGGCGTTCAGGCTACGACCCTGCTCCGCCACAGCTGACGGGCCGTGGCCTCCTGCTCATCTGGTGGCACGGACGTGCGCCACCCTATCTCCTCACGGCTGGCCGGTATGTCAGCCACCCTCCTCTTCCGCAGGTCACCACAACATCATTCTAAGCCCGAAAAAAATATGACGACCGCATATTCATGATCCTTAGGTCGAGGGATCTGCGTCTATACATTGCGCTCAAAAAAACTTTATGTTTCCAGCATGCTTAATTATTTGAAATTGATGGATGCACGAAGAATGCGCGAAGAACAAAAGAAAGAGGGGGAAAGGTATAAGTGTGAGACGATGACCATGTTTGTTTGGACATCGTCATTGTGAATCCAGAATATAAAGAATCAACAAAAAATATATTTAATCATAATCAAATTAAATCCCCTACTTGGAATAGACATCCGCTCAAAAAGTTCGACGGAATCTCCTTCGTCGTTGTCGTCAGTTCGTGACTCGTTGGCGCTCGTCATCGCTCGCTGGAAAAAGTTATTTTTTGCAGACTTTTTAAATACTAATAAAACAACTTGTTTTGTTATTTTATTTTCTTTCATTCCTCCAATGGACGAATGACGATGGCGGGACCGGCGATGTGTCAAACCAATAAACACGGTCAAAGTAAAGCCTCCTTTAAGCAAATCCCAGTGCTGCAGATTTAATGGTGCCCTCATATTTTTAATCTGAGCATCGGTTCAAAAGTTAGAAATACTACACTCGCGCATTTATTGAATGTACCCAAAAAAAAGTTTATAAAATTATTAACAGCCGCCGTCGACCTACGCCAGTCGAGGTTATGCTCTAGCTAAGTGAAACACGCCCCAAATAACCCAATGGTAATCTTGGATTTCCAATCCGAGTTACCATTTAGAAGTTATGGATTTTATAATAAAATAATTGTCACTTAATTATTTTATTTATAGCCAAAAACTAACTTTCACTGGTGGCCCACGCCGGCCAAAGTTAGAATATTAATAAAGAAAGAATATACTCACGAGTTCAGAGGTGGTCTCTGATTTTTAGTCCGAGTTACCTTTCATGAGTTATATGAATTTGAAAAATAAAATAACTTTATTTAATTATTTTATTTACGGTTGTGCAATTTTCAGGTTTTCTCACAGGAGGCCCGCGCCGACTAACTTAATTCATTCCTATGGTAAACCCACAATCCTAAAAGCAACGGTGCCCTCATATTTTTGATCCAGGAAACCGTTTGAGTGTTATTCCACTTTTTTAGGAAAACTACTTACAGACACTAATTAAATCTTAACAAAACTTCGACGGATCATTCAGGTCACTCTAGGCCTCAGAATCACGCACCGTCAGATTTCGCGGTATTGAAATAATTACATAAAATTTAAAAAAATTATACCTATATCCTGGGACATTACAGGCTTGAAACCAAAGTACGAGGTAAAGATAAAATAAAGAATAGGGGAGGGTATCCCTTGACCTGTCCTATAAATCATCAAAATGATAAGGGAAATAAAAATACGGTAAACCCTTAAAATCCAAAATGGGTAGATTTTTAAGATCATAAAAATAAAAATAGGTCAGATGTATGTCATTGCATTATCAGCACTATCATGGTGCAATATTCCATCCCCAAAGGGGAAAATCATGGGATCACTATGTAGGTCATGTCCTGGAATGGACTTCCCTCATTTTGGAGTGTCCACCTCACTAGAAATAATTCGTAGTGTGGAAACCTACATTGTGGTGTGAATAACCCTCCCCAAATCCAAGAATAATTATGGATATTCAGGTAGGGTTTCATCATGGAATGACCCACTACAATTCGATACTAAAATTCACGTAAAAATTGTTGTTTTTCAACTCACCTATGTTGTGGGGTTACCATTTTGTAGTCCAAAACAACCATAGTGGGAAAAGACTAAAAACTCCAAAAACAATTAAATTAGCCAAAAATATATATATAATATTAATAACACACATACATGGGGGTGTCATGTATCCCTCATAAAAGTATTTTAAACCATCATGTGTAACTCAACTAAGAATAGTCGTGCATTTCTTATGTCTAATTCTATAAAGGGATATATTTTTTTTCTCACCATATGAGTAGACAAATATCATCATGGTTGAACTCCAAATAATAAATAATTAGAAACATACCTAACCACATCCTGATTAGATCAGCACAGGGATATGATAAGAAAGGTATCATAGTCTAACATTTTTCATTCTAGGTATCTCTCCAACCATAGCCAAAAAGATTAATAATAGTCATACACCCCTAAGTTTATTGATTACTATATAATATTACATAAGATATACTTTAATGGTTTTGTCCAAATAATAATCCTCCAATTATAATCTCATGATTCCACTACTCAATTTAATCTTAACATTTCATCGGAACCCATAATACTCATTAATGATAATTGATTATGGATAACTAAAAGTCATACTTTGAGGGGATATTTTAATTCCATGGTTCATGTGAAAAAAATTAAATCATTAATTAATTAATGATGAATGTATATTTCCTTTCATTTTAAAACCATGATACATTTATAAATATTGCATCATTATCTTTTGTATCATATACCAAGAGATCCAATGTGACCCTTACGCTTCTATTGTAATAATATTTTTTTAATAGACCTATTACATTATCATATGTAACAACCTAAAAGATCCTAACATAACACATCTCAATGATCTCTCATGTGAGAAGTTATTTTTGAATAATGTGTTCTTCTTTAGTGATACTATGATTCCTTTTGCTGAGAATTGGATCAATTGTTGTCACAGTAAATAAAAACTTCTCTCTCGGTGAATGGAACGTTCTCAAGTTCAGAAATTAATTTTGTAATTTAAATATATTACTGTACATCATCTGGTGTAGTGATTTACTATGTATCTATCATTGGATCATCCATGGTTGTTTGTTTGGGACTCTTTTAACTAATAACTCTACAGGTAATGAAAAAACACCAAACCAGGTTAAGTTTTCATGTCATATTTGTCTGATTAGAAATTACATCAGAAACCCTTTACACAAATATATTCACATCCTCCAAATACCAAGAACATATCCTTATTTATTATCAAGTACTTAAGTATGTTCTTAACAAAAATCTAGTATCTATTTCTAGTAGTGTATTGGAATCTACTATTAATGATAAAAAATATATGACATTAGGTCAAGGACACAACATATAATACATGATAGAGCCTATGATGGATTCATATAGAATTATATATATCCTATAAAACTCCTTAGAATGATAAACAATATTCCTAAGATTCATTCCATGTAACAATGGTAAATTTTTAGAATCCCCTAAGAACAAAAAGATGCAAACACTGAATGGATGAACCTTGAGTTCACTAGAAATTCATATCCACCAGTATTTTAGTGTTGTGAAATTCCAACTACCATAAATTCTCACACATTATTAATAACCATAAATAGGAATTAATCTACACCCTTATCACCACTACTAATAAGATCATAAAAAAAAACTCAAAAAAATCAAAGGTAAATAAATAAGAAAAGTAAATTGGACACATAATATTAGGTGGTTTTGGATTTTGTCATATATCTATAAGAGAACACTGAAAACTCTTATATTTAGAAAGGTACGTGGATGGGAATCACTATAGACAATTATCAAGTGATTTCATTTCATAAAAATTGTAACTACTTATAGTAAATCTCATCACCTTATCCCACCTCTCTTTTATAGAGGTAATCAGTTAGTAAAACTGATTACACCAACATTTGAGAAAAAAATCATCCATTCATTAAATTTTTCATTCAAATAAGACTTCCATAGACTCAACTATCATATAATGTACACTTCTAACTTCTCTCATTCGGTAAGCATATATGAGGCTTCCCAACTATAAATATTTTTTGAACTTATGGTAATCCCATATGCATGTCGAAGGTTGATGATAACATTTATCTAACAAGACTGAAGAAAACATTCAGATTATTAAATTATAATTATTTGAATTTTTTGGAAAGAAGAGGCTTAAAAATTCCAATAATATCATATTTAAATATTACATCATGAAACATCCACATTATCCTTCAACACCTTTCAGAATCTACATCCTTCTTCTACAACCAGGTAGTGTTCTCTAAACTTATTCATCCATCTAAGTCCCACTGAATAATTGTTATGTCTCAATATATATTGGAATAACTCCTTCATGAACATGTTATCCAAATTTTACTTCCCTATAATATTTTTAGGAAATTTTTTTTTTCTTAAATTATATTCCAAATGAAATGTAATTTTTTTAAATGTGTTTCACTCTCTCATGAAATGATGGATTCTTGGAGAGGTGGATAATAGTCTGGTTGTCACTATAACATTACTACCTTTGATTATTTTTTGATCTAAATCAAAAAGAACATTAATGAGAAAAATTACTTTTCAAATTATGTAGGTGATATATATTTTTATTCCATTGCATACAAACTTACCACCAACTATATCCATGACATCTAGTTGTGCTTCGTTCTATGATAAGTAAGCATGAAACTTGCTGTTATTTTCTAGGTTTCAAAATCACCAAAAAAATATGTACCAGGAATTACTTATAATGGATAATTATTATCAAAGCATGATGTTGTATAAATTGACCCCTTTAAGTGTCAGATGATCTAATTTATAGATTCCCAATGCTCCTTCTCATGTTTTGACATAAATCAACACACTGCCCCAAATAAAATAGAAATATCTATCCATGTAAAAATAATCACTTATATTAATATTCCAAAAAATGAATCATAAGGTACATTTTCTATATACCTAATCGCACATTCCACTATATTTATATGGACATTGGATAACGTGAAGTGTCTGACATGATTTACTTTGATTTATTTAAATCCAATAATCCTAAATATCTCAATGGTATTCCATATGTATTATTGATGGTATAACACTATAGTACTATATTTTTTATTCCTTTTTATCCGTATCCCAAATATTTTCTTATCTTTGATATGATCCTTCATTTAAAATCATTTGGAAAACTTACTCTTCATCTCCTAAATCAGTTGAATTTTTGTACCCATGAGAAACATATCATCTACATAGAGTAACAGTAGAAAATATGTCCCACAATTATAGAACATGTGATAAAAACAATTATTGGATTTTCTCCTTATAAAACATTATTAATCCATAAAATTATCAAACTATGGGTTTTACTGTTGAGTTTTCTATTACAAGTCGTGTAGGTTTTGTTTCAAATTACAAACAAGTCCCTCCATATGATAGTTTCCACACCACTTGGGATACTTTGTGTATATATACTTCTCAATATATATATATATATATAATGGAATTATTTACATCCATACACTTTAATTGTAAACTATATGATGCAATAATTCTTAGAACTTTATAAATGGTAGTATTCTTAACTACAGATGACAATATTTTAGATAAATTGATTCCTTACTTCTATTGTTATCCTTTCACCACCAACATTACCTTATATCATTTTATTCTCATATATTCTTATTTAAAATGGTTTACCCATTTTATATTTATTTATCAATTCACTTTCAACAATTCATCTATCTCCCAAGTTCCATTGATCTTCAGGGGATTCATATCTTCCTCTATGACTAGCCCCCACTACCTCATGTCACTAAGTGTTTTTTCCTATTGTGTAAATTTGGGTTCACCAAAATCCATTAAAAGTAAGTAGGTCATGTTGAACCCATAGCATTGTAAAATTAATATGACTCTAAAATATCCTCTCGTTGAATTTTTTATACTCCATGGTACTTCAATTACCGATTCATGAACTTCTAGTGCTCCTGCTTCTAATATTTCTGCTATAAAATATATACCTTGGAATTATATATTTCTCCAGAATTCTAAAACATATATTATTAGTATAATTCCCATTTCATTCTTATTTATATCTCATATCACTGGTAATTATAACGTTTTAGTGCTTTCATCTATACCCACATGTACTTTAGTATTTTATGTTTATCCATCAACTTCTAATTCAACCATGTTTCCATACTTTCATATGGTATTTTCATTAAATATCACATCACATGTTTTTATGATATTTTTTTTATCATCATTCCATAGTCGATAGGAAAATTATTCATTTCCATATCCAGAAATAAAAATTTATTTGGAATTTTACTCGGACTTATCTTTATCCTTTATGCCCCCCAAAGAATAAGAAATGAAACCAATGATTTTAAGATGAGATGTTTTTATTGACATACTAAATCACAGATCTCTCAGTATACTTTTTCCCATGGATGAGGCTATAATTATATTTACAAATTATACTTTCATGTTAATTACTTCTACCCAAATGGACTTGGGAATAATGGAGTGCGCACACATGTATCTATCCTTATCTATTAAAGTTTGGTTCATCCTTTCTACTACTCTATTCTGTTTTGGAGTTCTGGGAACTGTTGTATTGATCCTAATTCACATAATCTAACAGATTTTTTAGATATTTAGACTATTTTACTCTCAATAATTATTGTATTGAAGGAATTTTAATTTTTGAACCCTTTCCATTTCCACCATGGATTTACAACGTATCAAATTACTAAAAAAGTCATATTTATTTTTAATAAAATAAACCCATAACATTATTGTATTTCCCCAGCCTTAAACATTACATAATCTTGAATTATGTTAATAATTAACATTGAAGATACATTCAGGGTTATATCATTTGAGAATTAGGTCATAACTTATAGATAACAACTTCAAATATTACAAGTTGAAACTTATTCTCACTGTCTATTTTTTCATAAAACAAAAACTCTTTGAAAAGATACATGTTTAGTTTCATGATTTAAACATCATGACTTTTCAATGATCCCATACTTGACCCTATTAATATTAAGGTCGTGTGAAAAACATTTTGAAATATGGTTTGAGAATAAAAATCTCAGTAAGGGATACATAAAGAAGGAAAACTGTTAGTTTTTCAAAACAACAAGTAAACCATGAATACTTTATCATAATGTAATACCTTTCACCTTTAAGAAGTAGAAAAACACTTCACTAAATATAATCCCATTTCTTACCCTTTTTGTAACTGAAATATTACCATAAATCCCATAGAAAAAAACATATAGCATATAAATGTAACTTGGTACATAAACATACTGAAATGGACGAACCATACGTTCGACTTCTACACATATCACTAAATGGAAAATCCATACAGTCGACTTCCATACCCAATGAATTTGAGGTTATAATGTAACCACCTATCCTTATTTTATCACAGAACCACCTGTTATTTGGTTTATCACGTAACCACCCATTATTGGTTTATCACGTAACCACACGTCTAATGTCCAAGTACAGTTATATAGTCATAACACATAAAATATTGCAAATATTAACATTCCACTAATAACATTTCATTTGAAATCAAAAGAAATATTTTCAAGATAATGAAATACTCTATTATTTTCAAAAACCATTTTCAGTACCAAAATACGTAAAAGGGGTATATGGTATTTATTTTCCTTTTAAAAATATTATCTCTTGTTAAGGAACCCATATATCAAATAATGCTCGCAGTGGTGGAAAGGTCATTGTCGCCGCATACGTTAAAAACATTGATTTTTTCATTTAGTAAAATGAATCATAGAAAAAATATTCCCTTTCAATGAAATTAAAAGTCAAAGGGTTTTATACACAATATAAATTCAGGTCATGTATAAATCAAAATATGCCTCAAAGAAAAGAGATTGATACAAAGTCCCTTACCTCATGTTCGACTTGAGTCGTACGTTATTTAATTTACCAAATAATAAAAATAAGTTAATTTATACATGATTAAGAACCTTTTTCAAGTTTATTATTCCTTTTATACCACTTATTACCTTTCAATAACAATTATTTAATTATTTGAGTTCATATCGTACATTTTGTCGATGTTCGAAACTTGAGTCAAAAATGAACTTTTTATTATTATAAATTGTCCATGTGGTCAAAATTAAATTATCTACAGAATGATATTAATGATTTATATATAATATATATAATATATATCCAGTATATATGTATTTATAATAGTCCATAACATTTTTATATAACAAATGAAACACACTGTTCATGAAGACGGTAAGTTGTATGTACGCATGAACGATACTTTCATTTCTTTTTCATATTTAAAGGAATGAAAACTGAATGATGCATAGGTATATTATAATTAAAATATAATATTTATGTTTTATATGTTATATAAGTTCATTAATTCCATCCTTTATACATTCCATGTATATAATGAATGAGTCATATCACTTTGAGGGGGTGGTAGTCCGCACTTCCTCAAATGAAATTATAATATTTATACAACATGAAAAGAATAATGGTATGTTATAAATGATAATTAAAGAAGAATAGAGATAAAATAAATATCATATATATCATATATAATTAAAATTTCTTCATAATGGCCACCATTAGAGGTGGTAGGAGAATATTGAACAATCATCATTTCGTGAGGCAGTAGTTCACCGTCCACAGAAACAATGTGTTTTATACCTATTAGATGAAAGTGTGTGTAAGTGTAGTTTGATTACTTATTATAAAAACAATATAGTATATTTTGGATACTATTTTAGTTATATAACAAAGAATATATAGACCATAGGGAGTAGAGAAGGGAAAATAATGGAAAAGAACTTAAGAGAATACGTTACCTAAAATCAAGTAACTCATTTTGATTTAAGCTAAAAGGCCTTCTTGAATTACCTTATTCCTAGGGGAAGGATTCTAAGAGGGGGATAGATATTTTGAGAGATTATTTAGGAAGATTTTGGATGAGCCATGGGGGCTTGAGAGGTGTGTGTAATGGGATAGAGGTGGTGTCCTTTTATAAGAGGGGGGAGGGGCGCTTAAGGAATATATTGAATTATTATTTTATTATAAATTCTATTTCAACAATAAATGAGTCCAAATTCAGATAGTTAGAATATAAGATGAGTATAAGTTTAAATAAAATCATACAATAATAATTAGATAGGTTTTGGATATTTTTTCAATCCTTATCTTTTTTATTTAACCCTTTTTACTCTTACCATTTTGCCAAGCATTTAACAAGTTGAGAATCAAAATAGTTACCAAAACATGAAAAATATCCAATTAAAGAGTCAATAATAAAATTCTAGACTTATGATAACTATTTGGATAAATATTTGATTTTTTTTGAATTTTATAATATATAATAAAATATTTTATATTTTAAAATTTAAATTATCTCAATTTTGACGTTATTCATATCATGAATTTTCTTAAAAAATCCATAAAAACTTGACTGATTCAAAAAAAAGTATTTAATACCATCATAAAATGTAACTATCATCAATAAAAATCTTTTATGTCATCAAAATAATCAAATTAAATTTATTTTAACATTTGTAATATCATTTATTTGAATCCTTTATTAATGAAGCAATCACTACATCATCATTGTGTCATAATTAAATTTATTTATTTAATGTCTAAAAATTATAAATAAAATACCATGATTTTGGAAATATTTTTATCTTTATAATTACTAATTATAGTTGGTAATACAACCTATATAACCCCCATATAAATTTTGTTTACCAAAAGATACATGTTTAGGTTATATTTTCCTTAACTTTAAATTAAAAATAATTAAATGTCATTTTCATAAACAAGTGACTCCACGGGGTCCTAAAATCGACCCTAGGATTACCATAGTTGGATATATACCATAAAATATTATTAGGAAACATGTTAGGGTAATTTAATATTATTATAATATTATTTTTACCCTTATTCACCAGATTTACCCTTAACCATGGTAAATTAAATATTTAATGTAGTCACTATTCATTATTTCTAAAAATAAAATTTACCTATTTACACAATTTGAACCTCATAATTCCAAATATGGAATCCATTTTTACAAATTAAAAATAGATAAGTTGCAGAAATTAATTTAAAAATGAATTCCAGTTGTTAAGATAAAAAAGTGTGTTTTTTTTTGAAATAATAACTATCAAATGATTGACATGAGTTTATGTGTAATTAAAAAGTGAAATTACATCCAATGTTCAACATTGGATTAAATTTTAAAAACATAACATAATTACACTTTAAAACTAATTAAAAAGATAATCTAACCATATAAATAAATCAGATGAAAAGATATTTTTGACTTAAAATGCAGTATTTTTCACTATTCATTAAAAAATGTACTTTATCAGAAAAAACCAAAAAATTAACCAAAGTAAATTTTTATGTCCCATTTCTAAATAAGAAGATTATTTTTTAAAATAGAACTTATAAAATTGAAAAAAACTAGATTTAAATTGATTTTCCAACAAAATGCGGTAAAACTACCTTTTAAAAATGATGGAGTATTTATGCTTAAAATTCGATTCATTATAATTTTAAGATCCTAAATTTTATTGGATAAATGTAAACACATTTAAAAAACATGTTTAATCATAATATTGTTATTTCTATTCATTATCACCAATACAACAATTAGGTTTTAACTACCATTTAAAATAATAATATTATATTATTATTATTTTTCTCAGTATGACTCAGCCTTGTGTGCAACATAAGATTTCAGAGAAACCCATTGTCGTGTGTCGTGTATTACATCGAACATATAATCCCCTTTAAAGTAAAATTAATTTTTATTTCAAAAATATTAATAAATATTAAAATGTAATATTCTTTATTTACCTGGGATGTTATATCCTTCCCCCTTTTAAAAATTGTGTCCTCAGAATTTTATTCACTTATCAAATAAGTGGGGGTATTTATCCCTCATAGAATTTTCCGATTCTGATGTTGCCTCTTCAACCATATAGTTTTTTCACAAAACCTTTACCTGATAAATTACCTTATTCCACAACACTTTCTCTCTTCAGTCAAGAATCTGGACTGGTTGTTCCTCATAAGAAATATTCTCTTCCAACAGAACACCCTCTAGACTCAAAACCTAAGATGGATCCGACATATACTTTCTCAACATTGATACATTAAAAAAATTGGGTACCTGGGATAAAATTGGAGGTAAATACACTTTTTAGGCAACAAATCCAAATTTCTCCAGGATTTTATAGGGTCCAATGAACCTCGTACTCAGCTTTCCTTTCTTACAAAAATGCATTACACTTTTACATGGAGAAGCTTTGAGAAAGACATGATCACCTACCTCAAAATAAACATCCTTCCTTCGGTTATCCACAAAATGTTGGAAAAAATCCCTCATGGTTTCCCCTCGGTATGTTTTGGGTATAGTTGTGGTTGTTGATAAAGCCAGATGACCGCAAATGAGTATGGCTGGTGTTTTCCAAAGACATGTTTTTATGGTGGCACAGTTTCCCAGTGTGCCAAATTTTTGGGCCTCAAAATTGGGAGTTTGATGTTGAAAAAAGAAGGATTTATGTATGGTATTGAACAATATGATGAACTTGAAGAAAATTGGAAAAGGATGAGAACTGCGTACCATAATGCATGGACCTTATACGATGTTCCGAGAATGGTACGCGGAGCAGCTGGAACAGTACACTGAAGCTGTTCTCAAAACCGGAAACGTGTCACTATGAGGGTTTGTGGCATAGGGATTATGGTACGCAGAAGGATGGAGGTCAGCGAGATGGATGATATTTTGTAGGAGGAAGAGAGTGCCACGTTGAAACAAAAATGGTACGCGAACTGAATGATAAATGGTTCACGTAGAGGCTTGCGGTTCACGATGGTAGAAGGATCGGTAAGCAGTGAAGGCTGGATTAAAGATTTGGTAAATTTTGGATTAGAGGATTTTTCAGATACCTTTTACTATATACGAATTTCTAATCCCACTGATTATAATGGAGATAGAATATCATTAGAACGTTTTTTTGATCCAGAATTTCGGAAAAGACCGAAAGAATTTTGTGAAAGGAGGTTCAGGAAGGCTGAGGTGGTTCGCGCGGAAGAAATTCCACCGAAGGTGTTTGTGTGGTTTCTTAAACCGAAAAGGAAGTCTGTTACGCAAGGGATGAAGTCTAGTATGAAGAATTATTTGACTCAGTATGTGGAGGAGGAATCTCCAGTATGCGAGAGTGAGGGTTCCGCAAGTGGTACGCAAAGGGGGATCTTCAGTACGCGGAGGCGAAGAAGGCCCGCGAACAGAGAACAGTTCGCAGACAGGGGGTAGTTCGCATAGGAAAAATGGAGGCAATAGTACGCGAATGTGTAAATGGTTGGCCGAAGGTAGAATCAGTATGCATAGAGGAGTTCTGCATACCAAAATCGATACTTAGTATGTGGGATAGGAAGTTTGTTCACGATTTGCACTAGGAATCTTGAGAAAGTTTTGAATTAGTTTGAGAAAGTATTTTTCGGTGCCCAGCAGTGCCCGGGATGGTGAACTTCATCTATGGATAAAAATGGAACATCAACAGAGCATCTACCTATAGTTGAGGATGTAAAAATTCATGGAAATGAAGGGACCTACATGTCCATAAACTGTCATTGACCTACACGTCGTTAAAATGTGAGTGGATTCCTTTCCAAGATAAGTAAGCGGAGGAAGAGGAAGACTGTGACCCTTTCCACTAGCAGTGAGATAGAGAAAGTGGCATAGGGTGTGACCCTTGGGAATGCAGTGAGAAGAACCTAAACATTGTAAAGGCAGTGAGCCTGGGCATAGAAGATATAGCCCGAACATTGTACTCATTATTGGCAGTGAGCCTTAGTGAATTAGGTACATCGACACATTACCATTGTATGCTCCTTGGACGTAGCCCAATGAGGGTGAACCAAGTAAAATCATTGTGACATGCGCATGATTTCATATTGGTTTTTATATTACTATGGGAGGAAGAGATAATTGATTTTTTTTTCAACAAATAAACAAGATCTGAACAGGTGAGAGTTTTAATCTGTCATACCTAATTCACCCCCCCCCCCCCCTCTCAGGGTATTTGATCTAGTGAACCTAACACATAACGTTTCTGCATGCTCTCTTCTGTCCCCATTTGCTTCTGAATTAACTGAACTTTTTCTTCCATCTTTTCTACTAAATCTGGTCCCATCAACTTTCTTTCACCTACATCATCTCAAAAAGCAAGAGTTCAACACCTCATTCTATATAATGCCTCAAATGGATCCGTCTGTATACTGTAATGAAAACTGTTATTATAAGAAAACTCAACCAAAGTAAGATGTTAGTCCCAGCTTCCCTAGTAATCCATTGAAGAAGCACATAGCATATCTTCCAAATTTTGAATTTTTCTCTCTGACTGCACATCTGATTGATCTTGAAAATCTATACTAAAATTTCATTCAGTACCCAAAGAATTTGAAAGGCCTTTCCATAAGATAGAATTGAACCTCATATCATGATCAAATACAATGGAGAGGGGAACTACATGTAACCTGAATATCTCTTTAACATACAACCGAGAAATTTCATCTAGAGACAGAGCATCTCGAATAGGAAGAAAATGATCGGATTCAGTCAATCGATAAAAAATAACCCATATTTCATTATTACCTCGATATGTCTTCAGTAATCCCACAACAAAATCGATGGATATATTTTCCCATTTACACTATGGAACTATTAATGGTTGAAGCATCCATTTTAGTAACTTATGCTCTGCTTTAACCTATTGACAAGTCAAACACTTCACAGGAAAGTCATCAATATCTCTTTTCATTCTATCCCACTAGTAAAACTTCTGAATAACTCTTTATATCTTAGTACTTACAGGATGAACTGGAAACAGAGAACTATGGGCTTCACATAAAAAATCTTTCTTCAACTGTGAATCATAAGGAACACATAATCTCTTCTAAAATCTCAAAATACACTCATTATCAATGTTAAATTTAGGAAACTTTCCCTTATGAACCAACTCTACATTTTTCTGCCACTCACTATCTTTTTATGCGCTTTCTCAATTCTGTCTGATAGAGATGATTTCACTGATACCTGAAACAAAACAGAGGAATTTTCAGCACCAACAAATTCTATGCCAAATTTCATCAAATTGTTAATAAAAGGATCTTTTTTCAAACGTAACATGGTTAATGTAGAATTATTTTTTCGAATAAAATCATCAACCAATTTATTTGATTTTCTTGGATGGTAATTAATTGTGCAATCATAATCCTAGATCAATTCCAACCATCTCCTCTATCTCTTGTTCAATTATTTCTGAGTGAATATATACTTCAAACTTTTTTGTTCAGCATATATTTTACATTTTACTGCATATAGATGATGCCTCCAAAATTTTAAAGAAAAAAACAACAGCAGCTAATTCCAAATCATGTGTAGGGTAATTTAACTCATGAGGTTTCAATAGACGTAAAGTATAAGAAATTACCTGATCATTCTACATTAGGACACAACCAAGTCCTTTCAATGAAGCATCATTGTAGATAAAAAATTCACCATCTCTGGAAGGTAATGCCCAAATAGAAACATTCACCAATCTTCTTTTCAATTCCTGAAAAAATCATCACATTCTTTTTCCAGATGAACTTAACACATTTTCGAGTTTACACAGTTGGTGGTCTAGATAACCATGCAAAATTTTCAACAAACCTTCGGTAATAGCCTAAAAAACCAAGAAAATTACGAATCTCGTTTATATTTTTGGGTCTTGGCCATTATTCAACAAATTTTGTCTTAGTAGGATCAATTATTAAGACATTTTTTTGAAACAATTTGACCAAGGAATAAAATTTTTTGTAACCAAAATTCACACTTTCTGAATTTCCCATAAAATTTATTTTCTTTTAAGGTTTTCAAGACAACCTTTAAATGACTTCCATGTTCCTCTTTAATTTTGGAATATAACAAAATGTCATCAATAAACACAACCACAAACTTATCCACGAACTCACTGAAAATTCTATTCATAAGATCCATGAATACAGCATGTGCATTGGTTAACCCAAAAGTCCTAACTACAAATTCATAATGGCAATATATAGTACGAAACACTGTCTTTGGAAAATCTTCTTCCGTTACTTTCAACTAATGGTACCCCGGCCTCAAGTCAGTCTTCAAGAAATACTAAGCTCCCTGGAGCTGGTCAAACAAAACATCAATATGAGGAAAAGGACACTTGTTCTTAATAATAATATTATTCAAGGATCTATAATCAATGAAAAGTCTCATTGAAAAATATTTCTTTTTAACAAACAATACTGGAGAACCCAATGGTGATGTGCTAGGTCGAATGAAACCTTTATCTAACAACTCCTGCAATTGTTTATTTAACTATAAAAGTTCAATTTGATCCATTCGATAAGGGGGTTTCGAAATTGTCTTAGCATAAGAAACTAAGTCAATAGTAAATTCAACTTCCCAATTACGTATAATTCTAGGAAACTCATCAGGAAAAACATCAAGATACTCATTTACTACTGGCACATCATTAATCTAAATAGTTCCTTTATTTTCAGCAATATATGCAAGGTAAAATTCATTTCCATCTTTCACTAGTTTCTCAGCTTCATGAAATGTTATAAAAGTTAAGGTTTCATTATTTTACACAAACTAAAAGTCTTTATAAAAAGAAACCTCTTTATCTCTACATTCAATCTTAGCATGGTAAATAGAAATCCAATCCATTCCAAAAATAACATCAAACTCTACTAGAGGCAAAACAACATGGTTTGAAGGTAGATTCTATACACAAATAAGGATAAAAATATTCTTATAAATTTTTTGCCTCAACATTTCTACTAGGTGTTTTTACCACAAGTTTAGAATTTATATCTTGAGATGGAATTCCCAATTTACTAGAAAATTTCTTATAAATAAAAGAATGTGTTAATTCGGAATCAAAAAAGACATTGGCATAATCTAAAAAACAAACAGAGTACCCGGTACCACTTCATTTGATGTTCCCACATCAACTGTAGTTGTAGAAAAATATTTTCCCCGCCCTTCTTCTACTGATCTGTATGGTTTCCACCCCTGTTAATCAACTTTGGACACACATTGGCATAATTACCAAACTCATTGCAACTAAAACATCTTATTAATCTCTTTTCATTTCCTGCTTGATCATCTTCCTTATAGTTATGAGCAATATGATCAGTCTTAACACACCAGAAGCACTTCCTATAATTAAATAAACATTCTCCAAGATTCTTTTTACCCCACTTCTCAAAAGATGGAAATTTAATTTTCTTACCTCCAGGCTTCTTTGATGAATTCTTTTCCTTTGCATACTAATTGGAACTCTTCTTTTTTTCTTTCTCTCTTAGAACACATGATAATCATTAAACTCCATTTCTACCTTCTTGAAACATCTGAAAAGTCTATCATATCTTTTAAATTCAAAAGAGGGTAATTCTCTTTGATATCACAGATTTAGTCCTGAATAAAATCAATTTATCTTACTGTCAAGATCTTAGATGAAATTTGGAGCATACCTTTGTAGTCGACTTAACATTTCTTCGTAAGCAGCCAATGAGTTATCCTCATACCTCAATTCCAATAATTTTCTTCCATCCTAAGTTGAACCACCTTAGGGAAATATTTCTCAAGAAACATACCTTTGAATTCATCCCAATCAAGAGCATCAATATCCTCACAACCCCTAATATTTTTAACCATCGACCACCACTGATCAGCTTCACCTTCAAAATGATAAACAATAAGACTAAACTTTTTATGTTCTGAACACCCCATAACATCAAATATATTTTACATTGCTTTAATCCACCCTTCAAATAGCATAGGTTCAGATGATCCTCTAAATGATGGGCGGCGTTTCCTCATGAAATGCTCCACTACACACATGTTTCTCTGTGGTTGATCTAGCTAATCTTGTGCATAGATACCACCACTACTTATAGCCTGAGTCAATTGTTCCATCACTACAACAAAATATTTAGTTCCGATTCTGTCCATATTAGGTTGTTGATTTGGAAAGTTTTTTTTCCTCTTTATGTTGTCCCATCATAGTTTCCATGTTTCCTCTACAACAAACCATTCCGAACACATAAATATCTTAGGTGAAGAAAAATGGTAATATTCAAATGATATATCATTTCAATCTTAACATAAAGTAAAAACAATTTATATATATTAGTTTAACAATATACTAACTCCTAAAGTTGTCTAAACTGACCTTTGATACCAACTATAAGGCCTCAACCTTAAACATTACATAATCTTGAATTAAGTTAATAATTCACATTGAGGATCTTTTCAGGTTTATATATTTGTAGAATTAGTTTATAACTTATACATAACAACTTGAATATTACAATTATACACTTATACTCACTATCCATTTTTTCATAAAACAAAAACACTTTAAAAAGAGACATGTTTAGTTCCATGATTTAAACAACATGAATTTCCCATGATCCCATCCTTTACCCTATTAATCTTTAATTCCAATGAAAACATTTCAAAACATGGTATGACCATAAGAACTCGGCAAGGGATACATAAAGAAGGAAAATTGTTAGTTTTTCAAAACAAAAAGTAAACCATGAATAATTTATCATAAAGCAAAACCTTTCACCTTTAAAAAGTATCAAAAACACTTCACTAAATATAATATTCCCATTGCATACCCTTTTTGTAACAGAAATATTACCATAAAGCCCACAGAAAAAACATATAGAATATAAAGGTAACTTAGGACATAATCATAGTAAAAGGGGATAACCATATGGTCGAATTCCACACATAAAACTAAATGGAAAATCCATACGGCCACCTTCCATACCCAATGAATTGGAGTTCATAACGTAACCACACATCCTTGGATTATCACGGAACAACTTGTCCTTGTATTTATCACATAACCACCCGTTATTGGTTTATCACATAACCATTGGTCAAATTACCAAGTACCAATATATAATCATAACACATAATATAAGGCCCCGACCTTAAAACTTACTTAATATTGAATTAAATGAATAATTCACATTGAAGATCTTTTTAGGTTTAGATTTTTAGAGAATTAGGACATAACTATTACATCTCAAAATATTACAAAGTAGAAACTTCTACTAAGTTTCCATAGAATAAAAACTCTTAAAAAGAAATATGTCTAGTTCCATGTTTTATATAGCATGACTTTCCCTTGATCCCATCCTTGACCCTATTCCACATTAAGTCCTATGAAAAATATTTCAAAAAACATGGGGTGAGCATAAAAAGCTCAGTAAGGGATACACAAAGAATGAAAATTGTTAGTTTATCAAAACAAAAAGTAAACCATGTATACTTTATCAAAGTAATACTTTTCACCTTTATGAAGTAGTAAAACCTCTTCACTGAATAAGAGATCATTACTTACCCTTTTGTAACCAAAAGATTACCATAAAACCCATATAAAAATCACATAACATATAATGGTAACTTGGGACATAAACATACTTAAATGGAATAACCATACGTTCGACTTCCACACATATCACTTAATGGAATAGCCATACGGCCGACTTCCATACCCAATGCATTGGAGGTTATAATGTAACCACCTGTTCTGGTATTCATGGAACCACCCATCACATGGTTTATCACGTAACCACCCGTCAAATGTCCAAGTACCATTATAAAATCATAAGACATAAAACAAATATAATGGAAAGAAAACATTTCTACACTTTGATCAAAATATATCACTTAAATATATTGACATAACAAATCCATTATAAAAACCATTTTCAATACCAAAATACATGAAAGAGTATATGGTATTTATTTCATTTAAAAAACATTGCGGCTTTTTGAGGAACCCAAAGACCAAATAATACTCACGGCGGCGGAAAAGGTCGTTGTCACCGCGTACGTTAAAAGAAACATAACTTTTTGTCGTTTAGCAAAATCTTCGTAGAAAAATATTCCTTTTGTATAAAAGTAAAATTCAAAGGGGTTTATACACTTTATAAAAGAAAGTTGTGTATAAAATGAAACATGTCTTAATGAAAAGAGATTGAGACGAAGTCCCTCAAAAAGATAATTTTTTAAATAAAATAGATCTATTATGTGTATTCACTATAAGTACACATAATGAAATTAAAAATAAAAGATAGGACATAATAATATCATGACATAATTTGAAAGTAGGAGATTAACCCAAAGAGTGGAAATTGGGTTAAGAAGTTCCCTTACCTCGTGTCTGACATGACTCGATTGCTCTTTAATCTCCTGAATAATAAACTAGTGTTAATTTCTACTTGCTTAAGAACCTTTTTCAAGCTTACTATTCCTTTTATATCAATTATTTACATGTTATAAGCATTATTTAATCATTTAAGTTAATAATGTTTGTTTTGTCGATATTTGGTTCTTAAGTCGAAAGTGGACTTCTTACAACTACATGTTGTTCGTGTGGTCAAAGGTTCATTATATCCAGAATGATATTCATGATTTGGATATCATATATATCATATATATCCATCATATACATGTATTTATAATATTACATAATCATTTATAGGTATGAAATTAAATGCACCGTTCATGCAGACGGTAAGCCGTACGTACGCATGAACGCTACTTTCATTTCTATGTCATATTAATGGAATTAAAACTAAATGAGAGATATGTATATTTTAATTCCAGAATTATATTAATCATTTATATGTAACATACATCATATATATCCATTATATATATGTACTTATAATAGTACATTACATTTGGGGATAAGAAATGAAATGCACCGTTAATGGAGACGATAAGCCATACGTACGCATGAACGCTACATTCATTTCTATCTCATACTTTAATGGAAAGAAATAATAATGATATAAAGGTATATTATAATTCCAGTATAACATCATATATAATAACTTTAAATCCATCCTTTATACGTCCCACATATGGAATTAACGAATCAAATCACTTTGAGGGGGCGGTAGTCCGCACTTCCTAAAATGAAGATATAGCGTATACCCATAATGGAAGCCATAAAGGTATGCCATAAATGAAAAATACAGAAGCTTAAGGAAAACATAAACATATTATATATCATATATAAATATAGTGAAATCGTAATGGCCACCTTTGAAGGTGTTAGAATAATATTGAACAATCATTGTTTCGTGAGGCAGAAATTCGCCATCCACAGAAACAGTATGTTCTTTAACCATTATATGTATGTTTGTGTAAGTGTAGCTCAAACGATTCTTATAACAACATCCTAGAATATTGAATATACTGGAGTTGTTACAAAAGAAATGAATAAAAAGAGTTTAGGGGGTTGGAGAAGAAAAATAAAACAAAAGAACACAAGTGAAGACATTAACATAAAATCAGGTAACTCTCTTTGATTTGAGCTCAAAGGCTTCATTGGGAAGACTTATGTCCAAAGTGAGGCTTCTAGGAGTAAGAGATGGATGTGGAGAGACTAAATGGGTAGGGGTTGGCCAAGAAAAATGTTGGAGTTGGTGGTTTAGAACCAACTACTTTGTACTTTATTCATCTAAATAAAATCCTGATCACATCTTGATTGTTCTTCTGCGTGACATGTCATGTGATAATGTCCTAAGGAAAGCTGTTGCATTAAAGGGTCGTAGCGAATCCCTGCTATGATGAGAACCTGGAAGTGCCATAACACTGTTCTTGAATATATTTTCTATGGCTGGATGATATTATTTGAGGGACACAAATAATATAAGTCATTAGGGGTGAGGACTCATAAAACTTTGAGGCACCTTCTCATGGTGTGCGCCCTTGGTAATATCCAGGAGGATATTATGAGAACGAGACCCGCCAGTTGGAAATCCACATTTCATAGTGTCATTGGATGTTCCTATCTGCGGACGTGTGTATTGGTCCTTAGACTTTAATATTATTGTTAATGGGTATTACAACTCGCGCACTTAGATGTATTGATGAAAACTGTGATGACACACTGTTCGCAGCGAGGTAGGATACGTTGGGTGCGTCACAAGTAAAACCGCATTAATAGATAATGCGAGAAAGGATTTTTCCCTTCCGTTCCATAACAGAAGTAGATATCTCAGGCCCTTTAATGGAATTGATATAGCCTAAATAAATCTATGGCCATGGTAAGGTATGGGCAAGTTCAATTCCGGGAAGTCAAATAAAGAATGATCAAGCACATGGGTTGATGGAACTAGCATGCAACCCGCTTGATTAGAGATATCGATACAAAGGGATTATATTGCATGGTAAGAGTTCGTAGGAGGTGACACGTCATTGCGGCGTTAACTTCTTTCTCTATGGGTGCCTTGGCGTGTTGCTAGACGCTAACCTTGGACTTTAGGCAGGCTCAGCCTAATGCCACTGAGAAAGAGGCTTATAGGGTCACACACTAAGTGTGTCCATGTATCTCAGTTAAATATTAATTTAACAAGTTAAATAAATATTATTCATGACTATTGTTTAATAATTATTTAAGGATGTCTGATCGCATTTATTTTGACCCTAGTTATTCGAGAGAATATATTGTGGACAAAATAATATATTTATTAGCGAGTAATGAAGTTACATTTATTTAAGAAATAAATAGTCAATGCTCAAGGTCTAATAAATGTGGTGAAAAAAATGGAAAATAAAAGTACACGCCGTGTATATTAAATATACACGCCGTGTAGTTTTATGGAAAACAAGTACACGCCATGTATTAATTATTACATGCCGTGTAGTTTTTCCAGTTGGGATTTTGAGGATTTAATATTGTTTTATTAAATGATATTTATTATAATCAGCGTGAGTGCATGTCAATGAATTGATAATTCTACATGGGGGTTTTCAATAAGAGTTAATGAAATAAATAAAATGCGTAATGCATTTATTTATTGTCATAACTCTATTAACCTCAAACCCGATTATAAATATCCTCGCAACCCCAACATTTTGAAGAGCCATTGTTGTGCACAAAGGATTTGAAAATACTCTCAATCCAAGAGAGAGTTCTCTTTACACCAAGAACTCCCTCAAGTTACGAGAGCAAGATCCTCCACCGGGTCAAGGCGGTCGAAGGCGGACATCGCAAGCGAAGGTTCTTCTGCGCTAGAACCCAGAGATCCCTTCGGCGACTTCCGGAGATACGTGACACATGTGTGGATCACCGCTAGAGGAATCCTACACTTGGATTCTATGACGCAACGACGATTCACCAAATCATGACCGGACACATCAATGAAGAAATAATTCCAACGAGGTAATTCTTATGCATTAATTAAATTAATTATAATCAATATATGACGATCCTCCACAAGGGTTCCAGGACTCTTCTTTTCTTTTCGTTCTTCATTCTATTCCGATGATTTGGTGTCTTATATCGTGACGGATCTCGGATTGAACATTGTTTAATGTTAAAATTAAAGTTGGGATAACCCACCAACGCGCTTCCACTGCGCTCGGAACCTACACCAAAGGCTTGAGAGGTGTGGGTAAGGAGGTAGAGGTGGGGGCCTTTTATAAGAGGACAGGAGGGGCACTCTTGGAAAGTTAAGAAAAGATACTTTATTATAAAACGATTTTAGGATACAAAGGGTCCCACAATTATATATTAAAAGGATAAGGTGATAAGGGTTCTAAATCCACCCATACAATAGGTTTTTGACATGTGTAGGTCATAAATTTTACATTATCTTTTCATTTTATTTAAATCGTTAAATAATGAGGTAATCGCTGCATCATCATGGTGTCATAAATAATTTAATTTATTTAATGTCTAAAAATTATAAAAAATATATCATGATATAGGAAATCTTTTTAGATTTATAATGAATATTTATAGTCAAAAATATTACTTTTATAACCCCATTTAAAAATTGTTTTAGTAAAACAACTCATGTTTGTGACATTTTTATTTTAACTTTAAATAAAAAGATATTAATGACATTTTCCTACAAAAGTGGATCCATGGGGTCCCCAAGTTGACCCATGGATTGTATTGGTCGGACATGACACATCCAATAAGGGTAGGACATGTGTCTAGGTCATTTCATATTATTAAAACATTACTTTTACCTTAAACTACACTAATTACCTCTAATCACGATTAATAAACATAAAAGTTACTATTCACCAAGAAATTATTTTAATCCCATTGAACCACATTTTACATCTTAATGACAACCATGTATGTCTTATTTTTGAAATTCAAAACACAGATGTGGTAAAGTTTCATTTAAATGAAAAATCAGTTTATTAAGTACCACTTAGTGGTTTCACTATTCATCAAAGATTGAAGTTTTTCAGAAAAATACCAAAACTTCACCCTAAGCTATATTTGATATTCCGAATTCAAAAATGAAGTCTATTTTACAAAATTCAAAACATATAAGTTGCATTAATTAATTTAATAATTAATTCCCGCTATCAGAGCAAATAGCGTGAATTTATGGAACAATAAGTATCAAAAGATTGACACTAGTTTAAGTCTGATTTCAAAGTGAAATTAATTCAAACGACCACTATTGGATTAAATGGTAAAAATATATTCTAATTTCACTTTAAAACATATTAAAAGGACAATATAATCATATTAATAAATTATATTAAAAAGACTTTTTGAATTAAAATACAACATTTTTCACTATTCATTAAAAAATGAAATTTATCGAAAAAATATCAAAAATTTACACAAAGTAAATTTTGATGTCCTGATTCTAAAGAAGAATTTTATTTGGTCCAATAGAATTTATAAGAGTGACCAAAACTATATTTAATGACGGTTTGTCATCAAAAGGTGATAAGCGGACCTTTAGTGAAAATTAGAGTATATATGCCTAAAATTGAGTTATTTTCGTTGTTTAACCCTTTATCTTTTATTGGAAAAATGTAAAACCATTTAACAAAAATATATAATCTTATTTTAGTTGTTTCTATTCATTCCCGCCAATACAACAGCTACGTGTTAACTACCATTTAAAATAATATTATTTTATTACTAATGTGCAACGTAAGATTTCAAAGAAACTCTTTGTTGCGTATCGGGTACACTATCGAACATAGCAACCCCTTTAATGTAAAATTAATTTTTAATTCGTAAATTTTAATAAATATGAAAATGTATTATTCTTTATTTACCTGGGATGTTACATCCTTCCCCCCTTTTGGGAATTTCATCCTTGCAATTTTATTTACTTATCAAAATAAGTGTGGGTATTTATCCCTCATAGCATTTTCAGATTCCCACGTTGCCTCTTCAACCATATGGGTTTTCCACAAAACCTTTACCTGGTGAATTACCTTATTTCGCAACACTTTCTCTCTTCGGTCAGGAATCTGGACTGGTTGTTCTTCATAAGAGAGATTCTCTTCCAACTGAACTACCTCTGGGCTCAAAACATGAGATGGATCTGGCATATACTTTCTCAACATCGAAACATGAAAAACATTGTGTACCTAAGATAAAATCGGAGGTAAATCCACTCGATAAGCAACTGATCCAACTTTATCCAGAATTTCATATGGTCCAATGAACCTTGGGCTCAGATTTCTTTTCTTACCAAATCGCATCACACTTTTCCATGGAAAAACCTTGAGAAAAACATGATCACCTACCTCGAAAGATAGATCCTTCCTCCGGTTATCCGCATAACGTTTCTGTCTGCTCTGAGCTATTCTCATGTGTTTCTGAATCGACTGAACATTTTCTGCCATATCTTCTACCAATTCTGGTCCCATTAGCTTCCTTTCACCCACTTTATCCGAAAAAGCTAGAGTTCGACACCACTTCCCATATAATGCCTCAAAAGGAACCATCTGTATACTGGAATGAAAACTGTTATTACATGAAAATTCAACCAAAGAAAGATGTTGGTCCCAACTTCCCTGATAATCCATCGAATAAGCACGTAGCATATCCTCCAATGTCTGAATTGTTCATTTTGACTGCCCATCTGATTGCGGATAAAAAGCTGTACTAAAATTTAATTCAGTACCCAACGACTTATGAAGGCCCTTACAAAAGTTAGAAGTAAACCTGGGATCAAAATTTGATACAAGGGAGAGTGGAACTCCATGCAACCTGACTATCTCTTTAAGATACAATCGAGAAAGTTGATCTATAGAGAATGTATCTCGAATAGGAAGGAAATGAGCAGATTTAGTCAAGCGATCAAAAATAACCCAGATTGCATTATTACCTCGAGATGTCCTCGGTAATCCCACAACAAAGTCCATGGATACATTTTCCCATTTCCACTCTGGAACCGGTATAGGCTGAAGCATCCCTTTCGGTAACTGCCGCTCTGCTTTAACCTGTTAACTAGTCAAACACTTCACATTAAAATTAGCAATATCCCTTTTCATTCCGTCCCACCAGTAATACTCCCGAAGATCTCTATACATATTAGTAATTCCTGGATGAACTAAAAATGGAGAACTGTGAGCTTCACATAACAACTCTCTCTTCAACTGTGAATCACAAGGCACACACAATCTCTTCCCAAAACTCAAAACACAATCATTATCAATGTTGAATTCAGGAAACTTACCCTTCTGAACCAGCTCTACCTTTTTCTGCAACTCACTGTCTTGCTTCTGTGCTTGCTTAATTCTGTCTGATAGAGAAGATTTCACTGATACCTGAAACAAAACAGAATAAAATTCTGCACCAACAACTTCTATGCCAAATTTCATCAAATCCTTAACCAAAGTATCTCATTCCAAACGTAGCATGGTTAATGAAGCATTACTTTTTCGACTCAAAGCATCAGCCACTTTATTTTCTTTCCCTGGTTGGTAATGAATTGTACAATCATAATCTTTGATTAATTCTAACCATCTCCTCTGTCTCATGTTCAATTCTTTCTGAGTGAATATATACTTTAAACTTTTGTGATCATTATATATTTCAAACTTTACTCCATACAAATGATGCCTCCAAATTTTTAAAGCAAAAACAACAGCAGCTAATTCCAAGTCATGTGTAGGGTAATTTACCTCATGAGTTTTCAACTGACATGAAGCATATGCAATTACCTGATCATTATACATAAGGTCACAACCAAGTCCTTTCAATAAAGCATCACTATAGATAACAAACTCACCATTCCTGGAAGGAAGTTCCAAAACTGGAGCATTCACCAATCTTCTTTTCAACTCCTAAAAACAATCATCACATTCTTTTGTCCAGATAAACTTAACACCATTCCGAGTTAGCTTAGTCATTAGATTGATAACCGTGAAAAATTTCTAACAAACCTTTGGATTTAACCTGCCAAACCAAGAAAACTACGGATCTCAGTTACATTTGTGGGTCTTGGCCATTCTTCAACAACTTCTGTTTTAGAAAGATCAACAGTTATGCCATATTTAGAAACAATGTGACCAAGGAAAGAAATTTGTTGCAACCAAAACTCACACTTGCTAAATTTTCCATACAATTTCTTTTCTTTTAAGGTTTGCAAAATAACCCTTAAATTTCATTCATGCTCCTATTTACTTTTCGAAAACACCACAATATCATCAATAAAAACAACTAAGATTTTTAACCAGATTCAACTAATCCATCACTGCAACAAACTGTTTAGTTCTGATTCTGACCATCTCAGGATACTGATTTGAAAGGTCATTTCCCTCTGCATGCCTTCCCAGAAAAGATGTGCTGTTTCCTCTATGAAAAACCATTCTTAACATAGAAATATATTAGGCGAAGAAACATGGTAATCTTTAAATGCTATATCATTTCAATCATACCATAAATTAGCTTATAATTTAACACTTTTCTAACTCCTAAAGTTGTCTAAACCGACCTCTGATACCAACTATAAGGACCCGGCCTTAAACCAAACTTAATATTGAATTAAACGAATAATTCACATTGAAGATCTTTTCAGGTTTAGAGTTTTAGATAATTAGTACATAACTATTACATCTCAAAAGATTACAAAGTAGACACTTCTACTAAGTTTCCATAGAATAAAAACTCTTAAAAAGAAACATGTCTAGTTCCATGTTTTATATAGCATGACTTTCCCTTGATCCCATCCTTGAACCTATTCCACATTATGTCCTGTGAATAACATTTCAAAAAACTTGGGGTGAGCATAAAAAGCTCAGTAAGGGATATACAAATAATGAAAACTGTTATTTTATCAAAACAACAAGTAAACAATGTATACTTTATCAAAGTAATACTTTTCACCTTTATGAAGTAGTAAAAACTCTTCACTGAATAAAAGATCATTACTTACCCTTTTGTAACCAAAAAATTACCATAAAACCCATATAAAGATCACATTACATATAATGGTAACTTGGGACATAAACATACTTAAATGGAATAACAATACGGTCGACTTCCACACATATCACTTAACGGAATAGCCATACGGCCAACTTCCATACCCAATGCATTGGAGGTTATAACGTAACCACCCGTCCTGGTATTCACAGCACCACCCGTCATATGGTTTATCATGTAACCACCCGTCAAATGTCCAAGTACCATTATAAAATCATAAGACATAAAACAAATATAATGGAAAGAAAACATTTCCACACTTTGATCAAAATATATCACTTAAATATATTGACATAACAAATCCATTATAAAAACCATTTTCAATACCAAAATACATAAAAGAGTATATGGTATTTATTTCATTTTAAAAACATTCCGGCTTGTTGAGGAATCCAAAGACCAAATAATACTCACGGCGGTGGAAAAGGTCGTTGTCACCGCGTACATTAAAAGAAACATAACTTTTTGTCATTTAGCAAAACGCTTCGTAGAAAAATATTCCTTTAGTATAAAAATAAAAGTCAAAGGGGTTTATACACTGTATTAAAGAAAGTTGTGTATAAAACGAAACATGCCTTAATGAAAAGAGATTGAGACGAAGTCCCTTACAAAGATCATTTTTTAAATAAAATAGATTTATTATGTGTATTAACTATAAGTAAACATAATGAAATTACAAATACAAGATAGGACATAATAATATCATGACATAATTTGAAATTCGGAGATTAACCCAAAGAACGGAAATTGGGTTAAGAAGTTCCCTTACCTTGTGTCCGACGTGACTCGATTTCTCTTTAATCTCCTGAATAATAAACTAGTGTTAATTTATACTTTCGTAAGAACCTTTTTCAAGCTTACTATTCCTTTTATATCAATTATTGCCATATTATAAGCATTATGTAAACATTTAAGTTAGTAATGTTTGTTTTGTCGATATTTGGTTCTTAAGTCGAAAGTGGACTTCTTACAACTACATATTGTTCGTGTGGTCAAAGGTTCATTATATCCAGAATGATATTCATGATTTGGATATCATATATATCACATATATCCAGAATATACATGTATTTATAATATTACATAATCATTTAGATGTAAGAAATGAAATGCACCATTCATGGAGATGGTAATCCGTACATACGCATGAACGCTACTTTCATTTATATGTCATATTAATGTAATTAAAACTAAATGAGAGATATGTATATTTTAATTCCAGAATTATATTAATAATTTAGATGTAACATAAATCATATATATCGATTATATATACGTACTTATAATAGTACATTACATTTGGGGATAAGAAATGAAATGCACCGTTCATGGAGACGGTAAGCCGTACGTACGCATGAACGCTACTTTCATTTCTATATCATACTTTAATGGAAAGAAATAATAATTATATAAAGTTATATTATAATTCAAGTATAACATAATATATAATAACTTTAAATCCATACTTTATACGTCCCACATATGGCATTAACGAATCAAATCACTTTGAGGGGGCGGTAGTCCGCACTTCCTAAAATGAAGATATCACGTATACCCATAATGAAAGCCATAAAGGTATGAAATAAATGAAAAATACAGAAGCTTAAGGAAAACATAAACATATTATATATCATATATAAATATAGTGACATCGTAATGTCCACCTTTGAAGGAGTTATAAGAATATTGAACAATCATCGTTTCGTGAGGCAGAAATTCGCCATCAACAGAAACAGTACGTTATTTAACCATTAGATGTTTGTGTGTTTAAGTGTAGATAGAATGATTCTTATAAAAACATCCTAGAATATTGAATATACTATAGTTGTTACAAAAGAAATGAATAAAAAGAGGTTAGGGGGTTGGAGAAGCAATATAAAACAAAAGAACACAAGTGAAGACATTGCCTTAAAATCGGGTAACTCTCTTTGATTTGAGCTCAAAGGCTTCCTTGGGAAGACTTCTGCCCAAATTGAGGCTTCTAGGAGTAATAGAGGGGTGTTTAGAGACAAAATGGGCAGGGTTTGGCCCAGCAAAAGGCTTGAGAGGTGTGGGTAAGGAGTTAGAGGTGGGAGCCTTTTATAAGAGGAGAGGAGGGCCACTCTTGGAAAGTTAAGAAAAGATACATTATTATAAAATGATTTTCGGATAACAAGGGTCCCACAATTATATATTTAAGGTGTAAGGTGATAAGGGTTCGAAATACACCCATCCAATAGTTTTTTGACATGTGTAGGTCATAGATTTGACATTATCTTTTCATTTTATTTAAATCGTTAAATAATGAGGTAATCACTGCATCATCATGGTGTCATAAATAATTTACTTTATTTAATGTCTAAAAATTATAAAAAACTATCATGATGTAGGAAATCTTTTTATCTTTATAATGAATATTTATAGTAAAAAATATGAAATTTATAACCCCATTTAAAAATTGTTTTAGTGAAACAACTCATGTTTGTGACATTTTTATTTTAACTTTAAATAAAAAGATATTAATGTCATTTTCCTACCAAAGTGGCTCCATGGGGACCCCAAGTTGACCCATGGATATTCATGGTCGTCCATGACATATCCAATAAGGGTAGGACATGTGTCTAGGTCATTTCATATTATTAAAACATTACTTTTACCTTAAACTACACTAATTACCTCTAATCGCGATTAATAAACATAAAAGTTACTATTCACCAAAAAAATATTTTAATCCCATTGAACCACATTTTACTTCTTAATGAAAACAATGTATGTCGGATTTTTGAAATTCAAAACACATAAGTGGTAAAGTTTCATTTAAATGAAAAATCAGTTTATTAAGTACCACTTAGTGGTTTCACTATTCATCAAAGATTGAAGTTTTTCAAAAAAATACCAAAACTTCACCCTAAGCTATATTTGATATTCTGAATTCAAAAATGAAGTCTATTTTACAAAATTAAAAAAATATAAGTTTAATTAATTAAATTAATAATTAATTCCCGCTGTCAGAGCAAATAGCGTGTTTTTATGAAACAATAAGTATCAAAAGATTGACACTAGTTTAAGTCCGATTTCAAAGTGAAATTAATTCCAACGACCACTATTGTATTAAATGGTAAAAATATATTCTAATTTAACTTTAAAACCAATTCAAAAAATAATCTAATCATATAAATAAATTATATTAAAAAGAGTTTTTGAATTAAAATACAATATTTTTCACTATTCATTAAAAAATGTACTTTATCAGGAAAAATACCAAAAATTTACACAAAGTAAATTTTGATGTCCCGATTCTAAAGAAGAATTTTATTTGGTCCAATAGAATGTATAAGAGTGACCAAAACTATATTTAATGACAGTTCGTCATCAAAAGGCGATAAGTGGACCTTTAGTGAAAATTAGAGTATATATGCCTAAAATTGAGTTCTTTTCGTATTTTAAGCCTTTATCTTTTATTGGACAAATTTAAAACCATTTAACAAACATATATAATCATATTTTAGTTTTTTCTATTCATTCCCTCCAATACAACGGCTACGTGTTAACTACTATTTAAAATAATATTATTTTATTACTATTGTGCAACGTAAGATTTTAAAGAAACTCTTTGTTGCGTATCGGGTACGCTATCAAACATAGAAACCCCTTTAAAGTAAAATTAATTTTTAATTCGTAAATGTTAATAAATATGAAAATGTATTATTCTTTATTTCACTTGGATGTTACACATAGAATATTGAAAATATTAACATTTCACTAATAACATTTCATTTTCAATCACAAGAAATCATTTCAAGATATTGAAATAATAAATCATTTTCAAAAACCATTTATAATACCAAAATATTAAAAAGGTTATATGGTATTTACTTTACTTTTACAAACATTATGGCTTGTTAACGAACCCATATATCAAATAATGCTCGTGGTGGAAAAAAGGTCATTGTCACCGCATACGTTAAAAACATTCCTTTTTTTATTTAGTGAAACACTTCATAAAAAAAATTACCTTTGAATTAAATTAAGATTCAAAGGGTTTTATACATCGTATAAAATCAAGTCGTGTATAAATCAAAATATGCCTCAAAGAAAGGAGATTGAGATAAAGTCCCTTACCTCGTGACTGAATTGACTCGTTAGTTCTTTAATTCACTAAATTATAAACATAAGTTAATTTAAACATTCTTCAAAACCTTTTTAGAGTTTATTATTCCTTTTATATCACCTTTTTCCTTTCTATAACAATTATTTAATTACTTTTAGTTCATATCGTACATCTTGTCGATGTTCGGAGCTTGAGTAAAAAATGAACTTCTTATAATTATAAATTGTTCATGTGGTCATAAATACATTATCTCCAGAATGGTATTCATGATATAGATATCATATATATCATATATATCCAGTATATATGTATTTATAATAGTCAATAACATTTGGATATAATAAATGAAATGAACTGTTCATGGAGATGGTAAGTCGTATGTACACATTAACACTACTTTCATTTCTTTTTCATATTTAAAGGAATGAAAACTGAATAATACATAGGTATATTATAATTAAATTATAATATATATTTTTTATATGTTACATAAGTTCATTAATACCATCCTTTATATGTTCCATGTATAGCATGAATGAGTCATATCACATTGAGGGGGTGGTAGTATGCACTTCCTCAAATGAAATTATTGTATTTATACAACATGAAAATCATAAAGGTATGCTCTAAATGAGAATTACAGAAGAATAGAGATAAAATAAATACCAGATATATTATATATAATTATATTTCCATCATGATGTCCTCCATGAGAGGAGGTAGTAGAATATTAAACATTCATCGTTTCGTGAGGTAGTAGTTTGTTGTTCGCAGAAACAGAATGTTCTATACCCATTAGATGGAGGTGTGTGTAATTGTAGTTAGAATAATTCTCAGAAAAACAAAATACTACATTAAAGATTCTTGTGTTTTTATATTAATAAATAATAAAAGGAGCATAGGGAGCGGTGAAGGAAAAATAATGGAAAGGAACTTGAGAGAAGACGTTACCTCAAATCAGGTAACTCCTTTTGATTTACGCTAAAAGGCCTTATTGAATTTCCTCTTACCTTGGTTAAGGATTATAGGATGATTAGAGGTATGTTGGGATCTTATTTGGGTAGAGTTTGGACAAGCCAAGTGGGATTGAGAGGTGTGTGTAATGATTTTGAGGTGGTGACCTTTTATAAGAGGGAGGAGGGGCACTTAAGGAATATCTTGAATTATTATTTTATTATAAATTATATTTCAAGTATAAATGAGTCCAAATTATTTTATTTACAATATAAAAGGATTATAAGTTGAAATAAAATCATCCAATTATAATTTGACTAGTTTTGGATATTTTTTTAATCCTTATCTTTATTATTTAACCTTTTTTACTCTTACTATTTTATCAAACATTTAACACTTTGAGAATCAAAATAGTTACCAAAACAAGAAAAATATCAAATTAAAGAGTAAATAATAAAATTTTATAATTATGATAACTATTTTACTGAATCTTATATTTTTTGGAATTTTAAAATATTTAATAAAATATTTTATATTTTAAAATATCAATTATGTCAATTTTGAAACTATTCATATCATGACTTTTTAAAAAAATATATAACTTGATTTATTGGAAAAACTAAATTAATACAAATATAACATGTAACTATCATCAATAAAATTATTGTATGACTTCAAAACTACCAAATTACATTTATTTTAACATTTAGAATATCATTTATTTAAATCCTTTATTAATGAAAAAATCACTACAACATCATTGTGTCATAATTAAATTTATTTATTTAATATATAAAGTTATAAATAAAATATCATGATTTATTAAATATTTTTATATTTATAATGATTATTTATAGTCGAAACAATAACTTATATAACCCCATATAATTTTTTTACCAAAACATACATGTTTATGTTATATTTTCCTTAACATTAAATTAAAAGTAATTAAATGTCATTTTCATACACAAGTGGCTCCATGGGGTCCTAAAATCAACCAAAGGATTTTTATAGCCATATATATCTCATAAAATAGTATTAAGATACATGTTATGGCAATTTAATATTATTATAATATTATTTTTTACCCTTATTAACCAGATTTACCCTTTAACCATGGTAAATAAAATATTTACTAAAGTTAATATTCATAATGTCTAAAAATAAAATTTACCTATTTACACAATTTTCACCTCATGATTCCAAATATGGAATCCATTTTATAAATTCAAAACACAGAATTTTCACAAATTAATTTAAAATTAATTCCCATCGTCAAAACAAAAAAGCGTGTTTTTAGGAAATAATAACTATCAAAAGATTGACATGTGTTTTTGTCTAATTAAAAAGTGAAAATACTTAAAATTAATAAATTTGCATTAATTGGTAAAAACATAATCTATTTGAACTTTAAAACCAATTAAAAAGATAATCAAACCATATAAATAAATTAGATGAAAAGACATATTTTACTTAAAATGCAGTATTTTTTACTATTCATTAAAAATGAACTTTATCATAAAAATACCAAAAATTTACCCTAAGTAAATTTTGATGTCCTGCTTCTAAATAAAAAGTATATTTTATTAAATGTAATATATAAAAGTGAAAAAAACTAGATTTAAAATGGGTTCTCCATCAAAAGGAGGTAAAACAACCTTTTAAAAATATGAGAGTATTTATGCTTAAAATTGGATTCATTCTCATTTTAAACCTCTAAATTTAGTGGATATATGTAAAAACATTTAACATAAATGTTTAATCATAATATGGTTAGTTATATTAATTCTTTTCAATACAATGGCTAGGTGTTAACTACCATTTAAAATATTAATATTATTTTATTATTATTTTTTTCAGTATGATTCAGCCTTGTGTGAAACATAAGATTTCGGAGAAACCCATTGTCATGTGTTGGGTACGCCATTGAACATAGAATCCCCTTTAATGTAAAATTAAAATTTAATTCAAAAATATTAATAAATATGAAATTTTCAAATTCTTTATTTACCTGGGATGTTATAGTTATAATGGAGTCTCTAAAAAAATTTGAGGTAACATGATCCTACCTAAGATTATATTTAGGTAGTTCCCCAGAAATCTATATGAACTAGGTCTAGCTTTGAAGCTCTAGGCTTCTGACCATTTAGGTTGAATGAAACCTTATTCTACTTTCCATGCACACATATCTCACAACATTCGATGGTTGTGTGAATGAGATTCAAAATACCCTTCCCTGTTATAACATTTATGTACTTATCACTAAGTTGGATGAGTCTATAATTCCAGAACTCTATATTTTTAGATTATTCTATTTTGGTCATTACACTTGCACATGAATTTTCATTATTGTAATGTGTACCATCCTTTAGTGATATTTTCATGAACATTGATCACCAAGTCACTTTAAAAACTTTATTGTTGAAAGTAGTGTAAAATCCTTCATCATATAAATACACTACTGAAATGATATTTCTATTGAAACCATGTATATGTATTACCCCCTTTAGCTAAATAATACTCTCAATCTGTATATGGATATTTTCATCTCCTTTTATGAAAATTTCTAAATCTTCTTACTCAACAAGATAAACTCTCTAAAATATTCATGATGTATAACTCACTAAGAATCCATGATCTTTCATTGAGTGTAAGGATGTACTAGATTCAACCACCCATTACTCCACCTAATTTTGAATAGTGAGCTGATAATTATCCACTCCATCCATCAGACTAATAGAATTTGAAATTTCAAAACATATACTTTTAGTTCCTTCCTTCAAATTTCAATAATTACTCTAGATATTTTCTCACTTGACACAATTCCAACTAGTAGGTCCTAGACTGGATGATTTTCAATACTCTTATCCCTATACTTTTCATATAGTCGATGATGGTTCTTCTGATAAAGCAATAGCCCTCTTATATTAGTATTAAATGCACAATCATTAGGTATATGGACCTCTATTCTCTTGAGATCCTCATTAAGAATGAAATTTTGGACATCTAAGGGAACCAAATCAATCTTTACCTAGAAATTAATTACTTTTTAACCATTTCATCCCAATATTTTTATAAATATGAAAGCTGTAGTATATCCCATACATCATCAGCATAAGAAACTTTGATCACTTCATTCTTGATTCAAATCATATTGAAAAAATTCACATAATTTATCATTAATTATCCTTACAATAACATCAGTCTAAAAAAATACTTATTGGGAACATATTATTTAATGTTTTAGGTTTTTCATAGATGTTTTTCATGGTTTCTATCAGCTTAGTAGTAGTCTTCTTCTCCTATATTTTGAAGCACATGTTTCATGCCAACATTATCCTTACCAAGCCCAAATCCATCTCATCCATATTTTTATATTCACCTTTCTCCATATTTTTGGTTTAATCTCCTCCTAAATGAAGTTTGAGATAATTTTATATGAGATAGTATTCTATTTACATATACTAAATTCCATAGTGAGTTCCATCAAATTGACCGATCCAAGACTTGAATTCTTCCATTGTCCTATCTTTTGATGATATCAAATACCGACAAAAAAATACGACTCTGATGAAAATTAAAAGATTACCTGAGTTTTTGAGTGTGTAAAACCTTTTTATATGATACCACTTGTTTGGAATCCCCCAAGAAAAAACCGATACAATGTTTCATGGTTGAACGTTGAGTTCACTAAAAATTTATGTACACCATTAGTTCATATTTATATAATTACAACTACTAGTACTTCCCACTTAATCCTGGAGCACTAGAATTGAGAATTCTATTGCACCAAAATCCTTGAGACCAAGAATAACACAACACACACTCCAAAAAAATATGGATCAATAATGAAAGTAAAATAGACACACAAGACTACTTGGTTCAGACATTCATTCTATATCAACGAAGAACACTGTAAACTATTATATTTTCATAAGTACAAGGATGGGTATCACTATAACTAATTAGTCAGTGATTAAAATTTATAATTTTTTTAAATAATTTGAGTAAAACTCAAAATCTTTTCCCATGTATATTTTATAGAGATAATCAGCAGGTAAAATAATTTGCACTAGCCTACAAGAAACATGATCATCCATCTATTGACTGTACCATTCAACTGAGACATCCACCAACTCAACCATAGCAGTTGGTATACTATTAACTACTATCATTCATTAAAACTAGAGAAACATGTCCAACCATCATAAGTTTATGAAATTTCAAGTAAAACCATCTGTATTTTTAAGTTAGATGTATTTTATGCTCTAAAAAAACTGAATTGAACTTCCCAAATTTGTACTTAGGATGAGTTAAATCCAATGAAACAATGTAGATTCATGATTCCAATAGTAGATACCATTTTTTAGAGGTATCCATGTTAAAAATTACTAACATTTTACAAATTTATTCAATTTTACTTAGTCCAATCATCCTCTTCAAATTATCTCTATAGATCTTCATAACTAGTTTGTAGGTTTCTTAACCCATGTAATCCATTAATATTCATTTTTTCAACCACATATTTATAGAGTGTAAAGTAGGGTTATCATTTTTAATAATAATTATTTAATCTATATACATTATAAAATACACTATAAAACCCTTAATCTTATTATATAAAAAATATTCAATCAAGCTTTTTTAATGAAAAATTTCTTTGATTCCATCATCAGACAATATGTTCTAACTCTGAGACACATTATTTAATGAATAAATTGACCATTTAAACTTTCATACCTTAGAATATTCCTTTAAAACTTAAAAACCTTTAGGTTGTATCATATACACATCCTCCACTAAATTCTTACGAGGTAAATAGGTTTTGACATCCATTTATTTTATCTCATAATCAAAATCATCTGTTATGGAAAGAAATATCTGAATAGAATTTATCATCGCAATAGGTGAAATGGTTTATCCATAGTCAATATGATGAATTTTATTATTACTATTTACTACTATGCATGATTTAAATGTAGATTCTCTATCATCCATTTCAATTTTCCTGCATACAACCAACATCTACTCTATGGGTATCTCCCCTTTCGGTGCATCTTCCAAGTTCTAAACTTAGTTAATATTAATAGATTTCATTTTAGATTCCATAGATTTTAATCATTTCTCAGAATAAAAACTATCAAATATCTCTCAATAAGTAGTAGTTATATCTCCTATGAACATTTCTCCATCATCATTTTCCATGACAAATCACATCTCTTAACTTACTAATGAATCCTACATTGAATTTCATGTTCTAAAGTACTTTGAGTAGGTTATTTTTCCACAACTCTCTGTGGAACTAGATCAACCTCCATCATAGGAACAAATACTATTTTTTTGGAATTAAACTTATACATGTTCAAATTCCCACCCACTAACTCAAGGATCGATATATTCCTTCTCATGGAATATATAAAATCTGGTCACAATTAATTTCTACACAATGGGATTATAGAAAAATTATGGCATATACTCTTTGCGATAACCAACAAATAATAGTTTTTCAGACTCATGGTTAACTATATCGGAATAAAAACATCATGTTTATACTTCAAAACCCCAAATCCTCAAATAATACATATTTTTTACATTTACCATACTATATATCATTTGGAGTATTTATGATTTCTTGATATGGAATGTGGTTTAGGAGGAATAAAACAGTCTCTAGATAATAACCCCGTAATTTAATAAGAAGGTCACACTTACTCATCATCGATCAAACCAACTTGAACATGGTACGATTCCTCCTCTTAAACACACTATTATACAATGGTGTTCTTGGTGGAGTTATTTGTGGAACAATTTTACAACTCTTAGGTATTTGGTGAACTTCTATCTTAAGTATTAACTACCCTGATTTAATCAGAGAATCTTAATACTTTTTCATAGTCAATTATATAATTTTATGTGAAAATATTTGTGATTATCAAAAGTTTCTTACTTATATTTTACTAGAAACACATTACCATAAAACTAAATTCATTGATAAAAGTAATAATGTATCTAAAACCATCACTTCTATGTGTAATCATTGGTCTATATACATAACTATATATAAGACCCAATAGTCTATAAGATCATTCACCTTTTCACTAAACATTATTCAATTATCTTTCCTAATAAACAAAATTTTCATGTACCAACTGATTTATAATCAAATGATGCTAACAATCTATATCTACAGAGACTTTGGATTCATTTCTCATTAATATATCCAGAGAAATAATTCCAAAGTTAAGTGAGATTAGAATCAACCATGATCATCTTATTATTATTTTTATAGATAATATTATTCCTATCTATAATAGACAAAAAATTTAATATATTTTCAATTCTATAAAAAATTCCATTCCTATCTGCAGCAAAAATCTTATACTTCATAGAAAATGAATATCACATCTTGTTTAAACAAGATATAGAAATAAAATTCTTGTTTATATTAAGAACATAAAAATAATTTTCTTATTCAAGAATTAATAAACTTGATAAACTTATATCATATGTATTAACTTCCAATGTATAAACTTCTACTCATTACTAACATAAATATCTACTTCACCCTTTTTCAATTCCCTCATATCTCTAAGTCTCTGTTTATCAGTATAAATTTGTGATACACACTCAACATCCTATACCCATGAGTTAGAGTTTGAGAAATTAATCTTTATAATATTAATATTTAGATAATAATAATTCTTTTATTTTAGAGAACTTCTGAACCTTAGATGTAAATCTATAATTGTTTTATAGGTTATACCTATACAGGATCTCAAAATTATTATCATTTTTATGTCATAATATACAAAAAAAAAGATATATCTATCCACGAGTATCATGTTTTATATCATTTTATTATGAAATTTTAATTAAAATACTCTCAAACATAAATTATGATCCCATAGATCATATCTATTGAGTGATCCAAGATCCATATTTCAATAAGTAATGAGTTCATGTTATATTTCTAATCACCACTTATTTATTCAGTAAGGGAATCATCGCAATCCCAAAAAATATGATTCTAGGGTAGTTTTGTAGGAAACCCTTTACCCAAATCCATCATATGGATAAAATCAGCTCTATTACTTTGGTATCCTAACTCTTAGGGGTTCCCAGCTATGTTTCACCCTAATATCATAGTGGGATTTGGTTAACTAACTTTTAATGTTATCTAATCACACCATGCCTTGCACAAGATGATCCATGGAACCCAGTTATGGAATAACCAACCAAGTTGAATGATTTAAGTCTTTCAATTTTCTATTTTTTTGTAATATCAAACATATTATTTTAAGGGGGGTTTCATTTAAAAATATAACTAATTTAATATAAATCACAAGCATATAAACTCATAACTATTGCATCACAAGAAATATTTATTATCTCATGTTTTATTCTATTATTTTTTCATTCTTCTAATTAATTATTTTTGGAAACCCGATTCCATCCACCAAGATAATGTGTTCACACCAAATTAATGTTCAACTCTTTACACAACCCATGAGTTTATGTTACTCCCCAAAAAATAGAAGCCAAATATATTTATACTTTTCGAAATTCATCTCATGGATAAGGTAGATGAAATATTCATGTAAATTATTATAGTTATATTTTATTAATAATCTACATAAGAGTAAGTTTGGATCAATAGATAATTAACCCCCACATTTTAAAATAAGGTAGAAGCCTTCAGTCCAGTCAGAAGTCTATCCTAAAGACCCCCTACATGGGGATACAATACTTAAGATAGAACCCAATCCAGGATAACATTAAATCCAAATATGTACAAACTATATTTAACAACTATATTCAAGTTCATACCTTCATTTATAAACTGAGTTGAAGGTATTTAAAAAATAAATATCATATTTATTGAAATTATCATGTATTGTTAGCATAATAATATTCTAGGAGCAATTTATCTCATAAATAAAGCATAAAATGTATTTACATCTCATAAAAATTTAATAAACATTAATATTTAAAGGAAGAAATAAATAAATAAATAAATTTTTCATTTTCAAAAAGATGAAATTCAAATATTAACTTTTAATTTTTAATTTAGGAATAAAAACACAATTTTTAAAGAAAATCATTTTAATTTATAAACATTGTATAAATAATAATAAAATATAACAAAATATTAAAATTTTAATATTTTTCCGATATCTTATTTTTCGACTAATAATGGGAATTATGATTCATAAATTATGATTGATACATATTAGTAATAGTGTATATCAATCATATTTTATAATATGAAACCAGTGATATGATATGATTGTTATCACCGCTTATGACTAGAGATGTCATAAATCTCATATCTTATTATATAATATCATCTATATTTTAGATGTGTTACAATCATTTATTTTTCCAAAAAATAGGGATTGGTCATATCTTATGATATACCATATCATATCCTATGGAATATTCCAAATGTGTGGATTTTATATATATTTTACTTTAGGATATATGGATATTTTTTGCTTTAATGAATCCAAAGAGAATAATTTCATCATATTATATTTTACAATATGGATTCAAATACTTTACGAAAAACACATTCTTTGAAAACACAGTAAATAATCATGTTGATATGTAGAAGAAAAAGAATTTATAAATATCCCTGATGGGTTTATGGAGATCATCTAATGATTAAACATGATGAGAAAACCCATGTAAATGAATATATCTTCAACAAATAATACATGCAGAAGATAAAGAAAAAAACTAGGAAAATATACACTTCCTTGTATTCCATATTTTACACTTTGACACATGCTTGATGGAGATTAACCAAGTGAAAAAATGATCCATCATCCAGAGGTGCTAGAAAATATAGTGGATCCTTGATCATATCAAGGGAATTACTGGTCACCAAAGGGGTCACTACACATTCTTCTCAATAAAAATGGTCATGTGATATTGGAGAGAGTATCATACATCTTTGAACGTATCAAGTTTACTCCAAAAATAGGGATTAAAGCCATTTTATAGTAGAACCAGAATTTATTGAAGTGTTGGAGTGTTAGTTGTATCAAATTTCATCTCATGACACCCATAAGCTACTTTTTTGGAATATTATTCATTAAACACTTCAATTAATATTCTAATACATTAATAAATCAAACTCATTGATTTATAACCGAATATATACTGAAGTAATATGATGCAGTGAAGCATTCACTCACATCCCATGTGAATCAATCCATAAATACAATCATAAAATTTCATACATGAATATTGTGGCATCACATGAAATTTTATGATATAATAAAATATTATTCCATGATTTACATATCTTTCATATCATTCCTTATTACTCAAGAGATATTTTAAACTATGATATCCTTTGATTTAGCGCACCATTATATATACCATATGATGTGTAATAATATATGTATTTAGTATACTATGAGTGCATGTTTCATATTTGTATTTCCCAGTAACATATATTGGTGAGATACCTATCCTAATAACCTTTATACTTAGATATATTTCTTACACAAGCATTGAAAATTAGCTCATCAGGGGGTGGTTGGTTATATTGTTGATAATGTCATCAGATGGATCTTAAGCAATATTGGAATTTTTTCTCTTGTTTGATGATTATGACATTTGGTTTCTCAATTGATATATACATGGAAGTATGATATCAATCCTAGATAATACATATGATGTTCTTATCTATTTGGGTGGGGTCATGTGATGTTATCATCCACTTAAGATGATTGGAATGTGATGTATTAATCAAATTCATCTATCTAGGATTAGATAATCCAGAAAATATGGGTAGATATATGGGATTAATGTACATAATTCCTCATGGTTACTTGATGTCTTATACAAATGGATCACATAAAAATAATACTTTCATATGATGTAGATGGTGGACACAAGAATGGAGATATTTGTGTTTGAAAAAATCATTCCAAATCCCCTTTTAACATGTGTATAATTGGTGGTTTAACATTTTCCATTCTTTTATTATATTTATGTATTTGAGAATACATGATTTTTTTCAATTCAAAAAATAGTCATGGGGTTACTATTTACATTCATACAAATAATGATCATGTTTTTTAAACTTTGAGAGTTACACCAAAAGTGTTTTAGAGGATATATAAAATAACTTATGTATTTAATTTCTAAAGTGATTATATATGATGTAACATGTGTTTAGAATGATTGAATGATTTTTGAAAATGTAGATTTTAGATGTGATTTCTTGATTTTTTTCATATGATGTGACATAAGATGAAAGTCTATTAATTATATGGGAAATTTTGTGCAATTTGGAAAATGTTAGATTGTATAATAAAATGAATATGACCATGGTGTATTCTATGTCACGGATTTGATGGAGTGCATCATGGTGTAATGAAAGTCACTATTTCATGGTATAGTTCAATTGAATAATTGATCCATGAGATAGTGAATTAATTCCTCCAGTATTCAATCCCAAAAACTATGATATTTAGTTATTCATCATGTAATGGTGAATTAATAGAGTTTGAAAATTTGATAAGTCCATTTAATCATTAAATTAACTTTTAGTGACTAAATGAAAATTTATCAATTGGTTGAAACATATGTAACATTTATGAAACATTCATATTTATATTGGTCAAATGTTTCGAGTTCCTTGATACCTATATATGCAAGTTTGATTATATTGTGATGAGACTCTACATATAAATTACACAATCCAATTTTCCTTACTCTCATTCTCTCCCACCATTAAAAAAGGTTCTATTAGAGCTTGGTGATGAGAGTGATCCTACCCAAGTGTCAAGTGAATCCCAGAATCTGTTGATATCTCTCGAGGAAGGTGCCATCTAGCTTCTTCTCAGTGCTCACTCATAAATTATTTTGAAAATATTTGATAGATCAAATAAATTAGTTTAAGGTATACCATTCTTTTCATTCATTTTTATTCATTAAAAATATATAGATAGATTATGGGATTAATGTACTTTTGGGGTTCAACTTCTACTATGTTTAAAATGTTAGACATTCCCTCTGAAACTATTTACCTTTGGGTTTGGATGAAATGGGTAAGATATAACTAGAGGAACTCAGTGTGGTGTGGGAGATAACAGATCAAATTATATTAATTCAGAGGTATATTATTTCATCTCAAATTCACAATAAAACTTATATGGATCGTAGAAATTAACCATAGAAATATGATGATTGTGACTATTTGTATTTGAAAGATGTACTGAGATTTAGTCATCAATATATTGAAAAGAGAGGTAAGTTATATCCATAGTATGTAGGATTTTTTAAATCTATGAGATAATTGAAAAATTTTCTTATAAGTTGGATTTTTTATAATGTTATGAAATATTTTATAATGTATTCCATGTTTTTCTGACGACAATTTATCAATCAGACATAAAACGTGTCATGAGACTCGATGTAGCTAATTTGGAGACTTATGAATATTTTATAAAGAAACCTATTTGGGTTGTGTATTTTGAATATAAGATTCTTATAGGAAAACAATTTCATTAGTGTTGGCATTAAGGTAGAATTTAATGATCTTGGGAGATACACTAAAGACATAAGTAGAGATATAGAAGCAATGGTCATAGTTTTCCATGAGGATTCGTTCTTAGTGAATTTTTGGGGATAATTTTTTTTATGTCAGGGAGAATTTTAACCCCTTGATCTATTATCTATATTTATGAAATTTGGTGTTAATGGGGTAAGTCAAAGAGGCACACAATTTAGATAACGGTAAGCCAGATCTTGCAAGATAAACTAGTATAGTAAAAAAATTTCTGGTAGCTAAATCATGGGTAGGAAAAAATTTAATTTAATTATAAGATATAACCATGAAACCTGAATATTTTATATATAATGTAATGCATTTTTAGGAACATAGATTCCCTAATAGTGTGTGCTAACAATATATTCAAATAATTGTAATATAGAATTGTATTTTAAATATTATTACATTATGAAAACCCTCATTCTTCTCATATTTTTTAATATGGGACCTTTTATGGGTTCTAGTGAGTGAAATTTTAGATTTTTCCAAAGAACAATTATTTTCTATTGATGATCATTCCGATCATAACTGAATAAAAGGGTAGTTCTTGGTGATTTCAACACATCTTGGATCTCTTCTTATTTCTCTTATGTATTATATTCATCTCCATTGAATTTGGTCTTAGAGATGTCAAATACAAGAATCAATGGATATGGAATGCATTATATTATATATCTTTGTAGGTGTTTTTTTAGGATTTGACCTTTTTGTATGACATTGGGCCACAAAAGTTTTATATTTTTTAAAAAATTCTTGTTTAGGTAATTAAATCACATACTTTCTACGAGATTAGATAATTTCATTTGCAATTAATTAATTTTGATTTGTTATTTTATTAAATTTCTTGATTTCTATTTAAATAATGGTTCAAGAAAATATAGATTTTTTTTCGGAAAAATGGTGTTTTATAAAAAATGACTTTTTTATTAACCATGAATTTTTAGATTCGGAAATTGAATTTACAATTGAAATTTTCAGAATTGGAAATTTTTGGATGATTTTAATATTTTTCACATGTTATCATTTTGTTACCAAAGTGTATATCATATTATTCGGTAAATAGATTCATTTGAAAACTATGATTAGAGGGTTATTTTTTAAAATTTCATATATTTAGTTCATTATTATTTCTAAAAAAATTGTGTGCATTTTTAAAATGGATTTTATTGAGACCCTATTTTGAAACCTCTATGTTTTATTTGTGTAATATTACAGGCTTAAGGAACATGTGTTTAAGAGAGTAATAGTTGAAAATATTTGGGGCTAAAAAGAGACACCCAATTCCATTCCATGTTAATTTGGATAGTTTCAGGTTGTTTGAATGGATAAATATTTTTTTACATGTGATGATTAGAGAGTGATGACTAGGCACTGAGGTGAGAATGTTGATTCTGTTAGGATAATTCTTTAAACAAAGATCTTATAGTCCCAACACATAATCCCTTCTATGATTCCATCATAAAATCAATTGGTGTTAGGACGAGCAACCCACACAACATTATATGTTATCCAACACTCCTTGAAGAAACTGATGTGGGATTTTGGTTTACACTCATAAATCCTCCCCTCAAATAAAATAGCACAAATCTAATACCCCCTTCAATGATAATCTACAAGATCTAAAAATCTTTTACCATCATTTTCTCATCACTGGTATATGCCACCTAACAACTGATATTAGTAATACTTTCAATATAAGGTTCCACCATGGTTCCAAATGCTTAAATTGAACTACCATTATCATTATCAACTTGATTTATGGATATTCTGCCCAAATTACACATGGATATTTCCTGGATATAATACCACTTTTTGGGATTTTTTTTACATCCCAAACCTTCCAGGACCAACACATAATCCCTTCTAGGGTTCCATACTGAAACAAACTAGTGTTAGGAAGAGTTTCACATCCGATATTATTTATTATCAAAGACACCTTGTAGAAATCATTATGGGATTCGGGTTTTCACTCAATAGATTCATGACATATATCTTGTTAGAGATGTATTTAATATATTATTCTCAAAAAGCTATAGTATGTGAAGATTGGGGAAATAAGAATTTACTATTATATATTTAAGAAACCATGAGTTTCCATAAAAAATCATAGAAATAGGAAATTTACATTTCATTTTAAGAAAAATGATATACTCCTTAGATTTATTAAAATAAAAAGTTTTAATATAATTTTAAGAATTGATGTGTTTTTAAATGGTATTTTCAAAGAGAAACCTTTTTTTGTTTAGTCAAAATTAAATGTTTTCATTTTTTTTCTAGAAAATTATGATATTTTAGTTTAAAATACCATTCTTAGTTTTAATTGTTGGTTTTTAAAACATATGGATAAATCAAATTTTTATTATAAACTTTTATGATAAATTATCATTAAATTTTTATATTTCTCTTGCATATAAGTACATTGAAGACTTTGGTAAAATACTACTATGTTTATAATCACTCCCTATATGTGTACTTTAGTGGAAATGTAGACATTATTGACTATAATGTAGGTAGGGTATTTTTTCTATCAATGGTGATTTATATATCCACTTTGGAGATATAGTTATGGATTGGCTGGATCGATGTCTGAGATCATCATTTTGGGTCAAAATGTGTCTTATTTGGATTAGTTAAATATTTTATTTACCTTTGTTATATAAAAAATGTTTTTACCTGGAAAATCTGTGTTTAAAAGGTTATTATTTTAATGGGATTTAATTTCATAATTCATCTTTGGGTTTGTGATTTTGATGGAAAATCATTTCCCAGGTTATTTACTTTATCCCTCCCATCTTGTTGGAATCCTCTAGAAATTCAAGAATACACTTGAGGCTAGGTGGTATCCCAGATTGTCTCTTGGGAATTTATTATATTAGGTTAAAGAGTTCCATCAGGGATACTAGTAATAATTAAATAAAAAATTATATTATAATTTATATCTATGAAAACTCATGACAAATAATAGCCTAAAATATACCTAGTCTATCTGTTTTCCAAAAATGTAACACAACCTAAAAACCCCAAAATAAAACAATAATACCCCAGAAAATAGTAAAGTGATAACCCAATCAAAAAAATAAAACAAAAATAGCCACATGTTCATATTTGAGTTAGACATCATCACCTTCCCTAAAATATTCATCCAGACTCATATCACCAAGACTAAGGAATCCTCATGTTCTGGTACCTTTCCCATACAGGGATTATAGGGAACAATATCTACACACATCCCAAGGAGACATGTTTAGTGTGTAAATAAATTGTAAAATATAGGTGGTCACTTACTAACCCATACTAACCTACCATATAACTATTTATAAGCAATAAAAACACAATATAAGAATTAAATAAATACATATCTATAATCAATATATTATATAACTTCTAAAAATAAATATACTAATTCACTAAGGGTTTTATTTTACATATTCTAGAAACCCCATAAAAAATTAAACCATACATGCTTCAAGGAACTCTCAAAATCTATGTTGGTTGATAAAGAACATATTCATCATTGGGAAATCTTGAAAAAAAATAATGTACCATATTCACATCCATATAGGGAATGGGATAAAATAATCATATTCTAGGATTCACACTCATGTTAGAAAAGGGCAAAGCATAACAAATTCCATATAAACCCATGTATAAATCTACATTTAATATCATTATTGACATTAGGTATCCACAAATAATTTATAACAAATTCACACCCTATTAACATCTAAAAATAAACAAAATAGCACACACACATAGAAAATAACACACATAAACACACACAGACAACAGGCACACACACACAAACATATATATATATATATATATAATTATATTATATAAGATGATAGATTTTAAGAATATGCTAAAAAAATTATATATATGAAGACAATACCATAATAAATATAGCTATGTAGAACAAAATGTATAAATATTATCAAATTAGTAGAACCCCAACTGATTCTAATCCATGTCAAAACTAGGTTTTATAAAGAAAATATTTAGAAGAAGAACCCAATTTTGGTTGATTCTTATTCTTCACCGATGAAATTATCCACTCTAACACTATGATAATTTTGTAATGTATAGGGGTCCCCTTCAAATTAATTAGTTGAAGCCTAACATGAAAGATGAAATGTAAAATACACCACCATCGTAAGAATTTTTTAAATGTAAAATATACTTATTTAGGTATTTTTTTGTTTTTATATGAGATGCAAGATATTAAATATAACCTTATTTTTTATAACACATAATCATTGTAGAACCTTGGAGCTAAATTAAATCATTAATAAAGGATTATTCTATTATATCCACAAATATTTTTGAAACCTATATGGGGGGGAATTTAACTATTTTAAAATTTCAAATAGATGATATATAATATGGAAGATGGGATGGAAGTCCTTTGTTATCTCTACTAAGGGATATATCCTATTTTAACGTTGAGAATTAATGGATCAACCATGGATAAGTAATCCCCTTGAAGAAGAATATAAAGGAGATGATAGTATATGGTAAGAGTTTCAGGGGCTTGAATATGAAAAAAAACTAGGTCAAAATATTTATAATGGTAACCAGGATTATTTAAAATAATAAAATTTCCATTGTTTAAAAAAACCATGAAATAACCCTAGAAACCCTTGATCTAGTCACCCAAACCAACTCGTGGAATGTATTGAATGGGTTTTTTGATCCCCAAGGTCTAGAAACAAGTGTCAGGGCAGCAAAATGTACTCTTTCGGAATGATTTGTCCCAGATAAATAACATTTAAAATGAATTGGATTTATAGGAACATTATGGCATGGAATGGTTTTTCATTAGACATCCATGCATCAATATAATAACCAATTAAAAATGAAATACATGCCAAATATTACATAGCTAAAAATAAACATCCACCTCAAAGATAAATATAATAAAAATTGTAATAGAAATCAAGATACATTAATAACTAACCTGAACAATACAAAGGTGATCCAAAATACCCCAAATAAACTAATAGTACCATGTAAACATCTCCACATTACTGATGGTCACCATCCATCACAATTTCTCCAATAGAAATTAGGAGAGATGGAATTCCATGTGCAAGAGATTCTCAAAATATGGAATGAGAACCTACAAAATCCACTTATTTAACAAACATCGAGTGGTGAAAATTGGGTTTTGGATATGTATTTCATTTTTCAAAACGATCAAGTAACACTAGATTGAAATAAAATTTTTAAAAATAGGTTTTTATACTAAGTGATGAAAATAATATCACAAACATTTTGTAAATCCTATTTTGAAAACAAAATAATACTTTAAAATAATATAATTTTATTTACTTTTTAAAACTATTTTTCAAAATACACATTCCAAAATCATTTTTAATTCATCTCTAGAAGAAGGTAATAGAAACAATCTAACACGTCCAAATAAAACATCAACATATAAATTCCAATAATCTTCATGATACAAAAATAGGACACTAAAATAAAACAAGTCCAAAGAAATCATAAACCAGAAGAAAGTACCAATAAAGAACTTCCAAATAGAGGATACATGTAAAATAAACATATAAGAGACATATAAAACTAAAATATAAAGGGATGAAAAATAAAATAAAGAGTGAAGAAAAATCATACTAATATATATACATAGTGCAGTAAAAATAAAATATATATAATCATGGGAAAATCCTAAACATACAGTGGTATAATCCTAGCTATATTTGGGTAGAATCATCTTTTATCATAAATGATGAAGTTCCTTGAGAACATCCACTTGGATTTCTCTAAATAGACTCACTGATTTCAATCCCCTAGTATGGGTCATAATACAAAACTCAGGGATACTGGTCCATCTCATCAATAAAAGTAAAAAAATCATCATGAAATCCCACATTATAATGTTTATGATCCCCATGATTGTAATAGTATAGGGTGAGAAAGGATGTGTGAAATATCAAACACACTTCACTAATAGACCAAAAAAGAAAACCATGCCTATAACATACCTAAACCCACCCTCTTACACCCTTCTGACTAAATTTGTCACATAAATCCACATAAACATCAACAAACATCACATTCAAGGTTTATATTAAATTATATGTCATGGATCTTAGTCAAGGGTGTTTCTCAACTCAATAAAAACTCTTTATATAAGGTTCCAATTGAGCCCTGTATTTAAAAATTAATAATATATTTACAAAAATAATTGATAAAATACCATTTAGAAATCAATTTTATTTATAAATATCATTTCAAAGAAGAAAAACGATTTTCATGACATGTTTTAAAAAAAATCTCAAAGGAAATCCATTTTGAAAAACCATTTCAAATCCAGTGACATTTTAAAAACATCCTTTGAATTATTGAAAATTTGTCTCATTTAAAACACCCTTTAAAACAAAGGTAAATTTAAACTTTAAAACAAAACATTTTAATTAAATATAAGAAAAATAAGGTCTAATATCACCAAATTATTATAAATACACTATAAATATTGATATCAATAAGGAATAAAAGAATGAAATTAAAAAACATGTTAAATTACATATAAGAGAAATTAACAAACCATTACCCCTCAAAAATCATGATTTTTCCATGTAAAATCAATATAAACATTGAAAAACCCCTTTTTAAATTCCAATAACATTGAGAAATCATATTAGACACTAATATTAATTCATATAATGCATTATTTTTAAGGAAAACATTTTCAAAAACTCAAACACCACATGTCATGTTAAGAAAAAGTATTGTCATGTAAACACCTACTTAGGTTAAACGTAGATGATGAAAATACTTCAATTATGAAGAGATAGAAGTATGTAGAAGTTTATTAAGACCCTCAAAAACATAAACATAAATATTTAGAACTAAATTACACCTACGGTTCAGCCAACACCACCATGAGGCAAGATAATGTGTGAAGAAACAATGAAGAAATGAAAGGAGGGGAGAAAAGATAGGCCAAACCTTGAAGTATCCACTGAGGATCAAAGGAAATAATACAAATCCCACAAGATAATAATGGATAGTTTATAACTGGGATTCCCTTGGTTTGTGTCACATAAATGGAGAGGAGGTGGAAGCCCTAAGGGATTAAAAAATTAGGGAAAACAAAAAATTCCACAATTTTAATGTTCTGGGTTGGTTTGATGGTTTGATTTGATGGTTTACTGAATCATGTACAAAGTTTTTGTCCCTCACTGAGCACACATGGGATACATCACATGATTTGGTTTCATGTTTGAATACATCATGTAATAACTATACAAACCAAAATTCTAAAATTGATAGAAACTCTTTCATGGTCATCATAGGGTTTATCCAAATCATGAAAAAGTAACAATTCTATGTTTTTTCCTGAAGTTTTAAAAAGAATAGACCCAAACCTTGATAAAAATGAAGAAATGAAGAAATAAATAAATAATAAGTAAAATAAGATTTAGGGTGTGACACTTTTTTTGGTTCCATCTTGGTACTCTGTGAGAAAGCATTATCCACCCAACGACCACTAGGTACCGGTTTTTAGTATACTAGGTACCCATTTTCTAGCCTAGAAGGTTTCCCAAATCACACTAGATACTAAAAGGTACCTATTACTAATACGTCATGAACATAGTGCCACTACTATACCAAAATGTCATTTTACCCTCTATCATATATTCCATTACTCTTACATATCCTTACAAAATCCATCTTCATCGGTTTATTAGATAAAAACATAAAAATAAGGTAAAATAATGAAATAAATGATGCGGGGAATTTGATTTTATATTGGTAGGTATCCATAAACTAGTTCAAAAGAAAAATCCAATTCTTAATTCAGAGAATATACCCGAATATATTCTTTTTGGATATTGAAAAATTCATTAATAGTGGGTGTTATAAAAATCCACATTTTAGTATTAATTCCCCATCTGTAAGTTTCATTTTTTTTGAAAAAAATGGTCTATATACCAAACCGAGCTAAAATATATTAAATTTTATTATATTATGTTAATATATTGAAGAATAAATGAGATAATAAATATTATTATAAGAATCATATATATAATATAATTATGAAATCTAAAAGAGGATAATAAACATAGGAAAATAAAAATGACTTCAAGATTGAAGTATTCTTCCATGGGGCCTCCCATGAAAATCACAACATCGAGTATATATATATTGAATATAAAAAATTTTAAATATGATAGAAAATCTGAGAACGAAATGTAGAAATATTTTGAATTGTCTTTAAAGTTCTATTTAAGGTTATATATAGGAATGGAAAAACAGAATGTGACTGATATATGGTTGTTGGAATTACATATAGTTTCTTGGAATACATATAGTTTATGATTAAATTAAAATTGTTATAATTAACATATAACCCATTTATATAATTTAAATAAGTATTATATGTGATGTATTTTAAATTTATTATAAAAAAGTTAAATCTATTAAATAATTAAGGAATGAAAATAAACAATATGTCATGTTTTACATTAAAATTTTTATTGTTTCTAATTTTTTAAGTATTGTGTATATTTATTTAAAAGTTAAATTTATAATATTAATATTTTAAATTTAATAAAATGGTTTCCATGTTTGGTATTAGGATTCTAATATTATGTAAGAGGTCAATTTCATAATTGGATAAAAATATAATTAACATGGGTGAATAGTGAAATACGTTTGTAAATATTAAATACAGTGAAATATCATAAATATTTTATATAATACATAAACTAAAAAATACATTAAAAACTTAACAAGTGAGGGAATCCTGACCCACCTTCTTATTTTCCATTTATGAGCCACGTTCTACTTAAAAATGAAATTCCTTAACCATTATGGAATGGGTATATATAAATTCGTTACTCAATATAATAAATTAAAGGACCCATCCTTTATCCATTCATAACTACACTTATATTTTGGTTTCTGATGAACCCCATGTATTTGCGGCTTGGTTTGAGAATTCTTGATGATTACTTGGTTTTTAGTGAGTATGGGTTGTTATATTTATTGAAAAAAGTTATCTAAGGAACTCAAGTGTATAAAGAATCTTGATCTAGTCTTTATGGTGATAAATATCATGGAAGGAAGTTTCATGATGTAGGATAGGGATTTTGAGAAGGGTCGGTGGTCAGATGAAGTGATATGATTTCAGTTTGAGTGAATTGTAAATCCACATTTTTAATTTCATAAAGTGAAAATTCACATAGATTTTTATGTTACATACCCAATTTGGTGTCATAGTATTCATTTAATAATTTCATGTAGTTGTTTTCACTATGTAGGAAAATAACGTGGCTGATTTAGCCACATAACCATTTTTGGAATTTACATATCCATTTTCTAAGAATGACATATCTGGTCATCCATCTAAGTGAATGAAAATTCACATTGATGATCCACAAAGGAAAATTTGCTACAAATTCAACGTTTTTTGAGAACCACATAGTTGTTTTCAATATAGCATATTATTCCTCATGTAGTTGATTCTGATTTATCTCTATGAATGATTTTTCCCATGTTTTCAGAATCAAAATCTTATTGCGAAAATTTATTAGTAAGAAGCTAGAATGGTTTTTAATTCTTCCATATTCATGAGTTTAATTTTTTAAGGCGTGACTCTGGCATGTCTTCAAAGATATTGTAGTGATTCTTAAAGATATTTAAATAGTGATTTTAATATCATATAAATATTTGTTAATCCAAGATTCAGATAGGTCTTTTCTAGTTTTCTCAAAGATCATGATGTTATAAATAAAATATGGATATCATGGATTGTTATCCTGATGGAGTAACTAAAGAGAGAGAATAGAGATCATGGGGTCTATCCCCTAAATAGTAACTGAAAAATGTAAGGCGTTTTGATGCGCAATGGAGAGATAATAGTGTGAGACACCAAAAAATAGTGGTGAGTCTGAAGCCATGATTTTTTTCTTCACTGATCAACTTCTAATAAAACACACATCTTTAAAATATTGAATTTTAGTCTGATAATACCCGTGATATTATTTCAAAACTAAACTATGGGTGATAATTCATTGTATATCATAAAGGATCAAGAAGTGGATATTTGTTATTTTTTTCCAAAGAAAACTAGTTTTTATGCCAATCTTCTTTACTTTCCTAAACATTATTTATACTATACTTAATAGTTGCGATATTGGGTGTAGCCCCTAATATTTTTGGTGGGGTATTGCATGAATAATTTTTAGAGGATTTCACATGGGTATATATTGAGAAGAATCTTTGGTTGGGGGAGTAACCAACCATGATAAAAAGGAGGCTCACATTGAGACTGAACCTTATAAAAATATTATGTTTCTATGTTATTTCCTTTTACTAAATCTGAGTGAGGTTTATTAGTTATAAGAGTGGATCATATCATAATAGGTTATAATAGTTAGTTTTAAGAAGAAGAAAAGTAAAAAAACCACTCTTAGTTCAACCCTCATCCCCAATTCTTTGTGGTGCAACACCTCCTTGGGCACTTTTATTGGTATCAGAGGATGGTTCCTCTATCAAGATCCACTATGTAATGAAGATGGAAAATCTAAATTTTTTAAATAGTAGGGGTGTCCCTATATTCAATGGAAAGAACTAGCATGGTTGGAATGATATGATGTTTCCACATCTCCTATCTCTGCGACTCGAACATAAATATAAATTAATATTAGAATTCCCACTTATTACTGAAGATGATCCTTTGAAATTTATTCATAAGAGAAAAAGGGAAGTTTATTGAAAGTCTCAAAACTCCTTTTAAGTCCCCTTTCAGAAAACGTTTATGAAAAAATTATGGGACTCGAAATTCCAAGGAAAAATGGGATAAATTAGAAAAAAATTATAAATGAAATGTGAAATTCAAGGAGGCCAAATTGAAAATTTTGAGATGAAAATTCAAAGATATCAAGATGAATGAATAGAAAAACATTGATGACTAATTAACAATAGTCAATAAAAATTTTAGTAATATTTGGTGTTTTGAAGAAAAATATATTATTCCACTAATATCAAAAAAACATGAGAAATTTTTATAATAGGATTGATCTTAAAGTTTTATCTTTACAATAGAGAGAATATATTACTCCATCAATTACAAAACATTATAATTGATAGTGAAATGAAAATTATCTCATCTTTAAATAATAAGATCAAATATGAGATGGCTTTTGAGGCCATGGAAAAAATCAAGACAAAAAACGATTATGTTCCCCAATCATGTAGATCTAATCATGAATTTTAGGATGAAGATTAAAACAGAATAATTACCCCCATATTAATGAAATTAAAAAAATGTAAAGTTTAAGTGTAAATTTTAACTATCACAATAATGTTACAATTAGAATGACATTGGAAATTTTTCCATAAATCTTCCTATGAATAAATAGTCTAAACATGGGTTATATAATGAGAATCCACAAAAGAATAAATGGTGTGAAGGTTGAAAAGATTCTACCAAATTTGGTGGAATCATGAAGTATTTATTTAAATGTAAAATAAGAATCTATGTGCGTAATGAAGAAGGTGAGGACACCACATCATGTACCAAATCAGAAGATGAAACTAATTTGATGGATAATATAGAAAAAGGGTTTGATACCTCTAGTACATAAAATTATTAATGTGAATGATTAAAGCTCGATCACATGTTAAAAAATAAGTTATAATCTTGTATTATGAAAAACAAAAAACTCAAGAAGGAGAAGAGGACACTATTGAATGAAATAAGGGAATATTTCTGAATGAAATAAGGAATATAAAAATAAAGTGATTTTTTATATATATGAAAATAAGAGACACAAACATAAAGAATATTAAATGGAGAAGATGGTAAAAGTCCTTGGATAAAAAAACTTTTCCTCAAAGAAGAAGAACACTCTAAGACTCAATCAGAATGTCTTAATGATCCTAATTATTTGAAAAAGATCAGATAACATTTTAATAAAGCTATTGAGATCATGTAAGAATCATAAAAAATGATGAAAATAGCGGTACAAAGAAGTATGTTAATTTATCTCCCCAATAATTTAAAAATAAACCCATTTTCTCAAAAAAATAATTTCTTAAAATCAATTCAAGACCTGTCTAAACTATGAAGACCAATGATAAATATCCATCAAAATCAATGGAAGAAATAGATTCTATATTAATATCATTTCCCTCAAAGAAGATATTTCCATAGTATATGGACATACAACATCAAAAATGTTCAGGATAAAACTATTATCCATATAGAAGATCAATTATTAGAGGATACAGTTGGTGTGGTGGTGTGTTTAGGAACAAATCCTACTCATGATATTATTAAATGTCTCTACCATAAATGAGACCTGGACCAAGGGGGAGATATTCTGAGAAAAGGAAAATAGATTTTCACAACAATCGAGTAGTGACCAAGAATTAATTATATATTTCAATGAAAAATAAATTTTATTCATTAGAATAAATCTATAGTAGATTTTATCATTTCATGAATATTTTTAAAAATATTTATGGCCTATCTGCCAAGAAAAATTCCCAATGATAATAATGTAGATGGAATTTATAATATGAAGAAAGAAAAATATTGTTTTGGTGAAGTCTCTTTGAAGGATAGCATGAAACCCAATTCATGGATACTCGATAGTGGGTTTTCCTCATGCGTGGCTAGTGACACAAAATTTTTGATAAATATTGAGAATCATGAAGAAGGAGCGGTAACATTTGGAAATGATTATTCTCTAAAAATAAATGGAATTTTCTCAACCAATATTGAATCAATAAATCTATGTCAAATGATGCCTTATTGTTTGAAGTGTTGAAGTATAATTTACTCATTTCCAATGAACTTTAAGATGATATAAATTATATGGTATTCAATAAAGATACATGTATCAACAAAATCATAGGATATGGAAGGATCCTTACTGAAGGGTGAATAACCAATGGTAATCTATTTGAAATTGGTGATCCTAGTGATTCCTATTACCTGAGTACCAAAGATGAAAAAAATGTATGGCATAAAAGGCTTGGTTATATTTTCCAAATAAGTATGAGTAAAATTTTAATACATTATGTTGTGAGAGATCTTCCCAACCTGAAGTGAGAAAAGGATTAAATCCTTGAATCCTGTCAAAAAGGTAAAATTGATAAGGATTATAAAAAAGGAGTGAAAATTCTATCTTCCAAGACTCTAGATCTCAGTAATACTTATTTATGTGTTCTAATGAGACCAAATTATACTATAGGTGATCTATATTTCATTATATTTATGTATTATTATACTCAACTAACTAATGTCATTTTTATTCAACACAATTCAGAGGAAATCAAAATTTTTAAAATTTTCATAAGGTAGGCTAAGAAGGAGTTGGGTCTCGATATCAATAAACTGAGGTCATATAATCGTAATGATTTTAGATGTTCTTATTTTGAAAGTTATCTTTCCAAACTTGGAATCAAGAATCATTATATCACACCATATAATCCACAATAAAATTTAGTAGGTGAAAGGAAGAACATAAGAATATCTGAGATGGAAAATACTATGTTAGATGGACACAGCATCTCAAATATTTTTGAGAGAATTTTCAGTATTTTCATACACACACTAAATTTGCATATACTAATATTATAAACACAAAAGACACCATATGAAATGTGGTATAATAGAAATCCAACTATAAAATACATCACAGTTTTTTGAAGTCCTTGAATTGTAAAAATCAAGAGAATAAATTTGGTAAATTTTGAAGAGAAAGATGAGGAAGGAAAATATAAATGATGTTTCAACTCCAATTTTAGTTGGATACAAATTGTTCAACGATGAATATGCAATAATTTTTAATCATAAAATATTCAAAAGAATCATTAAAAGCAAGTTTATGTAATAACATCAAGGCTAGATATAACTTATGTAGTAACTCTATGTGGAATATTTTAGAGTGACCTAAAAGATTATCACTAGTTGGATTTTAAAATAATACTAATATATGTTAAAGTAATTCTAAACTATAGTTTTCTATATATAAATAGTACTGATTTTAACTTTTATGTATTTAAATATGTATATTGGTTTGGTGACTGTATGGAAAAAATATTAACTTTCAGTGGAACATTGTTTCTGGGAGAGGGTCATTTTAGTTGGCATTGTAAGAAAAATAATTTAGTGACACTAATCTAAAATGGGATATAATATATTACAGATACACATTCTTTTACCTATATTATTTGGAAACAGATACAGTTTGTATATTTAATGATTGAAACTGATAGACTGCTGAAAATTTCCTCTAATAATCAATGTGAAATATGGCTATCAAAAAATATAAAACAATATTCATGATCTAAGAATATTTATATAAGTTATCATTTTATCAATGAAAATTTTTAAGGAAGAGATATCAAGCTAGAATACATTTCTATAAAGGATTAGATTCCATATATTTTAACCAATGGTATGGAAAGAGAGTGGTTAGTGGAATTAAGGACGAAACTTCATGTTCATACTTCTCCTATCGCTTGAAATATTCTTAGTGAAAATTTCCCCATGAACTTGAACATATATTTATTTGAGATCCCCCACAATATTTTTGATTCAGTTTCCAAAGGTGTAGATAAGTCCCTAATGAATGGGGGTATCAATTATAGGGGGAGTTACAAATTTGATAATGTGAAAGATTTTTACTCAAGGATAATAAATCATGCAATTATATTTTGATCAAGGTGGTGAGGAACATAGTATCCCACTAGTGTTGAAGTAGTGGTCTTTGAATAATTATCCTCAATGGTGGTGAAGGTCATGACACATCATAGAGTAAAAATGGTGTTCTTCAATGATTATCTCTCCTAAATGTTGTGGAAATGATTCTTCTTCTTCATAGAACAAGTTTTTTCTTTAGGTATGGTAAGATATGGTTTTCCAATTTATTTTCAAAAAATCTAAATGGGGTGATTGAATAACCTCGGGGTTTTTTTGATTAGTTTCATAAATATTTAAGATAACATGGTTCTTAGGTTGTATGGGTTGTTGTGTTTTTTGAAAAACTAATTTTAGGAACTCATAAGTTTAACTGTTCTTGGAATGTTTGTATAGCGATAGATATCATAGAAGGAAGTTTCATGATGTAGCCAAAATTGTTCGGAAGGGTTGGCAGTTAGATGAAGAGATACTGTTTGATTTTGAGTGATTTTATAATCCAAATATACAATTTCAGAAAGGGGGGATTCATGTGGCTATTTATTCTATGTATATGAGTTGGTGCAGTGGGATTCATGTAATCATTCCACGTAGTAATTTCCACTACGTAGGAAAATCATGTAGTTGATTAATCCATTTAGCCATTATTTGAATTCACATAGCCATTTCTTGAGAACAACGTAGATAATTGGTGATATAGGAAAATGTTGATTTTTTTATCTAATTCACATAAGAAAATGTGTTACAAAAACTATGTCTATTTAGAACCATGTATCTGATTTCAATGTAGCTTATTATACTTCATTTATTAGATCTTGGTTACATTCTATGAAGATTTTTGTTTGTTAAAAGTTTTTAGAATTCAGATATTCTAGTGAGAAATTATTATGATGATTCTTGAATGATTTTGAATTCTTATATAATCATAGCAATCATTTTTCAGGTTGTGATTACATGATATTTTAAAGTAACTTGAAGTGGTTTGTAAAGATATTTAAATGGTGATGTTAATATGCTGTAAAATCCTTTTTGATCCATAATGCAGATAAGGTCATTTCTAGTTGTCTCATAGATTGGGGGTGATAAATAAAATATAAATATTCTCGAGCGTGATCTCTATAGAGTAACATAAGAGTGAGAATTAAAATCATGGGTAGTATCCCCTACATGATAACTGAAAATGGTAAATCTTATTGACACACTGCAAAGAGAAAATAATGATAGATACAAAAAATAGAGGTGAGTCTGAATCCATGCTTTCTTTATTCAAAAATCAACATTTGATGAAAAATGTGTCTTCTAGATATCGAATTTGAGTCTATGAATATTTTTTCAATATTTTTAAAACTTCACTGTTGAAAATAATTTCTAACATATATTGAAGGCTCGAGAAGTGGATCTTTGTTCTTTGTAGCGAAAGCAATCTGGATTTTCTAGTGATATGCTTAATTTTTATAAACATATTTTTTGTTGAAGTATGAAGTTGTGATGTTGGTTGTAACTCCTAATGTGTGTGTTGGGATGAAACATGAATTCTTGTAAGAGGATTTCTCTTGGGGATATTGGGAAAATAATTAGTGGTTGGTGGATCTAGTGGTATATGGAAAAGAGTAGACTCACATTAAGGTTGAATCTTATAAAATATTATGTTCCCATTCTATTTACTTTTACTTAATCCAGGAAATATTTATTTATAATTAGATTTTATTGGATCCTAAATGTTAAACTAAGGTTGATTTCAAAAGGATGAAAATTTTAAAAAGAACCATAACTGATTCAATTCCCCTCAAGTGGTGCAACACCTCCATAGGCACTTTGGATTCATATATAATAAATACCCAAATTACATAATTTTTATATTATCTCATATTTTAGTGATTTTTTCCATAATATGAATTCCCAACTCCTTCATTATAGCTATGTTTTATCAAGGAAGACATAATTCCATTAGTATAAGTATCTTGAGCTTATCTAACATTTTAATTTATCATATCATTATTATTTTTCTTAGATATTATTTATAAATCTAATAAAAATTAATATTAATATTAGACTTCTATAAAATTGTATTAAAATAATATGTGAACAACTTATTACTCATTCATTATATAATGTTAATTTTTTAGTTCGTTTATCCACCTACATGAATAATGTTATGCTTTTTTTATATTGTAAGAATGGATTATTATATGAACATAAATGTTGTGAAGATATCCCTATAATAGTACCTATTATTTTATGTCAATGAAGAAAGCAATATAATGGCCCTTGAATCTCTCCACTTGTAGGACGTGTGTCTGTGACTAGCACTGAGGGTATACAAATCAGACACATGGGAGGCATTACACTCTACGAAAATTTAAAGGGTAAGATATAATATGATAAAACACTAAAAAACACCACATATAAAGAAAAATAAATCCTAATATATGTAATTTAACACATAAAATGACACATCCAAAAATAAAATTTCAAGTACTAAAAGTAAATACTCAATAGGGAGCATGAATCTTCAACAGGTCCTGAAAAACTCGCATGGACTATTAACACTTAGATCGATCACCAACTAGCTCTTATAGACCTGAAATTCAGTTTATATATATATAGGGTGAATATAACATATATATATAAGAAACCAGCCTTAAAAATTACATAATCTTGAATTAAGTTAATAATTCACATTGAGGATCTTTTCAGGTTTAGATCTTTAGAGAATTAGGTCATAGCTTATACATGCCATCTTGAATATTAAAAGTAGATACTTCAACTAACAATCCATTTTTTCATAAAATAAAAACTCTTTCAAACAAAACAAGACATAGTTTCATGTTTTAACAGCATTACTTTTCCTTGATTCCATCACTGACTCTATTCTTCTTTATGTCCTGTGAAAAACATTTCAAAACATTAGATGAGCATAAAAATCTCTGTAAGGGGTACATAAAGAAATAAAACTATTAGTCTTTAAACAACATGAAAAGTATGAATACTTTATTACAAAGTAATACTTTTCACCTTTAAGAAGTAGTAAAAACACTTCACTGAATATATTCTCATTGTTTACCCTTTTTGTAACCAAAAGATTACCACAATCTCATAGAATGAAACATATAAAATATAAAGGTAACTTGGGACATAAACATACTTAAATGGAATAACCATATGGTTGACTTCCACAGATATCACTAAATGGAATAACCATATGACCGACTTCCATACCCAATGCATTGGAGGTTATAATGTAAAGACCCATCCTTGGTTTATCACAGAACCCCTCGTCATTTATTTTATCATGTAACCACCCGTAAAATGTCCAAGTACCATTATATAATCATAACACATAAAATATTATAAATATCAAAATTTCACTAATAACATTTCATTTGAAATCACAAGAAGTAATTTCAAGATATTGAAATAATCAATCTACTTCAAAAACCTTTTTCAATACCAAAACACCCAAAAACGGAATAAGGGGTTTCTTTTTTCCTTTTAAAAACATTAAGGCTTATAGAGGATGCCCAGTAATGCTTACGGTGGCAGATATGTCAATGTCACCGCATACATTAAAAACATTCCTTTTATATTTTAGTAAAATTCTTCGTAGATAAAAGATACCCTTTTAATGAAAGTAAAAGTCATAGGGTTTTATTATACACCGTGTAGAAGAAAGAGGTGTATATTATCAAAACATGTCTCAACGAAAGGAGATTGAGACGAAGTCCCTTACGTCGAGTCTGACTTGTCTCATATATTCCTTGTTCTTTATAAATAATAAAACTTAGTTAATTTCTACTTTCTTCAGAACCCTTTTCAATTTTATTATTCCTTTTATATCAATTATTATCTTGCTATAACAACTATTTATTTATATGAGTTCATATCGGACATTTTGATGATGTTTGGAACTTGAGTAAAAAATGAACTTGTTATAATTACAAATTGTCCATGTGGTAAAAATTACATTTTCCCCAGAATGATATTCATTATATAGATATCATATATATCATATATATCCAGTATATATGTATTTATTATATTCCATGTCATTTGGATATAAGAAATGAAAATCACCATTCATGTAGACGGTAAGCTGTACATATGCTTGAATGCTATATTCATTTCCTTTTCATATTTAAAGGAATGCAAAATAAATGATACATAGGTATATTATAATTAAAGTATAATATCTATTTTATATATGTTACATAAGTTCTTTAATTCTACCCTTTATACGTTCCATGTATAGAATGAACGAGTCATATCAATTTGAGGGGGCAGTAGTATGTACTTCCTCAAATGAAATTATCGTATTTATACAACATGAAAAGAATAAAGGTATGTTCTAAATGAGAATTAAATAATCATATAGATAAAATAAATATCATATATATCATATATAATTACATTTCCATCATAATGGCCACCATAATAGGTGGTAGGAGAAGATTGAACAATTATCATTTCGTGAGGCAGTAGTTCGTCGTCCCAAGAAATAGTACGTTCTATACCAATTAAACAGAGGTGTGTGTAAGTTTAGTTAGAATCATTCTCATAAAAAAACTAGTGTAATTAAGATACTGGTGTTGTTATAAAATAATTGAATAAAGAGAGTTTAGGGGGTTTGATAAGGAAAATAAATGAACTAACCTTGATAGAAGACATTACCTCAAATTGGGTAACACCTTTTGATTTAAGCTGAAAGGCCTTCTTTAATTTCATTCTTACCAAATTAAGGATTCCGGAGGAATATGGGTATTTTGGGAGATTATTTAAACAAAGTTTAGACTATCCTAGGGGGCTTGAGATTTTTGAGTAAGGGTTAGAGGTGGTTTCCTTTTCTAAGAGGGAGGAGGGGAACTTTAGGAATGTTTGAAAATATTATTTTATTATTAATTGATTTTCAAATTATAATAACACAAAAGTGATATATTTATAATATCAGATTAGGATGGGTTTAAATCCTCTCATCCAATGTATTTTAAACAAGTTTAGGTCATAAAATTAACCTTATCGTTTAGTTTTAACCCTTAGTAAACTAATTTTACTTTTACCATGTCTTCCTGTATATTCATCATATATGGATACCATATTTACTGAAAAAATACAAGAGACACCAAAATGGATCATTATTAAAAACATTTACATCATATAGGTCAGTTGGATGAATATTAGGTTTTTAGGACTATTGTATCATTTAATTAAATATTAATTGATTTAAAAACTCATTTATGTCAATTTTTATACTATTCATATCATGACTTTTTAAAAATCCATAACCACTTGATTATTTAGAAAAAACTTCATTAATTTAAATATAACTAGTTATAATCATCCATAAAATTTGTGTATGTCATAAAAAGTTTCAAAATAAATTTATTTTAATATTTATATTCTCATTTATTTAAATATTTAATTAATAAGGTAATCACTACATCACCATGTGTCATAAATAAATATATTTATTTAAAATTTAAAAATTATAAATAAAATAACATGATGTAGGAAATATTTTTATATTTCTAATGACTATTTATAGTGGAATATATAACTTATATAACCCCATATAAAAATTGTTTTAGTAAAAGATTCATGTTTAGGTTATATTTTCTTTAACATTAAATTAAAAGTAATTAAATATCATTTTTACACATAAGTGGTTCCATGGGGTCCAAAAATCAACCCAAGGATTCCCATGGTCGGAAATATCTCATCCAATAGGATTTGGATATGTCTTAGGGTAATTTAATTTTATTATAATTTTATTTTTAACCCTTATTTTCCAGATTTACCCTTTAACCATGGTAAATAAAATATTTACAGAAGTTACTATTCATAATGTATAAAAATAAAAGGTAACTATTTACCCAATTTGGACCTCCTTATTCAAAATATGGAATCCATTTTTCCAAATTCAAAACACAATAGTTTTATAAATTAATTTAAAATTAATTCTCATTGTCAAAACCAAAAAATCATGTTTTTAAGAAGTAAAAACTACCGAAAGATTGACATGTTTTTATGTCCAATTTCAATGTGAAATTACTTCCAATGACCGAAATTGGATTAAATGAAAAAACTATAATCTAATTACACTTTAAAACCATTTAAAATGACAATATAATCATATAAATAAATTATATGAAAATAATGTTTTGACTTAAAATGCAGTATTTTTCAATATTCATTAAAAAATAAAATTTATCATAAAAATACAAAAAATTTACCCAAAATAAATTTTAATGTCCCTATTATAAATAAGAAGTTTAGTTTTGTCAAATGGAACATATAAATGTGAAAAAAATATATTTTAAAATTGTTCTCCATCAAAAGGCAGTAAATAGACCTTTTAAAGAATATTAGAGTATTTAATGCTTAAAATCGGATTCATTCTTATTTTAAGACTCTAAAATTCATTGGATAAATGTAAATAAATCTAAAAAACATGTGTAATAATAATATAGTTATTTATTTTCATTCCCATTTGTACAAAAACTATGCGTTAACTACCATTTAAAATAATATTATTAATATATTATTTTTTGGTGTAACTCAAAGTTGTGTGCAACAAAAGATTTCCAAGAAACTCGTTGTTGCGTGTTGAGTATGCTATCGAAGAAAGTGTCATATTTAACATAAAATCAATATCGTATTTATAAATATTAATTAAATAACAATTATTATTCTATAAATACCTGGGTCATTACATCCTTCCCCCCTTTTAGAAATTACATCCTCGCTATTTTAAAATTGGGCTTGGAAACTTCATTGAAATTACCACATTGGAAAAAGAGTCAATAAAACTATAACTTTAAAAGAAAAAAGAGAAGTACAAAGGTCACCCAAGATAAACCATACAAGGATCCCATGAAAACATGGATATTTAGGAGAAAATAAGTGTCATGTTCTGATAGAGAGTGATAGAAAACATGATCATGAGAAAGTTAACTACCAGAAAACCACAAACACGTGATAGGTTAAATGGTCATTGATTCCCCAGTATAAAAAATAAATGGATAAAAATTTTTGTTTTAAAATCTGTTTCATAAATTTGGAGAATTTATTTATTATATTTATTAATAACATAAGGAAATATACTTACTTTTCAAGTAGAGTTTCATCCTTTAATAAGTTTCTACCAAAAACTCATCTTTCCTCAAAATGATGAGTATTCAAGATGATTTGGTCACACCAGAAGTGCTAGAATAAACTTCTAGAGAATAAAATGGTATATAATAGATGAACCATATCTTTCCAATATCTTTAGACATTACCCAAAACAAAAAATGGTTAGTACAAGAGCAGATAATCCTTAAAAAGTAAAATTCCTTATAAATATAAATATTACACTTAATATCCAAAATTAGACAAACAATACCCAAAGTTCAACAAATACTATTCAATAAAAAACTGTCCTTCAAATTCTTCAAAGTAATCCAAACAAATATTGAAACCCAAAACTCAAAAGGATTTAATCACATAGTATTCCATAGTAAATCTTAACAATTATCTCAAAATAACATCAACTACTCTTATAGTCTCATACTGAAGTGTAATTAACCTAATCACATATTCTCTATGATAGGTTAATCATTTCCAAATATAACCCTAATCACCATATGTCCACAATAAAAACATAGATTCTTCCAAAATAAAATTTCAACCATTACTCCACAAATGAGATCCCATAGTATTCTATTTTACTTAAGTACATAGTGTTCAAAAAAGAGATAATGTCTTCCAAAATATTCTTTATCACATAATCACAAAATCATTTTCCTATACAAGAATATCCATTTCATAAAACATAAGTTCCCAAAATCAACTTATTCTTGATCCATAAAATCATTTAACTAAAAAGGATAAGTCATATTATCCAGAGACATCACCTAGGTTAGTGGCAGGTGATGCGCCCTTATCTCCCTTCGGTTGTGGGTTCGATTCACATGGACTTTCCATAGGTGACAGGTTGTCATCCTCCCTACAGGTTTTAATTTTTCTAAAACCATATCATTCTTATAAAATTATGAAAAATAAGATAATTTTCTCAAAAATAACCATAATATATTTTATCGTCAAAGGTTATCTAATACCTTTCGTTTTTCATCCCAAAATGTAATAATCATTTATCACTAAAAAACGATCATGTGAAACCCTAAGGTTATCCATTATGTCCATACAAGAAAAGATAATTCGTTCTTGGATAACATTTTCACATATCAAACTTCATGGTTACACAAAGTAGAAAAAGTCTTCCAAAGTAATCCCATCATCAAAAGATCCTTAATACTTTTAAGTATTTCATCATCCTAAAATCTACCATAACTCTTGAATCCCTTATATGGATACTTCTTACTCATTCAACATTCTTCATGATCCATTAACCATTCTTTTCCAACTTATTCTGTAATACTTATTTCCTACAAAAAATATCATGAATCATATCTTAAGATTAAATAATGTCAAAGTATCAGCTAAGAAAAAATCCATACCTTTCATTGGTCATTGTCAGTTTCCCTATCCTGAATTGGAATGGAATTATGTATTGGTAAACATATATTTTTATGGTCCTGATGATACCATTCATAAAACATATTTTTAGGACATCTATTTGTATAATGACCATCCACACCACATTTAAAACATTCAATTTATCCTTTGGAAATAACTTCTTTCCCATTCCTGGATTCAACTAGATCCTTCCGTTTTCCAAGGAAGGTTATTGCTTTATGACCATCATTACCACATCTAGAGCATCTTCTATACCTTTGAAGAATTTTCCTATTCCTTTCTTTCCACATCCTTGACACATAGTTTTTTGTAATATACTTACCTTTATGATTATTACCTGAAATTCCATTTGGATTCGTTTATCGCATATATGATGCCTTAGAAAAATAACAAATGTTCAAGTGGTCAATCATGACTCGAGATAGTGGTTTAATAATAACCAAAAAAGTTCTCATCGCATATCCCATTTCATTTGGTTTCTCATTCATAAAACCACCATAGTTTCCATCACTCCCAGTGTTACTTTAGTGCCTACTAGATCCAGCAATTTACTAAAACCAAAAAGGTTAGTGTGAGTATATTAGTAAAATAATTATATACTATCTTATGAGGAGGGTAAACACTAATATATACATATTCTTGTTATCTTAAACCCATTAATTTTATCTAAAATAACTATGACTCTTTCTAATATTCTAACCATTATGGTTATGTCAGTTATTCTTAAATATCACCATAACCTCTAAAGTTATCTAAACTGACCTATGATACCAACTGTAAGGACCTAGCCTTAAACATTACATAATATTTAATTAAGTTAATAATTCACATTTAGGATCTTTTTAGGTTTAGATATGTAGAGAATTATTTAATAACTTATACATAACATCTTGAATATTACAGGTAGACACTTCTATTCACTATCCATTTTTTCATAAAACAAAAACTATTTAAAACAAAACATGACATCGTTTCATGTTTTAACAGCGTTACTTTTCCTTGATCCCATCATTGACTCTATTATTCATTATTTCCTGTGAAAAACATTTCAAAACTTGGGATGAGCATAAAAATCTCAGTAAGGGATACATAAATAAAGAAAACTGTTAGTCTTTTTACAACATGAAACCCATCAATACATTATTATAAATTAATAATTTTCACCTTTAAGAAGTAGTAATAACAATTCACTGAATATAAGATCATTTAATACCCTTTTTGTGTCCAAAATATTACCCCAATCCCAAATAATGAAACATATAACATATAAAGGTAGCATGGTACATAAACATACTTAAATGGAATAACCATATGATCAAATTCCATACATATCACAAAATGGAATATCCATATGGACGACTTCCATACACAATGCATTGGAGGTTATAACATAACCACCCATCTTTGGTTTTTCGCAGAACCACCTGGCTGGATCTGGGTTTGCTTGTTCTGGTTCGATTTCGCTGGCTCTTCTCTGCCTTTTCCTGTTTCCATTCTTACTGTTGTGAGGTTTCAGAATATAGTAAGGGTTCATTTGTGGTTCGGATCGGAGTAGACTCATGCCCATAACGTCACTTCTGTTTCAGGACGACCCTGATCCCCTCATTAGTGGCGCCCCCTTGGATCGGGGTTGGGCCACCCAGTCCTAGGTGACAATGGCCTAATCTCATCCTCTTGGGTTGCCTTCTGGGCTTATGTGACTATGGTGGCTGGGGGAGCTGAGGAGGGAAGCAGTATTGATCCAGGATGACCCTTGATGGTGGTGCTTGAAATGGTCATTTGGGAAGGGCGAATGGTTTTTTATTGCGAGGTCAGTTGGTATGGTGATGCACCCGGACTCGACCCGTGGATCAGGCCCCAAAGGAGGTTTTCTAGAGATACTATTCATCGTTGCAGTGTTTTTTCGGATTTGGTTGTTGAGAGGGTATGACGACAGTCATCGGATCGGGCCTGTGCTTTGACACATGACACTTGCTTGTTGTCAAGCCTTGCAGCGATGAAGTGTTTTTCCATGTTCATATGCTGGGGAAGGGTAGCTTCATGTGTCAGTTTGGTTTGTCTCTCTAGACCTTTGGGTCGTGAATGTTTTAATTCGATGATGTCTTGGGTTCCCCCCCCCTTCTTCTCTTAAAAGGGGTTTTATGTTTCTGTTGAAATAATAAAAAATATAAGGCCTTTGGGCTGTTTGATGAAACTTGGGTCAAAAATGAACTTGTTGTAATTACAAATTGTCGATGTGGTGAAAAGTACATTATATATATAATGATATGCATGATTTAGATATCATATATATAATATATATCTATTATATATGTATTTAAAATAGTGCATATAATTTGGATATAAGAAATGAAATGCACCGTTCATGGAGACGTTAAGCCGTACGTACGCATGAACGCTACTTTCATTTCTTTTTTATATTTAAAGGAATGAAAACTAAATGATACATAGTTATATTATAGTTCTAGTAAAATCTATATGTTATATATGTTACATAATTTCATTAATTTCTTCCTTTATATGTTCCATGTATAGCATGAACGAGTCGTATCACTTTGAGGGGGCGGTAGTTCTCACTTCCTCAAATGAAATTATTGTATTTATACAACATGAAAAGCATAAAGGTATATTATAAATGAGAATTTCAAAAAAATATAGTTAAAACATATATCATATATATCATATATAATTACAGTGTCATCATAATGTCCACCATAAGAGGTGGTATGACAATATTTAAAAATCATTATTTTGTGAGGCAATAGTTTGTCATCCACATAAACAGTTTGTTCTATACCCATTATATAGAGGTCTCTGTAAGTGTAGTTAGAATACTACTCATAAAAACAACCTACTATATTGATGATACTTTTTTGGTTATAAAATTATTGAATAAATAGAGTTTATGTGGTTTGAGAGGGAAAATAAATGAAAGAATCTTAAGAGAAGACATTACCTCAAATCGGGTAAATCCTTTTGATTTATGCTAAAAGGACTTATTTAATTGCCTTCTTCCAAAAGTAAGGATTCTAAGAGTAAGAGAGGGATTTTGGGAGCTCATTTGGTTTGAGGTTGGAGGATCCAATGGGTATTGAGATGTGTGAGTAAGGGTTAGAGGTTGTTTCCTTTTCTAAGAGGGAGGAGGGGCACTTTATGAAAGTTTGAAAATATTATTTTATTATTAACTGATTTTCGAATTATAATAGCACCAAAGTGATATATTTCAAAGATCAGATGAGGATGGGTCTAAATCCTCTTAGTCAATGGATTTTATACAAGTTTAGTTCATATAATTAACCTTATCTTTTATCTTTAACCCTTAGTAAACTAATTTAACTTTTTCCATGTATTCCTGTATATTCATAATACATGGTTACCATAGTTACTAAAACATGCCAAGAGACCCCAAAATGGATCATTAATGACATTTGTAACATCATATATGTCATTTTTCTGAATATTATATTTTTAGGACTATTATATCATCATTATATAATTATTTATTCAAGGGGAGTGGGGAAAAGAAAACAAAGAAAACAAGGGGTCATGGGGGTTAGGGGGATCTAAAGTAATGGAGTCCAAGGGCGTCCCCTCTGATAATATTGATTTAAAAACTCATTTATGTCAATTTTTATACTATTCATATCATGACATTTTCAAAATCCATAACAACTTGATTATTTCAAACAAAATTCATTAATTCAAGGATAACAAGTAATAATCCTCCCTAAAATTCGTGGATGTCATAGACAGTTTCAAAATAAATTTATTTTAATATTTATAATCTCATTTATTTATATATTTCATTAATATGGAAATCACTACATCACCATTGTGTAATAAATAAATTTATTTATTTAATCTCTAAACATTATAAATAAAGTACCATGATATAGGAAATATTTTTATATTTCTAATTTCTATTTACAGTCGAAGAGATCACTTGTATAACCCCATATAAATGTTTTTTAGTAAAAGATACATTTTTAGGTTATATTTTCCTTAACATTAAATTAAAAGTAATTAAATGTCATTTTCACACAAAAGTGGCTCCATGGGGTCCTAAAATCGATCCGAGGATGACCATGGTCAGAAATATCTCATCCAATAGGGTTAGGACATTTTTTAGGGTAATTTAATATTATTATAATTATTGACCTCACCTATTTTTCTAATCCTAAGTATGCTTTCATATACTTTGATAATCTCAATCTAATGTTTTTCTATATATTAATTCTTTCAATCTTTGCTCAAGATGATAATAATATTAAAATAACCCCTGACATAGTTTAATCTTTGTTTATCCATGTTTATATAAATTCTGAAGTAATTCTAACCCATTCAGATATGTTTTGTATGAAACAGATAAGTATTATGTCACTGGTCTGCATTTAGCTAGAGCTAACGGTACTCAGTCTACCGATATACTTAGTCTACCGATAGATAGAGTCACCGATACACTAAGGTCACCAATATGTATAGAGCCACCGACACACCAGAGTTAACGGTAAGCAGAAACAAAGTCTACCGACAGAACAGACGAGCTACCGATGTTCATGTCTACCAGTAGTTACCGGTAGAGTAAGCCTACTGATACAAGTACTGAATCAAAAACCAGAGCTACCGATAGAATTCTGCTGATAGTGTAAGTCTACCGATACGTGCAAACAACTACTGATGCAAAGACTTACCGATGGAGAGACAGCTACCGATGGAACTAAAATCTCTAGTATATGAGCTACCGATGCAAGTTCAAAAGAGCTACCAATGGAAGGTTCTGCGACACAAAGTACACTATGCACGTCTACCAATAGAACGCTACTAATAATTGACCAACCAGTCGAACACTATACACTTCATACTATTTATTTATTTAGCTGACGGATACATTTGATGGTTTTAATGTAGTTAATGTTATTTAATGATTTCTGTTGCATGTCAGGGAAACGTACCTAGTACCCATGAAAAAGGAGATTATTCTTTTCTGCCAGAGCTGAAATCTATAAAGGGATGGAAAGAGAACACTTGAAGGTGTGATGCATGTTACACGAAAGGAACTAAGAAGACACAAAAAAGGGTAAAATAGACTAGAGCTGAACAACATTCAAATGTGGATCATTTTTCTCTAGTTTACATCCATACTCCAAGAATCTTGGACATACACGAATAAAATTATTCTAGAGGAGAACACAAGCTGCATCTTGAGTGAAGAACTAACACAAACACTTCATGCACTCAGACTGCTAAGCTGGACCAAGAATCAAAGAAGAAAACAACACTTTGTTTTCTGAGAAAAACCAGAGAAGGACTCAGAAGCTTTTCAGATAAACCAAACGAGTCCAGAGCTGCACTACTAATCACTAAAGCATTTCTGAACTCAATCATACTTCTCTTAGCGATTCTATCTTTACATTTTGAGCAGTGTGTGTACCCTGTTTATTTTACACACACACTGTCTCCTGTGCTAAACTGGAGGATTCTTAAATCCTCGCTCAAACTCCATAACTCTTTTGTTTCCCACTGTGGATGGTGTTAGAGGTCGAGTAAGACCTGAGCATCTTGTGTGATGTTGTTTGTTTTTTCCACGAAGAACTGTGGTAGAGGTCTTTGTACCTGGACAGTAGTGTACTGTTGTTTACCCCCGATCTAGGGTGTGGATCAATTTATATAAATTGTTGAGAGGACTAAGTCTCAGCTTGATACTGAACCTCTTGGTTAACTTTGTTGTGATTTTATTTTAAGTCTATAAGTATTACATATATATTTTACATATTCCGCTGCTTATTACTTTGAAATACAAAACTATTTTAAAGATACTTTAATAGTTAAATTAGCAAGTGTTTATACTTATAGTAAACTAGTATGTTAGTTTCAAAAGTTAATTTAATCTTTAGATTAAGTAAACTGAGACCGAATAAATCTTTGAGAAACTGATTGAACATTTACACTCTGTATAGATTCACTACAGTTTAACCTTGTTTTTAAAATGGGGGATTTTAAGAGAAATATTTTTAACAGAAGTTTTTATTGGAACTCAATTCCCCCCCTCTTGAGTATCCACTCCAACCAAGATTTGGTACCAGAGGATTGATTTTGTTCAAGGATTTTTGAAATACTCTGTTTTTCAACTTTGATTTTAGTTGCATCTTTAAAGATCTTAAATTTCAATTAGTTGTAAATTTTTCTCTTTAAAAATATTCTCTAAATCTAGTTAAGGATAACAGACTAGAGGGTGCTGCTACTAACCGGCCCCCTTTCTTCAATGGTACAAACTATGCCCAGTGGAAACTGAAAAAGAAAATACATTTAGAAAGAATGGGTTTTGATATTTGGACTGCTATAGAATCTCAATATAAAATTCCAAAAACTGAAAGAACAACTTGGGATGAACCTACAAAGACTGCTTACAATAATAACTGTAAAGCTATGAATGCTCTGTACTATGCTTTAGGAGATGAAGAGTTTAATAGAATTTCTGCTTGTAAAACTGCCTTTGAAATATGGGATACTTTGAGTGTTTCTCATGAAGGAACAACCAATGTTAAAGAAATGCGATTGAATACTTATACTATTAAATATGAAAATTTTAAAATGAAAAATGATGAACCTATTTCCGATATGTATCTCAGGTTTAATGAGATAGTCAATACAATGAGTTCACTTGGAAAAGTTGTTCCAGCTAAGGAACAAATTATGAGGATACTGAGATGTCTTCCAGAACGATGGAGAGGAACCTCTTTCTCAATCATAGAGTCATGTGACATTGGAGCACTACCGTTAAAGGGTATTTTTGGTAAATTAATGATGTATGAGGAAGAACTCAAGGTGAAAAATGAGGAAGATAATGAACCTAAGGTAAAATCCGTAGCTTTCAAGTCTACTGCCTCTAAGATTAAAGACAAGGAGAAAATGCAAATACCTACTGAGAGTTCAACCAGTGAATATTCTGATTCAGATAGTGATGCTGAGATGGCTCAAATAGCTAGGAGATTCAAGAAGTTTTATAGGAAGAATAAATTCTTCAAGAAATCTAACTACAAAGGAAAGTATGACAACAAGGGACACTGGAAGAAGGATTGGAAGAAAGTAGACAAGAATGATGAAATATTCTACTATGAGAGTAAAAGGAAAGGACACATCAAGGTTGATTGTCCATAGTTAAAAGTCAAAAAGAAATATGATTATAAGGACAAAAAGTATAAGAATTCTATGAAAGAAACTTGGAGTGCTTCAGAGGACAGCACAAGTGAATATGAAGTTTCTGATTCTGAGAAGAATCATGCCAACATGTGTTTCATGACCAATACCTCGGAGGTACCTGTTTCCCCTGTACTAAATGATTATTATTCTGGAAATAATAGGGACTGAGACAATGATGAAAATATGTCTAAATCTGACTTATTTGAATACTGTAATATGCTGGAGGAGACATGCAATAAACTTAAAGACAAATACAAATCATTAAAGAAACAACATTCTCTCACTACTACTGTTAAAACCGAACTTGCTATTGAAAAAGAGAAGAATGCTCAACTGTTAAAGGAAAATACAGAACTGAAAAAGTCAAATGAGCAACTTATAAAAGACTTAGAGAAGTTTACAAATGGGAAAGACACAATAACTAAAATTCTAGGAAGGAAAGTGGAACCAAAATACACTACTGGAATATGATACCAACCTGGACAGAGACAGTTCACTAAAACTCGATTTATTCCTAAGTCTGGACAAAATTCTGCTAGTTCTAGTTCTGTAAATTCATATGCTTCAACCAGTTATTCATATGGTTATAGGTGAAATAAAGTTTATCTTTCAAAATATTTTGATTCTGTAAATTATATGAGACCCATAATATAAATATGGGTACCTAAAGCTTGGATTTCTAACCTTTCTGGACCCAAGAAGATCTGGGTACCAAAATCATTTCCTATTTAAATCTATTTTGTAGGAAAAATGCGTGAAGAGTTCTCACAAGAAGGTATGGTACTTGGAAAGTGTATGTTCAAGATATATATATGGATATTATTCATGCTTCAAAAGTTTAATAAAGGTTTATGGAGGATATGTCACCTTTGGTGATAATTCTAAAGGAAAGATCATCGGCCTAGGCCAAAATGGTAACTCTGATTCAGTTTTAATTTCTAAAGTTCTATTTGTTGATGGACTTAAGTATAACATGTTAAGTATTTCTCAATTATGTGATGATGGATTTAATGTGAAGTTTGAAAATGATTCTTGTAATGTTTTTAATTCTAAATATGTTTTAGTATTTTCTGCTTTAAGAAATGAAAATGTTTATGCAGTTGATTTAAATTCTTTAGCTAAACAAAATGTTACTTGCCTAAATGCCTTTCCTAAAGAGTCTTGGCTTTGGCACATAAGATTAGGACACTGCAACATCTATTCACTTAGAAAAATGACTAGGAAGAACTTGGTTAGAGACCTACCTAAACTTGAATTCCCAATTGACAAAGTTTGTAATCCCTGTCAAAAGGGAAAGAAACATAAATTTTCTTTTAAATCAAAGAAAGAAGTTTCAACTTCTCAACCTCTAGAGTGGGTTCACATGGACTTTTTTGGAACATCAAGAGTTTCTAGTTTAAATAGGAATCACTATATCTATGTTTTAGTATATGACTTTTCTAGATATACTTGGGTATACTTCTTAGCTCAAAAAAGTAAAGCTTGTTCTTATTTTGTTAAATACTCAAAATCTGTAGAAAATCTTAGTGGACTTAAGATTAAAACTCTAAGAAGTGATCATGGCTGTGAGTTTGAAAATCAAGAGTTTGAATCTTATTGCTCACACAATGGCTATAGTCACAAATTTTCTGTTCCTAGAACACCTCAGCAAAATGGTGTAGTAGAAAGAAGGAATACAACCCTTCAAGAAATTGCTAGGACCATGCTTAATGAATATGACCTGCCTATTTACTTTTGGGATGAAGCTATGAATACAGCTTGTTATATTATTAATAGAGTCTTAATTAGACAAGTTCTTAAGAAGACCCATTATGAGTTGTGGAATAATAGAAATCCTAAAGTTAGTTACTTTAGAGTCTTTGGCTGCAAAGTTTTTATTCTTAATACAAAAGATAATCTGGATAAGTTTGCTTCTATGAGTGATGAAGGAATTTTTATTGGTTATTATTTAACTAGAAAAGCCTATAGAGTCTTTAATAAAAGAACCATGTGTGTGGAAGAATCGGTTCACATCAAGTTTGATGAATATGATCGACATGAGCCTAAAACCTCTCTTGAAAATCTTGAGGAGGATTTAAGTGTTCTGAACCTTAATGATAAATCTAGAGAACCTACTGTAAAAATATCCAGTTCTGTACATATTCCAGAATCTGCTGCTATGGAACCTGAACCTATAGATGATCTTGAAATTTCTAGTCCTACCTTTACTAGATCAACAAGAATTATAAAGAATCATCCTTTGGATGCTGTTGTTGGTAATCTTGATAGAGGGACACAGACTGGAGCTTCTCTAAGAAACCTGGTTGAACATCAAGCCTTTCTTTCACAGCTAGAACCTAAAAATATTAATGATGCTATCAATGATAAATTTTGGGTAATGTATATGCAAGAAGAATTAAATCAATTTTAAAGAAACAAAGTCTGGGAGTTAGTTGAAAGACATAAGGAAACTTTTACAATAGGCACAAAATGGGTTTTTAGAATCAAAGTTGATGAGTCTGGAAACATAGTTAGAAACAAAGCTAGACTAGTTTCACAAGGATATAGTCAAGAAAAAGGTGTAGACTATGAGGAAACCTTTGCACCTGTAGCCAGATTAGAATCCATTAGAATCTTACTTTCATATGCTGCTCATCTGAATTTCAAGTTATATCAAATGGATATCAAAAGTTCTTTTCTAAATGGTTTTATTGTAGAAGATGTTTTTGTTGAAAAACCACCTAGATTTACTAATCCTCATTTTCCGAACCAAGTTTTTAAACTTTCTAATGCTTTAAATGGTTTCAAACAAGCGTCAAAATCTTTGTATGATATACTTAGTAATTTTCTTATTTCAAAAAGTTTTACTAAAGGGATTGCTGATCCAACTCTTTTTATTAAAAGAATTTCTAAAGATGTTTTAATAGTTCAAATATATGTTGATGATATTATTTTTGGATCTTATAAACATTCTTTATGTACAGATTTTTCAAAGAATATGCAAAATGAATTTGAAATGAGTTTAATGGGAGAACTTAAATATTTTCTTGTATTTCAAGTGTTTCAAAATGAAAATGGTATTTTTTTGAATCAAAGTCAATATTCAAAGGATCTGTTAAAATGTTATGTTTTGGATAGTATTAAGGAAAGTGAAACTCCTATGAGTACTGTTTGTAAATTGGATGCAGATGAAACTGGGAAACCAGTGGATCAAACCAATTACAGAGGTATGATTGGAAGCTTACTTTAACTTTCTGCTAGTCGACCAGATATTATGTTTAGTGTGTGTATGTGTACAAGATTTCAAGCTAATCCAAAAGAATCGCATTTACTTGCTGTTAAAAGAATTTTTAAGTATCTTAAACATACTTGAAACTTTGGTTTATTTTACCCAAAAGGACAACCCTTTGAGTTAATGAGTTATTCGGATGTTGATTTTGCTGGTTGCAAGTTAGATATAAAAAGCACTTCTGGAACATGTAATTTATTGGGAAAGTAATTAGTATCTTGGTATAGTAAGAAGCATAATTATATAGCATTATCCACTGCCGAAGCAGAGTACATTGCTGCTGGTAGTTGCTGTGCACAAATTCCGTGGATGAAACACACTCTTTTGGACTATGGATATTACTTTAGGCACATTTCAATCAACTATGACAATACTAGTGCAATAAATATCTCGAATAACCTTGTGTCTTACTCTAGGACCAAACACATTGATGTAAGGTACCATATCTTGAGAGATCGTTACCAAAAGGGTGATATTACTCTTGCTTTTATAGGCACTGAACATCAATTAGCTGACATTTTCACTAAACCTTTGAGTTCGGATAGGTTAAGTTACATTAAACACGAGTTAGGAATGTTTAACCTCACTGATAGAAAACCTCACCGATGTAACCCCACTGATAGAAAACCTCACTGATGGAACCTCACTGATAGAAAACCTCACCGATGTAACCTCACTGATAGAAAACCTCACCATTGTAACCTCACAGATAGAAAACCTCACCTATGTAACCTCACTGATAGAAAACCTCACCGATGTAACCTCCTTGATAGAAATTCTCACCGATGTGCGTGCTGTTTTAAAACTTCTGTCTGCCGCCAGAATCTGAATCAGTTTTATTTTATTTCATTTTTTTATTTATTTTATGATTCCTAAATGATAAAAGTAAAGTCCAAGCTTCTTTTAAATCCACCTAGCCTCAAACCTTAAACCTCTAACCTTAGCTCCCGAATCCTTATAGAACCCTAAACCCTTCGAACCAGCGATGGAAAAAACCAAACTTCCTACCATCAGAGATGACTCTGTTGAGACGAAAACAAAGAAGCAAAGGACCGAGCAAGAAGCAAGGGGTAGTGGAAGTGTTTCTAGAACTAGGTCGGGGAGACGACCTGTGAATCCTCATCTGCAAAATCGAGTTATTGTGATTGAAAAGGAACTGTGTATAGAATGGCTACTGCCTAGCAGGTTATTAGTGATCGAAGTTCATGAAGATAAAAAATGGGTAGAATGTTTTTCAAACAACAATGGTCCTTAATTTCCAAAATTATTGAAACAATTTTACGATTTTGTAACCTTTGAAGAATCGGAGAATGAAAATCGAGTAACCTCTTTTATGAATGGAAAGGAGATGTCGTTTTCATCTGTTGAATGGGCTGAGTGCTTGAAATTTCCACATGAAGGAGTATCTGGAAATGTCGCAAGATCCATGCCACCTACCAGTGACATTTTCGATTATGAGACTACTTTGGAAGAGCTGACTGGTGATGGAAGTCAAAGACAAGTAGTTGCTGCAGAAATGGATGGAGAGAACAGACTGCTCTTCAAATTTGTTCAACATGTCTTGATACCGAGGAGAGGAGACTTTTCCAATTTGAGATATCAGGATATCTATCTCCTGCACCTCTTAAGACATTGTGTAAATGTTAATTTCTGTAGATTTCTGATGCTCCAGATGGAAGATATGAGTAGGCCGAAATCAAAGACAAATGCCCTATTATTTTCTAAGCTAATCTCTATGATGATAAAGGTAAAAGGGGTTGTTGAGTCACAAGATGAGACAGTGGTAGTAAATAATAACTTCGGTATCACAACTACAGTTTGTAAGTACATGAAAATAAATTGGAACCCTTGGAGAGGAGAATGGTTCAATGATGACCAGAGGGTGTATGAAAAGTTTAATCCTGTGAATCATCCTTCAAGACCAAAGAATGTGAGGGATCCAGGTCTGGGTCCTGATGAAGAGGAGCCAGAATATAATGATGATTCAGAAGAGGAATAGTCCTTTGAAGATGAAGGAGGAGACCCTGAATTGCCGCCTAGCCCAGCTCCTGAAAATCTAGTTCTACATATATCAGATAAGGAATAAGTTGCTTCATAGGTTGTTGAAGTGGCTGCTGTAGAAAATAAAGAAGATGTTCATGAGTGTGAAGCATCTCTGTCAGCTGATTTGAGCCTGAGTCCAGTAATTGGACAATCTTTAGTACCTACTGAGGAAGCAAATGAAGTTGACATACCCTTGCCTAATCCAAAAAACCCTCCTGCTACTGTAGTGATGGAATTGATAGTGGAAGATTCTCCTCATAATGAAATACCTACTGAGGATACTGCTGTGAATGTTGATGAGAATGATCTTATCCTAATTGAGGATGCACCCATTGAGGGGGAGCATCAATCTAAGTATGGAAGTGTTACAGTGGATGTAGGATTTAATGATTGGGTAGAAGACCCTGGTTTTGTAGTCTGTGGTTTAGACTATCCTGATTCATATAATGAAGCATCTCTAAATAGACCAAAAAATGTTTATGATGTTGAATCTGAATTTTTTCATGAAGATGTGGTCAGAATGCATGACCTGGATAAGCTAAAGAAAAACCTTAAGGAATGTTTTGTAGAAGTGGTAAAGAAAATGGAAGATTCTATGATATCTTCAATTCAATCAGTTATGACGGACTCTGTGATTAGTTTGGCCTCTGAAAGAGAATCTATAACAGTTACACCTACTGATTTGGTTACCAAGGCTGATTTGGATATCATAAGGGATGATCTAAAACAATCATTTTGTGCCTCAGTTGCTGAAATGAAGCAAAGTTTTGCTAAAGAAATGGTTATGCTGGAAAGATCTTTTGAACTATCACTTGCCTGTAATTTATCAACCTTTATGGGTGAAATAGTTAAAGAAGTTAAAGACTTCCAGGCTCAAGTTTCTAGACTTGAAGAAGATCTTGAAGCTCTAAAGGAATCTGTTGTTTCTTTAGACTCTTACATGAGCTCAAAATCCCAAGCAGATAAGGACTTAGCTTATGTGAAGAGTTTTGTAAGCCAGATGGTTTCAGTATTTGATGGTTTCAAAACATCTATGAAATATCATATTAAAACCCAAAAATTCGATGTTCAAAATCTTATCAGTGGATTGACCAAAATCTTTAAAGAGACTATATCTTTCTCTTTTGGTTCTCTTGCATCTAAAACTTTGATGGATTTGAATTAAATTTGGGCTATGATGAAAGAAGAGCTTGGTTCTGCCTCAACCAGTGGCTCTGTGGACTCATCTGAACTGAGCAGAGTTGTTCTCTCTACCAGAGATTTAGCTAGAGAAATTATGAAGATAGTCCAAGACTACATGAGAGAAGCCTCTGCCTCTCACAAAGAATTGAAAGAAAATGCAGACTCCTATTTCTCCAAAATTTACACAAAGATCCAAATGACCAGTCATTTCAAGATTCAAATTGAGAATATGAAACTGCCTCCTGTCAATCAAGCCTTTAGAGAGCAGGTTAGCAAGCTAAGAGAATTGACTCCAGCTTTGGACAAGTTTATAGAGAACGAGGATGAATTAATATCCACTATGGAGAGAGGGGGAGGAATCATTATGGATTTCAGAAATCTTTTGCTGCCCTTTCTGCATGTTGATGCCAGACCAGTAATTGTCCCTCCTGCATTGCCTGCCTCTATCTCCACTGCTTCTCTAATTTAGATGACTCCTGTTCAAGCTATTCTAAGCCTTACACCTATGATCACACAAAGGAATCCTCAATACAGGCTAGGCACAGTGTCAATTGCTCAGCCTCCTGTGGAAATTTCAGGAATTCCTAAGACTTCACCAGAATCCTCACCACCTGAATCCTCTTCTAACCACAAGGGAAAATCTCACGTTGAGGATGTGAATTGATCAAGTGGATGGACTGTTTGATAGTAATTCTATGTATTTTGTTTTCTGTCTTTGTACCTTTTTGTCACATTTAATACAAGTTATTTTCTTCTATTCCTATTGTTACACTTCTCCTTTTTATTTCCCACTTTTTTATTATCACAAAGGGGGAGAAATATTTCACAAAGGGGTAGAAATACTCTCTAAGTATCAAAAGAGGAAGACATATTCACCCAAATGGAGAAGTATTAATGAAAGGGGGAGCAATTTTATCTAAGAGCTATCATGATTTTCCCATTTTATACCTCTGAATTTCATCCTCTAATACCAGTGCCTTTTCTCTCATCCTCTGATATCATTTCATTTAGTTCTCAGATGTTCTCTGATACCACTAAATTTTACCTTTGATATCATGGCTTTTTCTTTTATCTCTGATACATTTAATTATATCTCTGATAAATTATGTTTTATACCATACTATTTTCTCTGAGAAAATTGAGCTTAATTATATATCCTCTGATACAATTTTTTTTAAATGATACTATCATAAGTTGCGATTATCAAAAGGGGGAGATTGTTGACCTCACCTGTTTTTCTAATCCCAAATATGCTTTCATATACTTTGATAATCTCAATCTAATGTTTTTCTATATATTAATTCTTTCAATATGTGCTCAAGATGATAATAATATGAAAATAATCCCTGAGATAGTTTAATCTTTGTTTATCCATGTTTATATAAGTTCTGAAGTAATTCTAACCTATTCGGATATGTTGTGTATGAAACAGATAAGTATTAAGTCCCTGGTCTGCGTTTAGCTTGAGCTATCGGTACTCAGTCTACCGATATACTTAGTCTACCGATAGACAGAGTCATCGATACACTAAGGTCAGCAATATGTATAGAGCCACCGACACACCAGAGTTACCGGTAAGCAGAAACAAAGTCTACCGACAGAATAGATGAGCTACCGACGTTCATGTCTACCAGAAGTTACCGGTAGAGTAATCCTACTGATACGAGTACTGAATCACAAACCAGAGCTACCGATAGAAGTCTTCTGATAGTGTAAGTCTACCGATACGTGAAAATAGCTACTGATGCAAAGAGATATCGATGTAGAGACAGCTACCAATGGAACTAAAATCACTGGTATATGAGCTACCGATGCAAGTTCAAAAGAGATACCGATGGAAGGTTCTGCGACACAAAGTCCACCGTGCAGGTCTACCAATAGAACGCTACTAATAATTGACCAACCAGTCAAACCCTATACTCTTCATACTATTTATTTATTTAGCTAACAGATACATTTGATGGTTTTAATGCAGTTAATGTTATTTAATGATTTCTATTGCATGTCAGGGAACTATACCTAGTACCCATGAAAAAGGCGATTATTCTTTTCTGCCAGAGATGAATGCTATAAAGGGATGGAAAGAGAACACTATAAGGTCTGATGCATGTTACACGAAAGGCACTAAGAAGATACACAAAAGGGTAAAAGAGACAAGGGTTGAACATCATTCAAATGTGGAGCATTTTTCTCTAGTCTACATCCATACTCCAAGAATCCCAGACATACACGAAGAAACTTATTCTAGAGGAGAACACAAGCTACATCTTGAGTGAAGAACTACAAAAAACACTTCATGCACTCAGACTGCTAAGATGGACCAAGAATCAAAGAAGAAAATGACAATCTGTTTTCTGAGAAAAACCAGAGAAGGACTCAGAATCTTTTCTGATAAACCAAACGAGTCCAGAGATGCACTGCTAATCACTAAAGAATTTCTGAACTCAATCTTACTTCTCTTAGTGATTCTATCTTTAAATTTTGAGTAGTGTGTGTACCCTGTTTATTTCACACACACACTGTCTCCTGTGCTAAACTGGAGGATTCTTAAATCCTCACTCAAACTCCATAACTCTTTTTTTCCCACTGTGGATGGTGGTAGAGGTCGAGTAAGACCTGAACATCTTGTGTGATGTTGTTTGTTTTTTCCACAAAGAACTGTGGTAGAGGTCTTTGTACCAGGATAGTAGTGTAATGTTGTTTACCCTCGATCTAGGGTGTGGATCAATTTATATAAATTGTTGAGAGGACTAAGTCTCAGCTTGAGACTGAACCTCTTGGTTAACATTGATGTGCTTTTATTTTAAGTCTATAAGTATTACATATATATTTTACACATTCCGTTACTTATTACTTTGAAATACAAAACTATTTTAATGCTACTTTGATATTTAAATTAGCAAGTGTTTATACTTATTGTAAACCAGTAAGTTAGTTTCAAAAGTTAATTTAATCTTCAGATTAAGTAAATTGATACCTAATCAATCTTTGAGAAACTGATTGAACATTTACACTCTGTATAGATTCAGTACAGTTTAAATTTGTTTTTAAATTGGGGTATTTTAAGAGAAATATTGTTAATAGAAAATTTTATTGGAACTCAATTTATCCCCCTGAAGGGTAGGTACAACTCTAGAATGGTAGGTACAACTCTCGAACGGTGATGGTAAACCTAGTCAATGTAAAAGTCCACACGTCGCAGAGAGGTGGACTTTTACATTGACTTCTCCCTTCTCGCCGGTGAAGGTAAACCTAGTCCCATCTGTGTGGACACACCGCACATTGTGCCTAATATAATCAATATGAGCATGGACTATATATAAACAGTCCATACCCAATATGACGTCGTAAGGCCTCAACACTTCTACTAGGAGATCCCAACTGAAGCTCTCGCCTCTTAGAGTAAGCTCACACTACCGGAACCAGTATGTAATCGCCGAATCTGCTCCTGTGGGAGTCTCTAGCCATAAGGATCAAGCCAATGGCTCCATCAGAATCTCTGAGCTCTGAACGAGGGCAGTGGAAATAAAAGAATGACTAGAACCTGTGTCTATAAGTACTGCAGCTAAGGTGGAATAGATGCAGATCGTGCCTTGTATCATCTCTGGAGCGTCGTGATCGTAAGCCTCAGCTTCCTAGAGTTGATATCTCCCATGTCCACCTGCTCCATGCGGTCAGGGTGGACCTATTTATGGTGGTGGCAATAACATCTCGAATCGTCTCCCACCTCCAGCTGTATGGCCAACTCCTCTGCCACATCCTCCTTCTCCATACAGACCACCTCGATCGAACCTCTGTCTCTAGCTGGGCAGTCCTTCGACCATCTGTTGATCATCTGTATGGTGGGTCGGATAGTCACGAGCCATGTGATCCTGCCCGCTTCATGCCTAACACTACCCACTCCTGGCATGACTGGTTCTCCCTCGGGTGCCCCGCACAACTGATCATGAGTCATGATGTCGTCCACCTATCGGTCTGGTCTTCTTGGACCTCTGTGACATCTCTCTACTGCCAGCTAAAGAAGACTCTGCTACGTGATGCCCGGTGGTGGATCTTGCTGCTGGTGACTGCTCAACAAAGAAACTCTCCACTAAGAGGGATCGCTCTAAGACCCCCACCTGCGTTGGGAGGCCGAGGGAAATCATTGAAGCCCTAATCTCTTGCCTGATCCCCTGCTCGAAGGTCTAGGCCCTAATGAATGTGTCATGCACCATATCATTGGAGTAGCGTGAGAGGTCAGTTAACCTCGCTGAGTACTAAGCTACAGTCATGCTACCCTGCGGCAGATGAAGAAGCTCCTGTACGCACACTACGTGAAGAGTCGCTAGAAAAAACTCTGCCTGAAACAGGCTCTTGAAGTCTGCCCAGAGAAGCGTCACCTCGTCGTGAACCTGGATCATCATGCTCCACCATCATCCTGCTGCTACCTAAAGAAGGCTGGCAGCAAGGATCACCATGAGATCAGCTGGTGTCCCTACTAGTTATAAAACTCTCACTACGACCTCCATCCCATCCTCAGCCGCCTGTGGGTCCATCTCTCCCCTAAACCTGGGTGGCATCTAGCACTGGAACTCATGCAACACGCTCAAGAATCGTGCACCCTCTGCTGCTAGGGCTGGTGGCATCGATGGCCCAGCGGGTAATAGTACCGCTGGTGCCTCCACTGGTGCCTCTACTAGAAGAGGGTTTCTCTTGGTGGGATATTAGTGCATACTACTCTTGGAACCCTATCTGGCTGGCTGCGTGGAGGCATCCTGAAAAGAAATAGGTGTTCCACTGGAAATAAGTTATACATGGTGAGATTACTCAAGAGAACACAAATAAAACTACTTAAAACACGGATACAATCAGTGTTTTTGTGCACTAAGTTCAAAATCAGAATTCAGGGTCCCGGTTTATGGATACGTCGGCCACCACACCAACACTAGATTCCCTAAACTGATAACCACATTCACTACACTTAACACTATTTCCATTTAAAAGAAATATTAGAGTCTTATGTTCTATGATAGAACAGAATCCTCTGATATTAATTTTTCATTAACCGTCCCCCGGGGCCCATGCCGTGACTACCCCAAGCCCGCCTTCCATAGGCTTGGGGCTGGAGACTAGCACTGAAGGTATATTCCCTAAAACTGGGAAGGCATTCCCTTTATATCCTGTAAACACATGCAACCAAGCATACAGGATGATACGAACTCAAGTAAACTGAATAGTAAAAGAGTAAGTACAGTAAGCCAAAAGGGGCCAGAATACAAGCCCAACTGGAAACTACAAGTAAACTAGAACAACCCTTGGGATCACCGGACAAGGATCCTACCTAAAGGGTAGGTAAATATCTCTAACTATCATCTCTACGGTATGCCTCATCTAGGTCCACCTCCTAGCTACCTCCAGTCCTAGTACCCTCGTCCTCAGTCAGTGCTGTCTGTCATCTCCATCCAACACAACGAGGTGTGGGCATAGCCCGTGTAGGGGTGAGTATAACGATACTCAGTAGGGACCCCAAGATCCTCAAGGTCTCACAAAATACACAAAGGATAAACCCCAAATCATGAAAACAACTGAAAACCCTACTTAGGTATATACCCATACATATAACTAAGTTATCATGTAAACCCATCTCAATCATGAGGTAAACACATAGTCCAACTCCAAATCCCCAAGATCAATTGTTCCACAAAAGAAGAAATACCACAAAGGCAAGTACCACATAGGTAAACCACATAGAATAATACCACCAAGGTATTACCATGAAGGAAAGTACCACACAAGTACAGACTCAGCTCATACCAGTTATAACTTAAGTATAGTAGTAGTGATGATTAGATGTAACTACTGAATCATCTTACTCTATTAAGAGGCTCTGCTGCTGACCCACACAGGATCGCTCAGTGTTGACCCACACAGGATCGCTTGGTGTTGACCCACACAGGATCGCTAGGTGATGACCCACATAGGATCGCTCGGTCCTGACCCACACAAGATTTCTAGGTTCTGAACCACACAGGATCGCTCGGTGCTGACCCACACAGGATCAATCTTCATTCTTCACGTCACAGCCATCTATAGGGTTCCCGCACTATGCTTTCTTGTCTCCGGGAGGGTCTGATACACAAAGAACTGTTCAATACTCCAACTACCATGAAGAATCATGAAGAAGTATCTCAAAACACCGCCATGTCATAGGGGTCTCAACTCAACAGACAGTAAGTCAATCAGACACCCGATCTGTGAGTTATTAGCCATTTAGTCCCGGGGCCCGGTTGGATTCATGCTCGATCCAACCCGACCATACCCCATCATAATCCAAACCTCCCATGGGGTATACTCAAAGGAACCATCTCGATCCAAGGTTTCTAGCATCGCTGAAGGTTTGTCAAATGGGCGCATGGTGCCAAAGTTATGGGCAAAAGAGCGTGATTGGTCGAATGGGTCCAGGTCCGGTCCGACCCGATTGGACCAACCCTGCCCAACCCGGAATGGGATATCCCGATTCGGGTCGACCCCACCCAACCCGCGCTGGATGGACCAGATTGGGCGGTGGCCCGCGGTGCGGCTTGGGGGGCCGCGGGGTGAGGAGGCCGCGGGCGGCGGTGACCGTGGGGCGGCGTCGTCGCCTTCGTCGCACCCGACAGAGGTGTCGGCCGCCATTCCCGTGCCCCTACATGGTTGGTTGCCGACCTCCTCCATCGTGAAGAACACCATGAATCATCACAATAATTGTGGAGAGGACGGGCCATCTTTGTTTGGCCCGCACTCTCCCATTAGAGCGGTAGCAAGCGCCTATAATCTCATCTTCATTTACGAAGAGTCATCAATAACGAAAAAGGGATGAATTTCAAACAACCACCCTACGACAATGATCATTCCCAAAACCATAAAAGAAAATATCTGCAGATCAACTAGATAGATATTTGATCTGAATTCCTTGTTTTATAAGGGAAGAACATGTGAATTTAATCATACACAAATAAAACCCCTACCTCGGAGATTTTTCGACGGAGGTCGCAAGGAAGGAGACGAGTCATTGGGGATAAACGGACGTTGGTGATGTCAATGTTTCCCCGATATTTGGTTCGTGCATCGTCCTCTTTCTTGATTCTGAATAACTTTTTTCGATGGCGTTCTTCATTCGGAGAGGAAGTTCTTCGTTGGAGAAAGTAATCCTCCAAGAGCTCTCCCCTTTTCCAATCCTTTCCCCCAATCCACAAAAATGAAAATAGCCAACTTAATAATTTAAGTTTGTCAAATTAAATTATGTGGGAATATTTAAAGTTGGCATAATTAAGGTATCACGATGGAACAATTAATGTGGAGGAAGTTCAAGAGACTCCTCCACATTAAAGAGGTAGTTTAAGAGTTCTCCCATTATGAGGGTTCGGGTGGTCCCCACCTCTAGGAATTATAAATGGGGAGTTTAGGCTTGGGTGGTCCCCACCTTCATAACCTCTCATGGAAGGTTTAGTTATGGTGGTCCCCACCTCTTAAACCATCCATATGGGGGGTTTCAACAAATAAAATAAAAATGTTTAGGCATTTTTATTTTATTTAATTCGTTCACGACAAGAAAAAGTATATATTTCACTCTTGACTCACTCCGGTCGAGGTGAAAGTCTCCTTAAGTGAATACCAGCGCTGCGAGTTCAACGGTGCCCTTAGATTTCAATTTCGAGCTCCGATTCAAAAGTTAGTAAAACCCACTCATACTTTTACTGAACGTACCCAAAAAAAGTTTAGAAAGTAATTCCGGACACATCGGGCCTCAGAATCACACGCCGTAAATTTTCAAGGACTCGTAAAATTCCCATTTAATTTTAAAAAAATATAAGGAAATTATGGGTCTTTACATTGTCTCTTACCATGTGAATGTTTCATTACTATACGATTCAATCATAAAATTTTAACAAGTTCCTACCAACATGGGATCAAGATCTACCACTTTAAAAGAAAACGTTGACACACTGATTCACCCCTCCCCTCTCATGGTGTTTTGGGGTCCTACACCTGAATCAACCAAATAGAAAAAGGATAAACCATATAAAGTATCATATTCATGAAGAAAGGTTCAACTTCATGACCAACCGAGTAACCACACAATGAATTTTTGATTGCATGGTCAGTCAACTAACCACAAGAACAAAATTACACTACACTGTCAGTCAAATGACCAGAAGAACAATCATATGGTGCTACAGAGGGAAAGGAATACAATAAAAATCTTTATAATTATAATATTTTAGAAAACACAAATATTTTTATAAATATAATATGTTACAAAAGATACCACTCAAAAAAATCTCATCCTCTGTATTTTAAAACAAAACCCAGTAGAAGAGAATGTTTTCTGAACAACCACCCCATAAGACACCTCTCATGAAACATGATATAATGGGAACACAACAAAAAACATGTGGAAAAAATAAAATAATATTGTAGAAACATCAACCAACCTAAAAAACTCTCTCATGATAGATACCCCTCAAGGGGAAGTTTGTAAAAAAGTATAACAACCAGGAAGAGAGACAAAATCATAAAATAGAATAACTTTAACACATTATCTTAATAAATATATAACAAGTATAAAAAACTATAGATAATAATCATGTATTTATAACTCTCTCTCACATTTTTTCTTTTCCAACCGAAAATGCTACCACAAGACATGAACCGAAGGAGTAGCATGACTGATTGGGACCTTCTGCAGATGACGTTGAATCTCAACATGTCATTCCGTAAAATTAATACCATCTTATAAATATATATCACCGTAATAAATAATTTTATAATAATTGTAATGGTATAATTGAATATGTGATGCATGGAAAGAATTATGAATTTGGCTCATCTATAGGGGTCGTGCTAACTAAAACATTATATCTCCAATGCACACAAACACCTCGAAAGGTCTACTAAACTGGGGAGAAATCATAATCTAAAAATCAAACCTCTACATACCATGATGAAGAGATACCTTTAATAAAACATGAACTATGATATTTAACACTATAGGCCTCTTCCTATGATCAATAGAGGAATTCTGGAAATCTTATATAGCCTTCATTTTCTCGTGGATCGCTTATACCTTCTGAATCATGGTTTTAACCAATTCAGGTCTAAGAATAATTGGCTTTCTGACCTTAGTCCAAAATAATAGAGATCGAAAATTTCGGTTATAAAATGATTCAAATGGTTTCATACAAATAGTGGAGTGATAATTGTTACCTTAAGAAAACTCTAGCTAAGATATGTGCCATGCCAAAAAAATCTCTATAATCTAGAATTCACGTGTGTAATATTTCATCAAAGGTATGGAGAGTTTTGATTGTTTGTTTTCCCATATGTGGATGAAAATATATTCTAAGAAAAAAATGACATCCAAAATCATGTTGATGTACTCTATACACCCAGAAGGTAAAAATATGATCATGATCAGAAATGATTGTTTTCAGAACCCCGTGAATATCACTATCTCCTATAGGTGCTTCCTTGAAAAAAAATCACTAAGAATGACTCTATAATTTGTAAATAGTGAGATGACTTCATTAAATGGTCCTAGATCAGCCATATATAATCATAACCAACCAAAGCTCTGGGTAAACTGGTGATGAAGTCCATCAAGATGTCCTCTCACTTCCACTAGGGAATAACATGAAGCTGAATCAAACAACCAGGAATATGATACTTATCCTTCACCTTCTAGAAGACTAAATATAAAAGGAAGAACTTTGTAGATGAATTATTCATATTAGATCCCCAAAACCAGTTTCTCAAAACACAATACATCTTCATCACACTAGGATGTGCCACCAAGTATGAATAGTGGAATTATTGGAGAACCACATCATGCATCACTAAATATATGAAAATATTCCCATGAAATAACACTATATGTCATCCTTACTATGAAGTTACCTCAATAGGATGACCATAGACAAATCGATCATTCTAAACCTCTACATAAAAATCCCACATATATTAATCCCACACACACTACACTAAGGATGGACAAACCTTCATCTATTAAAGAAATCCTCTACTATCAACTAATCCCATATCGAGATGCAGCATAACCAACTCTTCCATCACTCTCAATGAGTCCCCAAACTCACTTACAACAACACCACATGACTTATTTCCCAAGGAATCCACCAAAATATTCCCTTTAAAAAGTGTGAAGAAAATATTGAATTCATATTCCTCAAAAAAATCCATCCAATATCAATGAACTAGAATCATGTTTCACTGTGAGAAGATATACTTCAAACTTTTATGATTTTTGAAGACAAGAAAATGCCCACAGATAATATTGTTCCACGAAAACATTAAAGTGAATACCACTAAAAATATCAAGATCATGGGTAAAATAGTCACATTCACGAGGTTATGACTATTGATACCCATAATAGATAACCTCCCTCTACTATATCAACACACAACCTAATACAAGACATAAAGCATCACAAGAAACCTATAACACATCTCCCTCCTCCGATAGAAAAAATGTGAAAAACTGAATATATTCTCTTTAAAATACTTGAATGCTGCATGGTACTAGTAAATCCTCATAAAAACCAAATCATTCATATTAAAAACTATCATATGGGTCACAATCCAAGAGAAATCAGGAATGATCCACCTATAACATTCGACGAGACAAAGAAAACTACGTACCTCTTCAATCATCTTAGGGGATATCTAATAAACCAACATCTAAATCATTAATGTATATATAGATACTATATGTTCATATATGACATGCACCAAAAAATTGACTTATTGGGCCTGAAACTCACACTTCAAAATATTTTTGAACTGCTAATGAAACTGAAGGACCCCGAATATGGCTCGTGGATGCTCTATGTGTTTCTCCACCAAATTAGATAAAAAGAGGATTTGGTCAATAAATAGCCCCATGAACTGGTCAGGAAATTCATTGAATAGTATTTTAATCAGTCCCATAAACATGTATACAACATTCATAACACTTAATTACATCACAATGAACCCATAATTCCTATAATGACCACTAAAAGTGGTCATTGGGATATCCTCATCCTTCACTCACAGCTAATGATATCAAGATAATTAATTGATCTTTGATAACCATATAAATCACTTAAACTGATCAAATAGTTCATCAATTAATGGGAGGGGATAATGGTTCTTCACCATCACCTAGTTTGAATGATGGAAATTGATAAACAATGGCATATTTTCATTTTCCATCTTTATAAACATAGTTGGATCTCCCTAAGGAGACACACTAGGATGAATGAATCCTCTCTTCAAAAGAAAATCAATCTAAATCCCTAGTTTCAATAACTGATAATAATTTATCTAATATGAAGACATTAATATCATAGAAACACCCATTTATAGATCTATCCCAAACTAGATCTATCATCAAGGGGTAGCATCACATCCTTTTTGGGAAAGACATTAGTGTAGTCTTCAACAACATTGAGAAACAGAACTAGATGATCCACAAAAAAACTCTACATCAAACCATCCAATAAATAAGATAGAGACTCAACATGTCTTTAACCAATTTAATGGTCTTTCTCTCCAACAAACAATTCCTGGTCTCTATATAGATCATAAAATATGATGTACCTACTAAAGAAACCCTTGATATCCTGCACTCGATTCAATAAATCTATGTTAAGGATGATTCCATATTGTTTTATCCTTAAATATAGGAAGTATATCTTTGAATGGTGGTAGCTTGTAACTAACTCAAAGTATTTTCACACATCACACAAGCTATATCAACCTCTAACTGGAATACATAACAACAACGACATTGGAATCATATCCACCTCAATTCCAAAATCATGGAACAAGGAGAGTGAAACAAAGGATTGGATAGTTTAAAAATCAAACAAATCATTTTCCCAAGTACAAAATAGGATGATCATACCTCATATGGTGTCAGACTCACCTAGAATGTAACTGACTGCATCCAGCTCCATGTCCTCGATGGTCATAATGGTGATCACCTACATGGTTTCACTCTATCAAATGTCCCTATGGATGGTGGATATAATATATTTTTCCTATTCCTACCATTTTGAAGATATTTTTAATTCAATAACTAAAATCTATTTTTTTTATAAATCACAATATAATTACTACTAAATAAATTGACTTAATTATATTTACATTTTTATGTTTGTATATAATTAAATTCTTATAACTAATTTATGAAATAAAAAAATATAAATCATTTATGAAGATATGGTGATCTAAAGATGAAATGTCATATTACATACCTTATATTTATGAATCACTATAGTGATACCAATCTAACCAATTAGTAGATGAAGAAGTATCTTAAATAAGTGTCTAATGATTATATTACAACTCATCCTAAGTTTTATTATATTAACCTTTAGAGTTTTTTACAATTTTTCCCATTAATAAAGATAAATTTTACAATTTATAAGAACATATATTCAATGTATCGATCATTCTAAAAGTTGTTCATTTTGAAGCTTTTCAATTTCTTTTTTCTATGTGTGCTTTCGATCTATGTAATTTTTCTTTATAAGTGTTTCAAATAATAGATACCATTGCGTGAGGTTATATTTTTTAAGTAATTAGTTTTTACATTTTAATTGTTTTACTTCATTATCTTGTGTGATCAAGGGAATTCAGGGATAGAGTGATGAGGAAAATAAAATCTTCATATTGAGGGATTTCATGGCTAGGAAGATAGGTCTCATGTAATTATATTGTGTGGAATTTGACCTACTATCGAAAAGTATAGTTCAAGGCTTCTAGGGATAAGAATACACCCCTTTTTATGGGAATAAAATTAGGGATACCGTACCACATATTGAAAGTCATGGATACCTCATATCAGGTTTATAGATCCACTTTTAACATTAGTTTAAAATTTATGGATTATTAGGTATTATTTTAAAATCATTGTCTGGTTTCTTAATCAATACTCCTCCTGTTTTGGTAACTTCAAGTGTATTTATTTTTAAATTTTAGTTTCTGTAATTAATTTAATTATAAAGTTCCACAGATTTAACTCATTCATCAGTAGTTTAAAATACTGATCATTTATTTCCACTCTAAAAACTTATTTCATACAATATCTATTACCATTACCGTAATCTTTCACTGAATCGGTATTTCAAAAAACCTATCAATATAATAATTGAAATGGATAAAAATTGTAAATTTATTTTTAAACTATAATTCACCCCTCTTTTATTTTATTCACCATTATACCCTGGAACACCATTTTCTATAAAATGAGGCTTTTTACCATGATTCTACTATTATCTTATCATGTTTGTATTTTCAATAGTTTATGGTAATTTCAACTCATTTTCCATATATTAAAAAAATTTTAGAGGAAAAATCTTTTAGTAATGGAAGGAGTACCAGTAGAAACACTCATAAACATGAATCTGACCAGAAAACCTATTTTTAATGGAGATGATTAAGATTACTAGTGTGGTCACATGAAATCCCATATCATTAATACAGGAGTGAAAACTTTATCATGCTTCTAGGAAATTGTAAAGTCCCAAAGAAGGTTTTAGATCAATTTCCTAATAAATAAAAATAAGAATATCTAGTAAACCATAAAGTTAACATTAACTTACAATGTTATATGAATAGTAACATCTACAACCAAATATCTTCATGTGAAATAGATAGTGGAATTTGGAAAAATCAATAGATAACACATTTTGTAACTACCAATGTTATAGAAACTCACATATCTATGTTAAGATATGATTATCAAGAATTTTATTTTGACCTAGAAAAACTATAACATAGATGGATCAATGCTTTATGAAAATAGTAAACAATTTACAATCCTTGGGTGAAAAAAATTATTATAAGATCAAATTATTGAATATATTTTTGATATTATGATACAAGAATCGGATTTGAAGAGGAAAACTAATGATTATACAAATAATTTGACAAAGTTAAGTCTGGATGAATTAATTGGAACATTGATGCAATATGCGAGCATTCTAAAATGACATGTTGAAAAAGAGAAAAGGAAAAATGGGGTATCATTTTTTTCTACTTCACGTAATCATAATTTCAGTACTTTTAATAATTGTTCTAGAAATTCTAAATCAATTATTCCAAAGAGAAAATTGAAGCATTCAGAACCAAGTGATTCAGAAGATAAAAATAGTATACCTTCTCAAACTACAAGAAGGATGAAAAAACATTTCAAAAAATCATACTTTTTAAATGCTCATAGGAAAGAAAATAATGATCTAAAGGAAAAGGATTTTTCAGATGAATTATGTTATTAATATAAGAAGGAAGGTCAAATCTGACATGATTTTCCTAAAATAGAGATGAAAATAGAATTTCTAGAAGTTATTCTAAAAGTAAGGGAAATAAAATCTAGAAAGCTATTGATAAATACAGTGATGATGAAAGAGAAACATATTTAGATAGTTTATTGAAAGGTTATGGAATATAAAGATAGAAAATTATTGTATTGTATTTAAATATTCCAAGGAAATAAAAATTATAAAAATAAAAGTTAATCATAGAATCTATTAAAAATTAAAGACTTGATTATAAATTTAATTATAATACTAAAGATGGTTATTTAATTTCATCAAAAAACTGAACAAAATGATCCATCAGAAGTTGAAAAATATGATTCATCGGAAGATGGAGAATATTTTCCATATATACTTGAAATGGATAGATATCTAACCTGTATGATTTAATAAAATAGTAAATTGGAAACTACCTATGAGTTCTTTGAATATAATATTATTAATGATAATAAAATATTTTTTAAATTAACTATGTAAATTTTAAAATTTCCAACTAAAAATGATTCCAAAAATAATTCTTCTCATAAAAATTATATTGATCATAAAATTTTTGATAAAAAATCTTTTGACCGGAATTTTTTTGATTAGAAATATAGTAAATACAATCAGAATTTGGTTTTTAAACTTAAATTTTATGTTTTTTTGAAAAAGTTTTCATCTTATTTTAATTCAAGTAAATAAAATTTTGATGAAATATAAAAACAAATATGACCCTGTAAATCTTCAAGTGGAATAGGTTTTACTAATGAACAACCTTATTTTCAATCGACTTATTATGTACCTAAAAGTGAATTTTTCAATAATAAATGAAAAAAATAGGTCACTAGAATAAATATTATTCTTTAAATAAAGTTTAATATTTTGGTATTCATAAATCCTTCTTCTATAATAAATAATGTTTCTTACTATATATAAGGTTTGGATAGATATTGGTTCTGAGAATTTCATTTCCTAACAAAACTAGACCTAAACATGTGTGGGTAAACAAACAAATTTTACCTATTTTTGGAAAATATTATAAGAACTAAAAGTAGAAACAAAAATTACATGGATAGTGTTTTTTATTGATATATTACTAGATAAAATTCAACCTTCCAAAATTTTGATAAGTTAAAAGGAGGAAAAGTCACATTTTGAGAAAATGTACTAGGTGAAATCATCAGAATCAATGATACTTCTTTTCTTGGAAAATATCATATTTTAATTGTTTTATATGTTTTAGAACATAAGAAAACCCTTATAAGCATAAGGAAGTTATTTAATGATAGATATCTTGTGAACTTTAGGAATGAGAAATATATTATTCATAGTTCAATAGGTAATTTCATTTTATCTACCAATAAGCATGAAAATGTTTATACACACGACTTAGTAGAACTATGTAATCCAATTATTCCTTGTTTAAGTGAAACTAAAGACTAATCACGGTAATTTCATAGGATGTTATTAAATTATAACTTATGGACCTTAAATAAAATTTCTAATAAAGGATATGTAAGGGATATATTGGAACTTAAGTTTAATTCAACTAGATTATGTGATCCTTTTAAATATAGAAAGAAACATAAGTAAAGTTTTAAATATAAAATTGAAGTCTAAACTACAAAATATTTATAGTTAGTGCACATGGATTGTTTTGGTCCTATAAAAAATTGATGTATTATAGGAAAATATTATATATGGATTGTTTAATTATTGTACTATATTTACTTGGGTTTATTTTCTTACTAAAAAATATAAAAAATTTAAAAATTTTAATTTTTTTCATGCTTCTGTAAAAAATGAGAAAACCCTGAATTTGGTTACTATATGAAGTTATTATAGTGGTGAGTTTATTAATTATAATTCTAAAAAAATTTATTGAAAAATATTTTATCACTCATAACTTTCTTGAAATAATAACACAATAGAAAAATCACATAGTTAAAAGAAGAAATAGAATTATTTAGGAGATTACTCGAACTTTGTTAAGTGAGTATTTTTTTGCAAGAAACAACTGGTTTGAGGCTATGATTACTACTTGTTGCACTATAAATATATTATTACTCATAATTTTTCTTAACAAAACTCCCTATGGGTTGTAAAACCCTAAGAAATCCAAAAATTTCTTAATTTATAGTTTTTTTATTGAATGTATTTATCATGAATACAGAATTTCTGTTGCATATATTTGATTCCAAAACTAATGAAGGTATTTTTACCAGTTATTCTAAAATAAGTAAGGCTTATAGAATTTTTAATAAATTTAATAATATTTGTGAGGAAATAGTTCAGGTAAATAATGATGAAAATAACCCTTTATTTTTTTGTAAAAACATAAAAATTTAAAAATGATGATGATTTTATTAAATGTTATTTTGTTTCCTTAATAAAATATAATTCACAAATACCAGTTATAAATTCTCTAAAATCAAGTATAGTAGATTTTCAATAACCAGAATCTACTTAAAAAGAAAATGTACATCTGATAGATGAAGATCATCTTACCACTTTACACAAAGATTTGTTAATCTCATGGAATTATCCTTCTAATTATATTATTAAGATGTAATTCTATCAGTTAAAACTTGAAGTTCCCTAATAAATCCTTATGAGAATCGTTTTTCCTTTCAAAATATGAACCTAAAATAGTTATTTATTCTTTATGTGTTGAAATTTGGATAAGATACATTAAATATGAGTCAATCTGTTTTAATGGAACCATGTTTAGACATTTTTTGATTATCTAATGGGTCTATCAACAATTAGGGTGAAATGGGTTTTTATAAGAAAAATGGTTAAAAATGGAATCATTATAAAAAATAAATCTATACTTGTTTGTAATTTTTTTTCAGGAATAAGGAATAGATTATGGTGAAACTTTTTCACTAATAGCTCAATTTGAATCCTTCAAAATCTTATTATCCTTTACAACACATTTGAATTTAACTTTATTTCAAATGGATGATAAAAGTGAATTCCTTGATTTATATATTTATGAGTAAGTTTGTGTTGAAAAAAATCATAGTTTTAATGATAATAGTTTTTTAACAAAGTATTTAAGCATACTAAAGAATTATATAGACTTCATCAATCACTAAGAGCTTGGTATGAAATAATTTATAGATATTTACTTCAAAATAACTTTATTAAAGGATGTGTAGATCTAACTCTTTTCATAATTTTTTTAAAAACCCCATTGTGGTTTAAATATATATTTATGATGTCATATTTTGTTCAAATCATAAATATATTTTTGATACATTTTATTAACTTATGAAAATGAGTTTTAAATGAGAATGGAGAACTCAAAATATTTCCTTGGTTTATGTATTTATCATAAACAGAAAATAAATATTTAGACTCAACATAAATATATTAAAGACTTGCTCAAACATTTTGGGTTTGAAAGTGAATCAAATATTAGTACTCCAGATTTAACTTCTATCAAACATGATCTTGATAAAATTAATAAATCGGTAGATCAAAAACATTATAGAAATATGATTATAAATTTACTAATATTTATACAAGTTTACGAGTCATAATATTTTCAGTATTTTTATATTTTAGATTTCAATATAATATAAAATAATCTCATTTGAAAGCAGTAGAAGGAGTTTTCATATACCATAATGGTACTTCAGAACATGGAGTATTCTATTCATATAGAAACAATTTTGATGTAAAAGTTTGTCAAATGTTGAATTTAAAGGTTATATTAAATAAAAAAGTATAATTCAGGATTATGCCATTTATTATGAGAATCTTTAGTCTCTTTGTCTATAAAGAAACAAAAAAATTTTATACACCCACATTTGATGAAAAATATGTAGCATTCTAAAGTTGTTGTGCTCAAGAATTTTGGATTCAACACACACTCATAGATTTCTTTTTGAGTTTTACAAAAACTATAATTATTTTTTATGATAATACTGTCATTTCCTTACCTATGAACCAAGAAAATCACTTCTGATCTAATCACATAGATGTAAAACAATATTTTCTTACAGATCACACACTAAAAGGATATATCCTTCCTAAATTTATCATAACATAAAATTCAGTTGAAAATATTTTAACCAAACATCTTACTTCTGATAGATTTAAATTCATTAAACATAATTTGGGATTGATAAATTTTATATGATCATTAATCCATTACATATTTCATATATATCCTTACATTAAAAACTCTAGAAAAAATTAGATAATAATTTTCAAACAGATATGAATTTTAATTTTATATTTTTTTAAAAAAAATTATGAATTTCAAATGTATCTAATTTTCATAAAAATATTTATATTTCTTAAAAAGTTATTATTAATTTTATGTAATATATTTAAATTTATTTTTTAATATTTTCTTTAACCATTCTTCAAAGTAGAAGGCCATCCATCATCTCTAGAATATAACCTTATGGTGGTTTAATCTCATTACCTATATTTTTTACTATTATAATGTAATTGTTATTTAGTTTACGTGAGATATATTTTTAAAAAATTTATATTACATACTTTAATGGTAGTTTATTTCAATTTTTAGAAAGGGAATTTTTACTTTTATATTTAAATAAATTATAAAATTAATTATGAAGATAATACGTACACAATACATTTTTGGTCTTTCATTTTTTTTACCAATACTTTTGAACCACTCATACATTAATGGAAACTATTTGGATGATATAAATATAAAATTAATATATAAGGACTTCAATCTCAAATTTTTTTAACTGAACTATATTTCCACCATAACTTTTTTACTAAAGTATTTCTCATCCAAAGTATGTTTCTAAATAAGTAATGAGAAGTATATTTCCTTTCGATAGTTAATCTATCAAATGTAGATGAAGTAGTTTCTCTAATTATTATTAAAGATGTTAAATTTCAATGTATGATAAATCATATTCGTATATTTTATTATGTGTAGATTCCTGATGGTGTTCATAAGTTTAGTGGAGAAAATGAAGTTAAACCTGAACTCAATTTATAAGATTTTCCTGTCAGATAGGAGAGCATAGTCAGAATGGAATTGATTTAGAAAAACTCAATTACATCATCCACAATAAGAGGACACTTCTTGAAGATATGAATAGAATCATAAGTTTTAAAGGAATCCAAACACATATGATTGGATAAATTCCTAAATTGAATTAAATTTAAATTTTTGATTCTATTTCTTTCTTTTCATTCTTTATACTATATTTCTTTTTAAAAATCACAATGGGGAGAATGTTCAGAAAACTTGTTGTTCTTGTTCTATGTTTATTTCTCAATTTAAGGGGGTATTTATATTTTATATTAAAAAATAGTTTTACATATAATTATCTATTTATATTATATATATATATTCATATAAGAGAGATTATTGGGGAGTCCTATCTTTCACTAAAACAAATTGTCCCATCCTTTTTACAAAAAATTGTGATAACAAAGGAATAAAATTTTCATATCATAAATACCACAAGGATATTTATTTTTAAATTTTGTTCCTTTTTTCAAATTCTCTTATTTGTTTTTTGCTCTCCAAAATGAGGGAGATTGTTAATTCAATGACTCAATTCATTATTTATTTTGGAAATTAGAAAACACTTTATATAAAAATTATGTGACTTAAGTATATTTAAGTTTTTATGTTTTATCAAAATGAACTTCTGGTACCTAATTTATGAAATATAAAAATGTTGACTGATTTATGCTAATATGGTGATCTGAAGTTTCAATGTTATAATACTTACATCATATTTATGAAGCAATTTATCAGTGATGAACTAACTCATCTATAGATGAAGAAAAGTTCTAAATAAGTTGATATTGATGCCTTTGAAAATAATCTTGAGTTTTAGAATTTGACCAGTAGAGTTTTTTTTTCAATGTTTCCTATAAATAATACCACACCTTGAGAATTAGATTAAGAAGCATTCAATGAATTGAAAATTCTTAAATTTATTGTTCATTTTTAGGCATTTTAATTTCATTTTTCTATGTGTGGTTTTTATTAGTGTAATTTTTATTTCTAAGTGTTTCAGGTAAGAGCTACTATTGTGTGAGGTTATCCTTGTAAATATCATAATTTTTATATTTAATATTTTCTACCTATGATCCTTTGTGATTAATGGATTCTAGGGATAGGAATATACATGGAAATAAAATCATCTGATCGAGATATTTTGTGTCTAGGAAGATATATCTCTTATAACTAAATTGTTTGGAAGTTATGTTATTATTGACAGTAATAGTAAAGGACTTTTGGGGATAAGAAGATAGATATTCTAATAGGTATAAAATTATGGATGCCTTATGATAGGTTAAAAGTTACAGATACCGCAGATCAAGTCTATAGATCTACCATTCACTTTTGTTTGAAAGTGATTTTTATTAAATATCCCTTATTATTAGGTTTTCTAACAAACACCCCATATTTTAAAAAAAACCAGTTGTTTTCATTTATCCAATTTATTTTTTTTCATTCAATTATTTTTAAAGTTCCACTTCTTTAACTCTTTCTTCATTAATTTTAAATAATGATAATGTGGTTTCATTATTATAACTATTTTCCATACCCTGTCTTTTACAGTTACTCTAATCTATGACTTAATATATATTTCAAAAAACTAATCAATATAATACTTGAGGTGGATTAAAATTGTAAGTTTATTTTTAAATTAAATCCCCCCCTTTTATTTGATCAGCCATCATAACCTTGAACAACATGCACATCCCCTCTCTATTGATCATAAGATGGAACACCCTACTTCTATTTGATCATATGAAATTACTATAATGGTTGAGCCTAAAATGGTATACCATCTTCATATTCACTATTGATGAAGGTTGGTAACTATCTATTCTAATGGACATAACCTAACCAAGATAAAAAAAACTTGGCCAAAAAACAGGGGTCTGAGAACTCTTAGCTCTGGTGAAATGAGTTAAAGAGGGAAGAAACCTGCTATCTAATGACTGAAATTTATTCTTCTGGCTAGTTAATAGAGAAACAATCATATATATACCCTATATAAAATCTTGGAAACTTAAATATCATGATGACTTAGACCTAAAAAAATCCAATCATTGACCTATGACTTCACCAACACCTAAAAATATGACTTCAATATAAATGGGGTAACCTAGTTCTAGATCTCTAGATGAAAATCTCTTGGAAATTACTTTCCCTAGACTCATCATCCATCAAAATTTCCATATCATAATGTAGGAGGTTCTTGAGAAGATGTTCAACTTCCACACACCGGGGATCCATTAAAAAAGGGTGTGAATATCTTACTAATGAGCATCCTTAGTAGTATTAGAGAGAAAGTATACCTAGAACTATTATCCAAACTTCTCTCACACAACAGATGACTCCTCATGATCCTCAAGGAATAAAATCTACCACTACTGAAATGACTCACATAGTATCATCATAGCTAATGAAGTAGAGTGATCCTTTTGAGAACAAATCAAATAGAATGTTATATCAACCTCTTCCATCCAATCATCAATCTCCTGATCTAAAATAGTGGCTACAAACTTCTATAAAACTTGTTACTGAAACTCTCATATTGTCCTCTTCTATGTTTCATTTTATCCAACCTATTCTTTTTGTTGATCTTATTGAACATTTTGTTTAAATTCTTCAACATAAACATGACAGGTACATCAACATGGAACTATATCAACAAAATAAGAAACATTAGAAAATCTTAAACCCATGGAATAACAAAAATTATGGTTTATTAATTCATTTATTTTAACCCAATTTCCTATTGTCTACCCATATAAAAAATAGGTACAAAAAAATCATGATTCATGATCCTCTCCTTAGTCTCTACCCCATAAGTAGAATCACATTACTTAACATGATTAGTAAACTTGAAGGTCCATGCATCAGTTCATAGGGGTGCTAAAATCCTATGTCATTACCGGTATCCCTTTTTTCATAATGTACTAATCTTAGATGATGTTGTTTCCCAACCAACCCATTCATCCTCACTGGTTCCTAACATGAAACACTATCATATCTCTCAACCAATATCTCTTTGATCAAATTTACTTATTAGAAGTTTTTACAATTGAAATAATTCTAACTTCCCAGGCACTATAATATTTTTCTATCTTGAGTGAAGTTCTCTGTCAAGTGACCTTGTAAAGTGACCTTGTGAAGTAACCTTGAGAAATGACCATGAGAGTGACCGTGATAATTGACATTGTTTGAAATTTTGACAAAGTTTGTAAGTGACCTAGATTTATGTGACCCGGATTGAAAATTTAAAAAATCTAGAAATGACATTGAGTGAAGTGACCTTGAGTAAAAACATGAAAATGTTTGGAAGTGATCGTATGAATAAAATAAAGTGACCACATGAAGAACAATGAAGTGGATGTATGAATAGAAATGAAGTGGCCACAAAAAATAATTAAAGTGACCCTATGAACAATAATTTATTAACCGTAAGAACAAAAATTAAGTGAATTCATGAAAAAAAATATACCAATTGAAAGAGGGAATTTTGAAAAGTGTTTAACCGGCCTTAAAACCTACCTACATTTACTTAATTAATTTGTGATATTTTATCTCAAATCATGATATGTTTCATTTATACTTATATATTTTGAATTACTGTATGTTTTTTTCACAAGTTTATCTTTATTTAATTATTCCATAAATACTTATCAATTATTTTAATAATAAGGACTTTTATTTGGAATAATTCTATGAAATATTAAATTCTCATCATGTGGGTTGAGGTCTCACACTGATTTCTGGGTAAAATGTGTGTTTTGAATTTAAAGTGGTTGGACTTTGAATAGTTTATCTTGTATTCTTTATGGGATCTTTCTAAGATAATTTAATTTTGAGTATTATTTTGTATTGTATTAATTATTGAAATTTATTATCACCATATATCATGTTTTAAACATTGTATATTATTTAAGTGAGCCATGTGTGTATGTTTTTCCTGAAAATTCAATGAAGATGTCATATAATTATTCATGAACCATGAAATGTGATGGTATTCATTATTTGAATATGTTATGTATAAAATCAGACTATATAAGTAGTTTTATATATCCTGTTTAATGGACACAAGATCAAGGAAGTTCTTGAATTGTAAAAGCGTGACTTACTTTGGAGATCAACTAATTATATTATCTAAACTATAATTTTTTGATATTTTGTTTCTAGAGAGCTCCTTATTTCCTCAACACTCATACCTTGAAGTGTTCATATGTTTATGTGGTTTTAATTATTTCTATTTTTGTTTTGAATAATCATGTTGGGTTATAATTCCCACTAAAAGGTAGGATAGTGGGTTGTGAATCCCATACAAAAGTATGGTTTTGGGTTGTGCCTCCAGGTGAGAAAAAGTTAGGGTAATTCAGGTTTTTCCATAACCAATTTTTTTTTGGATTTTGTTATACCTTGGACTGGTTGAAAAGTAGGTTTGGTTTATACCACCACATCAAATGGTAGATTCAAGGTTGTTCCTCCATGTGTGAAAAAGGAAGGGTGATCAGGGTAATTCATCAGGTGTGAAAAAAGGTTGTCTTATTTGGTTATTCCTTTATGGTTTAAAAAGGAAGTTGAAAAAAGGTTGTAATATCCATTAAAAAGTTATAGAGTCCATTATAGTGGGTGAAATATCTCACAATCTATTAGAGGGATGAATAGTATTGTAGGATCATTTAGATCAGAACTGCTATAAAAATCACAGTAGTCATTTATCTTTATTTTTCTAAAGAATTAAGTTAACTTTAATAACTAGTTAATATTATTTTAAAATTTCAATGCTCCCCACTTATAGAATATTCTGTCATTCTCATTAGGGTCTGAAAATAATGACCCTCAAAGCCTACCTCTAGTAGGTCAGGATTTTGTGAAAAAAATCAAGGGTTTATAAATCACACACTTGGGAGGAATTACCCTCTATGTAAATTTAAGGAGTAAGGGTTTATGTATAAAACACCCAATAAAACCATGAATAATGAAGAATAAATACCAATACATATAACATCATAGATAAATGGATGCAATTAAAAAATTTCAAGTGTTGAATGTAAACCTTTGACAGCGACAAAGAAGCACCAATAGCTCCTAAGAAACTCCCAAGAACTAGTAACGACCAACTTAATCACCATCAATATCCTGTAGACGTAAAAATAGTTTATAAGGACAGGTTGATCATAACACGTATAATCAGTAGGATCCACCAAAAAAAATTCATTAAATATGTGAAAGAATCATAATAAAGTCTAGTGAATAAAAAAATGAAAGCAACTCATCACCAAATAGGTAAAACTATTTTTTCTCATCCTCACCTTAGGTCACTCATAAAGTAATTCCTTGAGGTAAATCATTCTCTATCAAAAGTATATATATATATATATATTTAAAGATACCCCACTTCCACTTCCCCACTAGTTTTTCACTCTCATTACCTAATTCCAAACATCTTATTATGATCCATTATATAAGTAAAGTCATCCCTAATGTGAGTTGGGAATTGGACCTTCCTACCTCATTCCCATACAAGGAAAGACATCTCATGTTGGAATCAATATATATATCCATATCAATATCATAATCTCATTTATAACCAATTTTATTTCATGAGTGTGTATATATCATGCAAATGAATTATACCTCAATTCATCATAGCCCATGAAAGTATATCCATATAAATTTTGTCCACCATGTCCAGATACAATTTTCTATTTTGAATTCAAGTTGTTATAGAACAAAAATAAATGTATAGTAAAATGATATCCATCACCTTTGTGTAGGAACACACCCTATACCATAAAACATTAAATCTTAGGATACACCTACTCATAACTACTCCTAAAGGGATAGTTAGAGAGAGATAGGTCATCCATTTTTATCTTCATCACACTAGATGTTGGAGAAAACATCCCCCAAAACATTTGGGTAATGTTTTCCTTAACCAATTGGGTGGTGAAGCATATAAAATTAGAAAATATAATATATATCACACACAACCATACTAAGAGAAATTACCTAGCCTCTAACTCATCCATCTTTACTATCACACTGAAAAATTAGGTTCTACTAATAAGGTCTAGATCTCACAAGCATACAAGTGTCAAAGTTCAACATAAATTAATTAATCATTAAATAATTAATATTATTCTGTTTTAATTTATGAGATTTATAATTTAATCTCATTTTTCAAGTTCCCTTAATAATATATTTTTTTCTTTTATTTATTAATGATCAAGAATACCATAATTTTCTACTATCACCTAGACCCAAACCATTCTTTTATTAATTCATTTATCTTTTCAAATTTTTTTGGGTACTCTAGGACTTCATCCTAAGCTACCGAAACCAATAAACACTTATCACACATACCGCAAAATTGTGCATAGTAGTTGGAAAATAAATAGGTAATATCTAGCTATTCGACCATTTAAATCCTAAAATAAGAAGTTTATGAGTATCAGTGAGAAAGAAAAACTCTAAACTCATCATTACAACTCGAAAACCCAGTCTATTGCTTATTAATTCTCCTAACCATAAAAATTTATCATATAATCACATCAAAACACAAATATGCTCTAATAATCTTAGAGAATATATATATTTTGTGTATTTAATATATTCTCTACACATAGTTCAAAGGAAACTAAGGCCATGGCATTGAGGCAGCCAAGCATCATATAAATAAGAATGGTCTTTCTCATCCACAAACAATGTTCTTTCGAAAATTACCATTTTAATTCCCATATTGAATTAACCAGTTTCTTATTCATAGGTTTCATGCATTAATAAACCTAATGTAAATTGCTACTAATAGTGTGAAATCATCATAATTAGGTTCAAATAATTATTTATATAATGCTTCACATTCTATTGAAGGATAGTAATTAATTATCACGCCTTAGAAATATCATCATAATTATGTCTTTACATTTTTAAACGATTTCCTTGATTATAACTCATATTTATTAGTAATAAAAACACATCCATAATAAAATATATTAATCTATTTTCTGGAAACAATAATTTGAAAGATTAAAAGGGTTAATTTCATGTAGTAGGATAATCTATATTTTAGAAATTATAGAAATAGAATATTATCTATTATGACAGATTGCTATTATTTCATGAAAATTAAATCGCATGTGATTATCATTTTACTCTTTATTATATAATTCCCATATTAAAAAATAAAATTCATCAATTATAGTATGTGATATCTAAGATCCTACCCCAAAATAATTGTCTTGAGAGAAGTTAGGGTGGCACTAAACATAGGTTACATCCACAAGACACAAAATACTGGAAATAAATGACAAGCGGATAAGAAAATGTTCGGGGGATGCTTTTACCTTTAGGGACCAAACAACCATCCACGAAAAAATATAAACAACCAACCCATATATATGAACCATAAGTATAAAGAATATAACTCAGAGGTAAAACCAATAAAACATCAAAATAATTTGAGTGACAATAGAAACAAGAGACATAAAATAACAAAGACTAAAATATGAAATAACACTTTAAAATCAAAGTGGAATCATCCCAAGCATCACCCAAACTAGCTCCACACACCAAATATTTGTGCCTCACCCATGGTATCAAGATAAATCACTAGAAAGTTAAGATAAATTTCTATTTCTTGTGTCTTAGTAAGTAAAATATATATATTCCTCAGAATTACCAAGAATGCGGTGAGTATATAACTCAGTAGGCTATCCCCATAGACTTCCCAACACATACCACTGTGATAATAACATGTTATCAAAATTTATATGAAACTATTTTAAAAATATAAATAATTTATACAAGTCATAAATTAAATACATGAGAGAATGAAATAAACAAGCTTATTACCATTTCTTATAACTTAGAATAACCACTTCATGTTAACTCACACAGACCCATACATATACAGATACACTCAATCTTGGTGTTTCACATTAATAGTGGTACTCAATGACCCTGATCCATCCCACTTTGATGGTGGTACTTCATGAATATGGTCCATTACCAAGAACTCATACCAACACAATTATGACACAATCCATACTAATTAAAACCACATAAATAAATTATTCCTTTTGATACATTTCAATGTACACGTTTCATGCATTAAAAACCCATAATTTTAAATCATAATCAGTAATTATAAAAATAAATAGGCTTTCCAAAAGATGAAAAATATTCATGTTCCCAAAACATAAACTACAATATATTCCTTCAAGAAATAATACAATGATTCCTTTAAAAATCTATGATTTTTTTTAACAAAACTAATCGTTCATGTTCTATAACAAGTGTAGATCATTGAGAAGCCACTTACCTCTCAAAAGATGATGAAAACAGAGAATGAAACAACAATAAATCTAAATATGACCTCAAAATATCTTCCCTTCAATTTATCCAATAACATCTCATCAAGATAAACATCATAGAATATATATATATATATATATTAATGAATAAATTTATTGCTTGAATAGAGATAATAATAATGGATCTGTAGATAAAAATGAAGAACAAGAACTTACAATTTATTTTGTATATCCAACACACTTTGATTCATCAAAAGTTTGTTTCAAATCAATGGGGATCAACATAGATGCCTAGGGTGAAGAATAGTTTGAGATTCTAAGATATGAGAATGAAAATGAGGGTTTCATGGCCTTAAACTAGTTTAAATATTAATTTTTAAAGTATTTAGTGCATGTTTCATGGTTATGCTACAAAGTTTAACAAAATGTGCACCAACAATGTACATGATACCGTCTCCAAAATAGATTGACACATGGTTGTGTTTCATGGATTATCAAACCATTCATAAACCATATGATGATATTGTCCATCAAATATAGGTTCATATGATTGTATCAGACTATTTGTCGAATTTATCTCCAACTATGTGCATTCCAATGCATCGTCACCCACAAGGTTTGGCCAAATAGTAAACCAACTGTGTACCTATTGGGAAAAAATACATCAAGGAATACTATCGGTATGTTTTGGGTGTGATTGTATTGGTTGATAAATATAGATGACCATGAATGAGCATGGCCAGTGTTGGCAGAAGACAAGTTTTTATGGTGGCGTAGTTTCCTAGTGGTTGTCAAATTTATGGGCCTCAAAATCTGGAATTTGGGATTGAAAATTTAAGGTTTTCTTCATAGGATAGAACAGTGTGAAAATCATAGAATGAATTTGGAAAATGAAGAGAAACACGAAGCTTAGGACATGGACTGCTTACCATGTTCGGGAACAATGCGCGGTCTCATAGTAGAAAGTGGGAACAGTACATGGAGCATAAGAAATGGTTCGTGGAAATGGTTTGCATCGAAGGGTGTGCGGTATGAGGAAGGTGTGACAGTTCATGGGATAGTGTAAGAGAATGGCTCCATATAGAAGTAAAGGAAGTATGCGAACCATGTATGAAAAATGGTTTGCTTGAAGGCTTTCAGTTTGTAGTGGTAGAAGTAGTATGCGGTGAAGACATCGCTAAATAAAATATTTGGTAAATCTCGATATAGAAGATTAAGAAAATATCTTTGATTATATAAGGAGATCTAATCCCATCAATTATAGGTGAGAGAGAATATATTTATAGAACATATCTTTTCTTTGGGAATTTGGTGAAATCCTAAAGTGGTTCGTGAGGAGTATTTCTGCATTGAGAAGTGGTTCGTACGGAAGCAATTCAACTGAATGTTTTTGTAGGGAAATAAAACTTGAAAATCAATTAGTACGTAGAGTAGGATGTTTGGTACATGGATAAGGAAGTCTAATATGCTAAGGGGAGATGGTCTGCATATGTGAAGGTAGTCCACAAACAGAGAATAGTTTGCGGACAGTGGGCGATTCACAGAGGAGGTTCTCGAAATCAGTACGTGGAGGCGGTACATGATAGTGAAGGTGGGGGCATTTCGCGAATGAATGAAGGTTCGCGAAAGCATAAGAGGTACACGGAGGTGGTGTTCCGTGTACCATAACCTATTACACACTACATAAGAGGTTCAAGTGATTTTCAAAACACTCAAGGGAACTTGAATAAACTTAAAATCATTTTCCAAAAGTATCATCCGGTGTCTAACCGTATCTGTGAAGGTGGAATTAATCTATGGGAGAGAAGGGGACTTCAACAGAGCATCTACCTAAAGTTGAGGATATATGAATTCAATAAATTGAATGGACCTACATGTCTATAAACTATGTTCAACATAAAAGTCTATAAACTATGATTGGATTACTTTCCAAGAGTAGTGACTGAAGGAAGAGGAAGACATTGACCCATTCCACTGGAAGTGAGCCAAAGAAAGAGGAATAGGGTGTAACACTTGGGAATATAGTAAGCAGACCCTAAACCTTGTGAAGATAGTGATCCTAGGCATAGAATATCTAGCCTGAACTTTGTACTCATTATTGGAAGTGAACCTTAGTGAATTTGGTACATCAGAACACCATCGTTGTATGCTCCTTGGATGTAGCCTAGTGAGGGTTAACCAAGTAAAAATTATTGTGTCTCATGCATGATTTAAATTCTGTTCATAACTTTCAATGGAAATGAGAGAGAAGAGATTTTTTTTATGTGAAATAAGATCTGAAGGGGAAGAAATTTTAATATATCATACCTTGATTCACCCCCCCCTCAGGGTATTCGACCTAGTGGACCAAACCATTGGTATCAGATCAAAGGGTTGAAATTCAGTGCATCTCTCTCAAAAGAATAAATGGAGGTGATCAATTGTAAAGGAATTCTGATCTTCAATGAAAATAATTTTCATCCATGGAATAATCGGATGCAACACTACTTTCAATCAGTAGGAATTGATGTCTTCACATCAGTTATACATGGAATATCAGCTGACATCAATAGTGGTGCTTTATAAGATGGTGAAAGAAGTGAATTGGATGCTGATTCTAAAGGGATCATTCCTTTAGGGGGATCCCTATAAAATTCAATTTATACAAAGGTGATTTCCTATAAAACATCACATGTTATTTGGGAAAATTTGATGAAAATTTATGAGGGAGACACAAAAGTCTGGGAAGAAATGCTGCAGGTTTTGTGGAACAAGTATGAGGATCTCAAAACAAAACCCAATGAGACTATTGAAGCATTCTTCGATAGGGTAAATATTATTGTGGAAGAAATGAGGGGTCATGAAGATTTTATTATTTTGAAATGTATCTTGAGGAATGATGATAAAGATGCAGTGGAAAAGGGGATGTACAAAGAAGTGGAATTCAAGGCCATGAAGAATCTTTCTGTTGAAGATAGTCCTGAGGAAGACAATTTGGATAATGTCATGTTATTTCTCTCCTCAAATCTACAAAGGGGAAAGGGAAGTTCAAAGGTAAGCTTCCATTTTAATGTTTTTAATGCAGAAATATTTGGGATTTTTTAGTAAAATGTCATAAGAATTTTTATGATGACAACCAAGACATTGATGAAATTCCCCAAAAGAATCATTTGTCAAATGTGAAGGTAGTAGAAGTACTAAGAAAAAGTTCTTCAAAAAGAAGAATCCTCTTTTAAAAAATGAATGTTCAGAAGAATTTGAGGGAGAAGGGTTGGAAGACTGCAAGTATCATAAAGTATATGCTTTGGTGGAAGTTGTTGGAAATTCTTGAACAAGAGAATAAAGAGACAAAAAAGGAGAAATTGAAGGAAGAGTTGATCTTCAAGCTGAATTAGAATCTTCCTTTGAAGAGGTAGACATTTTGAGAGCAAAAATAATGATTTCTAACAAAGATTTTCATGATTCCAAAATATAGATGCAGTAGTAGAAAGAAGATAATTATGAGCTGAATATAGAAGTTGAAAAGATGAGGTCTTCAATACCAGAAATCTCAGAAAAGGTGATTGGGTAAAAAATCAAAATTTAAGAACAGAAAATAGAAATTGACAATTTGATTGAAAATGGAAATGATCAAATCAAGTATATTGAAGAACTAGAAGAGGGATTTTTTGGCCTACGATGAACAGTTGAATATCAGGAAAAATTGATGACTCTCATTTCGACATTAGGAAATAAGATCATATAGAAAACATAGAAGATGATATTTGAGCATAGTGGTCCATCAAAACCGAAGAAACAATCAACTATAAATGATAAGGCTAGTATTGGACTTCATCTAAAATAGAAAGTATTTATTGTTCAATTCATAGCATAAGCACCCACTTTAAGAGTGATGATTGATTTGGCTATGAAGAAGAGTCAGAAGATTCAGAGAACCCAAGGCACAACCAGTAGAGCATCATTTCCACCTAGAAATGTACATCACATAAGATGCTATTGTTGTGGTAAGATGGGACACTTTCAAAATGCATGTTCTATAGAAAAGAGGTACCAAAGGGAAAAATACCAATAGAGGTGGTTGTACATAGCTCAAAATTCCAGGTCACTATTTATGGTCTTTGTTTTAGTTAGAAAGGAGTCGAACATATGGATAGATACTTAACATCAAAAATAAAAAGGAATGTGTCGAGGCAGACTGAATTTTTTCATAATAAGCAATCAAATGTATCATCAAGAGAGTTGAAAATTCAAAATCGATTTGTAGATCTGTAGGTTGAAGCTGGTCCTTCATATACTGAGGAAGATCAATATTTTCATTCCATGTCATGTATGAAGTCAAAGACTTGGGTCAAGAATAAAAGGACCGAGTAGGTAGTGTTTTCCAAAATTGTGTTCTAGGTATCAGATTGCATTGGGATATGGATCATTGATAGTGGATTCACTTCTACTATGATGAGAAATAAGGATCTAGTGACCGGAATCATGTATGATAAAGAAGGTATCATAAGATTGGGTAATGATGAGATCTTAAAAATTACAGTTTTTAGGAAAATCCAAGTTTGGAGGAAAAGATATGAGATGAGCAGATGTCTTGGTTGTTGAGGGGATTAGTCAAAACTTTCCTAGTGCCAGTCAATTGTGTGACTCAGGGCATGCCATAAGTTTTTTATGAAATTATCTATCATCAAGGCAAAGGGTGGTGTTGTTTTGTGTCAAGGAAATCATATAAAAGGAAATCTCTACCTCATGATTGGAAAATAATATATGTGCTCTCTGTCTAAGGATGAAGAAAACAAGTTATGGAATATGCATCTTGGCCACCTAAGCCAAGCATCCTTGGATGATCTAGTGAAATGTGATTCTTCTATAAATCTCTCTATATTATCACATGATCGTACTCATATGTGTGATTCCTTCCAACAATTGAAGATCATTCGAAATACATATTATCCAAAGGAGAAAAAGTCAACAATATTTATTGAGGTAGTGAAAATTGATGTGTGTGGGCCAATTTCGCTGAGGATGATTGATGGGAGGAGATATTATGTTCCCTTCATTCATAACTATACCAGAATGGAACGAGTTTCCATAATCACCCACAAATATGAAGTGTTCAGTTTCATTACAAGATATCGATGGGAATGTGAAAAAATTATTGGTCAAAAAATCCAGACAATTCTAATAGATAATAGAACAGAGTTCACAAATATCCATGTGGAGTATTATCTCAAAAAAAATGGTATAAGGCATCAAGTTTTAGTAGTAAGAACTCCACAACTGAATGGATTATTTGAGATAATAAATCTAATTTTCAAAAACATGGCCAGAAATATGCTCATTGGGAATGAAATTATAGAGAAATTTTGGAAAGAAGTAGTGATTAGAACATCCTACACTTCAAATAGAGATTTACTTTGTCCAAAAGAGGAGAAGATTCTATACGAGTTATGGTATAGAAAGAAGCCATCATGGATGTACTTTTGAGTCTTCGGAAGTAAATGTTTTATTCTCAATAAGAATAAACACATGAATTTTGAATCTCATGGGGATGAAAGGGTATTTCTTGGATACTCAATGAAAAAAAAGCATATAAATTCTTCAATAAGAGGGTAGGAAAGATAGTTGAAATTCATAAAGTGATTATAGTGGAGAATGAAAAATATATTCATCAAATACATGATCATACATAGGAGGATAGTGATGAAGATATGAGCGAGTAAAGATATGATCCATCTCCATAGGTTGATTCAGAAGAAGACTTAAATTATGAGAATAAATCAGTGTCTTCCCAAATACTAGTGAGAAGAGATGAAATTTATAGGTGGAACATAATTGGTGATCAAACAGCACTTGTACAGACAAGGATGATAGAGTATCTAAAAAAATATCATACTTATCACAAGTGGATCCTAAATTCTTTAATGAAGCAGTTGAAGATGAGAATTGGGTTTAGGAAATGAATGAAGAGCTTGACCAAATTGAGAAGAATCAGACATGGGAAATTGTTTCGAGACCATCAGACAAGAATGTCATCGGGAAAAATGGGTATTTCACAAAAAAAATGAATGAAGATGGTATTTTGATTCAAAAAAAGTATGAATGTTGTGCAATGGGTACTCCCAGATAGAGGGTATTGATGTTTTTGAGACATTTTCACCTATTTCAAGGCTAGAGACAATCACGTTATTCTTTCCCATTGCAGTGAAAAGAAAGTTTAATGTTTTCTAATGGATTTCAAGTCATAATTTCTGAATGGAATTCTAGAAGAAGAAGTTTATATCGAGAAAATAGATAGTTTTATCATTCATGAAGCTATGAATAGAGTTTTTCAACTAAAGAAGGCTTTATATGGTTTGAAGCAAGCACCAAGATCATGGTATTCAATGCTTGATAAGTTTCTGAATAAGATCGGCTTCTAGCGTGGTGGAGTTAATTACAATCTGTATTTTAAAAATGGAAGCTTTCAAAGGATGATGGTGCTAGGTTATGTCGATGACATAATATTTGGTGGATTAGATAAATCACAATGTAGATAGTTTTCTGAATTCATGAAAAGCGAGTTCGAAATGTCGATGATTGGTGAGATGAAATTTTTCCTTGGCTTATAGGTGACACATGGATGTAATTTAAATTTTATTTCTCACTCTAAATATTTCAAGGAAATTCTAAGAATATTTGGAATGGAAAATTCCAAGGATATGGAGACTCTGGTTGCTACCAGGTTGAAACTGTCACGAGATAATGAAGGCAAGGCAGTTATTATCACAGAATACAAGAAAATCATTAGAATTATATTGTATCTGAGAGAGAAAAATCCTGATATTGTATTTTCAACATGATAAGAATCAATATATCAAAGCAATCCAAATTATATCCACATGGTCGGAGTGAAAAGAATACATTGGTATATCAAGGGAATAGTGGATTTTGGTTTAATGTATAATGAAAAATCTTAGCCACAATTATTGGGATATACATATGCAGATTGGTCCAGATTAGAAAATTATAGGAAGTAAACATTAGGAGGTTCCTTTTATCTTAGAGGATTGTTTATTTCTTGGTTGGGAAAGAAACAAGATTTAATTTCATTAACCACTACAGAAGTTGATTACATTGTTTCTACTCAAGCATTCACATAGTTACTATGGATGAAGCAACAACTTGATGATATGGGAGTTGAAGTGAAGTCTCTGATTGGAATCCATTGTGGTAATTCAAGTGCTATAAATTTGAGAAAAAATAAATTTCATCACTCAAGTACAACGCACATTGAAATAAAATATCATTTTATCAAGGATAAAGTGCAGAAAGTGCTTGTGATGTTGGATTTTGTTCCAACAAAACAATGAGTTGTAGATATTCATATGAAGGACTTACCCAAAGGAGAATTTGAAAGACACTAACTGGTTCTAGGATTCTAGTTGACTCTACACACTTTAAAAAGTGTGTATGTGGTACTCCCCCTCCCCTATGTTTGATGGGTCTTTTCTTAATATGATGATATGTGTTCTTTACCCTGTTTCAGACAACCTTGAAGCGCCATTAGGGTTCGTTGACAAAGGGGGAGAAAGTGTGACTAGTTCAGGGGTAGAAAAGAAATGTCAAAAATCTATTAGGTGTAGCAGTGATATAGGGGGAGTTGACAATGAGATGAAGTTGTTTGGAGGAGATGTAACATACGGGGAGTATTAGATTTGATGATACTAGAAGTGGTCGATCAAAGATTACATATCATGACAACTGAGTTGAGTGATAAAATCAGATTTTTGGTTTCAAGAATTGGTGTCAGGAATGAAGTGATTCATTGATGAACATTTCATTATAATATTTTTTCTCACACTAATCATGGATCATGTGGTATTAGATTATGTGTTGATTAAATCTATGATCACTATATTAATCGCATGAAGTGAATGCCGATTGAAGAAAGATAGAGCCTTAACAATGTATCAAAATGTGAAGAATTATTATGATAAGATATGTAAACAAACTCAATGGGGGAGATTGTTGGGGAAATCTCCCTCAATGAATCCTATCGGTATGTTTTGAGTGTGGTTGTGTTTTATGACAAAGCCCGATGAACATGAATGAGCATGGATGGGGTTTTCTGAAGATATGTTTTTAAGGTGGCGCAGTTTCTTAGTGTTTGATAAATTTTTGGGCCTCAAAATATGGAATTTTTGTTTGTAAATGTAAGATTTTATTCATAAGACTAAATGGTTTGATGAACAGGGAACTGATTCAAAAAAGGAAGAGAAACGCGGAGCCCGAGACATGGACCACATACCATGTCCGGGAACAGTGTCTGGCCATGTACCAGACAGCGGGAACAGTACGCGGTGTGGCAGAAACAGTTCTCGACAATGGTTTGCAGTGAACGGTTTGCGGTATGTGGAAGGTGTGACTGTTCATGGGATGGTAGATGATAATGGTTCCACATAGGAGTAAAGGAAGTATGCAAACTGTATATGAAAAATGGTTTGCTGAAAGGCTTGTGGTTCGCGGTGGAAGAAGCAGAATGTGGTGAAGACGGTGTTGAATTAAAGATTTAGTAAATCACAATTTAGTGGATTAAGTGGATATATTTTCTTATATAAGGAGTGATAATCCCACCAATTATAAGTGAGAAAAAATATCATTAGAGAACATCTCTTTTCTTCAGGAATTCAGTGAAATCTGAAAGTGGTTCGTGAGGAGGATTTTTGTGAGGAGAAGTTGTTCGCGCTGAAGCAATTCCACTGAAGGTTTTTGTAGGGAACTCAAAATTTCTGAGGAAGTATTGCATGGAGTAGGAATTCCAGTATGCGTAGAAGGAATTGTAGTTTTTAAGGACATATGGTCATCAGATGTGAAGGAATTCTGAGAACATAGAATAGTTCACGGACAGAGGGTGATTCACATAGGAGGTTTGCGAAGTCGGTACGCGTAGGTGGTATGCGACAGAAAAGGAGGAGGCATTCTGCGGACAAAGAGAGGTTCACGTAAGCAGAAGTGGTATGATAAGGTGGTATCCTGTGTACCATTCCTAGTAAACAGTATGTGGTAGGAGAATGTGGTTCGTGAAACACTCAAGGAAGCATGTAGAATCCTCAAATCGGTTTTTGAAAGTATTTTCTAGTATCTATCTATATTTGGGATGGTGGTATTCATCTGTGGGTGAAAAAAGGGACTTCAACAGAGCATCTACATGAAGTTGAGGATGTATGAATTCATGAAAATGAAGTTACCTACATGTCCATAAACTTTGTTCTACCTACAAGTCTATAAAGTATGAGTTTATTACTTTCCAGGAGCAGTGAGTGAAGGAAGAGGAAGGTGATGACCCTTTCCACTGGCAATGAGCTATAGAAAGTGACATAGGGAGTTACCACTGAAAATACAGTGATCAGACCCTAAACCTTGTAAAGGTAGTAAGCTGGGGCATAGAAGACCTAGCCCAAACTTTGTACTCATTATTGGTAGTGATCCTTATTGAATTTGGTACATCGGGACACCGTCATTGTATACTTATTGGAGGGAGACCAGTGAGGGTGAACCAAGTAAAATTTTTTGTGTCTCATGCATGATTTAAATTCTCTTCATACTTTTAAATAGTAACAAGAGAGAAGAGATATTTGTTTAATGATGTAACAAGATTTGAAGGGGGGAAATTTTAATCTATCATGCCCTGATTCACCCCCTTAGGGTATTCAACATAGTGGACCAAACAGTACCTACCTAGTGAATCCAAAATTCTCATTACATAGTTTCATATAGATAGTGAATGTATTCCCCTATATGTTATCAACCCATGCACCTCTATAAACACTTTCAAAACACCCAATTACATTCCAAAATGTCTTAAAACCCATCCGTAAAATTATATAACTTCAAAATAAGATAATAAAATGGTAAAGAACATAATACTATGGGTTTCACATTCTCACAACCATTGGTATTTCCATCCTCAGAATGATGGAGAGTGGAATTTTTTTTAAAAGATTAGGCCACTATTCAAATATCTCTGTATCATGTTCCTATGTCTCTTCCTGAATCTGGCCATGCTACCATATGACTCTTACCAAATCGATACTTTTCCCATAAAATAATCTTGTTTCTATCTGCAGTAATTATTCTCACATGATTAAATGTATCATTTTTTAAAGATCAATACAGTCTCATCAAAGCACATTTTCTATGACAAGCTAGTACTTCTATAATTGAGATACATGAGAAACATTAATCACAGGACTAAATATTGGTGGTAAATCCAACTGATAATCCATATCACTAACTAATTAAATTATATTAAAAGGTTCAATGTATCAATCATATATTTTTCCTTTATTAATAAAATGATAATTCCCTATCCCTAGAGAGATTCTCAAGAAAACATGATCACCCATAGAAAATGATAATGGTTAATTAGAATGATCCACATATAATTTCTGAAGCCTCTGATCCATCACCATTATTTTTTTCATCATATAAATATAATCTATTATCTTGTGAAAATTTACAGTTCTGATAAATTAATTCTCAACCATTTTCACCCAATAAAGTGGAGAATGACAAGGGTAGTCGTACAAAGCTTTGAAAGGATCCATAATTACCAATTCCCAAAAACTATTATTTTATGAGAACTCTACTAATGGTATATAATCATCCCATCAGCCACAAAAAATCCAAAAAATAAGCTCTAATAATGTCTTAAAATGTTTGGATATTCTACTTAGATTAGAAATTTTTTTGAGGATGATAATTTTTGCTCACGATCAACTAGGTTCTGAGGTCTTACTATAAGGAATTCCAAAAATGACAAGTAAACTTGGGATCCCGGTTAAACATAATTAAAACCGGAACCCCATGAAACATTTTAATTTCCTAAATTTAAGGTTTCAATAAGTCTTCCACCATATTTTATTCATGAATATGAATGAAGTGAGTAGACCACATGATTCAATCCATAATCACTTTTATGGAATCGTGTTTCCAAACCTTATTTGGTATAACTGTGAAAAATCCATAGCCATATTCTCCAATTTTCATAGGGAAATATGTAAATAATGTAACATAAAACATACCCATTGGTGCTCCTCCTTGACCTGCTAATAGATGAAGCATGTCAAGAAATACAATGCAACCTTTATTTTTACTCTCATCCCACCAAAACTATGTTCTCATTGCCTTAGACATATTCTGAATGTCTGGGTGAAAGACCATGTTGAATGGTGGTGGGAAGAAAGAAAATTTTCCTAATAAGTTGGAGGAGCCACTATCTAATCTCTCAAACACAACACAAATCTCTCACCAAGAATACATACCTCAGTGGTACCCCCCCCCCATTGAGTTATAACCTCATGGTGAGACATTTAGGATCAGATGTTTGAACATATTTAACCTGATCGATAAAATCAAGATGAAAGGAAATTTGAAAAAAAACTGCAACATCACCTTGATCAACATAATCCATAATCATGTCAACTATGACCATTATCAGTTACCACTGATCTGAAGCCTCTTTATCCAACTAACTATATGAGTTAATGTTCAATGCATCATCCACGAAATTCCTATTACTTAATGTATAGATCAAGTAAAATTAAAACATCTAAAAGTATTAAATCCATCATAATTTCCTTAGGTTTAAATATATTTGTGATAAAATTTGTTTCAAGCTTTTATGATTTGTGAATACCATAAATTTCACACTAAAAATATAATAACACCAAGTTTTTAAGGCAGGTACTAGATCAACTAACTCCAAATCATGTGTCAGGTAATTATTCTCATGCACCTATAACTATAATGAGCCATAAGTTATAACATTTCCTCCCTACATGATAACACATCTTAAAACAAATTTGAATGAATTACAATATACAACATATCCTTTTACTGACTTTGGCATCGTAAGGATAAGTGCTAATGTACATAAAATATTAAGTTCTTAAAAAATATTTTTAGAACTCATTACTCATTTGTAAAGTAATGCCTTTCCTTATCAAATATTTCATTGGTGAATATTGTAATGAAAACTCGTGAACAAAGTGTTTGAAATATTTTGACAAGCTAAGAAAATTCTGTATCACAAAGACTTTGTTAAATGGTTTCAAAGAGATAATGTCTACTATTTTTCTAGAACTATGGATAATCCTATTTCAGAAATTACATATCCAAGGAAGCAAACCTCTTGTATCAAGAAATAACACTTTTAAACAATAACATAAAGGTTATGTTCTCTTATAATAATTGAAACTATGGAAAACTATTCTTCATGATTGAACATTTTCCTAGAATACACTAGAATATAATCGATGAATACCACCACAAATGAGTCAATATACCTTTAAAAGATATGATTCTTTAATTACATAAACAAATTTGGTGAATTCATCTGACCAAAGGGAATAGCCACATATTCATAATGGTCAAAATGACTCCATAAATCTATCTTTTAAATATCCTCCTTCCTAAGTAAATGTTAGTGATATCCTGATCATAAATCAATCTTAAAGAACCATTGTGCTCCCCTAAATCCATCAAAGAGAATAGTAATTCATGGAAGAGTATATAGAAACTTTTTTAACTAGTTTTAGATTATGATAATCCATAAAAAGATGAAGACGTCTATCCTCCTTCTTTACAAAAAGAATAGTTGTTCCCCTTGGATACATATATGGTGGAATGAACCATTTTATTTCCATTTATTCTAATTAAAATTTCAATTCCCTTAATCTCATTGGTTCTATCATATAGGATATAAGTGAAAGAGGACTGGTCCCTGGTAGGAGGTCAATCATAAATTCCACTTCTCTTTTAGATGAAAAACCATATATATTATTAGGAAATACATTAGGAAATTTGTAAATGATGGTAAAAAATATCTATGTTTGATTCCATCATTATATTCAAAAGTAACTATTGCCAACAGGTAAGTGATAGTCCTGACCATCGATAACAAAGGTTAATCTCTACAATAATTCATATCCTAATATCTCTTGAAGATATGTGAAACACCATTGAAAGATAGAAAAATAATCTATCAAGAACAATAGTCGCTGTAGGCCTTGAAGGATTCCAACCAAACCATTCCAAAAATAAGGTCATAGATATCTTTATCAAGGATAGATAAGTCTCATAAAGACACAGCAACATCAATTTTTTTAGAACACGCTACACACTTAAGGTCTTGACACTCCCATTGGCCCATGGGTGTTTTATGTTTCAAGACATTAGACATCATTTCAACATAAAAATCCATATGATTTATAACCGGAGTAATAAAAAAAGTATGCCCTACTAGTATAAAATAGAACATGCATGAGAGTAGAATTGAAGATAATCAAACCTTGTACCATCAAAGATACTTATTGATTCCACATGATCATCTTCTCAAAGTAGTATAACTACATATTATCTCCCCCTTGATCCTTTCTTCCTAGCTGATATTACATATCCTGATGAGTCGTGGTGTTCCTAGAATCACATTAGCTTAATTAGTTATGAGGATAATTATTATTCTAAAGATATATTCCAATAAAAGCATAATATTTTTGAGAAACATGAGATGTATTCCCAATATGAGACTTAGTAGTACTACGACAGTAATTCTAGAGATGACTCATATGATTACAATTTTGACATGTTATGGGTGGTGTTATACAATCTCACATGATATGCTTGAGTGAACCACATTGGAAACATCTAGGATTACTTTTGGGTCCTGAAGGATATTTGACTAATCATATGGATAGATTATGAGATGGTCCACCATATTGGGATTATGTTTCCCTCTTCTTCTTGTTTAAAGCATTAGAGTTCCCATCCATTCTCATAGAGACAAGCATACTTCCTCCAATTGGATTTCCATATATATCTCTTACCAACACTATTTATTATTTAATCATCTTCATATAATCTATAATAGAAATTATAGTTATTTTAGAGAAAATATTTGGTCACAACCCATACTGAAATATGAATTCCTTCAAGGATGAACTAGCAACTACCTTATTAGAAAAGTGAACTAAGTTCATAAACATAGCTATATACTCAATCATTGATAGATTATCATGTTGTAGGATGAAGAAATATATTTTAATTTCTATCTTTAAGGTGTGAGGATAGAATTATATAATGAAAAATTAATCAAATTATTCACATTTAAGGCTCTAGTCGAATTTATCATGGATAGATAAATCCTGCCTTTGGTATGAAAGATCCTCTAATATATAGATTTCTAACTTGACCTATATCTTGACTAGTGTACTGATAAAATCTAAAATTAAATTCATTTTATTGATCTACACTTCATCCATTTCATGTTTTTAATCCCCTTAGAATATTGGTAGATTCTTTTAGTGAAAAATGAATGAGTAATCCACCTATCGAGGTTCTCACTAGTGCATAAAATGTTATTTACCTCACCATTTTTTACATCGGTTATATATAACCGACTTTATAATCTATGAAACATGGTTTTTTATGGTGGTTATTTTATAACCGACGTAAAAAATGCGGTGAGTAACTTTTTAACTTCGGTTATTTTAATAACCGACGTTACAAATCGGGCGCGTTTGTTTTTTACGACGGTTATAAATTAATCGACGTAAAAAACAAAAGCGTGGTGTTTTTTACGTCGTTTATTTGATAACCGACGTAAAAAAAAGAGATATATACAATTTTTTTATGTTGGTTATAAAATAAATGACATAAAAATGGCTTTTGAGGCCTTTTTGACGTCGTTTATCTGATAACCGACGTAAAAAAACAACCCGCAGAATTTTTTACATTGGTTATAAAATAACCGACGTAAAAAACTATGATTTCTGATGTATTTTTTGCACTGGTAATTCTATAACCGACGTAAAAAACCAACACGCGGATTTTTTTACGTTGGTTATCAAATAACCGACGTAAAAAAATCCGTATCTGATACATTTATAATGTCGGTTATTATAATAACCGACATTATAAATGTAAAAAAACAGTTTATAACATCGGTTATTAAAGAACCGATGTTATAAAACATTTAAAAAATTAATAAGCCCCACGGATTTTCATTTATGATTTTTCAATTGACAGTCCGACGACTCGTCTCTCTCACGTGGTAAACCCTAATCGACTTGTCGATCTCGTTGCGTTAAACTCATTTTTCCATCATTGTTTATCATCTTTACTCTCCTCGGATCTATTATCTCAACTCACAAAACTCAAGTAAGCCTCCCATGACTTTATTTCGTTCATTTTTTTCCGGATAGTCTATATTTATGTTTTGCGATTTTTTTGTTTAAACTAAGTAAGATTCTTCGATTTGGAACCCTCTTACCTCTTTTTTCCAGCATCATCTTATTTATCATCCCCATATCTATCAGATCAACTCGCAATATTCACATAAGCCTTAACTACTTCTATTTAGTTTGTTTTTGTTTCGCAAATGTCTGACATTGATGGTAATTTTTGTTGTCATTGACAACTAATGATCTCATTCACCTATATTACTGCATAGAATGGTTATTGATTAAATGTACAAATTCGGAAATGATATTTCATGTGTTGTTGTTGCTTATGTTTATCCTCTTTTATATGAGAATCTATTAGACATATAATGTAATGGCTGTTGACCTATATGGCCCTTCGATGCATCACTATGTCTCATGATTCCAAATAAAATTGGGTTCTGCTGAGGGCTTACCCTAGTAGTTTTTGAGGCCTTGGCCAAGGCCTTGAAAATATGTTTAAGATTTCTAGAATTATCCATTACCTCATTATGATATTAGTTATCAAGAAAACTTGTGATCATTTGACTAGTTGAATATCAGTGGTTATTTTTAATTATCATATGATCACTTAAGTAGCCATATTTAATAATATTTAATTCCATCTATTTCATGTTGAAGTATATATTAAATGCATGTGTTTTTAGTTGTTCACCATGCCTAGTTTTTATATATAAACAATTGTTTGGGGGGTTGTCTGGGGGGGTGGGGGCTGTCTAGAGGGTTGGGGGGTGTCTAGGGGGTGTCCAAGGGGGTGGAGGCCTGTCCAGAGGGTTTTGGGGGTTGCCTGGGGGGTGGGGGATGTCTAGAGGGTTGGGGGTGTCCAAGGGGGTCGGGGGTGGTGTCCAGGAGGAGTGGGGGTGCTGTTTGGAGGGGTGGGGTGTTGTCCAGGGGGTGGGGGCTGTCCAAAGGGTTGGGGGTGTCCAAGGGGGTCGGGGTGGGGGTGGTGTCCAGGAGGGGTGGGGGTTGCTGTCTATAGGGGTGGGGCTGTCCAGGGGTGGGGGCTGTCCAGAGGGTTGGGGGTGTCCAGGGGGGCGTCCAAGGGGGTGGGTGGGTGTGGGGGGTTGTCCCAGGGGGGGTGGGGGCCTGTCCAGAGGGTTTTGGGGGTTGTCCGGGGGGTGGGGAGTTGTCCAGAGGGTTGGGGGTGTACATGGGGGTGTCCAAGGGGGTAGGGGTGGGGGTGGTTTCCAGGAGGGGTGGGTGTGTTGTCTAGAGGGGTGGGGGGATGTCCAGGGGGTGGGGGCTGTCCAGAGGGTTGGGGGGGGGGGGGGGTGTCGAGGGGGGTGTCCAAGGGGGGTAGGGGGTGGGGGTGGTGTCCAGGAGGGGTGGGGGGTGATTTCTATAGGGGTGGGGGGGGGGGCTGTCTTGGCGGTGGGGGGAAGTCTAGAGGGTTGGGGGGTGTCCGGGGGGGTGTCCAAGGGGGTGGGTGGGTGTGGGTGGTTGTCCACGGGGGTGGGGGCCTGTCCAGAGGGGTTTGGGGGTTGTCCGGGGGGGGGGGGGGGGGTGGGGAGCTATCCAGCGGGTTGGGGGGGTGTCCAGGGGGATTGAATACTGCATCATGGTTTCTGAGATTATGACATGATGATTGTACCGTGATGATTGGATTTACATTTTGATTTTCTCCATCTGATTTTTTATTTTAAATATGATTTGATTCTCAGGGTTACTCCATTTTCTCCAATTTTCTATCAACCGCTGTAGGCCCCATGGTTTTCTTTGATTCAATGGAATTTAAAACTGTTACATCTAACTATATTTTGTTTTAAAAATAATATTCACGAATTTTTTTTTTAAATACGCATAGATTTTTTTTATATTTCAAAATTGTTTTACATTCAAATTATGATTTTTTTCATATAAACATATATTTATCTTCTCTCAAAAATATATTTATTTTGATATTTTTCATAGGTAATAATGAGTCGAATTTGGATTACGACACATCGAATAAGAAATGAATATGAGGATGGAGTTGATACCATTTTGGAATTTCCTAAATGAAATGTTCCAAGTAGTGAAATTTTTTTCTGTCCATGCGTGAAATGTTTGAATATGAAGAAGTTGAAAAGTATAGAGATAAAAGATCATCTGATTTGTCATGGTTTTAATTCGAGTTATATCCCTTGGATTTGGCATGGTGAAACTAGACGAAATGTCACTGATGATGATGATTCGCAAGATGGTAACTCCGATGGAATTGAAGAAATGATTCGCAATATTGTAGTAGAAGAAATTGAGATAGAACCGACAGTTGTGCATCTATATAATGATGTTGAAAAACCATTATATCCTAGTTTTATAGATTTTATGGTTTTTTTCGGCAGTGTTAATATTGATTAACATGAAGTCGAAACATGGATGGAGTGACAGAAGTTTTATAGAGATGCTACAATTGATGAAATAAATTCTTCCAAAAGATAACGATCTTCCAGATTCACATTACAAGGCCAAGAAAATATTATGCCCAATGGGATTGGGATACAAGAAAATACATGCCTTCCCGAATGACTACATTATATATAGGAAGGAATATGAATTTATGTCAGAGTGTCCTAAATGTTGGACATCACAGTATAAGGTGAAAGAAAAATCACGTGCTGATGTAGAGATTACAAATCTCCCTTCAAAGTTATTTTGGTATCTTCTTATAATTCATCGTTTAAAACATTTATTTTCTAATTAACATGATGCAAAAAGGTTAAGATGGCATACTGATGAGCGGGTATGTGATGGAAAAATACGTCATCCAGCTGATTGTCCACAATGGAAGAAAATTGATGCGCATTATTCTACATTTGGAAATGAAATTAGAAATCTCAGACTAGGGTTGTGCACAGATGGAATGAATCCATACCGAACCCTCAGTAGCACACATAGATCATGGCCTATTTTATTGGTAATTTACAACCTCTCTACTGAAGTTTGTATGAAGCACAAATATGTCAGGTTGAGTATAATGATCTCTGGTCCAAAGCAACCTGGAAATGTTATTGATGTTTACTTGTCACCGTTGATTGATGATTTAAAACTGTTATGGGCTGATGGTATTAGGGTGTATGATTCTTATAAAATGGAATATTTTCAACTGCAAGCAGTGCTTCTGTTCACTATAAATGACTTCCCAACGTATGGAAATTTGTCTGGATACAATGTTAAAGGGCATAAAGCATTTCCAATTTGCAAACAATAGACGTCATATTGTCAATTTCATCAGGGGAGAAAAACAGTGTACATGGGTCATCGAAAGTTTTTGCCTATGGATCACCCTTATAGAAGACTAAAAAAGGCATTCAATGGCTCACAAGAATTTGATACTACTCCAAAACCTTTATCCCCTGATCTGTATTTTGAGAGGGTGAAAACCCTTGATGTGACATTGGGAAAGACACATAAATCTGGTAATGATAGACATATTTGGAAGAGAATGTCAATATGTTTTGAGCTACCATATTGGAGGTATCATGAAGTTAAACATAATATTGATGTCATGCACGTGGAGAAGAATATCTGTGATTTTTTGAATGGAACATTGTTAGATATTAAAGGAAATACAAAAGATGGGTTGAATGCAAGATTAGACTTACTATCAATGAGAATATGTTTGGAGTTAGCTCCCACTCCTAAAGGAAGACGAACATTTCTTTCCCCGGCTTGTCATACATTATCAAAGAGGGAGAAAATTAGTTTTTGTCAGTGTCTTCATGATATCAAAGTGCCTCAAGGTTATTCTTCAAATGTAAAATTTTTTGTCTCATTGAAGGACTTGAAGTTGATAGGTATGAAATCACATTATTATCACGTCATGATGCAAAAAATTCTACCAGTTTCATTGTGTGGAATATTTCCCATTCGTGTCAGAAAGACTATAATGAAGTTGTGTTATTTTTTCAATTCAATTTGTAACAAGGCGATTGATGTGAATGCTATGAACATTTTGGAAAAGGGTTATATTTTTATACATTGTCAACTGGAAATGTATTTTCCTCCAACTTTTTTTGATATAATGGTGCATTTAATGATTCATATGGTTCGAGAAATAATGCTTTGTGGACCTGTATATCATCGTTGGATGTATCCTTTTGAAAGGTATATGAAAATATTAAAGGGGTTTGTTAAAAATCCATATCAACCTGAAGCCTCCATTATTGAAAAGTATATTACTGAGGAGGTAGAAGAGTTTTGAATGAGCTACTTGGCTACAACGCAACACATAAGTTTGCCTCTATCTCTCCATGAACGAGTTAATAATGAGGGAAAGGGGATTCGTGGCTTGAAAGTCAAAGCATTGTCAGCTGAACAGATAAAGAAGTTAGAATCATACATCTTGAATAATATAGTTGATGCTCAACCATATATCACATTGCATATTAATGAGTTGAAACAGTGTCATCCAAAGAAGAAATAAATGTGGATTTTGAATGAGCACAACAAAATTTTTTTGTCATGGATTAAAAAGACCGTGCTTGGTAGATCAGATGTATCAGAGACATTAAAATGGATAGTTGGTGGTCCATGTTTAAATGTGATAACATGGGCCGGTTATGACATTAATGGCTATACATTTCATACAAAAGCTTAGGACAATAGAAGTGAAGTTCAGAATAGTGGTGTGTTGGTGTTTGCAGAAGCAATGAATTTTTCAAGTGCTAAGGACAAAAACCCAATTTCTGCATAAAGTTCATATTATGGAGTGATTGAAGACATATGGGAGTTTGATTACTTTAAAATTAAACTTCCTATTTTTAACTGTAAATGGTTTATCGGTAACAACAGTGTCAGACATGATGAATTTGGAATGAAAATTGTTAATCTGAATAGATTGGAAGAGACATCTGATTTTTTTATAATGGAAACACATGAAAAACAAATTTTTTATGTAGTAGATCAATCAGATATGCAGTGGGTTGTTGTTTTACAAGGGAAAAAACAATATGTTGGTGAGGATAAACTTTATGAAGATGCTGATTTATGTGAGATCCCTACTTCCATGGAAAGATTAACAGAACATAATGATGAGCTTGTTGAAGACATGGTTTGTTCCATAAGGAATAATCACGACGAAGGAATTTGGGAAAACAATCCATTTGTACATTCCTCAAATTACAGGTAACATATATTTATTTCTTGTTTACATTTATTTTTTTCATAAAATGTTAGATATTTTATGTTTTTTATTTATTAAAACATGTATTAAAACAAAATAAGTATAAGTTTTTGTCTGATTTAAGTTTGTTTGGTTTACTTTATCATGTTTACCATTACATGAATTACATATCAATTATTTTTGTTTAGTAAAAATTACATTACCATGTTTACTAGGTTTACCATGTTTACCATGTTTACCATGTTTACCATGTTTACCATGTTTACCATCTTGACCATCTTTACCATCTTTACCATTGTTTAACATTCTTACCATATTACCAATGTTTACTATTACGTAACTTAGTACACTTTTCTATTTTCTCATTACAATGTTATTAAAATATTTGAATTTGTATATTTGTGAAGTAACACTTGTTTTGTTTTTGATTTGAAGGATAATGAAAGATCATTCAGTTGATCAACCACATGATTCTGGAGATGATCATATTGGTCATACCTCTAGGGAGGAACATTCACATGTTCCTATTACGACAAAGATTTCAAAGGTTGGTAAACGTGGGTGCACACATTTACCAAAATTAGCACTTGCCCGTACGCAGGATCAGAGGATACTCGTTGAGTTTGATGATGATGATATTCCTAAAGGTCCACATGCAAAAGATTTTAAGAGTTTTGTATCAACTCAGGCTAAGAGCAAAGTAAGCATTATGTATGATGAATGGAGAAGTGTGGATAAATCGATAATCTCTCAGTTGTGGGAGACGATTTTGGTAAGATCTTTTTCTATTTTTTGACTATTATTTAAATGTTTCTAGTATATATAATATGTTTAACCTCTTCTTTATCAGATGACATTTTATATTCCTGACACTAGAGGAGTCAGGAAGAAATGCTTATCGTTGGCTGCCAGGAGATGGAGGGATTTCAAATCAACCCTCTGATCTGATTTCATTTATGGTCATAGGAGTCCTGACAATCCATGTCATATATATCCTTTTATAGAGGAAGACACATGGAGACAGTTTTTTGAAAGTAGAAGAAAAGAGTCATTTTTGGAAAGGGCAATGTAACCTTTTATAAGATTTATTATATAAATTATCTTATTAATGTTTTGTTAATGATTTCTTATTCTTAATTTACAGCAAACAAGGAAAGCTCATCAGGATATCCAATATAAAAATGTATACCCTCATATTTTATCTCGGGGAGGGTATGCATTTTTGGAAGAACAAATGATGGCAGAAAAATTTCAACAACTAAGAGCTGAGTCTTCAATCTCTCGATAGGTGGCCCCTCAATCCCCTCCATCGAGACATGAAAAATGGAAGAGATCTCGGAAGGGAAAAAAGGGCAATATCTTTCGAAAGAATCGAGAATCGAAGCTGATAGGATTGTAGGATATCTATTTTATTTATTTAAGTTAACTATTTTCTTCATATAATATCAATCATTACAGAAATGTTCAATTAATTAATACAGGACTCTCTTGAGGAGCAGAGTTCAGAGGGGACATTTACAGCTACTAGGAGGGAAGATATTTTATCTGTAGCATTGGGAAAGCCCGAACATCCTGGTCGTGTAAGAGGATATCCAGTAGGTGTATCGGTAAGAAAAGTGTTTCCACGTTCTTCAAATTCTAACGTTGAGGGGGTTTATAAAAAAATAGAATCCTTGGAGGCTAAAGTTCATAATATTAATGCGACGATAGAGGACAAGATTAGAGCATCGGTGCAGTCTTTGTTTGCAAACATGAAAAGACAATTTCAGACTGTAGCTCCCACTCCTTCACCTCCCCCTGAAGACTCCATTATTTATCCTCCACCTCCGCCAGTAGCTCCCACTCCCCCACCTCAGCCTATGGACCCCATTTTTTATCGTACTCCTCCCCCAGCTTCCTACTTATTACGAGTTGTATGTTGATGATCCTCAACATCATATAGTAGAATATGGGTTGTTATATTGTATAGGAGATGCAGTTCATCATCAAAAATTAGAGGTAGAGAATCAGTGGGTCACTGTACAGGATATTATAGATAGATCATCTTGGGTACCATTACCTACAGATGAGGTGGCGATAGTTGGACATAGTATCGGCCATTTTTTAATTTGGTCATCCAAACTTCTTCGACTCATTACCATAGAGGTATGAATGTTATATCTTTTATTTTATTTTATTTATTAAAGTTGTTTTATCATTTGAAAACTAATATATTTTTAAATTTATTTTTACAGGAATACTTCAAAGGTAAAGAAATACTGTATAGACAATAACAAAGACAAATGGCTATGACATCAGACACAGATTCTAGTAGTCTTGACATATTGTCAAGATATTCAAAATTTTTGGTGGGTCATTATGAGTTTCCAATGGAAGCTCATGTTTGTGGATGTGAAATAAGTGTGGGGATTATGAAAACTGATATCATGGAGCTTGTTACTAGAGATAAGTTGGGAATCAACGTGGTGAAATTTTTTTCCATGTAAGTCTTAACACCTTTTCCCGACATTATATTTAATAAAAATGTATACTTATGTCTATTTTTTATTAGGTATCGTTATAAAATTTATGAGAGGAATGAGATGACAGATGTATATGGATTCCTGGACCCGCAATTGATTTCCCCTGAAGCATGTGTATTGGATGAGGAACAAAGAATGTATTATATTGCTGAAAGACTTGAAAAGAATATAGTCACACAATGTTGGATGATGCCTTTTTGTGAGAGGTATGAAACACATCTCTCTCAAAGAGTTAATTACCCTTTAACATAAAAAACCACTAACGTTAAATTTCCTTTTATCAGTGACCATTGGATGTTATGGGTTTTTTCCCAAGGGAGAAAGCACTTTATTGGATATGCTCTGTCCATGATGATGTGCGGGAACGTTTTAAGAATATATTGAAAAATTATGTTTCAATTTCACAATATTTTTATATATTATAATGAATTTTAAATTTACCCCATTCATATTATTTTCTAACAGGGAATGGGCCTACTTTCGAAAAAACACAAAGAAAAGGAGTGCAAAGATCAAATATGTAAATGCGAAGGTAAATATCTATTTATAATTTGAACTTTTTGATTTATTACATAAAAATAATATATTGAATTTACACATCTTCAAACAAAATTGTCATGAAAAACAAGGCATCATCGAATGCATATATTATATGTTAATATTTATGTATGAAATAATTACAACTAGGACATTTTTGAATTTTGACCTGGTTAGATTTCCTCTTAAACTTTGTCATAATATTTCAATTTGATTTATTCATTATACACATTAACTACTATCCTTTTCATTTGTATCTTTTTGATGACCCTCAACCATATACTGCTAAATACATCAAACAATTACAATTGGAGTGGTCAAATTATTTTACAGGTTTGATTTAATTTTAGTTGTTTGCAATGTAAAATGTAATTTTGAATATTGTAGTTGTAATTGTGTATTTGGTAGTCGTTTAGTTTGGATTTAGTTTTTTTTTGAAGTTGACAGTGTATGTTTTGACTGTTATATATGTGAATGTTTAATTTTGCTCTACTTCTTGTTTTGGTCTACTAATGATGATTTTTCTGGTATGTATTTTGGTCTATGGGGGGAGGGGTTCCAAGGATGTGGGGGGTGTTCAATGGGGTTGGGGGGTGTCCAGGGGTCTGAGAGGGTTGTCCAGGGGTGTGAGAGGGTTGTCCAGGGGTGTGGGAGGGCTGTCCAGGGGTGTGGAAGTGTTGTCCAGGGGGTGAGGGGTATACCTGAGGGATGGGGGTTGTCCAGGGGTGTCTGGGGATGTCTAGGGGGTCGGGGGCAGTCCAGGTATGTGGTGGGGGCTCCAATGGGGTGGGGGAGGGATGTCCAGGGTGTGGGGGGGGGGGTATACATGAGGGTGGGGGGTTGTCCCGGGGTGTTTGGAGCTATCCAGGGGGTCAGGGGGAAGTCCAGGGGTGTGGTGGGGGCTGTCAAGTGGGGTGAGGGGGGTGAGGGGGTGCTGTTCAGGAGGGTGGGGGGTTGTCCCGGGGTATTTGGGGATGTCCAGGGGGTCGGGGGGCAGTCCAGGGGTGTGGTGGGGGTTCCAATTGGGTGGGGGCTATCAAGTGGGGTGAGGGGGTGAGGGGTGCTGTTCAAGAGGGTGGGGGGTTTTCCAGGGGTGTTTGGGGCTGTCCAGGGGGTTGGGGGCAGTCCAGGGGTGTGGTGGGGGCTCCAATGGGGTGGAGGGATGTCCAGGGTGTCGGGGGTATACATGGGGGGGGGGGGGTTGTCCCGCGGTGTTTGGAGCTGTCCAGGGGTTATACATGAGGGTGGGGGCTGTCAAGGGTGCTGTTCAGGAGGGTGGGGGTTGTCTTGGGGTGTTTGGGGATGTCTAGGGGGTCAGGGGGCAATCCAGGGGTGTGGTGGGGGCTACAATGGGGTGGGGGTGTCATGTGGGGTGAGGGGTGAGGGGGTGCTATTCAGGAGGGTTGGGGGGTTGTCCAGGGGTGTTTGAGGCTGTCCAGGGGGTCGGGGGCAATCCATGGGTGTGGTGGGGGCTCCAATGGGGTGGGCGAGGGCTGTCTAGGGTGTGTGGGGGGGGGGTATACATGAGGGTGGGGGCTGTCAAGTGGGTTAAGTTTTATATGTTATCAATGTAAATGATTAAATTTTCTTTATTTATTGTTTTGATCTCCTGTTTTTGTGGTACAAATTATTTATTTGGTTTCTGGGGGAGAGCAGAGGACTGCATTTGATTTTTTTTAATAAAATTGTCTTCCACATCGGTTATTTTATAACCGACGTGATAAAGAAATCGGGAAGGGTTTATCATGTCGGTTTTTTTAATAACTGACGTGATAAACACTTGTTGCATGGTTTATCACGTCAATTATTTAATAACCGACGTGATAAAAGGCCTGGGAAATGGTTTCTCACGTCGGTTATTTAATAACCGACGTGATAACCCCCCCCCAGACTGGTTTAGCAGGTCGGTTATTATATAACCGGCGTGATAAACCATTTCCCAAGGGTTTATCACGTCAGTTATTTAATAACCGACGTGATGAACTCCCCCGCACGTGTTTATAACATCAGTTATTATATAACCGACATGATAAACCCCCACCCCCGGTTTATCACGACGGTTACATAATAACCGACGTTATAACCCCCCCTGGTTTTTTCACGTCGATTATTAATTAACCGACGTGATAAAAACCGTGATGTTATGTTTTTTACCTTAGGTTTTAAATAACCGACGTAAAAACGTTATTTATAACGTCATCCGTATTAACGTCTGCTAAAAACCGACGTAAAAAATGAAAAATAACCGACGTAAATAACGTTTTCTGCACTAGTGGCTTCATTCTGATTTCCTATATCAATGGCTTGAAAATCATTAATGATTCTTTGGAAAAGTTTTTGGTTCAACTATGGTTTAGGTACAGCCATGTTTTCTATGGCCTCTTCTTGATAATTTCTACAGCGTCTACTGAGTGGAATTTTTCCATAGATAGAATAAGACACCACTTAATCATTATTCATTAGAAATTGGGGTCCTAGAATCTTCCAAATCACATGTTTAATAAGCACTACAACCAAAATATTAAAAAAAGCATTTAGAAAATTTTATAAACCATGAAACACATTATGAGAAATATATTCCTAGATGTAATTCTCAGTAATAATTCATGATATGTGACACTCATCAGCTAAACTGAGGAAAATGATATGAAAACACACATAGAATTGTATTAAAAACTTTTATTATTGTAACTCCATTAAAACTTGAGTTTTATCATAAATATTTTAGCTACATATTTTTATTCTATACATTTCATGTTCTGAAATTCTTATCTCCTTACTAACATCTCAAAGAGACAAATGAAAATCCAATATTGATACCGTTTATAAAATCTCACCAAAAACACATCCACCTAAGAGTAGGAGGAGTTACACTTACCATAGGTGAAATACCCAAGACACCAGATTCTAGAAATAAATTCCAAGGGCTTAATAGAATTTTTGGGTGATGATTTTCCCTTTATGAACCAAATATATTTCCACAAAAAATTATAAACAACCAAACCATATATATAATGTATGAGTATAAAGAATAAAACTCAAAGGTAGAGCCAATAAAAAAATCTACATGAGAGTGATAATGTAAATAAGAGACATCAAATAACCAAGAATAAAAGATGATATAACACTTTGACACAAAAGTGGAATCATCCCAAGGATCACCTGAACTAGCTCCATACTCCAACTCCATGAGCCTCATCAATGGAATCAAGATGCATCATTGGAGAAATAAGATACATTTTCTTTTCCCATGTATTGGTAAAAACAACTGTAAACACACCAAATTTACCAAGCATGGTTGAGTATATCACACAGTACGAAGTCCCCAAATACTTCCCAAAACACACCACTAGGACAATAATTGGTTATCACAATTTATATAAAACAGTCGAAAAGTATCTAAATAGTAATATAAATCCATAAAGTAAATCCATGAGAGATATAAATAAGAAAATTTATTACCATTTATTATTTTTTGGAATAACCTTTTCATGTTCACCCACACATACACATATTCATACACTCTAGATTGTTGTTTCATAATGACAATGGTACTTCACGACTATTCTCTATCCCTAGAGAAGTCATTCCAACACAATTGTGCAAAATTATATATCAATTAAAACCATGTAAACAAATATTTCCTTTTGTAACATTTCAAAAAAACTTTTATTATATTAAAAAACTATAATTTTAAACAATTATTTAAATTTAAAAATTGAGGGGGGTTTTCAAAATCATCTGAATTTCTATGTTCCCAAAATATAAACCCAAATGGATTCCACTAATAAATTAAAAAATATTTCCTTTTAAAATCCAAGAAAACACATTGAAAAACTAATCCTTAAATTTCAAGAACAAGTGGAGGTGATGGTGAAGCCACAAACTTCTCAACAGATGAATAAAATGGAGAACAAAACAATAAAAAATCTATATACTGCCTCAAAATATCTTCCCTTTAAAAGGTCCAACAATGTATCATTAAGATACGCATAATAGCACATAGATCTATTCCTAAAAAATTAGATCTATGGTTCTAATAGTGAGAAGAATATTATATCTAGATATAAAAAGAAGGAATGAGTACTTACTAATTATTGTGGAGATCCAACACACTTTGATTTGTCAAAATATTATTCTGAATCAAATGGAATTGCAAAAGTTAATAAGGGATGAAGAGGAGTTCAAGAACCTTTTAAAGGATGATAGAAATGAGGTTTTCAAGGCATAAAACTAATTTAAGGATTATTTTTTGAAACATTTAATGCACATCACATGGTTACAATACATGGTTTAGAATATTGTGCACTAACTATGTTCATGATACTATCTCCAAAATAGGGATCTATATGGTTGTACCGTAGTTTGGAAAATTGTACACCAATCGTGAAATGATGTTGTCTATCAACCAAAGGTCCACATGGGTTTGGTAAAAATGTGTGCTAACTTTTCACCTACCTAGTGACTCCCATAACTTCCTTGCATGGTTCTTAGTGATATTTCATTGTTTCCCCTAACCATTATCAAAACTTGAACTTCCAGAAACACTTCGTAGTCACCCTAAAACACTCAAAAAACTCCTGAAACTCAACCCAAGTATTATAAAAGTTTTAAAATACATAATAAAATGGAAAAGTGCCTAAAAATAGGGATATAACATTCTACACTCCATTTTCTTTTCCAACCAGGGAAATTGGGAAACTGGTGTTTCTTTTGAAGAGCTCAAGCCACTATTATAACATCTCCTTCTCATGTTCCCATGTATAATTTTGAATATTATCCTAAATTCATACAACTCCTTGTAAACTGATACTTATCAAATACATTATCTTTTCATGTCTATCAACATTCTATTATATCACATGAATCAATATAGCATCTGGAACAAGATCAACATGGTCCCATCAAATCACATGGTCAGGATCAGGTTGGTACTTCTTTAATTGGGATTAATGAAAAACATTGTACATAGAACTAAATATTGGTGGTAAATCAAAATGAAAATTCATATCACTAACTCATTCAAGTATCTATAAAGGACTAACATACTAAGGATATAATTTTTATTACTGTCCAAAATGATGATTCCCTGTCCTTATAGAGATTATTAAGAAAACAAGATCACCCATAGAAAATGATAAAGGTAAATGATGATGATCCATATATTATTCATGAAAACTCTTAGATTCCACCATTGTTCTCTTGATCATTTAAGTATTATTTATTGCCTCATGTAAAAGGTTTGGTTCGTTAAGGGAAGTCTCAAACATTTCCATCCAATAAAGTGGAGAATTGAAAAGAGTTCTATAAAAATATTTGAAATGATCCATTAATATTAAGTCCTAAAAATAGTTATTATATGAGAACTTCCATAATTGTATATGGTCCTACCATAAACCTCCGAAATACATAACACAATATTTAAGCATCTCTTCCAATATTTGGATTGTGCACTTAGACTGGCCATCTATTTGAGAACAGTAAGATGTTCTTGGGGTCAAATGGGTTCTGACAGCTTACTTCAAGGACTTCCAAAAACAATAAGTAAACATGGGGTCTTGGTTAGGAACTATTGAAAATGGAACTCATGCAACTTGAAAATTTATCAAATGTAGAGTTTGGAAAAGTATTACACTATATTGGATTCACGAATATAGATGAAGGGAGATAACTTTGTGATCCAATCCATAATCACCCATATCAAATAATGTTTTCAAACTATATTTAGTAGACCTATGAAAAATTCATAGTTATCTACTCTAATTTCCGCATAGGAATAGGTATATCATATAAAATACCAATTGGTCATCATTTTCCCCCTTGACCTAATGATAGGTGAGGCATCTCGAGAAAAACTCTAAAATTTTTATTTTCATTCCATCCCACCAAAGCTATGTGTTAATTACCTTATAAATCTTTTAAATACCAAGGTGAAAACCCCATCTTGAAAGGAGGTAGGGATAAAGTAGTTATTTTTATTAAGTGGAATGAACTACTATTTGATCTATAAAATTAAATATAGATGTCCCATAGATCATCCATCCCTAAATGGTCTCCCCACTATTTCATTTTGACCACATGGTGGGACATTAAAAATCATATTTCTAAGAATCTTTAACATTCTCAATCAAATTAAGAACAAATGGAAATGGAAAGAAAGCAAGAACATAACCTTACCCCACACAATCCAGATGCATATCAGCTATGATCTTCATCAGATAACATTGATCTAAACCCTTTTTATCAAATTGGCTATATGATTTTATGATCAATGAATTATCCAAAAAACTCCTTATAACCAATGTATGCGTAAATTCAAAGTAAAACATTTGAAGGAAATACATCCATATTTTGTTACTTAAGTTAAAATATATTTGTGAGAAAATGTGTTTCAATATTTTTTTATCATTGAACACCATAAATTTCTCACCAAAAAGAAAATGATGCCAAGTTTACACAGCATAGATTACACTAGCTAATTCCAAATCATGTGTCAGGTAATTTTTCCCATGAACCCATTATTGATGTGATCCATAAGGTACATCAAGATCTCCTTACGTGAGAAAATATCCTAAAGAAGATATAAATGCATAATAATAGATTAAATATCCCTTTCCTGACTCTAGAATAATAATGATGGTTGATGATATAAGTTCAACCTCATGTTTTTAAATACATTTCTAGAACTCATATCTCTATTGGAAAGGAACAACTTTCCATGTAAATGATGTCATCAGTGAGGGAAGTCATGAAAAATAATTAAAGAAGCATTGTCAATATCCTATAATGTCAAGGAAACTACATATCTCAAAATAGAAATTTGGTGGTTCCCAAGTGTTAATAAATTCTCCCTTTTCAGGATCTATGGATACTCCTATTTCAGAAATGATGTGGCCAAGGAAACACACTTCTGATATCAAAAAGTCACATTTTGAAAGCATATCATAATGGATATTTTCTCATAGGATACCCAATATGATGGACAATTGTGTTTCACGATCTATCTTTATCCAAGAATGTACTAGAATATAATTAACAAATATCACCACAAAGGATTAAGGATGCCTCAAAAATATCTAATTCATCAATTTTGTAAAAACTGATAGTGAATTCATAAGACCAAACGACATAAATACATATTCATAATGGACATAATGACTCTATAAAGATGTCTTTTGGATATCATCCTTTTAAACTCAAAGTTGGTGATACCCTAATAATAAATAAATCTTATAAAACTACTAGAATCTCCTATATTGATCAAATAGACTATCAACTCTTGGAAAATGATATTTATTCATTATCATAACTTGGTTTAGCTTTTGATAATCCACACAAATACAAAGAGTTTCATACACCATATTCACATAAAGAACAATTGTTTCCCATGGATATGAACAAGGTCAAAAGAACCCTTTTCTTTCTAAATATTCTATATAAACATTCATTTCTCTTAATTTTTTTGGTTTCATCCTATGGTATGGAAGTGAAATATGACTGGTCCTTGGTAAGAGATCTGTAATAAATTTGAATTCTATATTTGGTGGAAACCAAAATAAATTATCAGGAAATACATCCAGAAAATGTTCAATGATGGTTAGAAAATATCAATGTTTGATTACATCAAAAGATTCCGAAGTAGTTGATTCCCACTGGTAAGATATATTCCTAACCACTTGCACCAAATGAATTTCTCTACTTATATTCACAACCCAATATCTATTAAAGGGATGTGAAACACCATCAGAAGATGTAAAACTAACATGTTGGAAAAAACAGTCGATGTGGAACTTGAGGGATTTCAATCAATCCATTCCCAAAATCGGGTCATAGATGTCAATATCAATAATAGAGAGGTCCCACAAAAACTAATCTTCATAGATTATTATAGAACATGATTTATTTATAAAGTCTCTACACTCCCATTGTCCCAATGGTTTTTCAGGTTTCAAGACTTGAGGAGTCATTTCAACATGAAGACCCTTATGATTCACAACATGAGTAGAAATAAAAGGGTTTGATTTTCCAGTGTCAAAAAAGACTTTCATGAGATTAGAATTCATGAGAATCATACCTCACACAATTGAAGGACTAGATTCATCCTCTATTATCATATTCTCAGCACTGTATAACTACTTACTCACTCCCCCTTTATCCTTTCTTCCTTTTTGAGATTTTATAGAATTAGGAGATGTGGTGTTCCTAGAATCACCTTATATCTCTCAGTTATGAGGAAAATTAATATTCTCAAGAGAGCGTCCAGTCAAATCATAATATTTTTGAGAAACATGATATGTATTCCTAGGCGCCAACATTGTAGAACTATGAAAATAACACTAGATATGTACCATATGATTATAGTTGTGAAATGATCTAGGTGTAACTATACAATCTCACATGATATACTCAAGTGAACCACATTGGAAACATCTACCACCATCACTAACCTCATCCCCCCCCCTCAGGTGACCCTCTCCACCAAGACTTGTCCCTATCCACCATCATTGATCTCCATCTTCTGCCATCGATATATTTTCACTACCATTGTCCTTTTCCGTCACCATCTCCTTCCATCCTTCGGTGGTTTTCCCCATTTTTTGATGTATCATCTAAACAAACCAAAGATTCAGTAATATTCTATTTATAATTTCTTTAAACTCTAATATACATACTAATCTCAATTTTTTATAGATTATTTTCAAAATTTATTTTATATAATAGGTTTTTTAATAATTAATTTAAAATAATTTTCTTTAATGATCTTTCATCAACAATTTCATTCTTCTTGTTTAATAATTTAGAAAAATTAGAGATATATGTTTTTCATTATGAGTAACTTGATATTGTTGTTGTTGTACACTTGTATTTTTTTTTAAAAAATACATTCTTTTTTCTATATGTAATTTTCAATTGTATTATAATTTATATTTAAATTTTTTTTGGGTAATTGAAAATGACAAACTTTATTTATTTATGCATTAATTAATATACAAATATATTAAATTATTAATATTACTTGTAATATTATTGTTATATTTATGAAAAATAAATATCATTTGTAGTCTCTTCATCATCATCAACATAAATACTACCCATACAACCATTCTGATTCTCTTCATGATATTTTCCCTTAGGGCATTCGTTTTCATAATGCCCATACATTCCACATTTAAAACATATAACCATTTTTGATGTCCTAGAAATACCATTATCCTTATCCATTGTGTTAACTGAAACTTTTCCTTTGCAATTACTAGCTTTGTGTCCTTTTTCCACACCCAAATCATCTTCCAGTTTTTTTGAAACACTCTCCTTGATGCCTCTTCCCACATGACTTACATGAGGGAAATTGAACTTTCGTTTCTCTATGATCATCCTGAAACTTCATCTTTCTCTTATTAGCTGAGTTAGGAATCTTACCAAAGTTGAGATTATTGATCATATTATGAGATTTCCGATTAGGCATAATAAAAATGTTTCGCCTTCCAAATTCCATTTCATTTGGTAACACATGAAGAATATCTTTTCATTTTCCATCATATTCTTCATTAACATGAATCTTCTGGTTTCCAGCCATTTTCTAAAACCCAAAAAGAATAGTGTGATAGGCAAAAATCATACTAAGAAAACAACATAATCAAGGGGGAGTACCTTCAATATATAACATATTAGGTTTAATTATAAGACTGTTACCATAATTCTAGGACTATAACTTATACTTATACTTAACCTTAGGGACATCCCTATACATACCTTAGAAATATCTCTAGGGATCTCACTAAAGATTTTTCATCCTAGTTTCCAAAGGTTAACCAAACCTTTCCTCTAGTACCAACTATAAAGACCTCAAACATGATGTACATGGACATTACATTACTTTTGTGGAATGCATAATACATAACAGAAACCAACACTCAAGGATCGTAATAGTTTAGTGACTTTGGAAACTCGGAACATAATCTTCTAATCATGGTGAAAGATCTTCAACATCTCTTATAAAGATATTCCCCTTTTGTTTTCTTACCTAAAACCTTTCTTTATATCCTAGGGAAAAGAAAACATATAAAGGGTGGGCTCAAATGCTCAGTAAGTCTAATCGTGGAAAAAATAAAACAAACCATATACATATGAACTTAAAAACCTGAACATAATGTTTAAACATCAAAATCTTGAGCAATGAGATAAAGCATGGTAGTACATAAGGCATGGATCATAATGGAACATCAATCATGATAAAATAGAAAGGGATTAAAACATTTAATTGTGTCAAAACATTAATCACATGATATGATTTCCATAGTAGCCAAGGCATTGCTTCTGAGACCATCTTAGTGGACAAAGTCCCTTACTGAATCAAGTTCACTCCCCGTTCCAGTCCTGTATCACTAAACCAGATTAACTTTCCATTTCAGCCATGTCTATCTCATGAGATATAAATCTTTACCCAATTCATTGGAGGGAGATATAGGTCCCACCCATCTCATAATGAAATCATTCTTACATGTTCCACAAAACAATCATAAATCATTCATCATAACCCAAAGAATAAAATGGGTTTCATAAACATCATTCCATCATAACATAATCCATATAAAACAAATGGATATCAATTCATCATAAGAAAAATAAAACCATGTAAATAATTGACACATTATACTTGAAACATAAAAATATTAAATAATGTCACCTTAGATTGAAAACAGCTTTGATAAAACACTTGAAATGAATTCCTAAGGAAAATATCCTTTCTTCTTCAAAATAATTTTCTTTTCTCAAAATTCCATGAAATTTTAAAAGAAAAGGATTTTTTTGAAAAAAATCATGAAATATTTTAGAGGAAGATTCTGTGAAATAAGGCGTTATGAAACCGTAAAAATCCATTCATACCGTATATGTTTAAAAAACATTACTCTCGTACTTTTGTCAGAAAAGTCAAAAAGTACCACAAATGGTAAAAAAAGATTCCTTCCATAACACAAAGTAAAAGTAAAATAGGGGTAAAAATGACATTAAACATACATGGAAGAATGAAAGAAATTTAATGGGAATGGATAAAAAATATAACCCCAGTAAATACTTACGTATAAGCAATCTCGGATAAAAATGGGATTGCAAATTATCCCTTACCTTATGCCCGATATGTTTCGTATGTATCCGAAAATTCTGTATAATGATTTAAATAATGTAATTGACTTATTAAAGAATCATATTTATTGTTATGATATCATATATGGTTCACTTATGAATTTATATTACCCGTTCTTTTGTAAATTTAATGTTAAAGCGGTGTTTTGGGTAAAATCGGTTCATTTATCGTACGTGTTTCGACTTGTTGTTCTTGATATTATTACTTATATCCTGATTTACTTAATTCTATAATTTAAAAAATTATTTATATATAATATATATTCAGCATATACATATATATGATAGATCGATAAATGGAATGAAATACACCGTTCATGGAGACGGTAGGTCGTACGTACGCATGAACGTTGTTTTGGTTTCATTTTTGAATTGAATGGAATTAAGTAGATGAAATACATATATATATACATAAATAAAGTAGCATTATTATGTTATATATTTCATTATTATTAATTATATATACTTTATAATCATTCATGAATTGTTAACATGGAGAATGAATCTCATCGCGTCGGGGAGACGGTAATCCGTACGTACGCACGAGCGATGATATTGTTCCCATAATTATTGAATAGAATTGGAGTGGATGGTATAATATATCAGAATCAGTATGATGTTATAATAACCATGTATAGTTATTCTTTACACCATTATACCCATCCAAGTAAGGTGGTGGTGGAAAAACTGATTACACCATGACATGGAGACGGTATTCTGTACGTACGCACATGCGGTGATTTCATTTTCCGTAGGATGGATAGAAGGTTAAATAAGGTTTTTTAATATTTATAATATCATATAAGTATATTAGTGATACTTATTGAATTACTTTACAATGAAAAAACTAAAGAAGTGGATGTTGAATAAAAAAGAAACTTGAAATAATCAGTAGAAGAGATTACATCTTCTTCGACGCACCTCCTTTAAGCTTCCCATTAAGGGACTAGATTTGGTCTTTTGAGAAGACCAAAACCTAAAGAATGTTTCTAGGGAAGTGTAGAAGATAAATGGGTAGGTTTTGGCCGAGATTTAAGGCTCAATGTGTTGTGAAGAGGAGAGGGAGGAGGTTCCCTTTTATAAGAGAGGAGAGGGGCACCTTTGGAAGCCTCAAAAATATTAATTTATAATAAATAAAACCCCACTTAACAACTTCAAAAATGACTCAAATCCGAAGATTAGATGATATAGGGTTTTAATCTCATCAACCAACCAAATTTAGATATGCTGGGAATTTATTTTAAACATTATCAACTTGATTTGTCCTTCTTTAATCTATTTAATTTTATCTGTGATAATAAGATTCTAAATTACAAATTGTTATAAATAATTACTTATGTGTTGTGAGTTGTCAATGATTGGATAATTTATTACATTTTAGACCATATAAACTTTAAATTATAATTTTTAAATATTTTTTTGATTTTTAATCAATTTTATATTATGATATTTTTATAAAATAACAATTGTGTCAATTTCGACACTATTCATTTATTTGAATTTAAAAAAACTCCACACAGAAGATATGTTCGAACTAAAAGATTTAATAGTTTCATAACATGTCATATTTATCTATAAAATTAGGGGTTCACATTAAATACTTCATATAATATTTATTTTAAAATCTTTAAAACCATTTATTTGATATTTTGGTCAGTAAAATAATTTCAACATCACTATTTGTCACTTTTAATGATAATTATTTAATCCCTAAAAATTATAAATAAATTAAAATGATGTAGAAAATTTTATTATATTTCTATATACTATTAATGTTCTGATTTTCATGAAGTTTATCACTAAATTAAAATTATTATACTTATAAGATTTAAGAGAGTGACATGTTGTCACTTTCTTTGGTTTTAATAATAATTAAATTATTTTCATGGTAAAAAGTCCATAAAATGTATCCATTATGACTCTTAGGTGATATGGGTAAACTTTTAGTCATCCAATAGAATTTTTTCAGGTGTTAGGTTAATTTTATAATCTTATTTGTACCATTAATTACCAGATTTACCTTTAACTGTTGTAAATAAAAATTACTGTAGTTACTATTCATAATATCAAAAAAATAAAAGTAACATATTAACATAATTTGTACCCACTGAATTCAAATATGGAATCCATTTTTCAAAATTTAAAACACATAAGTTTCAGTAATTAATTTAAAATTAATCCTGTTTTTAAGAAAACGGGTTTTAAAAGTTAAAACGTTGTCAAAGATTGAAATGTTTTTACCTATGAATTCAATATAAAATAAATGATAATGACATAAATTATATTAAATGGTAAAAATATATTATATTTATACTTTAAGACCATTAAATAATATATTTTAACCATAAAAATTATTTTGATGAAAAAAGTTGTTTTCAATTAAAAATTAGAGTATTTTTACTATTCATCAAAATATGAAAGTTATCAGAAGAGTATCAAAAATTTATCCAATGTAAATTTTTATATCCTAATTCCAAAGAATAATTATATTTTTTCAAATTTAACTGATAAACATTTCAAAAACTAGATTTAAATTGGGTGCGCCATCAAAAGGCGGCAAAAATGCAATTTTTGAAAAATACATATTTTACCAGAAAAAATTATTTTGTTATCATACCGTGTTCTATAAAATGTGTAAGATGAATTAAAATGTCATAAAATTAAAAAATTAGATACTAATATTAATAACGGATAGTTCATAATAATATTATAACAATATATCGTCGTTTAGTGAAAGCCGGTATTGCATACAACACACGCTATCGAGGAAGGTCGCGATTGCGTGTAATGCAAGCCAAGTCAGGGTTGCGTGTAGTGAAAGACTCCTTTGTTGTTGCGTATAACAAAATCCAACCATATTTCATTTATACATTGAATATATATATATATATACACTCAAAGTTGCGTAGAATAACTACTATTAAATGAACTTGAAATTGTGTGTAACACGATCCAAGAATAGTGTTGCGTATACTGGAAGCTAATACGGTGTTGCGTATAGCGCAAGATAATATTGGTGTAGCATACAACAGAAGATATGAAAGAAATTGAAAATAATATATCTTATAAAATCTCGAGGTGTTACAATTTTCACACTATCATATACTTTTAATTGAAAACTATTGAACTCATAGAAAACCATATCGTGTATTTTCAAAGGAACAAAAAAATTTACATTAAAAAAACAATCGATGTTGACCTTCCTCAGAACATCTCTCCGGGGATTCTCTTTAAACAACTCAATCACACCAAGCCTCTAGCTCAAAATCCCCCAGCGGGGAGTCCACCACCTACTACACAGAGAAAGAATGATATTCCATCTGATAAAGATACCATATTCCATAAAATTCTCCCATATCAAGGTGCATTGCATAAAACTCTTCTATCACTCTCCAAGATCCTCTAGACTCATAAACAACACCATTATGTGACTTCTTTCTCTAAGAATCATCTACAACATTCAATTTACTAGGTGTAAAGGAAATATCTAAATCATAATCCTATAAGGATTCCATCCACTATCACTTCTAAAAATTTAAGTCATGTTGGGAGATAAAAAACTTCAAACTCTTGTGATCTTTAGAGACTATAAATCATTTAAAAATGAGGTAGTGATACCACAAAATCAAGGAAAACACATTTTAATCAATTTTAAGATCATGGTGGAATATTTAAATTCATGATGAAAAATATATTAGGACCCATAAGAGATAACCACCCTCTTGTTCATCAACATGAAACCCAAGGGAATATGTGAAGAATCACAATAAACCTCAAATGTTATTCCCTCCTCTAGAAAATGAATAACTAGAGAATTGACCATCTTTTCCCTCAAATGCTCGAAATTATCCTAGAACCGATTATTTCACATGAATATCTAACCCTTTTTTGTAAAATCTGTAATGGGAGTCAAAAAGAGGATAAGTTTGGAATGAACCACTTAAAATAACCAATAAGACCATGGAAAATCCCTACCTCTGTAAAATTATTGGGGGATACACAAGAAACTACTACATCAATCTCCAAAGGATCATTAGCTACTCTATGGTGAGTTACAACATTCCCCATAAAATGCACCTCATGGTTATAGAACTCCCACTTTTATAGCTTCCCAAATAGTTGATTAAACCAAATGAATACCAACATATCTAACTGATTATTTATGTACTCCTCCTCTCACATAGAAAAACATGGATGTAATTGATAAGGACCATTTTAAACTGGTCCAGAAACTCATGGAACTATGCATTCATCAGTCCCATGAACTCTTCTGGAGCATTTGTGGCTCCAAAAAGCTTCCAGATTAATTCATAATGCCTATACCAAAATATAAAAGCAGTATTCAAGATATTCTCATCCTTTACTCACATCTGATAATATCCTAACCAAAAGTCGATTTTCAAGAACGTTTAATTTGACTAATTTAATAGATCTTCAATCCATGAGGGAGGATATAAATTATTTATTTTCAGTTGATTCAAATGGATATAATTGATAAATAGACTTAGATAATCATCTTCGTTTTCACAAACATAACCGGAGCACCCCCACAGTGATACACTAGGTTGAATGAAAACTCTATTCAAGCGATCATAGAACGAAATCCATAGCATGTGAAACTCATAAGGTGACATCCTATACAAAGACGTAAATATAGTAGAAACACCTAGTTGAAACTCCATACCAAAGTTAATCTCTCATCGAGGGGCACCATCACATTTTATTTAGGGAAGGCATTAGGGTACTATTCAACAAACATATAGATCACCATCAGTTGATCCTCCACAGAACTCAAAATCAGCCCAATCATCAATGAGTATAGGGACTCAATGTGCCTCTAACCCATCTTAGGGTATATCTCTCCAAAAAATACTTCCTAGTCTCAATCAGCATAAAAAATATGACATTCCACCTAAAGTAATCCATGATTTCATACAAAAAATATAGCCAATCTATTCTCAGGAACCTCAAACTTGTACTCCTAGTTCCAGTTATAAAAACACTTTTGTTAATTACTATATTTGATAAAAAGTGATATAGACCAATATAAATAATCATATATTTCACATCATTTTCATAATGTAAACATTACATCTCACAATAATATTTTAATCCCACGAATGTAAGGTTTAGTAACTTTGAGTACTAACCTCCTAAGATACTTATTTTATAAGACTTGTAATAATTTATCTATAAAAAATCCATAATAGACTCACTTTTAGATTTCTCATATTTTATTCTCATCTTCAAAACATGGGAATGGAAATATAGGAAAGGGGTGATCTAAAACCCTCAGTAAGGAGAAACTTTTCAACATTTCATCAAGGGATAAATCATAAGAATATGAGAAAACATGAGTTGGAGAGAAATTAATTATTAAAAATAAGATGTAATAATAAGTTTTTCTATAATGGAAAAGGGTGAGCTAGAAATCCTTGCAAGGGAATAATCATAGTAAAGCATTATTATGAGACATCATGTATATGATAAGAGGAATAACATGATATAATAAAGGGAATGATCATAAGAATATAAAAATTTAATAATATAATTATATAATAGGTCTATATAATCATAAATATGTGGAAACAATACAAAACATGATATTATAAGAAAAATATAAGGCTTATTTTCAAGACATTATAAAATAGTGTACTTGGATAACTTCTCGTGCACCATACATGGTGTATAGTGAGATTAAAAAATTTCCAAATGAATTTGATGGATATATAATTGCTTTCCCACTTATGACATCATAATATATACATGTATATGTATTCTACATGTGATAAATTAACTATACACAAATCATAATCCAGATAAAACCCATGAGAAAGAAGTTTGTTGCATAATATTGTCTCGAAGCAGAACCAATGTCTATATCATAATGATTCCCAAAAGAAGAAAACTTAAATCCTTTTGGATGTTCATATTTGAATAAATAATCATACTTATTTAGCATTAATTACCAATGTATAAAAATCATGAGAATTATTGGATGAGGAGGAATAAAAATGAGACACTTGGGTTATGGATTTTGAAATTAGTAAAGGATATTTAAAAGAAAGAAATTGTTTATATTTTTACCTTAAAATAAATTAAAATATGGTAGTTTTACATAAAATAATAAGTTTTTAATATTTTATTAATAGTTAAAACCAATTTATGTGGGTGGTATTTGATATGAAATGGGAAATAGGGATGTTTCCTTAAATCAGGTTTACATAAAAAGAGAGAATTGAGAAGGGAACTTAAAAGATGTATTATCCCAAAAAAAATTAAAGTAAAATAGGTATATATATAAGGCACACACACACACACAGATATATATATATATATATGTATGAAACACATGGGAATAATATATAGTAAAAGGGTGAAAAAGAAAGAGAATCTGTAACCCAAAAATAACAAGGGTACTTAGGAAGATCCATTAACTTAGGTCCTGATTCACTATGACCATGGGATTAACCTCCTAAAAAATAAAATTATGTTTATTAAAAAAAAATTAAGAAAAATTTCCATCTATGTTTCATCTTATTAGGTCTATTTATTACCATGTTTTATTCATTTATTAATTTTTTTTTGCTTATGTCGGTTACTTGAGGTGGTTCGGTTAATTCTTATGAAACATTCACAGTATATTTATTATGGTAAATGTGTTGTAAAATAGATTAATAATATAAAAAATTGTATATTTTTATGCCTTTAATTATTAAATTACCACAAAATTTCTACATTTTCATAATTTTCCCCAAAATGAACTCAAGTTAAGAAAGGTACCTTGATATGTTCATTTAAGGTAATTAAATTTACTATGAATGTTTATTTTTAATATCAGCTATATAATTTCCAATATAATAATTACATAATATGAATAGTTTTATATCTGTAATTTTTTTAAATTCACTACTGGAAATAGAGTATATACCAACGGTTTACAACCGTTGGTATAGGCTGGAAAACCGTTGGTATTTTCTATACCAACGGTTCTCCAAACCGTAGGGAAGTAAGGCGTGGGGAAAGATATATACCAACGGTTTTAAGTAAACCGTTGGGATAGCCCACTCTATGTATTGGTATAGGTTTACCCAACGGTTTAGAACCGTTGGGAATTCTATAATTCTCAACTTATACCAACGGTTCCCAACCGTTGGTATAGTTTTTTCCCCAACGGTTTCATTGAAACCGTTGGGAATTCTATGATTTTGATGTTATACCAACGGTTTACAACCGTTGGTATATCATTTTCCCAACGGTTTCATTGAAACCAGTTTTTTACCAACGGTTTATTGAACCGTTGGTATAATTCTTTCTCAAAGTTTACCAACGGTTTACAACCGTTGGTATTGTGTATTTCCAGAAATGTTGCACAGATGCCCCTGCAGTAGCCCCTCCAGTGCATAGACCTGCATAAAACACACCACTAAAAACACTAACAGAATTAAAACAACTAAAAAGAACACCACCTATTTGATTAGAGGCATGGTGAATAATTCCCCATTTGAATTTTCATATGACAACAATCATCCAGTATAGTTGAATCAGGGTTTCAATAAATCAAATATTATTTACACCCATTTCAATCTTCACATGACAACCACTTTAATAATATATGGTGAAAAGGTATTTTCATAGGAGTCTCATCACTTGTGACTCCATAAGTGACACACCGGGCCTCGAATTGAGGCTGGGTTGACTGGTACACATCACTTATGATCCATGGATCATTGTCCTAAATTTCAACACAATCATAATCCGTTTGATTTGTTTGGCATATGTACATAAAATATTATCCATTTCGAACAAAAGAGATGAAGTTTGGGTGTTCCCCGCCCCACGGTGAATTGGATTGAGGCAGGGTTGACTCGTACATGTCACATATGACCCATGAATCATTTTCATAAAGTTTCAATAGAATCCGAAGGCATTTGGTCTATTTCCCGTATGTCAGTTGTTGATATCACTTATAATTTAGTCCATTTTAAAGAAAAAAGAGATAGTTTGAGTGGTCCTAGACACACCGTGGCTCGGATTGAGGCGGGAATGACTCTTACATGTCAAATATGACCCATGGATCGTTTTCCTAAAGTTTCAATATCATTTGAAGTCGTTTGGTTAGTTTGGCGTATGTCAACTATTGTTTTCACTTAAAATTAAGTTCATTTTAAACAAAAGAGAGACACTTTGAGTGGTGTCGGCCACACCGGGCCTCGGATTGAGGCAAGGTTGACTCGTACACGTCACATATGAGCCATAGATCGTTTTCCTAATGTTTCAACACAATCAGAATCCGTTTGATCAGTTTGGTGTATGTATTTAAAATATTGTCCATTTTTAACATAAGAGAGACAGTTTGGGTGGTGTCGGCATCACCACACCTCGGATTGAGGCGGTATTGACTCTTACACATCACATATGACCCATGGATAGTTTTCCTAAAGTTTCAATAGAATATGAAGGCATTTGGTCAGTTTCCCGTATGACAGTCATTGATTTCACTTACAATTTTGTCCATTTTCAACAAAAGAGAGACAATTTTAGTGGTCCCAGCCATACCGCGGCTCGGATTGCGGTGGGGTTGACTCGTACATGTCACATATGACCCATGGATCATTTTCCTAAAGTGTCAACAGAATCCGAAGGTGTTTGGTCAGTTTCCCGTATGTCAGTTGTTGATTTCACTTACAATTTAGTCCATTTTGAACAAAAGAGAGACAGTTTGAGTGGTCCCGGTCACACCATGGCTTGGATTGAGGTGGGGTTGACTCGTACACATCACATATGACCCATGGATCGTTTTACTAACGTTTCAATAGAATCATAAGTTGTTTGGTTGGATTGGCGTATGTCAGTTGTTGTTTTCACTTAAAATTATGTCCATTTTAAATAAAAGAGAGATAGTTTGAGTGGTTTCGGCCACACCACAGCTCGGATTTATGAGGGATTGACTCGTACATGTCACATATGACCCATGGATCGTTTTCATAATGTTTAAATAGAATCAGAAGGCGTTTGGTTGGTTTGGCGTATGTCAGTTGTTGTTTTCACTTAAAATTAAGTCCATTTTAAACAAAAGATAGCCACTTTGGGTGGTGTCCGCCACTCTGGGCCTCAGATTGAGGCAGGGTTTACTCGTGCACATCACATATCATCCATGGATCGTTTTCATAATGTTTCAGCACAATCAGAATCCGTTTGATCGGTTTGGCTTATGAACGTAAAATATTGTTCATTTTTAACATAAGAGAGATAGTTTTGGTGGTGTAGGCCACACCGCGCCTCGGATTGAGTCAAGTCTGACTCGTACACATCACATATGACCCATGTATCGTTTTCCTAAAGTGTCAATATAATCCTAAGGCGTTTGGTTGGTTTCCCATATGATAGTTGTTGATTTCACTTACAATTTAGTCCATTTTGAACAAAAGGGAGACAGTTTCAATGGTCTCAGTCACATTGTGTCTTGGATTGAGCCAGGGTTGACTCATACACGTCACATATGACCCATGGATCATTTTTCTAAAGTTTCAACAGAATCAGAAGAATTTTGGTTGGTTTGGCATATGTCAGTTGTTTTCACTTAAAATTATGCCCATTTTAAACAAAATATCATTCCATTATGTTCCCGGCATCCATGGTTTCTTATTTATAGGAGAAATACCCATAAACACTTCAATATGGCCGTTGGAGAGCTTCCGGAGCCGTTGGGGGTCAAAAGTACAAGTCTGGTCAAAGCCCAACGGCTAGTTTGACTGGTCACACCGGCTGGCCGGTGGTGGCTCACCAACTGGCCGGTGGTCCACCGGCTGGCCGGTGCTGAGCTCCCGGCTGGCCGGTGGTCCAGACAGCAGGCTTTCTGTCTGGGTTCCACCGGCCAGCCGGTGGTCATCCACCGGTTGGCCGGTGGCACCAGGCAGTGGGCAAGCCTACTGCCTGGAACCTCCGGCTGGCCGGTGGGCAAGAACTGGTTGGCCGGTGCCTATACCGGCTGGCCGGTGAGCTAACACCGGCTGACCGGTGGCTCTGGCAGAAAGCAATGCTTCTGCCAGAGACCACCGGCCGGCCGGTGGGAATCCACCAGTTGGCCGGTGGACTCAGAGAGTCCTTTTCAGTTTTCTTGGGCCAACTCCTGGGCAACCTTTTTCCTAGCATCAAAACACTTGAAAACAAGTTAGAACACGATGAGAGTGATTGTGATCTTTAAAATCCAAGAGAGAGGGTTACAACAGTTGTCTGGGGTCGAGGGAGGAGGGTGGGGGGCTGTGCGGGGGGCTGTGCGGGGGGTGTTCGGGGGGTTGTCCAGGGTCCAGGGAGGAGGGTGGGGGGTTGTCCAGGGTCTAGGAAGGAGGGGGGTTCCCAAACACACAACCACTAAAAGACAACATCCATAAAAACAGATAATATATAAAAATAACTCAACTCCAATACTATACTGCGATTCTAGATAAAACCAAATAGGAACACACCCTCATGTTATCATATTAATAACTCTTCTTGAATCATTTAGAGTCACATCCCAATGATCATAGGATCACTAACCTAATTGATCACTAACCATGAAACACATGTATGTTGGTCATGTCACCACATGCATCATCACTCTTGCCACCATATCAATATATCACAAGGAATTCTCTAGGATAAGACAATATTTGATCACACATCATTCGCATTTAGTTATCATAATACAAATTATATTTACATGCTTATGATATAGAATGAATCCACATTAGTAAGACCCACCCCTCTCATAAGTTACCATCACATCAGTACAACCCATCCTAGAAAGCACCCTACTGCATACAAATTCACCCAATCCAGGGTCCAATACCCAACAGGATCTACATACTAGGATACACATCATGGATCACTATCAAAACCATAAAAACATTGACAGATCTCAAAAAATTAGTGCATTCCATGATTACCTCATAGAATTGAAAAAAGTAAGTAACAATCAATATATCTCACTACTCCATACTCACCCCATAACATAAGGGTCTCACATTACTAGGGAATAATTCTATCCAATACTAAATGATCTTGATCCATTTTTCATATACATATATGATTCACCTCACCAATTACTAAATAGTAATAACATAAAAAATTATGAGTCCATTTAACTAGAATTAAACCATCAGGTTTTACAAGGAAATTCTATATAAGTATTTGTTTACACTTTAAATAATATGACCCCATACCATAAATAAGGTTTTCAACAAAAATAAAGAACATGAATGTCATGTTAACACTCAACATTGATTAATTAATAAATTGTATTCGAATTTTATGGAAATACCAAAATAAATTAGTGAATCAATGTACCTATAGTGGCGCACATGACCACCATGAAACAATCATAAATTTTTACAAAAACCCTAATAATTGGGAATAACGAAATCAAGAATAGAAGTATATGATTTATAAGAGCTGGAACTATATCGTTGATAAAATATAGGAGTCTAACCTGGTAGGTGCTGATATGATGGAAGATGTGGGGATTGGGAGGTCCTTCCGCAAGGAATCGCTCCAGGAGGACACGAACTGAATGCTTCTAGAATGTGGGGAGGCCGCTGGCTCGATTTGGTATTTGGGGCTTTTTTTTCCCAACGGTTATTAAAAACCGTTGGGAATGACCAAACTTCACCACTTTTCCCAACGGTTCTTAGAACCGTTGGGACAAAGCTATCTTTCCCAACGGTTCCATATAAACCGTTGGGAAAACAAGGGTCCTTCACCACTTTTCCCAACGGTTCTTAGGAACCGTTGGGAAAAACCTATCTTTCCCAACGGTTGTATGAAACCGTTGGGAAAACTATGCATTGAGGGGTTTTTCCCAACGGTTTATAGCAACCGTTGGGAAAAACAAGATATACCAACGGTTCATTGAACCGTTGGTACACAACTGTTGGGAAAGGTCCCTTTTCCAGTAGTGATTAAATATATTTTTTATTCATCCATGTTAGGAGGAGATGGAAAATAGAACATTTTATTCATCAAGGTGGTAGTCTGCACATATACATGATAAAATCTATATTTTTCAAATGGATTTAGATGAATGTGAAAATGGATATTGAATTATTATAATAAAATTTAATCATATTAATAATATAGGTGTTATCATATTTCCATGGATATAATTTATTTTAGTAGGTAGTGAATGATCCAAATTAAGAGAGCTCGGTTTAGAAAATTACCCCACCCTTTGGATGTTCTCCCTTGGGTAACTCCTTAAGGATACTTGTATTGGTATTTTATAAAGACTAATAATTCTAAGACATATTGATAGAGTTAAGGAGAGAGTAGGATGTATTTTTTTCAATATTATTCATTACAATTGATAGATAAATGGGGTGGATGTGAGCTCCTTTTAAATTAGAAGGGAATGGTATTTTTGTAAATATAATCTCTTAATATAAAGAGAATAAATGATTCACATGGAATGTGGATAAAAAGTGAAAAATGATGGATTAGGGTAATGTTTAAGGTTGATAATACCACAACCATTCATTTAAAAACATTCCATAAACAATTTTTTAGGCGTTTTGACTTTTACCATTTTATATCTTATCGTGGTAACTAGATTTTACCAATGTAAGTTATTTTTTATCCTTAAAAATAAAAAGTGTTTTATTAAATTATTTTTAATTGATTATTCCAAATTTGAAATCCATTTTATCAAATAAAATTTTTATTTTTAATAAAAATAAATTTTAACATTAGCTCAGGAAACATAAAGACATATTTTTAGAAAAAGTGTATTTTTAATCATAAATGTTACGTTTAGGAAAACAATTTAAATATTTTTTATTATAATGAAATTAATTGGTTTATTATTAACCAATTATAGTTATGTGACTTTAAATTAAATCAAAAAACCTAATTTCACCATTTGAAAAATGAAATAAAAAGAATTTACTTAAATATTTTTTATTTGAAAAATATTACATAATTTTTAAAATATTAAACTTGGGTTTTCTAAATTAAACAATTTAATTATAAAATGTATAATTTTTCATATTAAATATCTATTTGTTTAATAAAAAGTTTTTATAAATTTATAGTTTTTCGTATATAATGATAAAGTCATAAAATTCAAAATTTTGGTATTAAACCATGTTTTTAATTATTCGCCTAAAAAGTAATTATTTCATAAAAATATCAAAAGATTATCTTAAGATATTATTTTAATTATAATTAAAAAAAATAAATTAAAATTTTAAATTAAATTTCACAAATTTGAGAATTTATCTTTTAAATTAAAACATAAAAAATTTAAAAACTGTTTTTATTGGAAAATATTTTTTAAAGAAATGTTACTATTATTATTAATATTTCCTATTAATGATTAGTTATATTGGTTTTAATATATTATTAATATCAAAAATATATTTAATATATTTTTATTCATTAAATAAAGTTCATAAAAATTCCATTTTAGAAAACAATACATTTCTATGTTTAAAATGATCTCGTTAATTTTATAAATGAATTTTTAAATAAAAATTATTTTCCATTAAAAGTTTAAATGTGAAATGTGTAAAATACATGTGATAAATAACTTATTACTTTAATATTTACATGATTATATTATCCTAATTTCTTCTTATATGGAACCTTGAGAACTGTGTGTAAGATCTAAGCATAAGGTAAGACATGGTGTCCATTGTAGGTGGTTATACTACTAATATGGATCTCATGGAAATTTCAATCATCTTGAACATCTCACGCATAGTATTTTTATCATACTATAATTTTTGGAGTTTATCTAGGGATTATTCTAGTTCAAACCCTAGTGAAGCTACCTCCATTTCAAGATCATAAAAATGAGCTTCATAAGGGAGACTTCTGCTACTTCATGTCATTTATTTTCTATTTGTTTGTAGATTTCATAATATGGTTACCTCATTTTATACCTAATAGTTTAACTGCTATATTATAATGATAATATTTATTAATTTTATTCTAAATCATCACGGTTTTGTTTTATTTTGGCATTTCATGTGAAACAATATTTAACACATTGGTTTTTAAATGAAAAAAATATAGTAAAATCTTTGGGTGTTACAAATGATGAGAATTTTGTCGTATCACTGTATTTGTAAATATAGGAAGTATCTCTAACAGCGATGTTTCCACATCACAAAATCATAATATCTTCACACATAATTCAATAAATATCAACCTCCACCAAAGTGTATATCTCCGGAATCAACTAAGGAATGAACCCAAGTTGAAAATAGGCAGATGATGCCTCGCCTGATTTCTAGATCACCCGGTGTTGGTAACACTGAGGAACACATCTGAAAATGAACTACTCCATGACCCCTCTAGCCTTAATGGTGACGAAATTAAAGGATGATATCTACTAATTATTCCTAATATTGAAGGATATTAAGGTTCTTACCTCTACCTTCCTTATCCACTCTCTTCTGATCATAAGTTGTAACACCCAGCAGTTGTCAATTGCTTAGTTGAAATTATTGCAATTATTAAGACTGAAATGGGACTTTAGTCCCATGATGACTATTGAGGAATGATGTACACTATATCCTCGGATGTTCATAACCTCTAAAAAAGTAAAACCATTCCCAAACCATAGGTAAAAGTAAGGTGTAATCACAAATCCCAGTAGGATACTACCAAATAATCTATACAAGTTCTAAAATCAAGAATGCATAAGTTCTATATTTAAAACAATAATCCAGTTTATAAATTGTTTTCATAAATAAATCTATTTTAACCATTACTTTATTTCACATAAATTCGTATCAGATTCACCAAATCCAATAATATGTCAAGGATAAAGGAAAAATAGTTAAATTAAACATGGGAGAAAACAACCCTGAAATAAACCATGTATAAAACACAAAGAAACCCATTTGGGATCATGCCTATGGGAATATATATTACACATAAAAGAATAATAAACTATTAATAAGTTGGTTCAAACTAATATAAAGTCCTACCACAGTCTGGATATACCAAATAAGAAACCCCTAGTGGTTCCACACACATTGGGGTTGCCTATATCTATTTCTTAATGCACCCATGGTCCCCAATGTTCCAATTTTGTTCAAAAAAATTTTGAAAACCATTATCACCTTTAATTAAACCTTTTTTCACAAAAAAAATAATTTTCAATAAGAACATATATAAAATAATTAATTTGAAATAATTTTAAAGATCAACTGGCCTCAAAAAATGATGGAAACTTAATTGCATTTGATAGCTAGGATTGAGAAACCACATATTGACCTTCAAAATACATGGTCCAACAAGAAAATGAAAAGTGTCTATATAAAACACCAATCGATCAAAAATCTAAAAAAATGCATCCAACACCACTGATGTGGCCAAAGGCAATGAATAAATAGGAAGATCTCTTACTTAGAGTGCCACAATGCAACAACCCTAATGATCAATCACCAAAGAAAGTGATCTGGAAGGATAGGAGGTCCCTAAAAATCACCTAGGAGAAGTATGAGGTTAATATAGATGAGTCTTTAGATGAATAAGAAATAAAATAATCTATGCATCACATTAACACGTGTCTTCCTTGATCAATACCTGGCATTTAAACCCTTCACATAATGTAATTCCTTATTAAAAATTCATGCTAAAAAACACATCACCTTAGATTAAAATATTAATCCTGACCATTTCATGACATGTAAACTTTTAATGGTGTGAATTTGTTTTTGTATTTGAACCAAACCCATGACATCTACTTGATCACCAATACAAGACATGTAAATGGTCCACAATATGTATTATATTGACCCAGACTTTTATCAATGAAAATTCATCTTGATCTAATTAAATATATTATTTTTTTAAATGGTTATATAACATATGAACTTCTTTGGTTTTGTAATTCAAAATATCGTTAAGAATTGTTATCCTTGCTAATATAGTCATTGAATAGTGACCAATTTATTAGTATAAATATAGGGCTTTAACAAATCCAACTTGCTCAGAAAAATGAAGTGATGGCCTGATCCAGAAGAATTTATCCATTCTAATCCCATTTTTGGAGCTCAAAAAGGAGGTGGCCTCATTGGTCTTCACTCTTGTCCAAGCCCAAGCCGAGCTTTAACATGTTAAGCTCGAACGGAACCACCTACGGGAGAAGTGGATGTTAATAGAGATTACCACCCGGGCAATGTTATCCGAGCCACCCCAAGAGTATGTCACCATCACACACCTTACCCTTAGGTCATATGTGGGTGTTATAAGGGGTTATTTAACAATACCCTAGCCTTATTATTATACGCATAATTTTTTTTTATAAAATAAATAATATAGATTAATTTTAATATTGTTACTTTGTAAATAGTTTTTAAAGAATAAATTGTATTTTAGTTAATATTCAATTAAGAGATCTATTTTGATTAATTAATGGATATTTTAATTAAATAATATATTAATATAATATTATTACTAAATTAATTTTTATTAAATATAAATTATCGTATACTTTTTATGAATACAATTTTAATTTTTATTAAGGTTTTAAAGCTGTTTTTATCAAAAACCCAAGTATTTTCAATAAATATCAGTTCTTATTTTAAAAGTAAAAGAATAAAATATTTTAAAAATATTTAGATAAAATGAATATTATTTTTGGAATCAGTACGTCGAAATTATCCAATAGTGAATTTTTCATAATTTTCTGAGACAATCGAATTTTTGGGTAAAAATTAAATAGTGTTTAATTATATAATTTGTTTTATGATATCATAATGACCCAATAGTGATGTAATAAAATAATATAAATGAGATTTTTGGTCCTGTATTTGTTTTAACATTAAAATAATTTTAATTTAGCTTTTTTTTATTTATTTTAGAAAGCTTTTGTGGACCTTCCAAGATTTCTAAAACATTTTAACTTTTTAAAATGATTTCTTTGAGAGTGTGATGCACCTTCACATAAGAAAGCCTAATATTTTAAGAAGTTTGGCCATTGGACTTCTAAAATAATTTTTTCCACTCCCCTTTGGAAAAAACCCTGGGAAAAACCATTATATAGTTTGTGGTTTTGATTAGTTTAATGTGTGGTGTCCAAAACCTAAATCCTAAATAATTTCCCCTCTTTTCCTATATAAACCCACCCAATCTCTAACTTTATCTTCACTCAAACCCTTAGGAGCTCGATAAACCTCTTCCTTCCTATCTATAGAATCCTACCAAGGCACCTAAGCTCCTAATGAATCCTCTCTGAAGCCTCTTCCAAGCCTTTGGGCTCACACTTCCAGGTAAGGGATTTCATCCATTCTCATTTTTGTCCAAGTTTCTTTTTATAGTTATACCGTTTTATTTTAAATTATAAATGATGGGGTATGATTTATCACCTCCCATATACTTAAATCCTTATTTTTCAATTATGAGAGACCCCTTTTCTCTCATTAATTCCTCCCATGTACAACTGTTACCATGCGAAAATTCTGTAATGGATTTCTTTTATTCTCATTTTTGTCTAAGTTTCATTATGTTGTTATACCATTATATTTTCTATTAAAAATATTAGGTTATGATTTCAAATCACCCCTATACTTGCCTAATTATGTTTTAATTATTATAGACCCCTTTTCCTTCATTAATACCTCCCATGTACACCTATTACCAAGGCAAAATTTTGTTAGGGATTTCTTCCCTTCCATTTTTGTCCACATTTCATTATGTTGTTATACCATTTTGTTTTCAATTAAAAATTTTGGGGTACTATTTTTAACCTCCTCTATACTTCTCAACTTGTGTTTGAATGATGAGAGACCCCTTTCTATCTCATCAATTCCTCCCATGTACACCTGTTACCATGCTGAAATTCCGTAAGGAATTTCTCCTTTCCCATTTACATTAATGAAAATAATTTGTATTATGAATATAAATTCCATTACATATATTGGGAAATGTATCTATATAACCCCCATGATTACCATTTCATTTACATATGATGAGACATACCTTTATCTCTCATCAACCATTTTTATGAATTCTTATGTCACGTCGTTATGCTGCTGAAATTGCACTGCGATTTTCCAAGCCAGAGTCATTGTGTAGTGAATACCATGCCCATTTCTCTTTCAAGGGTATTAACCTTTAAAAATATTTACTTATTGATTATATAGTTTCATGTATGTATTACACAATCCTTTATCATGAAATAAATGACAATGTTGAATGATTCTATTTTGTATGATCCATGTGGCACACTTATGCATGAAATGAAATGATTACGAAGGGTGCACCCTGATAGTACTCCAATGCATTGGGTAAAGATTAGTATCATGATAAGTCAATTGCAATGAGGTCTTACTCATGGTAATTCAAGTGAAATGCAGGTTTACTCATTCCTTATGTGCAATGATCCTTATCTTAGGCTAGAATCATGTTAAATGTTGTTTCCACATTTCCATGTTATGATAATAATGATATATCATTCCTTTATGTTCGTGTTTCTATTATGCTCCATTGATATTACTATTTCCTAAAATGTACTATATTCTTCATGTTATTCCTTGTTTACTCCCTTACTGGTCATTATAGCTCACCCTTTTCTTATTAATGTCCTCATGTTATCCCATGCAATGTTAAGTACGAAGGAATGTGTGTGGTCATGTAAAATATGTTTTCAATAAAGATGTGTATTTTATGTTCTAAGTTTTTATTTAATGTTACTAATTTCCCAAGTTACTAGACCTATCGATCCTTATAGTTTTCTTAATTGAAATTTTATGTAATAAATCATGTCTATGTGTGTAATAAAGAAAGTGTTTGTTATAGTTGGTATCATATGATAAGTTTAGTTATTTTGGGATTAGAATTAGAAAATCCTAGTGAAAGCCTTAGGGGTAAGACTATGTATAATAATAACATCTTAAAATTATCATGAGTATCGAGTAAGTATTTTATCAAGAAAATACATCCTTTTCTGGATACGAGTAGGTAGAGGCGGCTCTGGAATAGATGTATCTAGGGGTAAAACCCGAAAACAACACTTTGATCCATACTCGAACAAGAAATAATGCATGAAAGAGGCCTTGATGAACTCTTGGTTATGACACTCCCAGGGGATATTCATTGGTAAACTCATAAACTTAGTACTAACCATTATTAAGGAAAAAAATGCCCCTAAAAATATATGTTGCGAAGTAGATCATGGATAACATATATTGAAGCCTATAAATTCATTATTTAAGGAAATAAAAGTAATTTATAAGTTATCCCCTTTTTCATTGGATTCCCCTTTATGTGTTGCCCCTAAATTTCCTTTTATTCCAAAAAATGGCCTGTAATAGGAGGAATCAAGCTAACAATCGATACAAAGATCAATGTGACGATTATTCTAATGAGATTCCCAATCCGATGGGAGCAGGAATTGCTAAATTTTTCATGATAATATCTGAGTTAAATCAAGTTATGAATAGAAACATGGGTCAATAGTAACATTCAACCCACCCCAGAAAGAACAAGTCATAATCGGGAGCTTCATGAGACAAAGTCCTTCTACTTTTAATGGATCGTCTGATCTCTCAATCGCTGAAAAATGGATCAACTCCATTGAGAAGATATTCTCCATACATCAATGTTACAAAGAAGAGAAGGTTCTTCTGGATACTTATCATATAGAGGGTGAAGCTAGTCAATGGTGGACATTGATCCAAAATAAAAATCCTAAGGAAGAGATCGAGGTGTTGGAATAGAAGGATTTTTGGAAATTTTTTTTCTATAAATATTTTCCTCACACGCTCAGAATTAAGATTGAAAGGTACTTCCATTCCCTCACAACAAATAATGAATAATCCATCATAGTGTACAAGGAAAACATAACAAGTATTTTATGATATGCCTCCGGCTTTGTCGTTACCTCCGAATGAAAGGTTGACCACTTCTTTGGTGGGATAAAACCTAACCTACGGAAATCCATAGAAATACGTGACTTTGAGATCTATGAGAAAATTGTCTGATGTGCCTTCAAAGTCGAAATAGGGATTGGTGAATCTCCGGGGGATCATGAGGATGAGAAGAGTAAGTTGGAATTTAATTCTAGTGTTCCTATGAATAAATCCAACGGTGAAAAGAAAATATAGTACCCCACTTTCCAAATGTGCAGAAAGAAGAACCCTAGAAATTTCCTGAAGGGGATGAGAAAATTCTTTATGTGTGGAAGAGAATAGAATCTGGCCATTAACTACCGACAAGAAAAATCTGTGGCTGTGACAGAGGATAGAAACGCTCTTTTTGACCCTCAATGTGTTGTCCATTGCTTAAACTGCAAAGAAACGGGGCACTTTTCAAACTAGTTCTCTAAGCCAAGAGTTATTGGAGGCAACCAACAACCTCCAAGGCAGAAAGGGAGAGATTTTTCCATCACTACCACCGAAGTGAACCCTGACAATGATGTGGTGACAGGTACGCTAGTTATTCATTCAAGAATAACGAATGTACTTTTTTATTCTATTTCTATGCATTCTTTTATATCCAGAAAGTTTAGTAAAACAAATCCAACACCACCAAAAAATTAGGGAAGTAAAGATTTCGGTGAGTATAGAAAATGGGGAAATCATTGCATCACAGGAATATAAATCCTCCCCTATCATAATTTGTGGATTGAACATCCAAGTGAACCTTGTCATACTCCCTCTGGTGTAGTTTGATGCAATTCTTGGAATGGATTGGTTTTCCTTATATAGATCCAAAATAAATTTCTGTGTGGGGGGAATCACTATCTATATAGAGAACCGTCCCCCCATTTTATACAATTTCAAGGAGGGGGTGAATTAGCACCATCATCTCAAGCATGGATATTACTACCCTATGAGCATGCGTATATGGATCAGATGACTATGTCCAAGGAAGCAACCATCCATGAAGACATGTCTATTGTGAGGGAATTTGCGAAAGTGTTTCCCGAAGAATTTTCTGGTCTTCCTCTTATAAGAGATGTTTAAATCTCAATCGATCTTATACCTGGGGCATTGCCAATATCCCAAACTCTGTATAGAATGGCTGTTGTGGAGCTTGAGAAGCCGAATAAATAACTATAGGAGAATCTAGAAAAAGGGTTTATATGCCCAAGTGTTTCACCATGGGCTGCACCAGTCCCCTTCTTCAAGAAGAAGGATGGGTAAATGTGCCTTTGCATTGATTATTTTGAGCTCAAAAAAATCACGATAAAGAACAAGTATCCTCTACCATAAAATGATTACTTTTTCGATCAGCTATGTGGAGCCAAATACTTCTACAAGGTGGATTTTCGGTCGGGATATTACCAAGTAAGGGTCATGAAGGAGGATATCCCCAAGACAGCCTTTAGCACAAGATATAGGCACTATGAATTCCTAGTAATTCCTTTCAGACTCACTAAATCTCCAGAAATATTCATGGACTTGATGAATAGAGTATTTAGAGATTACCTCAACAAATTTTTGGTAGTCTTTATAGATGATATTCTAATATACTCCAAAATCAAGTAGGAGCATGAAGAGAATCTATGAACTATACTAGAGACCTCTCTAAAAGAGAATCTCTATGAAAAAGTATAGAAAGTGTGAGTTCTAGTTGAATAAAGTTTAATTCTTGGGTCATATCATCACAAGCAATGGTATATCTATAGATCCCTCCATGACAGCTACAATTGAGTGTTGGTGAAGGCCAACATCGGTAACGGATATCCATAGCTTCTTGGGGTTAGCTGGATATTATTGTTGATTTGTGAGAAATTTCTCATAATTGTAAAACCCTCATATGAAACTAACTCGTAAGGGATTAAAGTTTTCATGAAGTGATGAATGTGAAGAGATCTTAAAGGAGTTGAAAAAGAGGCTTATCACTGTGCCCATTCTCAGACAACACACAAGTGGAGAACTTTTTGTGGTATTTAGTGATGCTTGTATGAAGGTAATGGGTTGTTTGTTTATGAAAAATAGAAAATTAATTGCCTATGCTTCAAGGAAATTGAAAGTTCATGAGAAAAACTATCCAACAAATGATCTGGATTTGGCCACAGTAATCTTTGCTTTAAAAATTTGGCAACATTACCTCTTCTGGGAGAAGTGTGAAATATACATGGATCACAAAAAACTCAAGTATATAGTCACACAGAAAGAGTTGAATATACACCAAATAAGATGGATAGAGCTGATCAAATTCTATGAATGCTCAATCCATTACCACCCTGGGAAAGAGAAGAAGGTGGAAAATGCTCTAAGGAGAAATGACCTAAGAATTCTATCATTGATGAGAATTGAAAAGGATCCAATCTTCTTAGATTTGATAAAGATGGAAATGGGAATCATAAATAGGGGAACATCATCAATACTTTTACAGATGATTGCTCAACCATCTATTTTGGAAAGGTTAAAAGATGCTCAAATGGATGATGTGGGAATTCCGAAGAAAGTGGAAACTATCAAAAAAGGGAAATACTTAGAGTTCAATGTTAATGAAGAAGGAATTGTGATATTTGGGTTAAGAATATGTGTTCCATAAAATCTGTAGTTAAAGAAAGAATTTTTGTATGATTCACATTGTTTGAATTTCTCCATTCACCTAGGAAATACTAAGATGTGTTGAGATATCCGAGAGCATTATTGGTGGGATAAAATGAAGAAGGAGGTCACTTAGTCTACATCAAAGTGCCTGGTATGTCAAAAAGTGAAGGATGAGAGGTAAAAGTCTATGGGTATGATGCAACCATTACCCATACCAGCATGGAAATGGGATCATATCACCATGGACTTTGTCACCGAACTTCTGAAGGCATCAAAAGGAAACAATGATATCTAGGTTGTTGTGGATTGTCTTACAAAGACTGCACACTTCATTGCAATTCGAGAGGATTTCTCATTGGATCAACTGGTACAGATATATATCAGAGAAGTGGTAAGGCTTCTTGGAGTACCACTATCTATTATATCTGATAAAAATCCAAGATTCACCTCTATGTTTTGGAAGAGTCTTCAACAAGCTTTGAATTTTGAGGTGAACTTTAGTACGACTTATCATCCCCAAACTGAGGGCCAATCTGAGTGAACTATCCAAACACTTGAGGAAATGTTGATATCATGTTAAATGAACATAAAAGGAGGATAAGATCAACATCATCCTTTGGTTGATTTCTCTTATAATAACATTTTCCACTCAAGAATCCAAATGTATCCTTATGAATCCCTTTATGGGAAGAGGGGTAGAACACTGGTATGTTAGGATGAATTTGGGGAGTGAAAACTCCTAGGTCCAGAAATGGTTGAAGAAATGGTGGATAAGGTTAAGACCATCCAACAACACATTAAATTTTCTTAGAGTCGAAAAATGATCTATGTTGATAATCATAGATGAGACCTAGAGTTTGATTTTGGAGATATGATATTCCTCCACATATCATTGTGGAAGAGAGTTGTGAGATTTTGGAATAAGGGAAAGCTTATTCCAAGGTACATAGTCCCTTTTGAGATCCTTGATCGTATTGGAGTAGTGGCCTATCGACTATCACTCCCACCAAACCTATATCAAGTACATGATGTATTCCATGTATCACTCTTGAAAATGTACATACCAGACTCATCACATGTTCTCAATCCAGAGGTGGTACCGTTGGAGAATGACCTCTCTTATAAAGATAAGTCAGTGAAGATAGTAGATCGTAGGGAAAAGGTTCTACGAAATAATAAAATTCCCTTCATCAAGGTGTTGTGCGGAAACAAAATGATTAGAGAAGCAAAATGGGATTCAGAGGAAGTGATGAATCATAGTTACCCGCATCTATTTTATTGTGGGAAAAGGAAATTTTGAGAGAGAAATTTCTTAAGGGGGGATATTGTAACGACCCTAAATTTTATCAATGAAAATTCCTCTTGATCTAATTAAATGTATTACTGTGTAAAATGGTTGTATAAAATATGCACTTCTTGAGTTTTGGATTTCAAAATACCATTAAGAATTTTTACCATTGCTAATATAGTCGTTGAAAAGTGACCAGTTGATTAGTATAAATATAGGGCTTTAACAAATCCAATTCGCTCATACAAAGGAAGTGATGGCCTCATCGAGTAGAATTTCTCTGTACGAAGCCCATTTTTCAGATCTCAGAAATGCGGTGGTGTCATTGGGCTTCGCTCTTGACTAAGACCAAGTTGAGCTTCAACACGATAAGCTCGAATGGAACCGCCTATGGGAGAAGTGGATGTTTATAGAGATTACCACCCGAGAAATGTTATCCGAGCCACCCCAAGAGTCTGTCAGCATTGCACACCTTACCCTTAGGTCGTATACGGGTGTTATAAGGGGTTATGTAACCAGACCCTAACACTAGGATTATGTGCATTATTTTTGTATAGAATAAATAATATACATTAATTTAATTATTGTTACATTGTAAATAGTTTTTAAATCACAAATAGTATATTTAGTTTATATTCAATTATGAAATTTATTTTGATGAATTAATAAATTTTTTAATTAAATAATATATTAATAAAATATTATTACTAAATTAATTTTTATTAAATACAATGATCGTATAATTTTTATGAAAACAATTGTAATTTTTTTTAACGTTTGAAAGATATTTTTATCAAAATCCATGAATTTTCTGTAAATGTTAGTTTTTATTTTTTAAATTAAAAAAATCACATATTTAGAAAATTATTTAGATAAAATGAATATTATTTTAGGACTTAGGATGTCGAAATTATCCAACGGTGAATTTTTCATAATTTTATTAGCGTCAAATTTTTGGGTAAAAATTAAATAATGTTTAATTATATAATGGGTTTTATGACATCATAATGACCCAATAGTGATGTAATAAAATACTATAAATGATATTTTCGGCCATTATATGTTTTACCATTAAAATAATGTGATTTTAGGTTTGTTTTATTTATTTTACAAAGCTTTTATGGACCCTCCAAGACTTATAAAACATTTTATCTTTTTAAAATGATTTTCTTGAGAGTGTGACTCGCCTCCACACAAGAAACCCTAATATTTTAGAAATTTAGGAGATTTTACTTATAAAATAATTTTTTCCACTACCATTTGGAAAAAAACATGGGAAAAAACCATGGGTTGGTTTTTGGTTTTGATTAGATTAATGTGTGGCGACCAAAACCTAAATAATAAATAATTGCCTCTCTTTTCCTATATAATCCCACCAACGATCCCACTTACTCTTCACTTAAAGCCTTTGTAGCTCTATAAACCTCTTCCCTAATCTCCCTATAATCCTCCCAAGGATCCTCAAACTCCCAAGTAGCCTCTCTCAAGCCTCTCCCAAGCCTTTGGGATCACACTTCCAAGTAAGGGATTTCTTCCATTCTCATTTTTGTCCAAGTTTATTTATGTTGTTATACAATTTTATTTTCAATTAAAAATGTTTAGGAATGATTTAACACCTCCCTTTTACTTCCCTTATTATGTTTGAATGATTAGAGACCACTTTTTCTCTCATTAATGCCTCCCATGTACACCTGTTACCATGCCAAAATTTTGTAAGGGATTTCATTCATTCTCATTTATGTCTATGTTTATTTATGTTGTTATACCATTTTATTTTCAATTAAAAATGTTGGGATATGATTTATCACATCCCATATACTTCCCTACTTATGTTTTAATGATGATATACCACTTTTTATATCAATAATTCCTCCCATGTACACCTGTTACCATGCCAAGATTCTGTAAGGGATTTGTTGCTTTCCATTTTTGTCCAAATTTCATTATGTTGTTATACCATTTTATTTTAAATTAAAAATGTTGGGGTATGATTTCACACCTCCCCCATACTAACCTCCTTATGTTTTAATGATGATATACCCCTTTATCTCTCATTAATGTCTCTCATGTACACCTATTACCATGCCGAAATTATGTAAGGAATTTCTCCTTTCTCATTTACATTCAAGTAATTCGTTTGTATTATGAATATAAATTCCATTAAATATGCTGGGGAATGTATATATATTACCCTATTACTATCCATTTCATTTAAATATGATGAGACACCCCTTTCTCTCTCATCAACCATTTTTATTAATTCTTATGTCACATCGTTATGCTTCCGAAATTGCACCCCGATTTTCCAAGCCAAAGTCATTGTGTAGTGAATACCATGTCAATTTCTCTTTCAAGGGTATTAACCTTTCTAAACATTTACTTATTGATTATATAGTTTCATATATGTATTCCACATTCCTTTATCATGGAATAAATGACAATTTTGAATGATTCCCTGTTGTATGATCCATGTGGCACACTTATGCATGAAATGAAATCATTTAGAAGGGTGTTCCCTGATAGAGCTCCAACGCATTGGGTAAAGATTAGTATCATTATATTTCAATTAAAATTAGGGTTTACTCATTCTCTATGTGAAATGATCCTTGGCTCATGCTAAAATCATGTTAAATATTGTTTCTGCATTTCCTTGTTATGATAATCATGCTATATCATGCCTTTATGTTCATGTTTCTCTTATTCTCTTTGGATATTAATATTGCATAAAATGTACTATATTATTCATTTTATATATTTTTTACTCCCTTACTAGTATTTATAGATCACCATTTTCTTATTAAAGTCCTCAATTTATCCCATGCAATGCTACATACGAAGGAATGTGTGTGGTAATCTAAAATAAGTTTTCAATAAAGATGTGTATTTTATGTTCTAATTTGTTATGTAATGTTCCTAATTTCCCAAGACACTAGACCTCTCAACCCTTAGAGTTTTACTAAGTTCAATTTTTTGTAATAAATCATGATTAAGTGTGTAATAAAGAGCAAGGTTTTTATATTTATTTCTCTTGTAGACAGTGAACGACCCAGATTCTGAACAAAATCCCAAACCACCTTCAGTGTTCTCCAAACTAGGGAAGAACCCCCAAAATCCATTTACAATCCTATAACCAGACCCCTCTTATTTGAAAAAACATACATCCTAAAACTTTTTTTCATCTTCCCTAGCAAAAGAACTCCATTACTGAGGATCCTTTAATTCACCCAACACAAAGGGATTCCAAAAAAAGTCAAGGAATATGTATAGAATGGTGATATGGTGTTTCAATATTCCCACTATAAACTCTTTATATCCCCATAAAGTCCTCAAGTTACTAGACTCACCGAAATTGAAGTTCACAACTTCCCCATCAACAATTAATGTTCCCACATATCATGGATATACCATCCTAACTTCTATAGTACACAAACCAAAGGAATAATTTTACTACACAACACATTTTCACGGTGATCCATAATACGAACCAATTTATCAACCACACTGATTTCTATCTCAAGATCAACATTCTCTCATCCAATATCATAGTAAGGATCTGGTTGATACCTCCTCATTTGAGAAACATGAAACATGTTGTGTTTGGAAGTCAAACGAAATAGTAATTCCAACTGATAAGAAACCTTTCTGAGTCATCCAATGATACCAAATGAGCCCAAAAAACATGGTACCAACATACCCTTCTTACCCAAATGATGATGTCCCAAGTGAGGTGAAAATATAAGAAATACACAATCACCAACCTCAAACTCTAGTGGCCAATGATGATAGTCTTTATATGACTGTTTATTACTATTTAGTGTGATAAATCTCCTTTGGATCAACTTCACCCTCTCCTTCATCTCCTAAATTAGACTTATCCCAACCAACGTCATCTCTATCAACTATTCCCAGCATAAGAGAGATCTACATGTCCTCCCATAAAAAGCCTCTAAGGGATCCATATTTATCAAATATTGATAACTATTGTTATAGGAAAACTCAACTAGAGTAAATTTCTTTTCCCAAGATCAACAAAAATAATGAAAATGGGCACATATCATATCCTCAAGAATTTGGATAACCCTCTCTATTTGTTCATCCTTCTACAGATGATATGATGTGCTTAATTTCAAATGGGAACCTATCACCTTCGGAAACCCTTTCCAAAACATAGGTGTGATCCTTAGGTTCCTATCAAATACAACTATATCGGGAACCCCACAAAGTCTCACAATATATTGTATATACAATTCCCCAAGCTATTCTACATTCATCATCTACCTAATGGGGAAGAAATGTGCCTATTTTGTGATTCAATCAATAATCACCTAAATTGCATCCTTCCCACTAGGATTATATGGTAAAACATGATGAAATATATGAAAATATCATCTCATTTCCATATCATAATGGGTAAGGGTTGAAAAAAAACTCACAAGACTCTAGTTTTCTACCTTGATTCTCTAAAAAGTAAGATACCACGATATAAAATATGTAATCAATCACCTCATCAATAGACACCAATACAAACATATCAAATCATGATACATCTTGTTAGTACCTTGATGTAGGGACCAATAAGAATATTATCCAATATCCATCAACTCCAACCTTAGGGAAATTGAAATATCCAACCTACATTAGAAGCAGACAACTCCACTAAGAGACCAAGTCCACTCACCTAAGGTCTCCCCACCATAAAGGCTTTTAATAAATATTTATCATTTGTTTTATATCACTTACTCAATATAAACCCACTCATAAAAAGATGATTTAGCTTTCATAAAATCTAATAACTCATTACCACTAACATATTCCACTAACAATCTCATCTCAGCAATGAAACCCATCAGATACCACTCTTCGACTGATTCCTTCACGTCCTATGTTGGTATTTTTATTCTCAATGCATTAGTGGCCACATTTCCTTTTCCCAAAGTAAAATAAATATCAATATCAAAAGTCTAAAGATACTCCATAAAATATCTCTATCAAAAGTTTATATCCCTCAGAGTGAAAATATATCTCAAGATATTATGATAAGAGTATATTCTAAACCACTCCCCAAAGAGATAGTGATGTCATGTTTTGAGTGCATGCATAATTGATGCCAACTCAAGATCATGGGTAGGGTATTTATTCTCATGAGGGTATAAAATCAAGAACCATATACTACCATCTGTCTCCCCTACATCAAGACATATCCAAAATCCATTCCTAAGGCATCGTAAGAAACATTATCACCCCTACTCAGCTCCATCAGAACCAAATTGTAGTTGAAGTCAATATCACCATCAGTTCCTAAAAATATATCAAAAACTTTTAATTACCCTAAAACTTTACAACCTTACTGGTAAGAAATATCATTGAGGATTCAAGCTTGTACCATTCTCAAAAAAACTGCTTGTAATATCTAGCCAACCCTAAGAAGATTCAGAACTCCAACACATTTCTAGGCTTTTCTCAAGAGTTAACTAAATGTACCATTTCTAGATCCACTAATATGCCCATCTCATATATAATATACCCCCAAAACATTACTTCTTGAATCAATAACTCTCACTTTTAAATCTTATCATACAAATTATGTTCCCTTAAATTTATAATAATGATATCCAAATGGTGCATGTGCTCTTCATATAACTTAGAGTAAAAAAATATCATCCATGAAAACCACAACAATATAGCTTAAGAACTAATGAAAGATCTAGTTCATCAAAGCCATAAATACTATAGGGGTATTAGTTTGTCTGAATGGCACAAATAGAAACTCAAAATTCCCATATCATCTCTGAAATGTTGTCTTAGATATATTATCTTAATGGAATCTCAACTGGTGGTACCCTGACTGTAGGTCAACCTTTGAAAACCAACAAGCCTCTATAAACTAATCAAAGAGATCATAAAACTAAAGAAAATAGTATTTGTTCTTGAAGTTAGCCTTATTTAACTTCTAATAGTCAATAAAAAGTCTAAGACTTATGTATACCTTCTTAAAATAGAACAAAGGCGAAGCCCACTGGGAATAATTCCCTTATCCACTAATCCCATAATCTAGACATTTATTTCTGCCAACTCAAAAGGTTCCATATGATAAGATGGAATAGAAATGGGCATAGTTACAAGGAGAAGGTGAATAGTAAACATGACCTCTCTCTATGGTGGTAAACTTGAAAAAACATCCAAAAAGACCTCAGGGTACATGCACACTACTTTATGCAGCTGAATACCCAAACATGTTTCAAAATAATCATGAAAAATCTCTGAAAATTGGCATGATATTACACTGGTATAAGGATAAATAGGACACTGCCTTCCCAATCTAGAGTCCCAATCACACTAAAAAACATGAGCGACCCCATCAGAAGTCAAAAACTGAACCTAATGATGATAACAATCTATTTGGACCTTAAAACTAATCATCTAATCCATGTATATAATCAAGTATAAATTTCAAGATCGAGAACTAAGAAGTCTTGTTTCACTTCATAGTCATCTATCATCACTGGAAACACAAGACATGTGAAACCTTGTTTGGACATCTTTCCCAAATCCATGGAAAGATCCAACAAGAATGAAATGTGCTCCAAATGAAATATCAACACATCAACTAACTTTTATTATTTTAAATAATGAGTAAAACCTCTATAAAAAAGCTAGAACCTTAGAAGAAAAAATAAACACTATACCTCTAACGGTGGCTAGCCCTGCTTCATATTCCATAGGTGCATACTCCACTACATAATGAAATATGGTCTCATTTACTCCCTAATATTTATTATCCACATGATCATCCCCCTTAGAATGGGGATCCACCACCCTTAGAATCATTAGTACAAACCTGTGATCCCTTGGTGAATGTGGTTCCAACCTTACTGCCTTGGGACATCATGACACAAGAATGTTTAGATGTACAGACTATCCATAATGATGAAAAGTCTTGGGAGCCTTCATATAATTAGGCTTAGCTTTATGAGTATTACCACACTGATGGAAAAAAACCTACTACAGTCTAGATAAATTCCATGAAACTGGTCCTAAATAAAATTAGGTACCATTGCTCTTCCTTTTCTGGCTAGAAGATTCACCATGGCTAACTATGGTACCAACCGAAGCTCCACCCAAACCTATCTTCCCAGCTATGTATGCATCATCCAAATGTGATTTGTCAACTACATCCCCAAAGTTCATAATGAATTGAAAAAATATCATTCCATAGTTAGAACTCAATCCTCTGAGCCTTTAGGTACCCATTGGTAACAAGATCCGGTGTCAGAAACACCTGCTCAGAAAAATGGTTAGAATACTCTGGAATGGTATACTCCTCTTTCTCTATGGTTAGAAATTCTTGGGTATTTACCACATGTAAGTTATCTGGGTAAAACTTTTGACTAAGGATTTTCTTAAAATAAGTTCTACTTAATTTTTACAGTAGAGTCATACCATATCATTCTTGATCCTTTAAGAATATACCTGACAAAACCCACCATAGAGACCATATGGGTCTTCAAGAAGTTTAAGATCCTCTCATTCCATTATTCAAATTCCAATGGTCCTTTATCTACATGGAAGGTAGGTTGATTTTTCAATGTAAATTATGAGTTGTGATCCACTGCTCGTTTTTGGTTCCTGACACCTGCATGACCCAAAGTCTAGGTAGTGTGGATTACAGATTCTACCAAGGAAGGTTCCATCAAAGTATTTTTCATATAGAACCTATCTCGCAACTTCATATCTCAGATTTGGAGGGGATATTCTAGGAGTCGTTATATAACAATCATAATACAAAAACTAATCAGTCATGAGATGATTCTAAAATCAAAGGAACAACTCCAGGTATTGATATAAAATCTTTAAAATGATAATAATTTAATGAAAATAAGAATTATTGAAATAAGTAAAATTACTTGAGAAAATAACATGTCCATTTAAATAAACTTCCCATGTAGTTCAATCAAATGTCCTCAAACACCAAGTCTCAAACATGGTAAAAAATTTCTGACCACCCATGGTAACTCGAGTTTGGACAAGAAAATGAGATAGTCAGGCCCCTTACTGCACTTACTACCCAAATTCTAATGTTCCTAACTCCTGTCTACCCGAGTCACAGAACCAAATTTATGTAGTTCTAACAAACTTCAGGCTAAGCATCCATCCAATAAAAATTTGTAACAAACCAACCTGGGTCAACAGTAAAAGTCACGCAAGGTGGTCTGCCACGTGGTTAGGTGAAACATGGTAATGTAAATAAATCATGAATATAATGAAAACAAAACATACAACTAGAGTACAATGTAAAATAAATAGATACATTAAGATCCATATAACTTAATGCAAACATTCTAAAATAGAAATTATGAACATAAAAGACCAAAAAGTCTCCATGTGACCAATATTAACCTCCAAACGATCACTATGTGAAAGAAAAAATGATTGTAGAGCATGGCACGCTAAATGACCAATAGTAACCTCCAAACGATCACAATTTCTATCTTTAAAACAATAATCTAGTTTATAAAGAATTTTCATAAATAAATTCATTTGTAAACATTAATTTATTTTCCATAAATTCATACTATATTAAACAAATCAATGAATATATCAGGTATAAATAAAAAATATTTAAATTAAAAATTTGATCAAGCATCCATGAAATAAACCATCATTCCATAAACCATGTATAAAAGGAAAATCACACTCTTTGGGCTCTACCCAATGGGAACATGTACTAGATCTAAAAAAATACTAAAATAGGAATAATTTGGTTCCATTTTATATAAATTTTTCCCACAATCTATCAATACAACAAAATCAACATATAATGGTTCCATAATCAATAGGGTCACCTATTTCTATTTCTCAATGTACCCAAGGTTCCTAATGTGCCAAGTTTGTTAAAAGCCCATTTACAAAATCATGAGCACATTTAGTTAAACACTTTTCACCAAAAAAAATCAATTTCAACAAGAAAATATAGAAAATAACGAATTATAATAACTTTTATAGATTTTCATTCCTCAAAAAATGATGGAAACCTAACTATGTTTGGAAACGGGAGTTTAGAAACCAATGATCAACCTTCGATACACAAGGTCCAATAAGAAACATCAAATGATCAATTGAAAACACCAATCGATCACGGATATAAAACAAAAATCCAAATAATTCCACCATTGTGAGCAAAGGAAATGAATAAATAGGTAGATAACTTACCAAAAGAGATGCATCACAACAACCTTGATGATAAATTTTCAAATTAAGTGATCTAGAAGAATAGGAGGTCCCCAAAAACACTTGGGAGAGATCCTAAGTTTAGAGAGATGATGTTGTAGCTAAATAATAAATAAAATCAGTTGTGAAACTCTTTAAAAATCACATAACCCAATAAATACATGGAATTTAAACCCCTCACTTCAAGTAATTATCTATTAAGAATTCCTGCTAAAAAAGATGTCCCCAAGGATTAAATTATTGATCCTAACCATTTAAAAACATGTAAAATAGTCATGGTGTATAAATTTTTCATGCTCTGTAAAAGACTCATGCCATATTCTTAGTGACCAACACATGATGTGTAAATAGTTAATGACATGTATTTCTCTTATAGATAGAAAACAACCATAATTCAACACAAAATCCCAAACCACCTCCGTTGTTATTCAAACTCGGGGAGAACCCCGAAAATCCTTTTACAAGCTTATAATGAGAATCCATTAATTCAAAAAAAAACATATATCCCTAAACTTGAGGTTATTTCCCCAACAAAGGCCCTATATTCCTAAGAATCCTACAATGAATCTAATACAAAGGGAGAAAAAAATACAAGGCACTCTTAAAAGAAGGTAATAGGGTATTACATGAAACCTACTCCCTAATATCTAAAACTTCTTTTGAATATGAAACTAAGAACTCCCAGTCAAAACTATGCTCATTGAAGAGTCATTAAGGATCCCCTCTAATGATGATCTTGTCTGAGATAATGTCCCCTCGATATCTTCATCTATTTATAGTACCTCAAGATATGAATTTAATATAAATGAGGTGACATGATGCTTCATCTCTGGATGAAAAGACTCCTTGAAATGTATCACCATAGCATCATCATCTGAAATAAGTTCTGAAGCATAACATAGGAGGTTCTTAGTGTGGATACAAAACTACTTCATGCAAGAATCCCCCGTATGAAGGGTGTGAATATTATATTGAAAGGTCACATTAGTGTTCGAAGAGATAAACTCTACATGGAAACGATCTTGAAACTTATCTCATAAAATTGGAAAATCATCACAATCCCCTAGAAACAAGAACCACCAATATTATTATTCCCCACATAATATCATCAAAGCTAATGAATTTGTGTTCTCCTTCTGAGCACATATCGAACTGAAGGATTTCTCCACTTCATCAAACCAATATTATTTATCCTAATCTAAAATGGATCCCTCATAATTCTGTAGAGCCTACATCTAATACTCTTATAGTTTCCTTCTCTATGTTTCATCATCATCAACCTCCACTCTTTTACAATCCAGTGAAATATCCTACTAAACATATTCAGTATGAACCTGACTGAGGCATCGACCTGGAAACATATTTTTAAAATAAAATACATTAGTATCACTTAAACCTTGGATATAAAACATTTGAGGTTAATTAATTGATTCATGTTAACCACATTCCCCATTGTATACCTAATTCAAACACAAGCACAAAAATCATGATGCATGATACTTACGTAGGTTTCTACCCATCAAATATAATCACTTCTCATGTTATGTTTAGTAAACTTAAATTCCATTGTGTCAGTTCATAGGGGGGGCTTAAAATCCTGAGTCCTAACATGTATCCCTTGTTTATAGGATGTACTAAGCCCAACTGATATCATTTAACTACCAACCCTTTCATCCTCCCCATTTCCTAACTGCTAACTCCATATTATCTCTCAACCATCATATTTTTTACCAATCAATCTAAACCCCCTCCCTCTAAAGGTACCCCTTTAGGGTTAGCAGTAAATATAGGTAGATAATGACTCATGGATCCCACCTATAATAATCCATGGTCTAGAGACTAGTACTAGGGGTTTATAATTCATACAATGAGATGCATTACCCTCATATAACTTATCAATAAGATATAAGATGAGAAATAGCCAACCAACACCATGGATAAATAAATAATCAATTCCAATAATTAATTTAATGTCCTACAAAACTGAAATGATTTTAAGTACAAAAAATAAATCCTTGGTAGTGACCAAGAAGACTCCAATAGCTCTTGAGAAAATCTTCAAGCTAGTAACACATAGCTCGAGCATCAAACTGGTCCTATAGGCATGAAAGTTTTTTAAATATACATAGGGTGAGAATAACATGTATACTATGTAGGATACTCCTGGAAACCTCACATGAAAAATTGGAAAGAATCATAATAAGACCAATGAATAATCAAATGAAACTAACTCATCACATAAATATGAAATACTATTTTCCATCCTCACAATGCCTCACTCGCCAAATAACACATACAAGTAGAAAAATATTTATCAATATATATATATATATACATAGATATCATAAAATGGTACCCCACTTTCACTTCCCCAATGTTGTGTCTCTCTCTCACACCAAAATTCCATATCTTATGCTCATACCTTTCACAAGTCATCATGAAACTCATGCAATCGTATCACTATCATTTATCATATTGTATATCCTGGAACAGCCTCATCATTGTCATAATCTTGTCTGTAACCAGTTAGTATTCTAGAATCCACTACTTTCTATGTAAATGAATTTTTCCTCGAGCATCACAACCCATGAATGTACACCTATGAAAGACAGATCCACTGTGACAAAATATAAGTATGTGTTATAAATTCAAGACATTACAACCCACACATGAATGTATAGTAAAAATGGGATCCACTATAGCCTATGTGATTGTATTCCCTACACATCAAGCCATCACAACCCAAATACGTCCACACATAATGCTACAGACGAAGGGAGACAATAGGATAAGGATAATTTTTCAATCTTTTTCCTCACCATATTTTTTTTTAGATACAATTCCTCCCAAAACATTTGTGTTTCAGCTTCCCTATTATCTTGGGTGGTAAAGTTTATGAAATTAGAAAATATGAAATATGTCACATACAATTACACTAAGGTAAATTTCTTACCTTTAGAATCATTTGGAATTTACATTTCACAAGAAAACCTCCTTCCATCATTAAAGCCAAGGAACTAAAAATCATTAAAGAACACCAAAATTAAGTTTCATTCATTGTTAAATGTTTTCACTTAATAACTAGAAAATTATTATTCATTCATTTTTAAATTCCTTGAAATTTACTCATGCTACATTAACCCGTCATTAAATATGATTTAATCTTTTAAATAATTATAGACAACTAAAAATTATCCTGGTTAATAAAACCATTCCATAATAGGGAATATGATTTAATAACCACATACAGAATTTATAGATTAAAAAACCATTATCCTTGGATAATTCCATTCAACCATCCCATGTTTTCTATTAATAATTAATGATTTTTTATTACCACCATTAATAAAACCCCATTAGATGGGTTAATTTATTAATTAATTTACATTTTTTAATTATCTAGGTACACTAGGAATCATCCTAATATACCAAAATAAAATTTTACATTTCATACATAGGGTTAAATTTCATCCATAAGTTGGAAACCATAACAAACTATATTTTTCCAAAAACCCATTTTAAAAAACTACTAAGCACACATCGACGATAAATACAAACTATTAACTAATATTTCCCCCCCCCAAGCGTCATCCTTGACACCATTATGCATAATGCATTCCACCCCACCATCACCAACATCAACCACTACCATAGACCTTGGAAAATCCTACCCATTTCTCATCAACATTCCTAACCATTCTGGGCTCACAATAAAAACAAATCAAGGCTCAATGATCTTATATAAATATTACAAAGTATAAAAATTATTTTCAGCATAGAACACTAAATGGGAAACAAAGGCCATAGAATAATTTAATTCAAGCCTTTATCAGTCAAAAATGGGCTCACTCATCCCCAAACAATTATCTTTAATAAGAAACTATTTTAATTATTGTCCAGAATTAACTGATTCACTATATATTGGTTCAACAATAATAAAAACAATATAGTCGATAGATAAACAATATCATGGAATCAAACATAACATGATTCAAGCATAACCTCCATATTCCCTCAAATTAATGAAATAATAGTTATAAATTTACATTTCTATTCCATTAATAATTTTAATATAATTCCATATTAATTTTTTTAGAAAAATTCCAGCATATGTTTTATGATAAACAACAAAAACTGACATAGGACATGGATAAAATATCATATAGTAGATCAAGAGGCAATATCATCAATTATAAATCATATGTGGATAATAATATGCAAATCCAATTCATTCTTACTTTATTTTTGATTATTATATTCATTTAGTTAGTACCATCATTAACCAAAGAAAAAAATCATTATACGATGAAACTTGAACAGATGTAAAATAAATGTAATAAATCACTAACCAAAAAAATAAAATTTCAACATAATCTAAGAAAGAACGAAACAAAAAAGAACCAAAAATTGATCACCTCTCCTATGAATGACCAAAAATTCCTAAAAACATCCTAATAAGAATACAAGAACAACCAATGAGGATACACACAATAAAAAATAGATAGGATTTAACATTTATAGAATGGTACAAGGAAATGGGAGATAACAAGACTAACAGGTGAAGAAACTCACATTGAATCATAAAGGAATCAATATCAAAATGTTGGGGGTTAATTCATAAAGGGACATAAAATTATCTAAAAGAGGCCCCTAGGTCACTTAGGGTTTAAGGGTGGAATAGAAAAATAAGATAATTTGGAGGCATGTAAGGATTTATATTGAATTATAATGTCATTGCACCATGACACAACCCTCTTTCCCACACCATAATTTGTTAGGTTTTCCCTTGAACTATGATGTAACATGGGAGACCGTGTTATAGAAGTTGAAACCTTTTAATCCATTGAGAAAACCCTACATATCACTACCCAAATCTCACAACCTTAGGTAGGGATATAGCGTGACTTTCATACTAAATCATTGCTACTCTAATGGTCTTCGTGGAACAACCTACAACCATGACATAGTGACCCTTCAAAATTAAATCACAAAAACATTATCCCTTAGGTGGCCACAATATAGAATTCTTCCATGCCAAAACCACTACTCAAGATGTAGGGACACTAAAACCCTGAACCTACAAACTTTACACTATAGGTACCACTATCATGCTACAAACCAACCCCAATGGAATATCCTACATATCCATGTTTTAGAATTTTCCTCTATCTAGAAAGTTATCCCAACTCCACTTATGTCGTCCGCTATTTAGAATAACACTTACAAAAAGCCTCTGTCGGAGAAATAAATCTTATGAAAACTATAATGAATCTCAGAAAATGAGACTTAGTCAATTTTATTATTTCTACTCTATATAAATCTTAAGAAAAAATATAATGAGTCATTAATATTTTTGAAAAATACTCAAACATTTTAGGAATTATTTAATTTTCCCATTCACTTCTCAAAGTTACTCTTACTCAACTCCTTTTCCATGGAGATGAATCTTATGAATTATGGTCATTACCAAATTTCTAGATCCATTATTTAGAGTTACTATTATAAAACAAGGAATTAGTTTCATTTCCACTGATCTAGAAAAATGACTCTTACAATTGATCATAATTTCTCTAAAAGATTAGGAATTTTCCATTTTCATTCCAGATATGATCAACTCCCAAAAAAAACTTCCAGATTACCTTATAACTTCTCTGAAAATGTTTAAACATTCCAGAACCTGGAATGTACTTCACCTCACATTATAAAGTTTATTTAATGAGAGTTTGAACATGTTTTATGTATTGATAAAAAAATCCAACCCATAAACACATACATTCATTTATTTATCCAAATCTTTTTCTCTAGAAAAATATCATATTCCAGTAGATTATTTTTTAACATTATAGTCACAAAAAAACAATCCTTGGGTCTTGTATGATCTCATATTTTCCAGGTATATCCCTATTTTCGTTTTGGTTAAACCTTCATATGTTTGGTTAGTTTTGGTTTGGAATTTTGTGGTCTATCCCTTGTATGGTTGGGTTCTATATTAAAACAAAGCATAAGGGGAAATGAATTCATACTACAGAGTTAATTCATACCACTAATTATCAATTCATGGTAAGAAGTAATCTAGGAACATCTTATGAAATCTGTACAAGACATGAATGGTTCGATTCAGACCCCATCAACATTATTCACACCATGAGTGGTTATGGGCGGACTTAAAAAATATGAAACTAATGTTGTGTGTCAGTTTAATGTTGTTAAATGGTTTTTTTGGGCTTTTAATCTTAGTTGATGGATTTATCAGCATATGTGGGATCTGATCCACTCATAATGTAAATCCCCTATTCATGTCATGAATGTGCCACACCTAAGGATCCTTCACTTTAAAAATTAGGTTTAACTCTTTAAATTGAATTCTCTTCCCCTTTTCCTTATGACTCACTTGAAACCTAAAAATATATGTATTTTAAAAACCCTTAAAATGTGTTATTTTTATTAAAAATTAAAAAGGACTAAAACCCTTCATTTATTATCAAACCCATTACAAATGAGCCACATAGTAATTTTCACAAACACATGGAAAAGACCATTTAGTTTAAAGTGAATTTCAAATATCCATGAAAAATACACTATAAAAAGTATAGAAAATAATGAAAACATTTTATAAACCCATAAACAGTATCATACAATGATATAACTTGATAAAAAAGAATTTAAATCCCTCAATAATTTCATGAAATTTCCAGATAAATGAATTACACAAAAACACCTTCCTCGATCAAGGAGAAACCACTCATCCTTGATGAAGGAAGCACACCCTGGAATGGAAATGACCTCTAAAAGCCATAAACAACCAAATCCCAATTATTATACCCATTTCAAACCCTAAATCTATCTTTCATAGTAATTAGGGTTCCTGGGATGAAATAAATCCTTGGGGAAATTATTAAACCCACTTTGTGTTAAATTTGTATTTTTTGTCAATAAATTTGTCAATATGAATGATTTCAGTATAAGATGAAGAAGGGAATCTTGGAATCAAAGTATAGAACCCAATATAGTTTATAATATTCCTCATTTTTTCAAGAAATAAATATTAGATGTTGTGTTACCACGAGACCCTATGGGATTTATCTACTCGATGGAAAAGTTGTTTTGATGATGTTGTATCTTAGTATTTTACATGTATATCGGGTTCAATCAGATCTATAAAATAGAAAACTACCATCATTGTGAAAATATACTAGAATTATGATATAGAGTGATTAAGGAAGCCTCAAGTTTAATTAAATAGATTTTAATTTGAAATCTTCAAAATTTTCAATTATGTAGAGCTATGTAAAGGTGGAAGAAGGCCCTCTTTGTTATGTAATGGTAATAAGAAAGATATGAAGCTATGGAATGGTAACCTATGACGTTAAATTATTAAAAAAATTAAATATTGAGGCTAATTAAATTTTGTAATAGATATGGTCAACCTAGACTTGATCATTAGGTCAGTTCAAAATTTGGTCACATATTTGATCTTTTTTTTCATGAGGTAGATCTAAAATTCATGTGGTAATTTCACACATGGTTGATTGAATTTTTTTATACAGTCACATGTGGATCATAGTTGATCCACTGAAAAAGGAATGATTAATGGATATTGGATAATTGGAAAATTCATTTATCTTATGTATGTAATATATTTTACAGTGCATAAGATAATCGAGCTATAAAAATGAGAATCAAGAATACATAAGTAAATTCAGTTAAGTGGTGATTCTTTGGAAAAGTAATTTCAGATATGTGAGACTCATGTATGATAATTCATCTATGTGAAAGAAATTTTTCAAAGGAAATCATCATATATAAAATTTTGCAGATCCTTGAAAGATAATTCACTAAAACATTGTATGTTGAAAATTGAAAATATAAAATTTGAGTGGGTTGTAAGATAGTTGAGTTACACGAAAAAATCATAAGAAAAATAATCTATGTAAAGAGCCTATGATGATTTACTTGGTGAAACTACGAGAACCCAGAATCAATATTTTTGTGGAATGAAATTGAATGATATATATTCATACATAAATTTTATGAATAAAAGTGGAACATACTTAAATGATGATTTCATGACATTCCTAATGGATCATAAATCATGATAAAATACATGATTAGGATTCAATATGATACGAAGATATAACAAACCAATTGAGATGAATCTCATGCTGAGAGAGTTTCACTCTGCATGCTATAGGATCGAAATCACTATACTTACATGTAAATATTAAGAAAACTAAAATATATGGATTTCATAAAAGATTTAAATTTAGAAGATTCCCACGATAATTAAAATATTAAACCAAGGAAATAAGATGAGTTTTCATCTATATTTTTACAAAATATTTTAATGATTTTTTGACATGATGATTCTATGAATTGAAGGATGATATTTTAGGGATTTCAAATATGATAACGATATGATGTTTTTTGTAACTATTGTATATATATATATAGGTTTATTAAAATATAGGAGGTGTTATAGAATGTAACTACTATACATTCTGAAATTAGAAATAAATAATTAAAATAATGAATTTATATAATATCCTATTGAAGATCTTGTGTATTGAATAAAATATTAAGGTGTAATAGCGCTAGTCCATGCACACTAAAGTATGAATAAGATGGAGAGAGTCATCCTACATCCATCACTTTTTGTAGAATATGAAGAAGGAATATTTTAGATGTAATAATGACTATATTTAAAGCCGAAGTTCTGAGTTACCAAACCTACAACATCCTTTTGTATAAGTTTAAAGAATAGGGGGGAATCCACCTGACTGTTATGTGTGACAGAATAATATCTATCCATAAATTCCAAGAGGGACATGAGTCAATATCAGTGATATCTAATTGATGAAATACAAGAACATTCTATTTTATTAAGGGATATCAAACCCTCGCAATCTTTATGCCTGGTCATTGCAAGGATAGTAGGTTAAAGGTATCCTCGTTTCCTAATATTCTTTTTACAATAAGAAGGAAGTTGTGTATGTGTCATAATATTCACATGTCACCAGGGAAATATTCATCCATAGGGAGGATAATTTCATTGACAAACACCAATGTTCTATTGTGATTTATATCTACATACTAACCAAATTAGAGATAAATAAATATATATCTTATCAATGAATAAGTGATAAGGTAGTAAAATGGATAAAATTGAAATTCTATTAAACGTATTTATACACTGATTTATCCCCCCACCCTCCTGTATGGGTATATACTAAAGTGATCCAAACAATTGGTATCATGGAAATGTCACACATCTATTTGGTTTTTCTTATTTGAAGTTTGTGTAAGAATTTAATAACTCTTTGTAAAGCATATATTAAGTGAATATTTTATGTATCTTGTGAATATCTTTTAAAAGAAATCATGGAAGATAGGTCTTCCAAGAAACTAAATAATAGTAATTAAATAAATGAAAATAAAATTATAAAATCATCATCAAAGAAAGATAACTCTCCACTATTTAAAGTTAATTAAAGTAATAGTATTTATATTAAAATTATGCATAAGTTATCTCTTAAAGATGATGGTGAAATAAGACAACCCTTTTATCAAATGAGGTTGAAAAATTAATTCCTTCATGAAATTATTCTAAAGAGAACAATTATAATCAATAATAATCACACATTACTGATGAATATATTGTGTTTGAATCCACCATCATGGAATGATACAATAGTCAGATATCATGTACTTTATAATTTCTATATGAAAAAGGGGGATAAAAACTATCTTATCAAAATTATCCTAAAAAAGAACCACGTATATGTATGAATGATCAAAACTCTATGGATTCATAAAATGAATCAATTATTTTTATAAAATATATATTTTATAACTAATCCAAATAAATTATGTCATATATTTGTGAAATTTTTTTGGAGTATGCAGAAATAAATCACCCACCATGGGGATCATCATGAAAGTATAGAGAATGATTTAAAAGAAAGTGTATAAACATATTTTAAGCTCTAAAAACAAGTAGTATTCACAAGTGAAATGAATTTAGCGTTTAAAGAAAGATGCGCCAATTTTTAAAAGTGAGATCACTATAATTCAAAAGGGGGGAGATTCCAAGAAATGTGTTGAGGAGAAGACCCATGAATTAAAATAAGTAGATATTGTTAAATATGGTTAATTGAATATTAAATAAAACATGATAAAAGATTTTGACCAACTGGTAAAATAACAAAAAATCATAATGATCAAAATGAAGTGATAAAAAAATTGTGAATAAAAAAATTAAAATTGTGAAGGATGAAAAATGAATTATCAATGTGGATTTCTTGGAGCATTATATTAAATTAAAAAAATTCAGAATCTGTACAAGTAATATTTTCCAAATAAGTTAAAAACACTACTAATACAAGAAATCTGAAAAGGATGAATCATTTGTGGAAAGACCTCATTATGGTGGAAAAAACATTCTGAGATCATATTCTGATTATTCTAAAAAAGACAAAAATGGAAAGGTATCATCCACTTATAAAAATATTATTTGTGGTAAATCTATTTGCATGTTCACTATAGGATTGAAACCTAAATATTTACATAATTGGTTGAAGTAAAATGATATGGAACTCAAAGAAATATCCAAGATTGTAGGAATCATGTGCATAAATAGTGTTTCCCATAAATAAGCCAATTTAGTGGATATGAAAGTATAAAAACATGAAAGAAATTATTTATATATTTTATATCAAAGAAAAATATCATGATTTTTGGAATACTTTTGGTGCTATGATAAGTTTTTTCATATGGATATGGAATGTTGGAATAACATTTCAACCATTAAAAGAAAATTAAATCCTATAGTTGGGAGGATCAAGACAAATAATTTGGAACATCCATATACTATGAAGAATAATTAATATACAAAAAAATAGATTTGAAAATATTGGAAATATTGGTGATGTTTGTAATGGAATCTTTCACAGTGAAGAGGCATGAAAATATAAATAATTCAATAATAAATCTAAATAAATGAGGAGACATGACCATAAAAGTTGAATAATGAAGATAATATAACCTTAGGATAGAATCATGAAAAATATTCTTAAAATAAAATTCCCAAGAAGTTTATGAAAAAAGGATGATGAGTTATCAATGCGTTATATGTAAAAGAAAATTAGTTAATTTCATAATAAGACTAAGAAGTTAATGATGGAATATTCACCAAAAAGAAGATTTTTTGTTTTATTTTTTGGAAAAAGAAGACATATCAATGACACCTGAATGCAATCTATGAATGTAAGAGTTGAAAAGAATAATTTTTAGCAGAATAGAAAAATATTCCAAGGAATACATGAAATGAATAATTTGGAGGAAACCACATCTAGAAATATATTTGTAAAACCCAAAAAAGTTGAGAACATTCATAAATTCTGCTTGGAAATCTATCCATGTAACTTAGAGAAAGAAATAGAATTATAACCCCAAGAGAAGGAAACATACAAAGGGAAATATAATATTCCACATGAATAATAAATTGAATATCATGAGAGTTTTTCAATAAATGATAAACCAATTATTTCAGAAGTGTAGTGTGGGAGATGTAAGAAGGATGGACATAATATGAATTATTGTGTAACAATTATTCCAACATAAGAAGAAATCCTAACTAATAGAAAATATTCACCAAGTGATACGTGTTCATTAATGTATCATGATAAAATGAAAATTACACACAAGGAGAAAGACGATGAAACCATGCCACCTAAAGAATGATTTGATTAAAAGAATGATAATACTAGTACGATCAGTCCTTCTGAACATAGAGATAAATTGAAATGGGAAAAATATTTGAGAATAAATTCCTAATCCAACTTCTCATATTTTTTAACAAGGAGGTTCCACCTTATTACCTAATCATTCATGATATATTCTTTATGTTAACCATATAGGGAATTGAAGTTGATTATATTTCTCAAATGGAGAATTATTTAAGTAAAGTAAGATGGAATAAATATTCCAAATATGATGATGCCACCACTTTTAATTGATCTTGAAATTTTTATCCAGAGGTGCATAAGTTCAAGTGAGTCATCATTAATGAAGAAACTATGAAGTCTATCATCTTGGTGTTATATCAACAATTATAATCCTAAATCTTGTATAGTGATGATATCACTCTCGATAGTGTGAATATGGAATGTATCCATTAAGGGGGGTTTCTTGAGAATCTTTTGGGATCATACTACTCCTATAAATCTAGAATTTTGTGAAGCTTATTGGAAAATTTAAATAGAAATAATCATTGTTTATTATGTAATTAGTTATAATATTAAGGGGGATAAGTTACCAATAATCAATGATAAAAATTTGATGGAAATTGAAGTGTTCTATAACTTTTTAAATTCAACCCTTATAACTGAATACAAGAATATAAATTTTAAAAAAGGATTAATAATATATACAATAACTAGTGTTAAAAAGTGGCATAAACCTTATGAATTCTGATCACTCCATAAGAATTTATGTTTACATGTGAAGATAGATTATATAATTTTATATTGATCAATGGATCACTTTTTTGTCAAATAAAAACCCTTATGTTTTCATCACTAATCATGGATTCTATAGAATTTTAGTGGTATAAATGATGGAAGAATAATTAAGAATTAATATACCCCACACTCATCCATGGACTTTATATTTATTACCAATAAGGGGGACTAAATAAAATGAAAGAAGATAATGATAATAAAAGGGGAAAGAATAAGGAAATGAGTTTGCATATTGATATTTCATTTTATAGCATTGGTATTGAAAATAAATAAAAAAGGGGAGATTGTTGAACGTATTTTGTATTAGAGATGATTTTTTTTTCAATAAATGAGGTAGAATTCATTATTTTAATACAATATGAAGATGTATGGATTGAAAGTAAAGTGTAGAACCAAATCCAGTTGAGAAGATTCATTAAGTTCCCAAGAAATTAATCTTAGACGTTTTCATGCCCTATGATTCAAGGAGTTTTATCTACATGATGAAAAATATGGTCTGAAGATGTTTTTTCTTATAATTTCATATGTATATAAAATTTTTATCCTTGAGAAAATACACTTGGATGAAGTTTTGAAGTTATTGAGGAAGCCTTGGGTTTAATTGAATAGGTTCTTATTTGAAATCATATAAATTTTGAATTCTATAGATCTATATAAAATTAGTAGTAGATTATACCAACTATGTAAAGGTAATGAGAAAATTTAAAAATTATTTAAAGGTAACCTATAATTATGAAAGGGTAAAGATTGAGGATGCCTGAAGTTAGGAAGATATGTGGTCAGTCTAGACTCATTTATTTGGTCAAACCAAAAGTTGGTCATATGGTTGATCTGCTTTATTCTTTTTGTCAATCTATAGGTATAATGGTCACTTCACTCATGGTTGGTTGAATTTTTTATACTATATCATGTGACTCATGGTTGATCCATTGATAAAGGAACAATATATGGATATTAGAGAATTGTTAAAGGAATTTATCTTATGTGGATAAGATATTTTGTTCCGCGTAAGATAACTGATCTATGCAAATGAGAATGAAGACCATATAAGTAAATTCAGATATGTGGTGATGTTTAGGAAAAGTAAATTCAGATATATGAGACTAATATATGATAATTCATCTATAATAATGAAAATAAAAAATTAAATCATCATATGGTGAGTTTTCATAGCCCCATAATATTAATCACTTACATATTGGATATTGAAAATTGTAAAATTAAATTTGAGAGGCTATATGATGATTTATTTACATGACCAACTTGTAAAATAATTTTTCTACATAGAGTGAATATTATTATTTATAGGTGAATCTCTAAGAACCCAAAATCAATATATCTATAGAACGAAATTAAATGAGATATATTCAAACTTGAATTTTATGAATAGAATTAGAATAAATATAGACAATTCTTATGTGATGTTCATCATGTATTTTACATCATGATCAAACACAAGACCATGATTCAGGATGAGATGAAGATAGAACCATCTAAGGGAGAATAATTTGATACTTAGAGTGTTTTATGTCGCATGCTACAATATCCATGTCACTATGATTACATGGAAATATCAAGGAAACATAAAGATGTGGAATTAATGGGAGATTTAAATAGAGAATAAGTTTTTGATAATTTAAATATTTAAACATGTAAATAATCTAATTATTAAACTATATTTATAAAAATATTTGAATGAGGCTTTAACTCAAGTATTCTAGGAATTGAAGGTTGGGATTTAAGGGTGTTTGAATATGAGAAAGACTTTATGTTTCTATAACTATTCTATATATATATATCAAGGTCAAAGAAATTGTATGGGGTGTTCTAAACTATGATTACTACACATTATAAAGGTAAAAAAATAAATAATGAAAAGGAATAACTGTTAAAAAAACCCATTTTAGATCTTATGTATTAAAGAGAAGAAGAAGGGGTCTCGGTGCTAGTCCTCTCAAACTGAACTAAGAAGAATGAGTGAACCATCATACATCCATAACATGATATAGAAGTCTGGATAATTAAGAGTTTGAATGATCTATTTTTTATTATATTCAAATCTAAAGTTTTTAGGGACTCTTCATATAGAATCATTTTATATAAGTCTAAATAATGTTGAGGTAGACATATGACTTCTATGAGTAAGGGAATAAGATCTATCAATATAGTACAAGATGGACTTGATTCAATACCAATGATCATTATTTTAAGTAAATACATTATTATTTTCTAGTATTATGGTACAAAAATCCCTCTCTTTCCTTATACATGGTTGGTGCTCTGATAAATGGTTCGAGGTCATACCCTTTCCTAAGATTCTTTTGATAATAAGAAGAATTTTGTGAGTGTGAGATAATAAACACATGTCACCACAGACATGGTCATCCTTAGGGAGGAAAACATTGCAAAAAAACTCTAGTGTTCTCTTATGATCTATATTTATATATCAACCAAATGATATATAATGAAAGAGAGATTTGATCAATCAACAAGTGAAGAGATAATAAAAGTGATAAAAGTGAAATTAGATAAAAAATATATCCACACTGATTCACCCCCACATCCACCCCTCTTAGTGTGGGAATATCCCAAAGTGATCATAAAAAATAGAGAAAACGAGAAATAAGAAATGAAGAAAAAGGGATTTACCTGAAAGAACCACTTTAAACTGAAGGAGGAGGCCAATATACAAGGGGTAAGAGGTGAGGAGCTCCCTTGAGCCCTCATAAGCATTAACCGAATGAGAGTGGAAGTAAGATTATTAAAATATAATTGGGTATGATCTAGAAAATCACAAAAAAATAAAATAAGTAATAGGAATGTTGTTATGTGACCTTCTGAGTCACGACATGACATGCCTTCCCTAAAGAGGCATCGAATCATGGTCCCACTAACCCAAGCACATAATGGAGAGATATTCCCTCATCAAAACATGAACTCCCTCTAGGTAGGCCTTCTTAGTACAACACACACTATCATGGTGAAAATATTCCTCCCTAAATATAGGTATAATCATATCTATTATTCTATGGTTTCATCATGAAATGACCAATCTCAGTCATTATGCGACCAAATGTAGCCCAGAACTACAGGTCACCCAAAACACCTCTCATGACATGACCCCCTTATTTCATGGAACGACCATTCTATAGTCCAAAACTAAAGAACTATAAAAACATATAATACTCCAAAAAAATAAAATTATTCCAAAATTATATAATATTAAAACCACAATGTTATATGGGTGTCACAATTCTCCCCACCATGCTAATTTCTACCCCAGGAAAGTCATAATCAAAAGAATAAGAAATGTGAATTAAAAATCACCACACTATAAATATAATATTATCGATTTTTGTGGTTATTAATTGATTTATAAAGATAAAATAGAATCAGACAACATGTAACTCCTCAAAAATCAATGAAATCAATCCTTAAGAAACATTAATCATAATCTAGACAACAATCAATGATGTAACAAACCATGTTTTTAAAATAATAAAAATACTTTAATTAAAATTATTTATAATATATTCAATAAAATTTTTAACATTTATATTATGTGTTTTCTAGATGTTATTTAAAAATAAATCCAATTTTATACTTAAAATTGTATATTTTTCAAAAAAGTTGTTTTATCACCTTTTTATAGAACACTTATTTTAAAACAAAATTTTAAAACATTTATAAAATTTATTTGATAAGATAAAATTTATTTTTGAATGAATAATATTAAAATTTACTTTAGGTGAAGTTGTAGGATTTTTTAGAAAATACTTTTTTTTCAGTGAATAGTGAAAATACTAATTTTTGTAAAAAAAACCATTTATTTTTAATAAATTAAGTAATTTAATTGTAAAAAATATTTTTTAAATATTTTTCCAAGTAAAATAATTTATATTTAGTCCACTAAATTAATTTATAATCAACCTTATATTTTTTTAAATTTAAGTTTGTTTTTGGGTTTATTGACGGGTTTTTCTAAAAACTCTTTTAAAATGCATAATATTTCTCCTTTTTAATTAATTAAAATAATTTCTAATGGGGAATGTTTTAAATGAAATTTCTAGAATATATTTCATTAAATATTATTTTATTTTTATATGATAGTTATTACTAGTCATGGAGTTAATATAGAATCATTTTAAAAAAATACTCTTCCTAAAAACCTATTGACTCGTCGCAACTATAAGATTAATATTAAATTAAAATTTTCTACTTATTTGAATTGAATTTTAAAAAAAATGATTCAATTTTTTGAATAATAATAATTTATAATTTATAATAATACCAAATTAATTTTTTACAAAAGTGATTAGTGAAAATAGTTAAATTTAATTACAACAATTAAGGTAAAAACAAGTTTACCAAGGGATTAGACTTTAATCTGAAGGAGAAAATTACCTATAAACTTGTCCAAGACCCGTGGTATGGACATATGTAGACCCATGTGACAATAGAATCTAAATTTACGAGTTTTTGGGACATTATTCCTTGAATGTGACCCATATAATAAGTTAAGAAAAGAAAAAGGGAAAAATGTACCTTTCTTCCTTTTAATTTATATAATGCTTTAGGGATAGGAAAAAACAATATAGGTACGGATATAAATATTATTTTAAAATATAAAGGAATTATTTTATTATAATAATTTATATTTAATTTTTATAGCTGACATAATTACATTACATGCTTAAAAAACATCAACATATTGATTATTTAGTTAATAATTAAATAAAATAAATGATACTAAAATTATTAAAAGTGAGGTAAATTGAATGAATTATTTTGTTAATTTATTATCTTTAGATGAATATATCATGATAAAAAACTCTTATCTTAATATATTTGAGTACCAATTTTTTATTGAAATTTTTTTAATTCAAATTAAATAAATAATGTCAAAATTGACATTAATGTTATTATATAATAAATGATTTTTTATTAAATGATTTAAAAATACTAAAAATCCTTTATTTTTTAAAGTTATTTTTAAATGCTAATAAACATAAAATAAGTTCCATTCATGGACCAATTTATCTTTTATAGTGAACATATTGACCCCTAAATAGTGAAAATATTATCGGCACGGTTAGGGTTAAGCAGTGATTTTATGTGTTACATGTGCTTCTGTTAAATTTAATTTCCAAAAAAATGGGATTTTTATTTTATAATTTAGATTTTATATTTAAAATAATTAATTATAAATTTAAAAATAATTATCACTTTAATTTATTGTTAACAGATATATTACTTTGGTTATAAAACTAGTTACCTTAATGAAAAACCAAAATGAAAAACAATTGGGAAACATAGAAGTTAAGGAATGAATTGTTTATAACATGTTTTATAATGTGTGTTGAAAGTTTTTATCAACCCTATCATCCCTAAAACAAATTAATTGTCAATATTAGATCCAATTGAGGTAATATTGATCTCCCAATAGTGAATAATTTTGAGTATTTACAAGAATGTCACTCCTCCTCAACTATAAAAGAGAACTCACTCCCCTCACTTAGTCACACCAATCAAGACATTTGGATCATAAAACCCCCACCCAAATCACTAAAAAAATTTCTTATCCTAATAATATAATCATTATTTCAGGTATAAAGAAACTTTTTCATGGATTTAGAGCAAACCTAAGGAGGATACCCAAAGAAGAGGAAATGTTCTTCTAAAATAATTTTTATTATATATCATTATCCACCTACTTCAATTATTATTATATGATGATTATATAATAACCAAAGTATACTAAATATAATTATATGTTTTTAAGTTAATTTTATTAGCTAAACCCACACACACATCCATAAAATGTGTTATGAAATCATCATTCATGTGTATAGAGGATTACCGCATCGCGAAAACATGTCATTCATTTTTCCAATACCACCCCTCATGGTTGGTAATAAAGGTGGAAATAAAATTTATATAATATATTTATGATATTTATAACATAATACTACCACTTTAATCATCATTTTATATACACCTTTTTTATATTCCATTCTTTAAGGGATATGATAACATCACTCTTGTGTATGGAAGACTACCACCTTGTGAAGCGATATGAAGCATTTTTCACTAAACTGTTACATGGAAGGTAATAAGGGAATATAAAATGAACATATATGATATAAATGACATAATATGATATTAATTACATAATTATATTTCTTAAAATATAAAATATCATTTTATTTATTACCATTTCACACTCTGAAAAAGTTATATCGTTGTTCGTGGATGATTGGACAATCGCCTCCTCGAAATGATGTGATTCCTTTTAAATCCCAATAATGATATATATAAGTATATATAATTAAATATAACGGTATTAATTATATTATTATAATTATGTATTGGTAAAATATTACTTACCTTCTTTACATGATGATAATTGAAAATTGGAAATGTTACTCATGTGTATGTATAGCCTACCGTCTCCATGATCGTAATGTTGGTTAATTTTTCATAACCATAAATAATGATTGGTTTTAAAATTATATTCTATGTAAAATATGATAATTAATTCATGATTATTATTATGGATATTTTAAATAATGGTCTTTTTTACCATTGTCAACCTACCTAAGTAGTTTTTGACACACAAGTCAAATATGGTCAAAAAATTTGACTTAAACTAAATTGATTAAGTAGTTGTATATAAAGTTTTCATACGTGAAATAAAATAAATAATAAACATGAATAAATTTTCTCAAAAAACTTAATATTTTACATATGTTTATTTTTCAGGAATATAAATAACGAGTGTTACGAATCGTACTCAAGGTAAGGGTTTTTTCTCATCATAGAATTATTTCTGTGAGATATATACCATATTCACCACTTATTTTTGTTATGTGAAGTATATAATACACATTAATGTATTGTAAGATTATTATACATATATTTACTTATATTTACATATCCATTTGATGATATCTCCTTCATGGTGTTTACGATTTCAAATTTACCAAAGCGGTAATATATTTTTCTCTCAATTTTCCATCTTTGAGTCGTTTGTTATGTTATAATCCTATTTTATTTTATGAGCTATATATACTTACCCTTTGAAATTTTATATCATAAATATAATTATTTTCATGATATTATAAGTTTTATTTAATTTTATTATTTCTCTGGGATTATGATCCAATGTTACCAAAGTGGTAAGAGTTTCAAGTTACAATCTCATCATTTATCAGGATTGTTTGTGATTAAGTCTCTAATGTTGAAATCATATGATCTACTTATAAATAATTCTAATGAATTTTATTCTCCAATTTTTATGCTATGAGAATCAATGTTTTCACTTCATTTTCCTCAATTTATTTACTCAAGAGTTCAAAATAATGTTTTATGAAAAATCATCTTTTTCTATTGAAAACTCTTTTTCTTCTGAAACCATGTTTTCTAAAACTGTTTTCATAAAAATATTTTAAAAATATTTTTTTAAATACGAAAGGATATTTTATTAAATAAATTTTTTAAATGATTTTTTAAAATTCATTTATATTTTTCAATGTTTTTTTTCAGAGAAAAGGATTTTCAAAATGTTTTATGATTTAAAAAGTGATTTTCAAAATGAAAAGGAAATTTTCTTCAAGAATGTTTTTATAGAAATTTTAATTGTATTTCCAATCATCAATGCCAAAAAAACATTATTTTTACTTATCCTCAACTAGGTATATTTTATATTCATACCATACTCATTCTTTCTCGGGATGGATAATGATTTTTTTAAAGAGATTGTTATTTAACCCATTTCTTTTCTATGGGTTAATCATGTTTCAAATAGATTTTTATGGAATACATTTCTTATCCATGGGTTAATCACATTTTGAAAAGAGTAATGGTTTTTTCAATGATTTATGAGGATATTTATTCCCAATATTTTTTCTTCATTATTCAGTTATTGGACATTATAAATGATAGGTGGTCCCAGATAGCGATGGGTGATCCCATTATATCTTATATAATGGGTGTGCCCAGATAAAGCTCTGATGCATTAGGTAATGATTATATTATTTGGAGGATTATATTGGATTTCAGACGTATAGTTATTTACATTTTTAATGGTTCTATAAGGGTTCTATGATATGATGTTCCAAGATACCAATATGTTTTATTTATGGTTGTTATGAGTTTATGATGTTTCATTTGATCGAGATTGATATCGCATGGATCATGATTATTTATTTTTATGGATATTTCCTTTCTTAAATCATCATACCATGTTATCATGATTTATGATCTAGTAATTTATGGGTATGAATATTCTTATTTTATAATCATTCACTTTAATTATGTCATCATACTCATATTGTCTTCTTATGCTCACTGATGAAATTTATTTTTGAATGCATACATTTTCCATTATTGAGCATTTGATATCACCCTTATTGTGGTTCTTTTTCCCTAGGTTATAAATAAATTTGTTAAGTGAATTATTTGTCAAAGATATTTCATATGGATGATGATTATTTCTTAATATGAAAAAGAGAAGGTAGATTAAGTGGGATAAATGATCTCTCAAAGTCATATGAATTTTTTATGTAAGATTTTCTCCTAATTATCTAAAGCTATAAACATAAAAGGTCCTCAAGAATGTAAGTGATCCATGTTTTCCTACTTATGTTGTATGGTTTTAAAGGAAAACAATTATGTTATATTTTTTAGAAAAAACCCATAAATGTAATGTTTATGATTTCAGTACATGATCTAGGAATATTGGTCCTTGGCTATTATAGTTGGTATAAAGGGGGCGAGTAGATATCATTGGTGATTAGGTTGTTTTCATGTGAGGTTAAATTAATAATTATGGATACCATCATAGAACTATAACATTAATTATGATCATAGGTTCAAAGTCTTAGACACCCCTTTGTGGTTTTAAGTTATGAGATCTTAATGTGATTAATGACATTTAAGAGATATCTTATTGAGTTGAAGTATATCTAACACTTTAGTTTAATGTGAAGTATTCATTTAATTTTTTAATAAATAAGTGTTAATGTATTGATAAAATTTTGGATTTATATAATTTCATATATTAAAGTAATTATGGGAACATAAGTTTTATCATATATATGACCATGGGATTGAAGAAGTGATTAAGTGATCAATGTTATTTCAAAATAAGATATCCATATTTTTGGGATTGAAATTTTAAATGTATGTGATAACCTTTGAGGTTAGGAAAATATTTAATATAATGGTTTTTAGAATTAATTTAGTTTGAAATTTTGGTTTTACCAATGAATTTTTTGAGATTAATATATCTTATGAAGGTTTATTCATTTTGGTAATAATTTTTCCTTATGCTAAAATTTTTTATTTTAGTTAACGCCTAAAGAAAAGATGAATAGTTTTTATCCCTTTCATGTAAATGTGGACTTTAATAGATTATTTAGTTCTTTATGAGTAAAATATTCATCTTGAATGACCATTGTTTGGATAAAAATATGGTATTGTGGTGGAAATTAACAAAATTATTAAATTATACTCATAAAGTTAGTGTATTTCTTTGCTCTTTTAGTCTAGATGGTAAGATAACTCCTTAACTCTAGGAAAACAATATTTAAATAAAACTTTTATCCTAGTAATTTTATTTCTGATGAACTTATGGTATTTTCAATCATTACATATTTATGGTTTCGATGCCCTTAACCAACTATTGATCATTCACTTGCTTGTGATCAATGACCTTAATCACTGTCTATAATTATTTACATTTTCCTCCATTTCCACCTATGTTCTCTTATTTTGAAACCAAGTTATGTGTTATTCATTATGAACCTTCTACTTCCCTTTATATTTTATTAAAAGTTATTTTTCGAAGCTATTTTTATTATGTGGGTTTACAATAAAATTATTTTCAAATTTCCAACCTTTGATTACCGAGATGAAGTTTAAATTGTGAGGACGCAATTTATTAAAGGGGGAGGATGTAAAACCCAAGTTATTTAAATAAGGAAATTCTATTAATTAAACATACATATAAAATATTAAACATAATTTTTAGTATTCATCCTATTTGTTTTCTATACATGATATAAAAATAAATCCAATTTTACTCTTAAAATTATATATTTTTTCAAAAAAAGATGTTTGGTCACGTTTTTATGGAACACTTATTTTAAAACTAATTATTAACAATTTTATAAAATTTATTTGATAAAATAAAATTACTTTTTAAAGAATAATATGAAAATTTACTTTGGGTAAAATTTTGGGATTTTATAGAAAATGTTGACTTTTCAACAAATATTGGAAATACCGATTTATTATAAAAAATCATTCTTTTTTAAGAAATAATGTAATATAAATGTCCCAATATGTTTTGAAATTTTTTCAATTAACCAAATTTATATTTATCTAATTAATTAATTTTTAACAAAATTTATATTGTTTTTCAATATAAGTTTCATTTTGGGTTTACAGACGGGTTTTTCTAAAAAAATTAAAATGCATAATATTTCTATTTTTTATTTTATTAAAATAATACCTAATGGTTAATGTTTAAAATTAAATTCATAGAATATATATCCTTAAATATTATTTTTTCATACAATTATTATAATTAATAAAAAAGTTAATGCAAAATCATCTTTTTCTAAAAAATACACTTCTTAAAAACCTATTATCTCATCACGACTAAGATATTAATATTAAAAAAAAATTATCAATGTATGTAAATTTAATTTGGAAAAATTCATTCCATATTTTGAATCAAAATAATTTATAGTTTCTTATCAGTCCATATTAATTTTTTACCAAATTTATTAGAGAAAACATTTAAATTTAATTACAATGATTAAGGTAAAAAACGTGTTTTCCAAGCGATTAAACTTTAAAACTAAGGGTAAATGATCTAGGAACTTTTCAAAAACCAATTTTATGGACATATTTTAAGAATTATGAAGTTATTATAAAAATTTAGGTGCTTTGGGACACTTTTCCATAAAATTGGCTCATATAATAAGTTTATAAAATAAAAAAGACAAAAAAATGCACCTTTCTTCCTTTTAATTTTTATAATTTTTTGGGGATAGGGAAAAACTACATAGGTTCAGATATAAATATTATTTTAAAATATAAATAATTTCTTTTATTATAATAATTTATATTTAATTTTTATATATGTAATAATTACATTAAATTCTTAATAAACACCAATACATGGATTATTTAGTTAATAATTAAATAAAATAAATGATACTAAAAATATTAAAAGTTAGGTAAATAGAATGATTTTTTGTGTTAAATTATTTTTTAGAAGAATATATCATAATAAAAATATGTGAACTTAATATATTTGAATTCTATTTTTTCTTGATATTTTTTAATTCAAATTAAATAAATAATGCCTCAATTTACATTATTGATATTTTATAATAAATGATATTTTATTAAATGATTTAAAATTACTAAAAATGCTATATTTGGTAGATAAATTTTTAAAATTTAAAAAATATAAAATATGGTCTATTCATGGAGAAATTTATCTTTTATAATGAACATATCGATCCCTAAATAGTAAAAATATTGTTGGCATGGTTTGGGTAAAAGCATCGTCTTTGCGTGTTACATGCGCTTCTGTTAAATTTAATTTCCAAATAAAATAGTATTTTTATATTATAATTTTGATTTAATATTAAAAATAATTGGGTATAAATTTCATAAAAATTATCACTTAATATAGTCTTAATGGATAAATTAATTAGGGTGTAAAACTAGTTACTTAATGCAAACTGAAAATAAAAAAATGGGAAAACTAGTAGTCAAGGAAGTAAATGTTTAAAAATGTGATACGATGTTTTATTGAGGTGTGAATAAATCATATAATCACTAAAAAAATAATTATAAATATTGGAGCCACATGAGGTAAGATTGACCTCTCAATATTGAATACTTTTGAGTATTTACAAGAATGTCGCTCCTCCATAACAATAAAAGGGCACTCACTCTATTCAATTCTTCACACCTATCATTCCATTTGGAACATCCAACCCTAACTAGAATAAGTTAAAAAATTCCTTACCATAATAATAGGATTCTTATTTTGGGTATAAATAAAAACATTCAAGGCTTTATAGAAAACCTATGGAGGATGCCCGAAAAAGAGGTAATCTTCTACCAAAAGCGTTTTTATTTTATTTCCTTCTCTACTTCCTTAAATTATTCTTATATCATGATTATATAATAACACTAGTATCCTAAATATAATTATAATTTGTTATTTTTTTCTGACCTACACCCACACAGGCATCCATCAAATGGGTTGCGAAATCATTTTTTGTGTGTATGGCGGACTACCGTCTCATGAAAAGATGTTGTTCATTTTTCCATTATCAGATCTCGTGGCTGGTAATAATTATGTAAAAACTATTTATATATTATATTTATGATATTTATAACATTATACTACATATTTATTAATTATATCATACACTCCTTTTTTATATTCCATTTATTAATGGATACGATAGCGTCACTTGTGTGTACAACGGAGTACCGCCTCGTGAAGTGATGTGAAGCATTTTTCACTAACATGTTACCTGGAAGATAATAAGTGAAAATAGAATGAATATATATGATATACATGAAATATTTATGATATTAATTACATAATTATATTTCTTAAAATACAATATATCATTTTCTTTATTACCGTTTCACACATGGGAAAAGTGATAACGTCGTCTGTGGATGAGTGGACTACCGCCTCCCCAAAGTGAAGTGATTCATTTTACATCCCAATAATGATAAATATAAGTATATTTAATTAAATATAATTTTTTAATTATATAATGATCATTTATTAAAATATAAAATATTACTTACCTTCTTTCCATAATGATTATTGAAAAACGGAAACGTTACTCATGCGTACGTATGTCCTACCATCTCCATGATCATAACATTGGTTCATTTTTCATAACCATATATCATGATGGGTTTTAAAATTATAATTTATGTATAAATATGATAATTATTTCATTATTATTATTCTTTATATGTTTAAATAATGAACTTTTTTACTATAGTCAACCTACGTAATTAGTTTCTAACACAAAAGTAGAATATTTTCAAAACATACGACGTAAAATTAATTTATTAAGTAGTTGTATATAACTTGTTTATAAGGGAAAAAATTAATAATAAACATAAAATAATATTCTCAAGAAATTTAAAAATTAACAAAATTTTGTTATCCAGGAAGATAAAGAACAAGCGTGACAAATCGTACTCAAGGTAAGGATTTTTACTCGCCCTACTTTTATTTCCATGAGATATATACCAAATTCACCACTTATTTTTTTGTGGTGTATTTAATAGCCATGAATTTATTTTATGGTTATTATACTTGTTTCTATGGGATTTATATATCAACTTAATGATCCCTCCTTTATGGGGTTCATAGTTTCGATGTTACCAAAGCAGTAAGGCATATTTGAATCAATTTTCCTTCTTTGAGACATTTGTTATGACATATAGTTATATTATTTTATGAGGTGTATATTGTAACACCCCAGGTAAATAAAGAATATGAAATTTTTATATTTATCCATATTTGTGAATAAAATATTAATATTAATTTAAAGGGTTTCTATGTTCGATAGCGTACCTGATACGCAACAAAGAGTTTCATTGAAATCTTATGTTGCACACTAGTAATAAAATAATATTATTTTAAATAGTAGTTAACATGTAGCCGTTTTATTGGCGGGAATGGATAGAAATAACTAAAATATTATTATATATGTTTTTAAATGTTTTTACATTTATCCAATAAAATATAAAGGATTAAAATACGGAAAGAATTCAATTTTAGGCGTATATGCCCTAGTTTTCACTAAAGGTTCACTTATCGCCTTTTGATGACGAACCATCATTAAATATAGTTTTGTTCACTCTTATACATTCTTTTGGACCGAATAAAGCTCTTCTTAAGAATTGGGACATCAAAATTTACTTTGTGTAAATTTTTGGTATCTTTCTGATAAAGTTCTTTTTTTAATGAATAGTGTAAAATGTTGTATTTTAATTCAAAACCTCTTTTTAATCTAATTTATTTATATGATTATATTATCTTTTGAATTTGGTTTAATGTGAAATTAGAATATATTTTTACCATTAAATCCAATAGTGGTCGTTGGAATTAATTTCACTTTGAAAACAGACTTAAACTAGTGTCAATCTTTTGATACTTATTGTTTCATAAAAACACGCTATTTTCTCTGACAGCGGGAATTAATTATTAAATTAATTAATGTGACTTATATGATTTGAATTTTGTAAAATATACTTCATTTTTGAATTCGGAATATCAAATACAGCTTAGGGTAAATTTTTGGGATTTTTCTGAAAAACATCAATTTTTGATGAATAGTGAAACCACTAAGTGGTACTTATAAAAACTGATTTTTACGTTTAAATGAAATTTTTCCATCTTTGTGTTTTGAATTTCAAAAATACGACATACATGGTTGTCATTAAGAAGTAAAATTTGGTTCAATGGGATAAAAATAATTTTTTGGTGAATAGTAACTTATTAAGTTTTTAATCGCGATTAGAGGTAATTAGTGTAGTTTATGGTAAGAATAATGTTATAATAAAATTGGAATACCTTGACACATGTCCTAACCTTATTGGATGTGTCATGGACGACCAAGAAAATCCATGGGTCAACTTCGGGACCCCATGGAGCCACATTGGTTGGGAAATGACCTAAATAACTTTTTATTTAATGTTAAAGTAAAAATGACACACACATGAGATGTTTTACTAAAACAATTTTTACATGGGGTTATACAAGTCAGATTTTTGACTATAAATATTCATTAGAAATATAAAATGATTTCCTACATCATAGTATTTTTTTTATAATTTTTTGACATTAGATAAGTTAAATTATTTATTACATCATGATGATGCAGCAATGACCTCATTATTTAACGATTTAAATAAAATGGAAAGATAATGTAATATCTAAGACCTAAACATGTCCAAATCCTATTGTATGAGTGTATTTAGAACCCTTATCACCTTATCCTCGAAATAAATCAATGTGGGACCTTTAAAATCTGAAAATCTTTTGAAAATAAAGTAACATTTTGTAACATTACAAGAGTGCCCCTCCTCTTCTCTTATAAAAGGCCCCCACCTCTACCTCCTTACCCACACTCCCAAAGCCTTTGGCTCGGCCAAACTCTGCACATTTTGTCTCTAAACTTTCCTCTATTACTCCTTGAAGCCTCACTTTGGGCATAAGTCTTCCCAAAGAAGCCTTTGAGCTCAAACCAAAGGGAGTTACCCGATTTTAAGGTAATGTTTTCACTTGAGTCCTTTTGTTTTATTTTGCTTCTCCAACCCCCTAAACTATTTTTATTCATTTCTTTTCTAAAAACTACAGTATCATCAATATACTAGGATGTTTTTATAAGAAGTATTCGAGCTAAAATTTCACACACCTACATCTAATGGTTAAAGAACATACTGTTTCCGTGGATGGTGAATTTCGGCCTCCCGAAATGATGATTGTTCAACATTCTTTTAACACCTTCAAAGGTGGACATTAAGATGACACCATATTTATATATGATATATAATATGTTTATGTTTTCCTTAAGCTTCTGTATTTTTCATTTTGGGCATACCTTTATGGTTTCCATTATGGGTAAACGTGATATCTTCATTTAAGGAAGTGCGGACTACCGCCCCCTCAAAGTGATGTGATTCGTTAATGCCATATGTGGGACGTATAAAGGATGGATTTAAAGTTATTATATATGATGTTATACTAGAATTATAATATACCTATATATCATTATTATTCCATTCCATACAAATATGAAATAGAAATGAAAGTAGCGTTCATGCGTACGTACGGCTTACCGTCTCCATGAACGGTACATTTCATTTCTTATCTCAAAATGTTATGTAATATTATAAGTACATATATATAATGGATATGTATGTAATATATTACATCTAAATTATGGATATCATTCTGGAATTATAACATATATATATCTCTCATTTTTTTAATTCCATTAATATGACAAAAAATGAAAGTAGCGTTCATGCGTACGTACGGCCAACCGTCTCCATGAACGATGCTTTTAATTTTTATCTCCAAATGATATGGAATTTTATAAAATTAATATATACTGGATATATATGATATTTAAAATTTCAATACTATTCTGGATATGATGTACCTATAACTACATGGAAAATTATTTTCCAACAAGTTCAATTTTTGACTCATGTACCAAACATCGGCAAAAACGTCTGATATGAACTAACATTATTAAAAAATTATTATAACATTATAATATGTGATATGAACTGAATAATAATATCTAAAGGAGGTACTTAAGCAATTATTAATTGACCAAAGTTTATTATTCAGGAATATAAAGAAACGAACAAGACAAGTTGGACTTGAGGTAAGAGATCCTACTCCTCTCTTTCTTTTTAAGTACACTCTTTTATGTCATTCCTTCTAAGCTCATCTTTATTGTTATTGGGATGTTATTTTATATTAATATTACTGTAATTTTTATTTTCATATTATGAGAGACCCTATTCTCTCTCATCAATCCATTTTGGAAGTTTTGAGTGGCGCCGTTAGGCTGCCGAATTTTCGTAAGAGATCTAACCTCTCTCTTTCTCTTTAAGTACTCCCCTTTATGTCACTTCTTTTAAGCTCCTCTTTGTTTTGATGGGGGATGTTCTTTTATATTCCTCTTTCTGTACATTTTATTGTAATGTGATGAGATACCCCATTTGATCTCATCAATCCATTTTTGGATGTTTTAAGTGGCGTCGTTAGGCTGCCGAGTTTTCGTAAGGGATTTTTCATCTCACTTTTATTCCCGTGAGATTTATGCTACATTTTCCACAATTTCATTTGAGTGGTGTATGTACTGACCATTATTTTACTCATTGTGTAATATTCTTTCATTTATGAGTATTTACATCAATGATGTATTGTCCTTCTTTCACGGGGCGTATGTTTCAACGGATACCCATGTCGGTAAGGGAACCTTTCACCCTCCTCTTTTTAAAAGACTTATTTTGTTATGTCTTTTAATTCACATAATATTATTTTGGGATATATTCTTATATATCCTTATTGATGTGAATTTTATGTCCAAGTGATGTGATACCCTTTTTATCTCTCATCAACTCTTTTTCTGAATTTTGAAGTGACGTCGTTAGGCTATCTAATTATTGCAAGGGAACTTCTTAACCCAATTTTGATTCTTTGGGATAAACTTGTACACCTTGAATATGTCGTTCTATGATTATGTGTGAATGTCCTCTGATTGTTTTACAATTAATACCCACTTATATTTTGTGTATTCGTTTGTCACACATAGTTATGTAACTGATTTATCCTTAATCCAAGGATATCGTCTTTGTATGGGACTTCGTCTCAATCACCTTTCATTGAGGCATATTTTGTTTTATACACAACCTTCATTTATACGGTGTATAAACCCCTTTAACTTTTACGTTTATCAAAAAGTAATCTTTTTATACAAAGCGTTTTACTAAACGACAAAACAGAATGTTTTGTTGTACGTATGCGGCGACAACGACTTCTCCGCCGCCGTGACCGTTATTTGAGTTTCGGCTTCCTCTACAATCCATACCTTTTTTTAAAAGAAAAATAAATATCATGTTTTAATTTTCTTTTATTTTGGTATTGAAAATTGTTTTCATAATGTTTTTATATCAATGTTTTGTATTGATATATTGTGATTGAAAGGTGGAAATGTTATGTTTACTTTATGCATGTTTTATGTGATATGATTATGTTGAGGTTCTTGGGCATTATTATGAAGACGGGTCGTTCCGTGATAGACTAAGGGAGGGTGAGCTCGATATAGCTCTCCAATGCATTGGGTAACGCAAAGGAGTGAAACATTAAGGTTTCTCTGAAGAGATTTAGGGAATATACTGTGATGGGTATTCCAAACGTAACCAAGAGGGTTACTCCCTATGTAAGAATGTTATGAATGCCTCAAGTTACCTTTATGTCTTATGATTTCTATGATTTATTCATGGTTTTATGAGGTATGTTAAAGTGCCTATGTTTTATGGGTAAAGTATGATTTCATTCTTATTTATAGATGAACTCAAGTTTCCTTTCCATATTTTTATAACCCTTACTGAGCTTTTTATGCTCATCCCAAGTTTTTGAATTGTTATTCACAGGTCAAGAGAAAGGTACAAGATGTGATGATAGTGTCAAGGATGTGACAAGAAAGAATCCATGTTTTATTTTCAATATGATTCTGTTGATGGGAAGAATGAATACTGTCTTTTATGTAACCACTTTGTTTAAATGTGGAATGTAATGCGAGTTTCATGATCTAATTCTCTAAAACTCTAAACCTGAAAAGATCCTCAATGTGTAATCTTGTAATAACTCAAGATTAAGTAAGGTTTAAGGCTGGGGCATTATATATATGATGAAACTTCGAAATGTAATATCATTACTATCATTATTTTATTTATATTCTATGTTTCAATTATTTTTATTATTTCCTGGGGATTACAATTCAATGTTACCCAAGTGGTAAGAGTTTCAGGTTAAAATCTCATCATTTATCGGGATTGTTTATGATTAAGTATCCAATGTTGAAATCTTGTGATCTACCTATAAATAATTATCATTAATTTTACTTCCACTATTTATTTCATGAGAATAAATGTTTTCACTTCATCTTTCTATCTTTATATACTCGATATTTAAAAATAATTTTTTTTTAAATTTTTTTTTGATCAAAATCTATTTTTCTTCCAAAACTGTGTTTTCTAAAAAAATTCAAAAAAATGTTTTAAAAAGTGATTTTAAAATCCAAAAGGATATTTTCCTCAATAGTTGTTTTGATATAATATTAATTGTATTCCTATTCATCAATTTCAACAACCCTTATTGTTACATATCCTCCATGGGGGATATTTTATATCGATACCATCATCATTATTTTTTAGGATGGATTCCGATTGTTTCAAAGATATTTTTATGGAACTTGTTTCTTTTACATGGGTTAAGAATGTTTAAAATATATTTTTATGGATTCCATTAATTTGACTTTTTTTAATATTGTTATTAAATGAATAAAAGTTATTTCAATGAGATATGATGAAATGAATTCTCTATATTATTTATTCATTATTAATTTCTTATAAATTATAAATGATGGGCATTCCTAGATAGTGTCGGGTGAGCCCATTATAGCTTATATGATGGGTGCACCTAGATTAAACTCTAATGCATTGGATAATTATTATTTTCTTTAAATAATTATATTGGAATTATTTCATATGGTTATTCCAATTTGTATGGGTTTTGTAAGGATTCCATATGGGTTTTATGAGATGATGTTTCAAGATAATAATATGTTTTATCTATGTTTTTTATGGGTTTAGGATATTTCATTTGATCAAGATTGATATTCCATGTCTCATGATTATTTATTCTTATGACTATTTCATTTATTAAAGCCTTATGACATGTTAACATGATTTATGATCCAGGTATTGATGGGTATGAATATTCTTATTTTATAATCATGCACATTGATTATGTCATCATACTCATATACACTTCTTATACTCACTGATGAAATTAATTTGTTAATTATTATTTTTTTTCTTAATCAGAATTTGATCTCACCCTTATTATGTTTCATTTTCCCCAGGTTATAAATAAATATTTTGAGTTAATTATTTCTATAATGGATTTCATATGGATGAACATGATGTATTAATGTGAAAAAGAAAAGGTAGGTTAAGTTATAGAAATGATCTTTTAAAGTCATTTTATTTTTTTATATATGAGTTTCTCTGATTTCCATAATAATTTAAACCAAATATATCCTTGAGAATGTAAGTAATCCAAGTTTTCATTTTTATATTGTAATGTTTTAATGGAAAAAATAGGTCACAATTATCGGGATCAAATCTAGAAATGTAATGTTTACATTTTTTGCCCGTGATTTGGGAGTGAAGGTACTGGGATGTTATAATTGAACCTAGAGCTCAAGATCATAGAGACTTATAATATGCCTCTCCAGTATATATAATTCATCTAAAATGGTGATATAAAGGATAAAAACTCTTATGAAATGGATATCAATATAAAAACACATTTCCTTAAAAAACTCATTGGAAACAATAATCCACTATCCAACATGAGAAACCATTTAAAAACTAATTCAAAATTACATGAAGGGTGAAAAACCTAAATGATACCCAAAATAATAAGATACATGATCCAAAAATCCATAAACATCCTATAAAATAAGAAGATAAGAGATACATCAACCAAAAACATCCCTTAAAATTAAACAAAATGGGATCTAACCCTAGGTTATGAAACTAAAGGAAAATAACATAAGACCTAGCTCATGGAACACCCTATCATGGTGAGCCTAACAAAAACCCAAACAAAAAAATATCAAAATAGTTACCGTCTATAATACAATATACATTGGTATAGAACTCCCCTTGTCTACCCAAGAACATACCTATGGCTACCTATCACGACCCCCTCCCCACAAAGTGTACCCCTCCTGGGTCGGCAATGTGAAAAGGGAGATAATGACCCCCGAGTCCCGCCTCCAATAGGCCCCGGGTTGGCGACTAGCACCGAGGGTATAATAACATACAAATGGGAGGCATTACCCTCTAAGTGAACACATGCAGAAAAGAGAGATAGAATAGACTCCAATCAACTCCAACTCAGAACTGAAATTTAAAATAAACCCTAGTACATATATGAAATTTCATGCAAAAGTACTACAACTGAAAGGGAAAACTAAAAGTACCCAAAAGAAAGTAAAACGATAGTGACCACAAGCCCGAACATCTCCTCCTCCAACCACAAGCTAGAAGTAACCAGCTTGACCTCCAACCTGCTCCAAGTGACCTGAAAAACAGTTTATATATACATAGGGTGAGTATAACAGTATAATCAGTAGGATCCTCCCCAATCCTCTCGTGCAAAAGTAAAGAAAGCATGCTAAAGCCCAGTGAACAATAAGTGAAACTAAATCATTACCTAAACAGGTATACTAAGTTCCCAACCTCACCATGGATACTCTCACCAAGTAATGCATACAAGAATATAGCATATAGTAAAGAATATCAAGGGTACCCCGCTACAACATCCCCACTGGTTTGCCGCTTTTCCCCAATGACATACGTCTTGTGCATCTCTCTCCAAAGGCTTGCCCGCAGACACCTGGGCTAAGCTCCACAATCTGTACCTCGTGCACCACAAATGCTTGCCCGCAGACACCTGGGCGAAGCACCACACCGTCCTCACAACCAAAAGTAACCAGGTAGTCTCTGGGAGCCACCACATCTCGCATAACGTGTATCATACGTCGGATATAATACCTCAAGCCATTATAGCCCATACTCCAAGTAAGGATCCTCAAGCCATCATAGCCTATACACGTTACACCTATAGTAGTCCGTAGGATACTATATCCAGAATATATGTGTGTGAATAACCACAAGCCATTACAGCCCTCTACACACATATATGGGGTAACTAACCGTTGTGCCTCATGGCACAAGTATCTACCAAGAGAAGAGAGCGGGGCCAAAGGGGGTAGTCAGCCATTCGACCTCCCATCAGAATGTTGGGGAAAACACCCCCCCAGGGATCAAAATCCCCGGGGTGTCAGTTTCCCTTACCGACAGGGTGGAGTAGCATATAGAAACACAAAAAGTACAGAATATATAAGTAACTCACATCCACACTATGGGCATTACCTAGTCTTAGATACAACTGCAGCTAACGTCTCGTAGACTCCAGGCTGCTACTTCAAAGACTAGGTATCCTATAAGAACACAAACATTTGAAGAGCTTTATTAGATTACTCAGTTCTCATTTTATTAGTTCCACTGTACATTAATTAATTCTTTAAACATTAATTAATAATGAACAATTCCACATTAAACTGAATTGGCATCACATTCAAAAACAACTGCTCCTTTTTAAGATTCACATCACCTTTAAATTCCAGCATCTCCATCCCCGTGGATTTTCACCATTTAATCAAACATTCATTACAGAATTACTTTTCCACATTCCCAGGCATTCTAGAAAAACATCCTATGCTTCTAAACACAAAGGAGGCTCAACACGGTGAGTAGATATACTACCCGTCGAGTCTTTGCCGCCTATAGAAAGAGCATAGACCCATCCTCCATCGAGAGGATAAACACGGAAGGCATGTGGCATACCCCGCGTGTCTTCGCCTCCTTCGGAAAGAGGGTAAGCAAGACCATCTGCCTTGAGCAGTGGGGAAAAGCAAAGCAGATTAATATTCAAGAAAACCGCAAGCAACCAGCAACCACATCCATCCCATTCCATCACCCTTGGTGTCCTCCCCGACACCCACATGCATAAACTGATGCATCTCGCCACTCTAGGCGTCATCTTCTGCCATAACCACAAGGCCTCCATGCCTCCACATATCACAACAGCCATCCAGGCTCACATCAAATCACCAGCAGCAGGAAAAAATCAAAGATCACAAAATGGGCTCTCGGCCCTTTAACAGGGCATTCAGCCTTCAAAAAAAAATAAGTACTCAGAGCTCCAAACCACAAGGCATTCAGCCTTACAAGCAAGCGGGTAACTCAGAACCCTTTTGAAATTATAGAACTAATAGTTCTTTAATCCATCTTGAATTAACATATTCATTAACATGCCTCTTTATCTTTAGCCAATTATTTAACAACTAATTCCGGCTTTACGTTCTTTATCAATTTCCATCATGAATGAGCAACTAATTAAAGAAAAACATAGATATCACTCTATCTAGGAAAACATGAGGCAAACCGTTATCACGGTATAAAGCAACAACATGTGATCAACCAATTCTTTTAATCAGGTTCAAGTATTTAATTAGGTCAATTTCATTGTGATCCAAAGGGATAAATCATGCTAATTCAACGATTTCACTTATACAATTAGAGAAGCCGTGAGTCCCCTACCTCAAATAGTTCCTCACGTTCTTTATCCACACAACAGGTCACGATCCTCCCCTCACGACAACTGCATCCACCGGAGGATGCTGCGGTACGACAGTACCAACCAACCCCAAGAAAACAAATTAGAATCTTGGAAATTACATGGTATAATTATGGAAAGGGGGATAGGAGAAGATGAACCCCAAAAGAACGACGATACAACATACCTTATATCGAAGATTGATCGACACGGCTTAGTTGCATCCAAAACAGAACAGAACCAATCCTAGGGGTAAAGATTGATTTTGAAACTCCTACGGAAGGATTGAAAGGTTCTAGTGTCTCTTAGCTGAGAACAAATGGAAAGAACAAGGGATAATGATATCTCGTCCCTTTTTAAGATTTAATGGGGCGACAGTTTAAGATTCGGCTAATTCTCCATTAAAAACGGACCGCATTAACCCACGCGGTTTGACCAAGTAAAACATTCCAAGCCTTAGAAATAATTAATATAGGATTTATGGCATTTTAAACGGCCTTAAGAGCCCTTAAAAATAAGGCTTTAAATGTATTTTACGACAAAGGAAACGTCAAAAGGGGAAAAACTATAGGAGTTTGGAAACACTGTTCACCCACCGTTACTGTACATGAAACCGATCTGTGAAACCGATCTGTGAAACCGATCTGTGAAACCGATCTGTCAGACCAATCTGTGAAACCGATCTATCACACTGATCTGTGAAACCGATCTGTAACACCGATCTGTGAAACTGATCTGTCACACCGATTTGTGAAACCGATCTGTCAGACCGATCTGTTACTGTTCATGAAATTGGAAACACTGTTCACAGAACTGAAAAATTGGAAAAGTGTTGGGGATAAGTCCCCTTGACCTCCCGGAACACCTCCAACACCAAAATTCCACAAAGTAATGGACTGGAGAGGTCTGGGCCATTACATTAGATACCTCTCAAAACATTCTCATCCTCGAGAATTTAAAACCAACCCAGAAGAAAAGAGGGGTCTGAACAACCACCCCATAAGATACCTCTCAGGGGAAAACCACTATGAGTTGTTCGAAATCTGGAACAAAACTACGACATCCGGGAGTATGGGAACCAACAATCCATACCCAAACAATTCATTCATAACATCACATCAAAGGTACATAAATAAAACATGAAAGGTCTAACCATAAAGGAAACATCATTACATGAAAGGAGTTAAACATTAAACAACTCTGGGTACTGAGCACGTATCTGTGACTCACGCTCCCAGGTACTCTCCTCCATGCCACCGTGTCTCCACAAGACACGAACTAAGGGGATAGAACGCACATGCAACACCTTCTCCTTATGGTCTTGGATCTCTACAGGTCGCTCCTCGAAGGTTTCGTCATCGTCAATATCGATCTCTCCACAATCGATAACATGAGATTCATCATGAAGATAACGACGGAGCTGTGATACATGGAAAACATCATGTATCCAACTCATATGAGGGGGGAGTGCTACTCGATATGCCACATCTCCAACACGAGCTAACACCTCGAAAGGCCCAACAAACCGGGGAGAAATATTACTTCCACGACCAAACCTTCGCTGCTCACGACAGGGAGTCACCTTTAGAAACACATGATCCCCAACATTAAACTCTAACGGTCTCCTTCTTTGATCAGCATATGATTTCTGACGATCTTGTGCTATCTTCATCATCTCACGAATCACCTGTACCATCTCTGTTGTATTCGGCACTAGTTCTGGTCTGAGAATTGCTGACTCTCCGACCCCAGTCCAACACAACGGAGAACGGCATGGCCGGCCATACAAGGCTTCAAACGGCGCCATGCTGATGGTAGAGTGAAAACTATTATTGTAAGTGAACTCTACCAAGGGTAAGTGCTTCACCCATGAACCTCCAAAATCAAGAACACAAGAGCGCAGCATGTCTTCAAGAGTCTGGATGGTTCGCTCTGTCTGACCATCCGTTTGAGGATGAAAAGCAGTGCTAAGGCACAGTTGAGAGCCAAAAGCATGTTGGAGACCTCTCCACACCCTAGAGGTAAAACGAGGGTCTCGATCAGAAATGATCATCTTAGGAACTCCGTGAAGCCTCACCACCTCCTCCAGATACTGCCTCGACAAAACCTCCACTGAGCTCGACTCCTTGATTGCTATGAAGTGGGCTGACTTTGTTAAACGATCCACTACCACACATATAGCATCATGTCCTCCCGGAGCTCGAGGTAAACCTGTAAAAAAGTCCATTGATATGTCCTCCCACTTCCACTGAGGAATCTTTAATGGCTGGAGAAGACCACCAGGAACACGGTGTTCGGCCTTCACCCTCTGACAGACTAAACATCGAGACACAAACTCTACCACTGCACGCTTCAGCCCAGGCCACCAAAACTGACTCCTCAAGGACCGGTACATCTTTGTTACACTAGGATGTACTGCCAAGGGTGAACTATGAAACTCTCGGAGAACCGTCTCACGCATCTCCCAAGGGAACAAAAAGCCTGCCATGATACAACACTCGGTGTTGTTCATCCTCCGACCAAACATCAGGGGCCTCTCCACAAACAACTCTGTCTCTCCAAACTTCCACCTATGGATCACCCAACTGAGACTCTTCCACCTTCTACATCAGATATGATTGCACCGTCATCTGGAAAAGACAACCTCTACCTCCAACCTCTTCCATATCAAGATGTAATGCTGACAGTTCCTCCATTACTCTCCAAGAATCACCAGATTCACGCACAACATCACTACGTGACTTTCGGCTCAGCGCATCATCAACAACATTTCCCTTCCTAGGTGTATACGATATTTTGAAGTCGTATTCCTGCAAGAACTCTATCCACCGACGCTGCCGCAAGTTCAAGTCCCGCTGAGAGAAAACATACCTCAAACTCTTATGATCGGTGAAAACCACAAAGCGCTCGCCAATGAGGTAATGTCTCCATAACTTCAGTGCAAACACCACGGCTGCCAACTCAAGATCATGGGTGGCATAGTAGCGTTCATGGGGACGCAATTGTCGGGACCCATAAGAAACAACTGACCTTTGTTGCATAAGTACACAGCCTAGCCCCAGATGTGACGCATCGTAGAAGACGTCAAACTGAACTCCCTCAGCTGGAAGACAAATAACAGGAGCACTTAACAACTTCTCCTTTAGATATTCGAATGCTGCCTGAAACTGATTAGTCCATATGAACGCTTGATCCTTCTTGGTCAAAGCTGTCAGAGGAGTCGCAACTCGGGTGAAATTGGCTACAAACCTCCTATAATGGCCTGCGATACCAAGGAAACTTCACACCTCTGATACGGTCTTGGGGGCTGCCCAAGACACTACTGCTTATATCTTCAATGGATCTATAGCTACTCCCTGTTGGAACACAACATGCCCTAAGAAACGAACTTCTCGAGCCTAGAACTCACACTTGGACAACTTCCCAAACAACTGATGTTGGCGAAGAACTCCCAAAACGACTCGTAGATGCTCTGCATGCTCTTCTTCAGATGTGGAGTACACAAGGATTTCATCGATGAAAACCACAAAAAACTTGTCCAGGAATTCACGGAACACAGCATTCATCAACCCCATGAAAACAGCTAGAGCATTCATCACGCCGAATGGCATTACAACAAAATCATAATGCCCATGACGACAACGGAAAGCAGTCTTTGGGATATCCTCATCCTTTACACGAATTTGGTGATATCTTGACCGCAAGTCAATCTTTGAGAACCAACTTGCACCCTTCAGTTGATCGAATAGGTCATCAATCCGTGGAAGAGGATATCTGTTCATTATTGTCACTTTGTTTAATCGACGATAATCGACACACAACCGCAAACTGCCGTCAACCTTTTTCACAAACAAAACTAGTACACCCCACGGTGACACGCTTGGCCGAACAAAACCACACTGCAACAGACCATCAAGCTGAATACACAGCTCTCGTAACTCAGAAGGGGCTATCCTATACGGAGACATAGAGATAGGAGACGCTCCCGGCTGTAGCTCGATCCCAAACTCGATCTCTCGTCGAGGGGGTAAGGATACAACCTCTTCTAGGAAGACGTCAGGGTACTCCTCTACGACCCTAGGAAACGCCAACTTTTGAACCTCTGAAGAACTCAGCATCATCCCAGCCATCATGGATGATAAGGATGAAACTCGTCTATGACTCATCCGAGGATCTCTCTCACCAACAAACACTACTTTCTCTCCATCTGCATCAAAGAAAACGACCTTCTTCCTGTAGCAATTCACAATAGCCTGCACCGAATACAACCAATCCATGCCGAGGATGACATCATATGGTTGTATTCGTAAACATAGGAAATCTCCCCAAGAGCGGTGTTGCCCCAACACTAGCTCATAGTCTCTACATACTTCAAACAAGCTAGATCGACCTCCAACTGGCGTAGTCAACGCCAAGGGCACTGGAAGCCTCTCTACCTCAAGTCCCAAAGCGCGGACAAGGGTAGGGGATATAAAGGAGTGTGTTGCTCCTGAATCAAACAAGGCATACACCAAGGTAGAAAACAAGAAAAGGGTACCTCGAACGACATCTGGCTCGCCTAGAGCTGGCAACTCTAGGGCATGAAGCTGACCACGACCACCTCCACGGCCTCTCTGACCCTGATGACGACCACCACCACAGCCGCGCTCTGCTCTCTGAGGATGGGGAGCGTCATGGGGCTTTCCTCTGCCTGCTTCATCTACCCTCTGGTGATCTAAAGCTGGTGCAACCTGCTTCTACTGCCTCTGTTGGAACTGCCTCAATGGAGGAACCTGGAGTGGAGTGCCTGGTGCACGATGACTTCTCTGAAAAGTCGAGCACTCCCGCTGCTGATGACCACGACCACCACAAGAAAAACAAGCGCCTGATCCCTTGGCATAGGCCTGAGAGTTGCTGCCTCCGTAGAAACGAGATGGGAAGGGCTGGGACCTACCCCCAGGTGAACGGAAACTCTTCTGTCCTGAAAATCGGGAACCCCGGACCACAACTCTGCTTCGTGAGGAATCATGACGATTCCCCTCTCGTGACGATCCAGGCCTATCCAAAGTCCTCTCAACAACCTCTGCCCTCGCCAGCACCTCAAGATATGTCTCCAGCATAAATGGGGTGACCTGGCACTGGATCTCTGGACGCAAAGCCTCCTCGAAATGCCTCGACCTGGCCTCATCATCTGGTAACAGGTCTGAAGCATATCGTAGAAGGTTCCTGAAACGGATTCCAAACTCTCGAACACTGGAGCTCCCCTGTCGAAGGGTGAGAAGCTCCCGGCGACAGGACGCCTTCGCAGTCGAAGAAAGAAAATCGACTCTAAACCTGTCTCGAAACTCCTCCCATGAGATCGCTGACTCCTCACGATCCCCGAGGAACAAGAACCACCACTGTCTCGCTGCTCCACGCAACATCGTCACAACCAAGGACACCCAGTGTTCCTTCCGAGAAAGAATCGAACTGAAGCCTATCTCGAACTCCTCCAACCAGTCTTCTGTGACTGCATCTGAAACGGAGTCCTCATACTTCTGTAGACTCTGACGCTGAAACTCTCAAAGTGTCTTCCTCTAAGTGTCATCTTCGTCAACCTCTACTCGGCGGTGATCTGCTGGAACAGCCTGCTGGGCATCTTCTACACAAACCTGACGAGGACGTCGACCTGGAGCCATACCTGTAAAATAACAACTGTTAGAACTCCTAATCCTGGAATATGGAAGATTCACATTAATTAATTAATTGTTTTGTTTTATTAATTTCAGGTTACCTATCCCAAGGTCTACCCATTTAAACACAGGCGCAAAGAGTAATGATGCATGATCCTTTCCTAGGTCTCTACCCTGCAACCAGTATCACTTTGTTTAGTAGCCATCGTAAACTTAAAGGCCCGTGCAACAGATCATAGGGGGCCCTGAACGCCTATGTCTCTGCCGGTCTCCAGTGTTTACCCCACTTGCTAAACATGAATGACACTGTTTCCCTACCATCCCATACATCCTCACCTGTGCCTAACTCCAAACTCCATCCTATCCCTCAACCAGACCTCTGATACCACTCTGTAACGACCCCCTCCCCACAAAGTGTACCCCTCCTAGGCCGGCAATGTGAAAAGGGAGATAATGACCCCCGAGTCCCGCCTCCAGTAGGCCCCGGGTTGGCGACTAGCACCGAGGGTATAATAACATACAAATGGGAGGCATTACCCTCTAAGAGAACACATGCATAAAAGAGAGATAGAATAGATTCCAATCAACTCCAACTTAGAACTGAAATATAAAATAAACCCTAGTACATATATGAAATTTCATGCAAAAGTACTACAACTGAAAGGGAAAACTAAAAGTACCCAAAAGAAAGTAAAACGACAACGACCACAAGCCCGAACAGCTCCTCCTCCAACCACAAGCTAGAAGTAACCAGCTTGACCTCCAACCTGCTCCATGTGACTTGAAAAACAGTTTATATATACATAGGGTGAGTATAACAGTATACTCAGTAGGATCCTCCCCAAGCCTCTCGTGCAAAAGTAAAGAAAGCATTCTAAAGCCCAGTGAACAACAAGTGAAACTAACTCGTTACCTAAACAGGTATACTAAGTTCCCAACCTCACCATGGCTACTCTCACCAAGTAACGCATACAAGAATATAGCATATAGTAAAGAATATCAAGGGTACCCCGCTACTACTTCCCCATTGGTTTGCCGCTTTTCCCCAACGACATACGTCCTGTGCATCTCTCTCCAAAGGCTTGCCCGCAGACACCTGGGCTAAGCTCCACAATCTGCACCTCGTGCACCACAAAGGCTTGCCCGCAGACACCTGGGCGAAGCACCACACCGTCCTCACAACCAAAAGTAACCATGTAGTCTCCGGGAGCCACCACATCTCTCATAACGTGTATCATACGTCGGGTATAATACCTCAATCCATTACAACCCATACTCCGAGTAAGGATCCTCAAGCCATCATAGCCTATACACGTTACACCTATAGTAGTCCGTAGGATACTATATCCAGAATATATGTGTGTGAATAACCACAAGCCATTACAGCCCTCTACACACATATATGGGGTAACTAACCGTTGTGCCTCATGGCACGGGTATCTACCAAGAGAAGAGAGCGGGGCCAAAGGTGGTAGTCAGCCATTCGACCTCCCATTAGAATGTTGGGGAAAACACCCCCCCAGGGCTCAAAATCCCCGGGGTGTCACTTGCCCTTACCGACAGGGTGGAGTAGCGTATAGAAACACAAAAAGTACAGAATATATATGTAACTCACATCCACACTATGGGAATTACCTAGTCTTAGATACAACTGCAGCTAACGTCTCTCAGACTCCAGGATGCTACTTCAAAGACTAGGTATCCTATAATCACACAAACATTTGAAGAGCTTTATTAGATTACTCCGTTCTCATTTTATTAGTTCCACTGTACATTAATAAATTCGTTACACATTAATAAAGAATGAACAATTCCACACTAAACTTAATTGGCATCACATTCAAAAACAACTACTCCTTTTTAAGATTCACATCACCTTTAAATTCCAGTATCTCCATCCCCGTGGATTTTCACCATTTAATCAAACATTCATTACAGAATTACTTTTCCACATTCCCAGGCATTCTAGAAAAACATCCTATGCTTCTAAACACAAAGGAGGCTCAACACGGTGAGTAGATATACTACCCGTCGAGTCTTTTCCGCCTATAGAAAGAGCATAGACCCATCCTCCATTGAGAGGCTAAACACGGAAAGCACGTGGCATACCCCGCGTGTCATCGCCTCCTTCGAAAATAGGGTAAGCAAGACCAGCTGCCTTGAGCAGTGGGGAAAAGCAAAGCATATTAATATTCAAGAAAACCGCAAGCAACCGGCAACCACATCCATCCCATTCCATCACCCCTGGTGTCCTCCCCGACACCCACATGCATAAACTGATGCATCTCGGCACTCTAGGCGTCATCTACTGCCATAACCACAAGGCCTCCATGCCTCCACATATCACAACAGCCATCCAGGCTCACATCAAATCACCAGCAGTAGGAATAAAATCAAAGATCACAAAATGGGCTCTCGTCCCTTTAACAAGGAATTCAGCCTTCAAACAAAATGAGCACTCAGAGCTCCAAACCACAAGGAATTCAGCCTTACAAGCAAGTGGGTAACTCAGAACCCTTTTGAAGTTATCGAACTAATAGTTCTTTAATCCATCTTGAATTAACAGATTCATTAACATTCCTCTTTATCTTTAGCCAATTATTTAACAAATAATTCCGGCTTTACGTTCTTTATCAATTTCCATCATGAACGAGCAACTAATTAAAGAAAAACATAGATATCACTCTATCTAGGAAAGCATGAGGCAAACCGTTATCACGGTATAAAGCAACAACATGCGATCAACCAATTATTTTAATCCGGTTCAAGTATTTAATAAGGTCAATTTCATTGTGATCCAAAGGGATAAATCATGCTAATTCTACGATTGAACATATACAATTAGAGAAGCCATGAATCCCCTACCTCAAACAGTTCCTCACGTACTTTATCCACACAACAAGTCACGATCCTCCCCTCGCGACAACTGCATCCACCGGAGGATGCTGCGGTACGACAGTACCAACCAACCCCAAGAAAACCCATTTGAATCTTGGAAATTACATGGTATAATTATGGAAAGGAGGATAGGAGAAGATGAACCCCAAAAGAACGATGATACAACATACCTTATATCGAAGATTGATCGACACGGCTCAGTTGCATCCAAAACAGAACAGAACCAATCATAGGGGTAAAGATTGATTGTGAAACTCTTACGGAAAGGATTGAAAGGTTCTAGCGTCTCTTAGCTGAGAACAAATGGAAAGAACAAGGGAGAATGATATCTCGTCCCTTTTTAAGATTTAATGGGGCGACGGTTTAAGATCCAGCTAATTCTCCATTAAAAACGGATCGCATTAACCCACGCGGTTTGACCAAGTAAAACATTCCAAGCCTTAGGAATAATTAATATAGGATTTATGGCATTTTAAACGGCCTTAGGAGCCCTTAAAAATAAGGCTTTAAATGTATTTTACGTCAAAGGAAACGTCAAAAGGGGCAAAACTGTAGGAGTCTGGAAACAATGTTCACCCACCGTTACTGTACATGAAACCGATCTGTGAAACCGATCTGTGAAACCGATATGTCAGACCGATCTGTGAAACCGATCTGTCACACCGATCTATGAAACTGATCTGTCACACCGATCTGTGAAACTGATCTGTCACACCGATCTGTGAAACCGATCTGTCAGACCGATCTGTTACTGTTCATAAATCTGGAAACATAGTTCACAGAACTGAAAAAGTGGAAAAGTGTTGGGGATAAGTCCCCTTGACCTCCCGGAACACCTCCAACACCAAAATTCCACAAAGTAATGGACCGGAGAGGTCTGGGCCATTACACTTCCCATGATAAATTCATTTAAAGTTCAATTCCCAATACATTATTAAAATAAAATACAAACCTACAGATTCATAAATAAATACTGAGTAATGAAAATTACTAGAAATAATCATCATCTCTCAGAATAAGGATGGACAGAAAACCCAAGGAACACATCAATCTAAGATCACCTCAAAACTCAATCTAATCCAAAATCATCGAGCATAAATCATATAATAAATGATCATCTAAGTCCTGAATACATATGAGGATCTCTCTTAATCACTTCTTAATGAGATACTAGTACAATATCAACATAGTTGATCTATGGTCTGGATAGAGACTTCTTTCATGGTAATGATATCTCAAAGAGTCATTGGTGACTAGCTTATAAGGATAGAACACTAACTATGAGAAATTATTATTACAATACTTTATCATTAAATTATCCCAATAAAGGGTCCTAAACTAAATTTCATTCAAAACATAATTTCTAGGGGTTTGAAGAGAATTGGATTTTATCTTAATTCTCTCTAACCTCACTATATCCCAAAGGGAACCCCAATCATCACAAAAAGTGGATGGGTGATGATTCAAGAATCCAAATAACACCATATGTTTCATCTCTACCACTCTATTCAATGGTTTGGTACACTCAAAAACTAGAATAGTTACACTTAAATGATAATAATAATCACCCTAAGGATTATACTTAGAAATAAAATTTCCATGTTCCATCAATAACTTTCTAAGAGGTGTATTTAAATAGCCTAAAACATGAACTTAATCAATTAATGATCACCAATTCAAATCAAACCTTCCATTAAAATCACAATTATGTAATTGAGATTCTAAAAAATCATTATGCAAAAGAAAAAATTCATTGAAAAACTTCCACATTATTTGAAAACTCGTGAAGATGGATTCACAACATAAAATCACAACATCCCTATAAAGGGATTTTAAAAAAATAAATCACTGGTTTTTAAGACTATAAAATTCTTTAAATAATATTCACACTAAAAATTTATAAAGTTATCCTTTATTTCCAAAGTAATCTGTGAATTTTATCACAAAGTTGATAATTTTCAAGAAATTCACTTTTATTTTGAAAAAGTCCTATAAAAATATAATTTCATTTTAGAAACATTATATAATTTCCTTAATAAAATAAATAACATTAAAAAAATTTCATGAAAATAAAAATCCTTTATAAATAAGATACAAAAACATATTTTAGAAATCAAAAAATTTCATGAAATTATATTTTTTTTATAAACTACCCAAAACTTGTTTTAAATTCAAAAAAATTATGAAATAATCTTTCCACACAAAACTAGATTTTAAACACAAATATAAAAACATCAACACATCTCAAAAACACTCTTTAATCAATTTACAATTAATGAAATTAATTCTAGGAGTAATTATAAATTAAAATAGGTCTAATAAAAAAATTTAAGGGATACAGATTTGTTCATGGCGTGGTTGACCATGTGTCGGCCATGCGGTAGGATTTTTTATGTTTCTAGGACCTTGTGAGTTGGATCCACATTAATTTACAGACCATCCGATTTAACCTCATAACTCTGGTTCCTTTTTAATTTCACCAAAAAACTCAAATATCTTTCAAATTATCTGATCAATATGGGTCAAAACACCATCAAAACAATCAAACAAAATCCAAATTCAAGATTCAAATCATGATTACCCAAGGCACTCAAGTTTCATCATGATAGGTGGTGTCGATTAACCTACCCATGACCTACCTTCTAAGTTCTGAAAGTTCTAGATTCATTCTACCAATCATGATAAATAATAAGATGTATATGATTAAAATTTTTAAAGAAACATTTAAGTTGACCTATTTTGTCACCCAAGTGGATCCTCCACAAGGCACGGGGTGAATTCCTAATCACCATGAGATGGAAACTAGTTCTAGAGTTTTAAAAAATAATCAGTGGGAATGGTTTGAGAAAAAAAAAAGTAGTAGAAACTATACCAATAATTTAGTATGGTGCATCCATACATTGGAACTCTATGCATATCAAATAATAAATTAGAAATTATATAAATATACAACATCAAATGAATACATAAATAGAAACTGACATAAAGGAAACCCAAACATAAATGCATCATAGTCACAAAAACTAAAAACATAGAAAAAAATACCATTGGATGAATCGGTTGATATATAAGCATATAAAAATAAATCAACAATCTAATACAAAATTTTTTGATCTCCATGTGACCCATAGTCACTCACCACATCCACAATGTCCATCACACAGACTATATGAATGATATACAAATCTAGGTTAACACTTGGTAACCTATATAAACCATGAAAGTTGTATACACAAATACACATGAGTGTGTATACAGGGTGTGAACTAAATATTCCCATTATTATTTCACCAAATATTATATGGAATTCATTTTATAAAAAATTTCTTCAATGAAAGATCGAACATCATTTAAAAAATAAGGTTTTCCAAATATAAGTTATATAAAAACAATGTTTGGTCCACAAGGCTGAATACCCTGAGAGGGGGGGGGGGTGAATCAAGGTATGACTAATTTAAAATTAAAGCCTATTCTGATCTTGTTTCACTGTTAAGCAAAACAATCTTCTCTCTCTTTCATGTTGCACAATATAAATGAAAGTAAAGAAAGCACAAGACACAATAATTTTTACTTGGTTCACCCTCACTGGGCTACGTACAAGGAGCATATGCCGACAAGTTTTCGGTCATACCAAATTTCACTAAAGTTCAATAGCTGTGGATTACAAGGTTTGGGCACTGTCACTCTGTCCCAGGCTCACTTCTTTTACAAGGTTTAGGGTCAGCTCACTGCTTTCCCAATGGTCCTCCCTGTTTCTCTCTCTCTGGATCACTACCGGTGGAGAGGATCACCTTCTTCCTCTTCCTTTGATCACTGCATCAGAAAGGATCCACTCACAGTTTATAGACCTGTGGGCCTCTTCATTTTCATAAAGGAATGCATCTTTATCTTTATGTAGATGCTCTATTGAAGCCTAACTTTCACCCGCAGATGAATCTCACTTTGCACCGGGTGTACCGGGCAACCCCAATTTTTACGCGCAGCCCTTACGGCACCTTGCGCGCAATTCCTTTGACTTGCGCGAAATAAAATTTTCGCGCAACACCTTTCTTACATGCAACCTTTTATTTTTACGCGCAGCCTGAAACTGCCTTAGCGCAATTCTCTACTTTTTCGTGAAATCCACTTTTCGCGCAACACCGTTTTTACGCGCCTACACCTGACTTTACGCGCAAACTTAAAGTTTACGTGCAACTCTCTTGTGGACTCCAATTTCGCGCACCAGAGCTCAGGTATTCTCTATGTCTTTAACTCTACCGAATGGAGGGGGGTCACTTCATATTTATAGGCAAAATCGACCCCACGCAAAAAACCCTCCTTGGGCGCGTAATTCACTTCGAGCGCGAAAACAAATCTTCCGCGCAACACCATTTTTTGCGCACTGCTCCAAAATTTTGCGCACCTCATGCCTTTTCCAATTTTCACGATTCGGACCTTGAAACACCACTTGCACAAAATAATTCATCCCACAATTTTGTGCAACCCGCTGTTTTTCCGCGCATCCCGCTGTTTTCCGTGCACCACTTTAATTTTTCACGCACCACTCTGATTTTGTGCCCCCCAATAATTTATTACTGAATGCATCCCTTGAACCCAAAAAATCACCATCTAAACCCCCTTTGTCGACATACTCATACATCATGGTCCGCTTTGTCAAAAAACACAACATGGAGGCCCACTTTGTCAATAAACACAATCACCTCAAAAATTCTTCAATGATGCCTTGAGGGATTTTTTCCCAACAAACAAATATCATGAATAATATTTTTTACAAAACCAAATACAAAAACTTTTTTTGAAAATAGACAAATCTTGAATTTAAAATTTTATCTTTCAACTTATAATATTTAAACAAATTTCATTTTAAATCCTCTTTAATGCCCCTTTTTATTATCCAAGGGGTATAATATTCCATTGGAAATAGAAAAACACTTAAAAACATTAAAATGCCAACTCTTTAATTTATGAAGGAAATTAAAATAATTTTCCTTCTTTTAAAACTTTCCACTAAATACCCCCTTTCAAAAATACGTTTGAAAAAAATAAACCACATCACTAAGAAAGGAATCATATAATCATTGGGAACCATTATATCAAGGATCATAATATAAATGTGAAACAATAATGAAAATGGTTTCATGAAACCAAGATATGAACATGTGGATACATTAAAAATTTAGAGTGAGGATACCCTTCTAGAATCATTGAAAACAACTAGGAATCATGGGAAACTCCCTACGTCTCAAAGTAATAAAATCATAGACCTAGTATCTTATAGAACTTAGTTGGGTACAATAAATTTTCTATCATCCTGGTTTCTCTCATGATCAAGCTCAGACACATAATCTTTCTCCATTGGGCCATATAATCCATCATAGTTTTCTTTTCTAGTCAAACCATGATATAATCCCCTTGAAATATCACAATATAAACTAAGGTAGTAATCATAAAAATCATATAATTAGCTACCTAGGGTTCCCATGATACAACTCAAGAAGATGTGAGGAATAATACAAATGATCATCACACAAATCAATACTGAAACAAAAGAAATAAATCTCTCCTCACCTACAACACCCTCTCAAGAAACATCACATTTTCACATCATATAGACATCATAATAATAATGCAATTCACATCTGATAACTGTATTTAAAGTATATATAAGATATACAACTGTGGGTTTCATATCTCGGTCATACAATCATTAATAAATTTGTTTTATAAAATATCAACTAATCATTAAAAACCAACTTGGAATGACAATTTATAAAACCCCTTATGTCACACACACAATTGAAGTCTTTTTAATTAAGTTTTAAATTCTCCTTGGAGTCTATCATGGTAAATGAGGTTAAAAATATCCTTGGAAAACATACAAGGATCGATCACTTTAAAAACAAGTTTTAACACTTGAAAACCACGGTCCCCCCCCCATAAAGAGTCACTTGAAATCCAAAACATTAGTTTAATTAAATAAAATCCATAAAAGATGGGTAAATTATTTAAGAAACGAAAATAAGGGGAACCCTTCATTAATCATCAAAACCCTTTCAGAAGATCACCATATGAATTTTCACAAACACTTAAAAAATAAAATATTTAGTTCAAAATGATTTCTAAAATACATTGAAAAATACAGTACACTAGTTATTGAAAACCTTGAAGACGTTTTATAAATCCAAAAAGGGTATCATACAATGTTATCATGTGATAATAAATAAATTTATAACCCTAAATCATTTCATGAAATTTATAAATAAAAGAATTACACAATGACACCTACCTTAATCAAGTGTAAACCACTCACCCTTAGTGGAGGAAGATCAACCTTGAAGGAAAAATACCTCTAAATTCTCTAACAACCAAATCCCCATTATTAGATCAATACTAAAACCAAAATCTATATTTCACAATGATTAGGGTTCATGGGAAGAAAGAAAACATCCTGGAAATATGGGAAGGATGAAGAGAAAATAAAAAATAAGGTATTTTCTATGAATAAAAGCTTAAAACCAAAGGATGAGGTAAATATAAAATAAGGAATATATGAGGGGATCCCTTGATCTCTCTTATAAATCGTCCAAATGAGAAATAAAAATGAGGTAAACCCTTAAAATCTAACATGGGTAGATTTCAAAAATCATAAAAATTAAAATAGGGCACATGTACATCACGGAATGACCTTCCCTATCATTGTACAATATGCCTTCTCCAAAGGGGCATAGAATCATGGGCTCACATCTTAGTTCACATCATGGAATGGCCTTCACACATTTTGGAGTTACCACCCCATAGGTAAGCATTCGTAGTGTGGAACCCTATATTTTAGTGTGAAGAACCCTCCCCAAACTCAATTAGAATTATGGCCATTCAGATAGGGTTACATCATGGAGTGACCTATCTAGGTCATTGAATGACCCACTACAATCCAAAACTAACATTTACCCAAAACACTTTTCATAGTGTAACTCATGCATGTTGTGGCGTTATCGTTTTTCATCCCAAAACTGAAAAATTCGAAAAATAAGGAAAAGCACCAAACAACTAAATTAGCCAAAAATTATATAATATTAATACCATAGGGACATTGGGGTGTCATGTATGCCTCATATTATTAGATGAAACCACCATTTGTACTCAACTAAGTATAGTCATGTATTTCCTCAGTCTAATTCAATCAAGGGATATATGTTTTTTCACCATATGAGTGGAAAAATCACAGCTTGGTTGAACTCAAACTAAATAAATGATTAGAAACATACCTAACCACCCTTAATTATCTAAGAATCAAGGATTTTATAAGAATCGTATCAAAGTCTAAATATTTTCATTATAGGTATCTATCCAACCTTAGATAAAAAGATGAATAGTAATCATACATCCCTAAGTTTATTGATGACTGTATGACATTCCTTGAGATATAATTTATTGGTTCTATACAGATAATAATCCTCCACTTATTATCTCATGATTCCACTACTCTTGTTAATCTTAACATATCACCACAACCCATAATCCTCATTGATGATAATTGATTATGGATAACACAAAGTCATACTTTGTGGGGATATTATAATTCCATGGTTCATGTAAAATAAATTATAGAACATGTTAATTAATGATTAATGGATATTTCCTTTTATTATAAAACTGTGATACATTTAAAAATATTACATCATTATATTATGTATCATATACTAAGAGACTCTACATGACCCTTATACATCTATTATGATATTGGTTTTTTAATTGATCTACTATATTATCCTATGTAACTACATAAAATATCCTAACTCCATCCCTCTTAATGATCTCTCATATGATAAGGTATTTTTTAAGGATGTGTTAGGTCATTTGGTGAGATTTGGGTTCCTTTCCTAAGAAATGGATCAACTGTTATCAAGGTAAAGCTCAATTTCTCACTTGGTAGTAGAACTACCTCATGTTAAGAAATAAATTTCCTAATATAAACATCTTCCTTTGCAGCATTTGGTGTAGTGATATACTATCTATCTATCATTTAATTTACCATGGTGTCTAATTTTGAACTCTTCCAATTAATATCTCCAATGTTCAGTAAAAACACCAAACCAGATTGTGTTTTCATATCATACTTTTCATATTGGAAAATAACATTAGTGTAACCCTTTATACAAATCTCTTCTCCTCCTCCAAATACTAAGAACATAACCTTGGTTATTATCAATTACATAAGTATGTTCTTAACAACAATCCATTAGCTCCCACTAGTATTGGATTGGAATCTACTAGTAATGATAAGAGCATAGGTGAAATTAGGTTAAGAAAAAATCATGGCATACATGATAGATACTATAGTGGATTCATAGGGAATTATAACTATACTTTGTAACTCCTTAGAAGGATCCTGCATATTCCAAATATTCACTCCATGTAACCCTGGTAAATGTTTATAATCCTCTAAGAACAAATAGATGAAAACACCAAATGGTTTAACCTTAAACTCACTAGAAATTCATATCCACCAGTAATTCAGTATTATGAAATTTCATCTATTGGAACTTCTCACATAGACTTAGAGAACCATGATTAAGAAGTATTATGCACCCTTATCCCCACCACCATTAAGATAAAAAACACTACAAACAAATAATAAAAGATACATAAACAAGAAAATAAAATTGTACACACAATATTATGTGGTTTTGGATTTTGTCTTATATTTATGAGAGAACACTGCAAACTCTTATATTTATAAAAGTAAAAATGATTGTAATCACTATAAAAAATTAGAATGTGATTTCATTTCGTAAAAAATGAAACTCCTTACAGTAAATCTCATCATTTGGTCCCACCTATCTTTTATAGAGTCAATCGGTCAATAAAACTGATTGCACCAACCTCCGAGAAGCATGATCATCCATCTGTTAACTTTTCAATTATACTAAGACTTTTATAGACTATACTATAATAGTATGTACACTTATAACTAATATCATTCGATAAACATAGACTATACATCCCAACTATCAAAAGTTTGTGAATTTATAGTAAACCCATCTTCATGTTGAAGGTTGTTGCTACCACTCATCTAACAATACTGAAGAAAGATTTTAGGTTCTTAACATATAATTATTTAAAATCAGTGACATGAATTGGATTCACAATTCCAATAATATCACACTTGAAGAATACTTCATGAAACCTCCTCAGTATCCTATAACACTTTATGAAATCCACATCCTTCTTTCACATTAATTTAGTGTTCTCTAAACTTCTATTATCCATCTGATTCCCACTAAAGAACAGTTCTTTCTCAAGCCCTCTTAGACTAACACTTTCTGGAACATATTATCCATATTTTATTTCCTTGTAATATTTTGTAGCTTCACCAACTTGTTTTCAGGTTTATTTCAAATGAAATGGAATATTCAGTAAATGTGTTTCATTATTATATGAAATGATGGATTCTTGGAAAGGTGGATAACATTCTTGTTATCACTATAACATTATTCCTTTGGATTATTCCTCAAGATACATCAAAAATAACTTTAATTAAAAAAAATAATTTTCAAATTCTCTAGGTGAAATATATTTCTCTTCCATTATATACAAAGTAACCACCAACTATATTCATGACATCTAGTTGACCATCGTTATGTGATAAGTAAACACGAAACATGATGTGCTTTTTCCAAGTGTCAAAATAACTAGAAAAATCTTCATCAACCAATATTTATAAAGGATCTCCATCCCCAAAGCATGATTGTGTATCAACTGATCCCTATCAAATGATCTACTTCATAGCTTCCCAATGCTCCTTCCTAGGGCCTGACATGAATCGACTCACTACTCCTACTACAAAGGCAATATATGGACATCTACAAATAATCACACACATCAAGATTCCAATAGCTGAATCAAAATGAACTTTTTCCATATAATGAACCTCATCTTCTGTCATAGGTTTATGCACCATGGATAACCTAATGTGTCTGATAATATGGCCTTTGACATATTTTCATTCAATCACCCTAAATATCTTAATGATCTTCTAGTTGTATTCTTTCTGGGATAACACTAGAGTAATAGTTTTTTATTCCTTTTTATCCTTATTCCAAATATTTCTTATCTTGGATAAGATCCTTCATTTCAATTATTTTGGAAAACTTACTCTTGATCTCCTTAATCAGTTGAATTTTCAGACTCATGAGAAACATTTCATCAACATAGAGTAATAGTAGAACATATGTCCAATCATTCCAAAACTTCTAATAAAAAAATTATTTTAGTTTCTCCTTATAAAACCTTTTTAATCCATAAAATCATTGAATTATTGGTTCCACTATCTATTTTTATATTTTAATCCATAGGGTTTCTGTTTAAACTAAAAAACAAGGCCCTCTTTATGATGGTTTCCACGCCACTTGGGTAGCTTTATGTAGATCTAGTTCTCCAAATTTCCATAGAAAAAGTTATTATTATCATCTATATACATTAAGTGTAAACCATCATATGCAACAATTCTCAACACTTTCTAGATGGTAGTATTCATAACTACTGATGAAAATATTTTAGAAAAATTGATTCCTTCCTACTATTAGAATCCTTTCACCACCAACCATTCCTTATATCTATTTATTCTAATAGCTTCTTCTTTAAAATGGTATATCAATTTATTATCTAATGATTAGTTCCCTTCCAAAAAAAATTCAACTCCCAAGATCTATTGATCTTCATGGAATTAATCTCTTACTCAATAGATAACTCAAACAACCTCATGTCTCTGAGATTTGTTTCATATTCAATAAATATGAGTTCACTAAAATTCATTAGAGGTAAGAAGTTCATGTTGAACTCGTACTACTATACTAGATATAAGACTCTAAAATATATTCTCAGGGAAGTTTGTGTACTCTACGGTACTTGAATTAACAATTCGTGAACTACGAGTGATCCTGATGCCAATTTCTCTAATACCAGATATTTAACATTGAATTATATAGTTCTGAAACATTATAAAACTTATTTTATTGGTCTAATTAATGATTCATTCATGCTGATATCTTATATCACCGGTACTTGTGAATTTCCAGTTCTTTCATCCAGACCTGCTTGTACTTTAGTAGGTTATCTTTATCCCTCAACTTCTATTTCAACCAAGTTTCTATATTTCCATATGATATTTTCATTGAATATTAAAACACAAATTTTAATTATATTTTATTGATCATCATTTTATAGTTTATAGCCTAATTATTCATTTTCATTGCCAATAAGATAAAAAAGTCTTTGGAATTTTTCTATAACTTATCTCTGTCTTTTTCACCCACTAGATAATAATCAATTAAACCAAATATTTTAAGATGAGATATTTTTAGTAACATAATAAATCATATATCCTTTAGTAGACTCTATTCCATGGATTAGGCTATAATTCTATTGACTAAGTATACTATCATGTTAATTTCTTCTACACAAATGGCCTTGGGAATTACAGAGTTCCTACACATGTATATATCCTTCTCTACTAAAGTTTGGTTCATCATTTCTAATACTCCAATATATTGGGGAGTTTTGGGAACTATTATCTTGATCCTTATTCACTTATTCTACAATAAGTTCTAGATATTTGTACTATTCTATTCCCTATAATTAGTGCATCGAAGGCATTTCAATTTTTGAACACTTTCCAATTCCACGATGGATTTACACTGTACAAAAGTACTGAAAACATCATATTTATTTTTAAGAAATAAAAAAAATACATTTATCATTTATTATTTAAAAAATGTGACGAAGTAACATGATCCTCCATTATATTTTACTGAGTTAGGTCCCCAGACACATGTATTAACTAGATTTAGCTTCTGATCTCTGGGATTCTGACCATTCAGGTATAATGAAACCTTATTTTTGTTTCTAAGAAAACATATCTCACCAAATTATATGGATGTGTGAATGAGATTTAGAATACCATTCCTAGATAGAACCTTTATGTAATTCTCATTGAGGTGGATGAGTCTATAATTCTAAACCTCTATATTTTTAGAGGATGAAATTTCAATCATTACCCTTGCACATGAATCTTTTTAAATGTAATGTGTATTATCCTTTACTAATATTTCCACTAACATGGATCCCAAATTCACTATCTAAAAAAATCCATTTTTGAAATTATTTTCAAATACTTCATCATATAAATACCCTACTAAAATTATATTTATATTGAGACCTAGTGTGTTTATTACTCCCTTTAATTGAAGAATACTCTCATTCTATATCTAGATATTTGAATCTCCCTTTCTAACAATTTCTATAGATTATTCATCTTCTAGATAAAATCTATATAAGATTCATGATTTATAATTCATCATAAAAACATGATATTTCATTGAGTGGAAGGATACACTATAGTCAACCACCCATTACTCCATCTGATTTTGAATAGCGAGAGGAAAATTTTCCCCTCCATTCATCAAACAAATAAAATTTGAACTTTAAAAATATATCTTTATAGGGAGTTCCTTGAAATTTATATAATTCCTCTAAATATTTCCCCACTTATAATAATTCCAATAGGTATATACTAGACTAGATTATTTTTCATAACTCTTATCCCTATAATTTTCTTCTAGTTGATGATGATTATTCTGATGAAGTGAGAGTCATCTTTTGTTACTATTCAATTCACCATAATAAGGTTCTTGAACCTCTATTCTCTGGAGCTCTTCATTAAGAATAAAATTTTAGACATTTAAGAGAAGAAAATCAGTATTTCCATTGAAATTAATTATCTCTATAACCATGTCATCCTAAGATTCTAATAAAGATAAATGTTTTAGTATATCCCACACATAATCAGCATAATAAAATTTCATCACTTCGATCTTGCTTTGAATAATATAAAAATAATTCACATATTTTTTCATTTACTATAATTATGATAACATTAAGCTAAAAACATTCCTTATTAGGATCACATTATTTAAGGTTTTTGGTTTTTCATATATTTTTTTCATGATTTTCATTGTCTTAGTTGTAGTCTTCTTCACTTAGAGGTTGAAGGTCATGTTTCATTCCAAAATCATCCTTAACAAGAATGAATCCTACTTTTCCATATTTTTCTATTCACCATTCTCCAAAGTTTTTGTTTAATCTCCACCCAAAGGAAATTTGATATCCTTTTGGATGATACAGTCTTCTACTCTCATCCACTAGAATCCATAGTTAGTGCCATAAAATTTAATAATCCATCCATTGACTTCTTCCATTGTAATATCTTCTAATGATAGTAAATACCAACTGAAAACAATATGATTTTGAGGAAATTAAGAAGATTACCTATGTTTTTGAGTGTGTCAAACCTTTTTCTCTGATACCCTTGTTTAGGATCCCCTAAGTGTAAACTGATGTAACATTGGATGGTTGAACCTTGAATTCACTAAACAATTATATCCACCAGTAGTTCATATTTTTGGAATTCCAACTATTGGTACATCCCACTTAGTCTTGGAGAACATGAATTAGGGATTATCTTACACCCAAATCCTTTCATCCAAGATGAACACATCGCACAATCCAAACCGAAAAGAAAATGTAGATCAATAAGAAAACTAAACTAGACACACAAGATTACTTGGATAAAACTTTCATTCTATGTCCACGATAGAACACTGAAAACTCTTATATTTTCATAAGTACAAGGATGTTAATCACTATAGAAAATTAGTTAGTGATTACACTTCATACAATTTTTAAATATGTAGAGTAAAACTAGACATCTGGTACCACCTTGATTTTATTGAGATAATTAGCTCCTATAAAAGGTTTCACCAGACTCTGAAAATCATGATCACCCAACTATTGACTTTTCCATTCAATTAATACTTCCACCAACTCAACCATCATAGCTGTTATACTATTAAAAAATTTCATTCAGTAAACTTATAACAACATGTATAACCATTTGATGTTTTTGAACTTTTGTTAAACCCATATGCATGTTGAAATTTGATGTTTTTGCTGCTCTGATAAAACTGAACTGGAATTCTCGAGTCTAAAATTTTGATGATTGAATGTATTGAATTAAAGTGGATTCTATATTCCTATAGTAAAGAACATTTTTTAGAGATATCCATGTTAAAATTTATTAACATTTTACCAATTTAGGCATCCTAACTGAGTCTAAGAAACCTCTTCAAACTATATATTTATATCTTCATACCTGGTATGTAGGATTATTTACCCATTTATTTCATTGAGATTCATTTTCCCAACCACATATTTATAGTGTAAAGTAGTGGTATCATTTATGGTTAGAATTATTTAATATATATAAAATATAAAAACACTAGAACAATCCCTTTTATCTTCTTATATACACAATAATCAATTATGTTTTTTAATGAAAAAAACTCTATGATTCCATCACCAAACAAGATATTCCAACTATAATATGCTTTCTTTAATGAATAAATGGGAAATTGTTACTTCCATACCTTATAATACTCATTTATAACTTAAAAAATTTAAATCATATCATACAGACATCCTCCACTAAATTAATTCTAGGTAAATAGGTTTTGACATCGATTTTATATATATCAAAATCCAAAACAGCTATTGTGGAATTAAATAACTGAAGATAATTTATCATTACAATAGGTGAAAATTTTTATCCATATTCAATACCATTAATTTTATTATAACCCTTTTCTAATAGGCAAAATTTTAAGGTAGACACTCTACCATCCATGTCAATATTCCTGTAGAAAACTAACTTACATCCTATGGGTCTCACCCCTTTAGGTGAATCCACCAAGTTCTAAACTTAGTTAGTATTCATGGATTCAATTTTAGATTACATATATTTTAATCATTTCTAAAAAACAAAACTATCAATTCCATCTCAATAAGTATTAGTTGTATCTCCTATGAACATTACTTTGTTTTCATTTCCATGATAAATCCATATCTCTCAAGTTCCTAATGTATCCTACTATAAATTTGAGGTTCTTGTGTAGTTTGAGTTGGTTATTTTTTTCACAACACTATATGGAACTATATAAACCTCCATCATAGGAACACATCCTATTTATTGGTCTTAAATTTATACAAGTTCAAATTTCCTCGCACTAAATCCACATTTGATATATTCCTTCTCAAGGAATATATAAAATCATGTAATAATTAATTATTCACAATGGGGTTGTAGAAAAAATATGGCATATATTCCATTGGATATCCAAAAAATAAGCACTTGTCAGACTTAGAGTCAATTTTTTCAGAATCCAAACATCATATGTATACTTCACAGCCCCAAATCCTCAAATAATACAAATTGGTACATTTCCCATACCATATCACATATTGTTTCATTATGATTTCTTGATATAGAACATGTTTCATCTGGAATACAACATTAACTAGAGAAAACCCCCATAATATATTAAGAAGTCAACATTTAATCATTATTGATCAAAACCTCTTCAATATGGTATGACTCCTCCTCTCAGACACACTATTCTACTATGGTGTTATAGGTGGAGTGAGTTGTGGAACAATTTTACAATATCTCAGGTGATTAGTGAATTTATAACTCAAGTATTGACCACCTTGATCTAATCAAAGAATCTTAATACAGTTTCCTAGTTCATTAGATACTTTTCTATGAAACTCATTGATATTTTCAAAAGTTTCATACTTATCTATTACTAGAAACACATAACCATACAAACTAAATTCATTGATAAAGGTAATAAAGTACCTAAAACCATAACTTATATGTATACTCACTGGTCTATATACATCACTATATATAATATCCAACAGTATACAAGATCATTCTCCTTTTTTATTAAAAAAATTATTGGTCATCTTTCCTAATAAACAAAATTCATAAGTATCAAATGATTTATAATCTAATAGTTCTAACAATACATCTCTACAGAGCCTTTGGATGTATTTATCATTAATATATCTAAGGAAACAATATGAAATGTAGGTGAGATTAAAATCAACTATGATATTTTTATAATCAATGTTATAGATAGTATTATCCAAATATAGAATATACAGAACACTTTCTATATTTCTAATTCCATAAAATATTTCATTATTATATGAAAAAAAACTCTTATACTTGATAGTGAATAAAAATCTCATCGTATTCAAATAATATATAGAAATAAAATTCCTATTTATAGTAATAACATAATAAAAATTCTCTAATTCAATAATTAATCCACTTGGTAAAGTTATATCAAAAGATTTTACTTCCAATGTAGAAAATCCCACTTTATTACTAACATGAAGATCTTCTTCACCCTTTTTCAATTCCCTCGTATATCTGTGTATGTGTTTATCAGCCTAAATGTGTGATGAAAACTCTATATCTAATACCTATTATTTATAGTCGGAAAAATTAATCTATATAATATTCACATTTAGATACACATAATTCATCTCTTTTAAAATAATTTTTGACCTTAGAAGTAAATCTATAATTGTTTAATAGGTTATACCAATATGGGATCTCAAAATGATTATCATGATGTAAGTCATAATCTATAAAATAGATATATCTATGCATGAGTATAATGTTTCATATCATTTCATAATGTACTTTTAATGAAAATACTCTCACACAAAAATGATGACCCAAATATCATAACTATTTAGTGATCCAAGATCCATATTTCAATAAGTAATTATTCCACTTTATAATTCCAATCAACACTTATTTATTTAGATACGTAATCATCCCAATCCCATAAATTATGATTCTTGGGTAGTTTAGTGGGAAACCCTTTACCCAAATCCATCATATGGATAAACTAACCTCTATTCCTTTCATATCCTAACTCATAGGGTTTCCCAGCTAAGTGTCACCCAAAGATCATAGTGGGTTTTGGTAAGCTAACTTTTAATGTTATCCATTTACACCATTCCTTGTATAAGATGATCCATGGGAACCCTGTTATGGAAGAACTTACCAAGCTGGATTAGTTAGGTCTTGGCTTGTTATATTGTGGAATTAATCTCAAACTTATTATTTTAAGGGGGTTTTCTTATAAAAATATCACAAATTTAATATACATCACATTCATATTAAATTCATAACTATTTCATCATAATCAATATTTATTATCTCATGTTTTCTTCTATCATGTGTTCATGCTTCTAATTATTTAGTTTTGGAATCACTATTCCCTCTTCCAAACTAATTTGTTCACAAGACATTAATGTGTAACTCTTTAGACAACCCACAAGTTTTTGTTACTCGCCAAAAAATAGAATCCAAATAAATTTATAATTGTACAAATTCATCTCATGGATTACGTAAATGAACTCTTCATGTGAAGTCTTAGAGTTATATGAGATTGACAATCTCTATATGAGTAAGTTTGGAGCCACGTATACCTAACCCCCACCTTTTTAAAATAAGTTATAATCCTTCGGTCCAATGGGAAGTTTGAACTAAAGTCCCTCTACCCAGGGATACATTACTCAAGAGAGTCCATGATAACTTTAAATCCTAATATACACAAACTATATTTAACAAATATATTCAAGCACATAATTTAATTTAGAAACCTATTTCAAGGTACATAAAAATTAAATCTCGTGTTTATTAAACTTATCATTTAATGTAATCTTAGTAATCTTTTAGGAGCCATTTATCTCCTAAATAAAGCATGCACGGTACTCACAATTAATAAAAATTTAATAAAAACAATATTTAAAGGAGTAAACAAATAAATAAACACATAATTTATTTTCCAAAACATTACATAAAAATATTAACTTTTAATATTTGAATTAGGAATAAAAAATCTCATTTTGTTAATTCAGGCATTTGATTTTATAAAAAATTTATAAATAATAAGCAAATATATCACAATATTAAATTTTAAAAAAATACAAATATTATTTTATGACTCATAATGGGAATTATCATTCATAAATTATGATTGATACAGAATATCAATAGTGTGTATCAAACATATTTTACAATATCAATCCAATCATATGATATGATTACTATCACCACTTACAACTAGTGATATCTTAAATCTCTTATCTTATTATATAATATTGTCTATATTGTTGATATGTTAAAGAGATTTATTTTTTAAAAATAGAGGGACACATCATATTTCATGATATCTCATATCATATCCTATAGTATATTTCAAATGTGCAAGTTTCGTATATATCATACTTTAGGATATATGGCTATTTTATGCTATAATGAATCCAAACAGAAGAATTTAATCATATAATATTTTAAAATATAGATTCAAATTCTTCACAAGAAAACACATTCTTTGAAAACCCAATAAATAAACATGTTGATACGTTTAAGAAAAGGGGTTTAATAGCAATTATGGGTTTAGGTATATCAACTAATAATTAAGAATAGTGAAAAAACCTATGGAAATGCATTTATATTCAAAAAATGTGACTTTAAGAAAATGAATAACATGACTAGTCATATCTAAACTACCTAATAATCCATATTTTCCTCTTATAAACATTCCTGATTGAGAATACCAAAGTGAAAAAAGGATCATGCCTCTAGAGGTGGTAGGCAGGCTAGTGGATCCTTGATTGTATCGAGGTAATTTCAGATCATCTAAGGGGTTCCAGCACCATATTCTCAATAAAAATGGTGATGTGATATTGGAGAGAGTATCATGAAACTATGAATGTATCAAGGTTACTCCAATAAGAGGGATCACATCAATTTTATAGAATCCCCAAAGTTCATTGAAGTTTTGAATTTTCTATTGTATAGAATGTCATCTCATCACACCCATAAGTTACTATTTTTTGGCATATTATTCATTGAACACTTAAATTAGTATGAAAATTCATTAATAAATCATTCAAATTGATTTTTAACCAAATATATACTAAAGGAATATGTGTCAATAAATCATGAACTCCCATCCCATGAAACTCATATCATAAATTCAATTGTAAAATATCATACATGCATATTGTGGAATCACCTGAAATTTTATGATTTAATCAAATCATAATCCATGATATGAATCTCTTTAATTTCATGTATTTTTTTAAAAAAGAAGGAAAGATAATATTAATGAAGAATATCAGCAGCCATACATAAGCAGAGCCATGAAAGGGAAATTGTCTATCCATAGCTGGTTAACATCGAAGGGGCCTGAGGCCGCCAGTTAATGGGATGCATTTTTTCCTTTCCTTTTGGTAAAGGATAAGGTGCAGTAAGAGAATCCTTGGCAAAGAGAGCGGATTATCTTGATGATGAAGCCAAAAGGCTGGATTCCGGCGTCATTGCGGTTAATAGCATTGATCACAGTAAGGAAGTTAGACACAATGATGATATCTGCCCATCCACGTTCCATAGCGAGAGTCATACCTGCAAGGATGGCAGAGGCCTCAGCAACTGTAGCTTCCCAGAGGGCATGATGTGATTCATATTTTTCTGCAATGATCTTCCCGAGATGATTTCGAGCCAGGAGTCCAAGAGCAACAGGCCCATCATTGGGGAGAGAAGAGTCCACGTTAAGCTTAAGACTCCCTTCTGTTGGGGGGTCCAACTAGGGGGATAGGAGGGGGTAACACCTGGCGTAAAGTGTCCTTTGTGGTCCTTCTAGCTCTCTATCCATGAAATGGCTCGTTCAATCAAGAATTCGGGAGGTTTATTAATGTGGTGGAAAACCGAATCATTACGCCAAACCCAAATGATCCAAGCCAAGGTGCAAAGGGAAACAACATTAGATGATGAAAGATAGGAACACCAACGCATCAGAAGATCAAGGAGGTCAGAGGCAATGTCCAGTGAAGCATCCGAAGTCGAACCCCATTTATTCCAAATATCCGTAGCTCCCAGGCAGTGAATGATGGCATGGCAAGGAGTTTCTGGGATATTCGGGCAGAAAGGGTAGGACTCATCACTGGCCATATGTCGATAAACGAGAAGGATCATGGTAGGGAGAGTGCTTGTGCACACCTGCCACCATAATTGGAGAATTTTTTGTGGGACGTTGAGCTTCCAAAGTGCTTTCCATGGTCCCTCATCATGGTCGAGAGAGTGGTTTTCAAGAGCCAGTCTATACCCAGATCTCACCATGTACTCGGTTGAAATATCATTGGTCCAGAAAAGATGGTCGGGGCCTGCATCAGGGACCCAAGGGATGCTCAGAGTAATTCTTTGGTCTTTTTCATTAAACCATTCCTGTATCTTTTCCACAAACCACCCCAAACCCTGGTCTGAAAAGAGGCAGTTGATAGTGGCGTCTTCAAGACCTGGTTGGGCGGGGGATGTGGCCTATATACCATCCCTATCGACAAGCCAAGGATTATTCTAGATGTTGACAGATGATCCATTTCCAATCCTCTAGCCCAGCCCTTTTTCCAAGAGATTTCGGGCCCCCCAAATACTTCTCCAGAGGAAGCTAGGTCGGGGGCCAAGAGAGGAACCAGGGAAGTCCGTGTGGGGAAAGTACTTGGAACAGAGTACCCGCACACAAAGAGATGATGGATGGTTAATAAGGCACCATACTTGCTCGGACAACAGTGCATCATTGAATAGAAGAATATCCCAGAATCTCATCCCTTCCACCGACTTGGGTTTGCAGATTTTCTCCCAGGACAACCAGTGGGGTCTATTCCTTCCATCATTTTTCCCCCAACAGAAGTTGGCAGTATGTGAATGGATCAGATTGATGATGGACACTGGGAGCTTAAACATAGACATAAAGTAGCTGGGGATAGACTGAATGACAGATTTAATGAGGGTTCCTTTTCCAGATTTGGATATTTTTTTGGGGCCCAGCCTTGAATTTTTTTCTTAATTCTGTCCACCAGAGATTCAAAGATTTCTTTTTTAGACCGGCTAATCACCATAGGGAGACCGAGATACTTCTGGTGTTTATCAACCATATAGATTCCTGAATATGCACAAATCACATCTCTCTTGGCAGGAGGCACCCCTGCGCTGAAGGTTATTTCTGATTTGTCGTGATTGATAGATTGTCCAGACGCCCACTCATATTGATGGATCGCATTGACCGTGATTCTAAAGGAGACGGTCGATATGCAGTGCATGAAAATATCTATCCATTTAGTGAAAAAGCCCACTCTCAGCATCACAGCTCTTAGGAACTTCCATTCCACTTTATCATAGGCTTTGGTCATATCTAGTTTCCAGGCCATGGTTCCTCTTTTCACATTGGAGCACGTTTTCATCGAGTGGAAACTATAATGTCTTTTAATTTAGTGCACCAATATATATACCATATGGAGTGTCATAAAAATTTTTATTTATTATACTAGGGGTGCATGTTTCAAATCTAGATTTCCGTATACCTATGATTAGTGAGATACCTATCCCAATAACCCTTATAATTTGATTCCTTTCTTACACAATCCTTGAATATTATCTAATCACGGGGTGGTGGGGTATATTATTGATCATGTCATCAGTTGGATATTAACAAACATATGATTTGTCCTATTGTGTGATGATTATGACATATGGGTTCTAAATTGAGATAGACATGGAAGTATATAGTGATACCTAGATAATACATATTATGTTCTAATCTATTTGTGTGGGGGGTGTTATGTGCTCATCCACTTAAGATGAATGACATGTGACATATTCATCAACTTCATCAATCTATTCTTAAAGAATTAGGAACATATGAGTAGTTATATGCGATTAATATACACCATTACCCGTGGTAACATTATGTCTTAGAAAAAGGGATCGCATGAAAAAACATACTTTCATATGATGTCGATTGTGGACACAAGTATGTAGATACTTTTGTTGGATAAAGATCACTCCAAAACCCTTTTTAACTTGAGTAGAATTAACACTTTACTATAGGAAAATCTTTTATTAAATTTATATATTTTAGAATTCAAAATTTTTTCCAATGCTACAAAGGTTCATGAGGTCACTCTTTAAATTTATGCGAATGAGGATCAAGTTTTTGAAACTTTGAGAGCTACCCAAAAGTGTTTTAGAGGATATCTAAAAGAAATTATGGATGAATTTTCACAATTTATTACACTAATATAACATGCGGTGACAATGATTGGTATATTTTCCAAAAAAGAGTTTTGTATGTGATTTCATGAGTTGTTTCATATAATATGATATAGGGTCAATTTGTATTAAATATATGATAATTTTAGTGCAATTGGTACATTGGTGGATTATGCACTAAAATGAGTATGACCATGATGTAGTCTATGTCATGGTCTATGCTGGAGTGCACCATGGCATGATGAAAGTCACTATGTCATGGTGTATATTTATGGAATAATCCATCCATGATATGATGAATTAATTCCTCCATTATTCTATCCCAACAACTATCATATTTAGTTATTCATCATGTTATGGTGTATTAAAGGAGCTCAAACATTGGATAATTATATTTAATAATTAAATGAACTTTTACGGATTAAACCAAAATGTTTTAGTGGGATGAAACATATATAACATTTATAAAGAATTCATATTTATATTGGTCAAATGTTTGGTGTTCCATGATACATATATAAGTTAGTTTGATTCTATTATGATGAGAATATTAATTTAATTCATCAATCCAATTATCCTTACTCTCTTTCTATCCCACATTTAAATAATGTTCTAGTTGACCTTAATACTGAGATTGATCCTTCTCAAGTATCGATTGATTCCCACAATCTATGGATACCTCTCAAGTAAGGGTTATTTCGACGAATTATAAGTGATCGCGTGTAAATTCTTGTGAAAATATTTGATCAAATGGATCAATTAGTGTAAGATATGTCATTATTATTCTAAATTTGTATTCATTACAAATATATATATATATATATATATATATATTATGGGATTAATGTTCTTTTGGGGTTCTCCATCAACTATGTTTAAAATGTTTGACATTTCCTCTGAAACTGTTTACCTTTGTGATAGTACGAAATGGGTAAAAGATATCTAGTGGGATCCAGTGTGGTGTGAGAGATAATAGATCAAATTATATTAATTCATAGGTATATGATTTAATCTCAAATTAACCATAATACCTATACTGATCATTGACATTGACCTTTTAAAGTTGAGGATTATGATTATGTGTATTTAAAAGTTGTACTCATATTTAGTTATAAACATCTTGCAAAGAAGGTATGTTATTTACATGGTATGTAGGGATTTTTTTAAATCTATGAGATAGCTGGAAAATTTTCATATAAGTTGGAATTTATGTAATGTTATGCAACATTTTATAAATTATTCCAAGTTTTTTAGATGAAGATTTTTTAACCAGACCTGAATCATGTCCTGAGATGTGAGGTATCTTATTTGGAGAATTATTCATATTTTGTAAAGAACCCTATTTGGGTTATGGATTATGAATATAATATTCTTATAGGAAATGGAATTTTATTGGTGCGGGTGGTAAGGTATAATTTGATGATCTAGGAAGATACTTTAAATAGATAAGAGGAGATATATCAGTAATGGTCATATTTTCCATGAATAGTCATTATTAGTCATCACTCTCCCATTATAATGTGATCCAAAAAGGTCATAATAAAAAATCTCAAAAATAACCCATGTAGAATAAAGTAAAGGGGTTTCGTATCAAAATCATGGTGTTTTAAAAAGTGATTACAAAACATGATCAATATGTCATTTATAACCCGCGGAAAGGGAAAGAGGGTTTTATGTCTATCAATTATATAATCAAATAAATAATTTCTAAATATCATTTAATACCCCTGGAAAAGAGTTTTGGTTATTCATATAAATAGAATAAAATAATTTCTTGAGAAAAAAGAGAGATATTTTGAGAAGAAAATACGACCGCATAATGGGTATGAAACATGGTTTTAGAAAACATTAAAAAGAGAGGGGAAAAGGGCCATCAATTCATAAAATAATCTTAATAAAACAAAGGGATGGAATAAAATGGAAATAAGTACATGGTATGGAAATTTGAAATACATACCACATAAAAATATAACTTGAAAGGAAAAGAGAAGTTGAGATTTCCCTTACCTTCAAGAGTGACTCCTACAACTCAAAGATTAGGACCTTGGGGGGGATGACGACACCTTAGGATGACTTTTTAGGAGGTAATACTATTATATATTCATGTTTGATGAATTAGGAATGAAGTTAAATGATGAAATGGGTGGTTATTTATAGAGAAAGTGGGGGATTTTTTAGTTTTGTGTGAATGGATGAAGAGTTGGTTTACACATGAAAATGGGAGAGTGATGACTTGAAACTGATGTAAGAATGATGATTATATTAGTATAATTATTAAAACCCATATCTTGTTGGCCCAACACATAATACCTTATAATATTCCATCCTAAAATTAATTGGTGGCTGGAGCAGTAACCCATCCAATATTATATGTTAGGAAAAACTATATGCAGAAACTGATGTGGGATTTGGGTTTACACTCAAATATCCTCCCCTCAAATCAAATAACACGCATCTAACACACCCTTAAATGATAATACAATTAATCAAAACAAATTTAACCATAATTTTATCATCACTAGGAAATGGAACCTTACCACTAATATGAGGAATACTTTCAACACAAGCCGCCACCATGGATCCACGTGCTTAAATTGAACTGCCATTATCATTGTCAAACTTATTTATAGATATTCCACCCACATTAAACATGGGTATGAAATGGATCTAATACCACTTTATGGGATCATTATTACATCCTATACCTTATAGGACCAACACATAATCCCTTTATGGGTTCCATTATGTAATCCCTACATTTTATTACAAAACATTACATATAATTTTACAAACATATGATCTTTTAAAGTTTAGTATCTTGGAAATAAGGTATATAATACATTAAAACATTAAAAAATTATTCTAATTCACTCTAAAGTCTTAATCATAGGTTCATCCTAAGTTCAATTACTGAATCTCATAACCTGGGGGCATACATCAATGGAAAGGGTGAGCTTAACTCCTAGTAATTAAAAGAAAAGGAAATAGTTTACATGTGATCATGAGAATTATGGATAAAAACTTTAGGAATATCATAAAGGAATGATAAAGAGTCATATAAACATTAATGTTTAGTGTCTTGGAAATAAGGTATATAATTAATGAAAATATTAAAACATTATTCTAATCCACTTTAAATGCTTCATCATAGGTTCGTCCTAAGTTCAATTACTGAATCTTATAAGCTGGGGACATACATCAAAGGAAATGTTGAGCTTAAGTCCTAGTAAGGTAAAGAAAAGGAAACAGTTTACATGTGATCATGAGAATTATGGATAAAAACTTGACGAATATCATAAAAGAATGAAAAAGAGTCATATAATAATAAGAAGAACATGAATCATAATGTATAAATGTGGCTAAAATATTTACTTTATACCTTAATAAGTATATAACCAAGGTTTTTCACTGAGGTGTCATAAAATTTACCAAGGTTATTCACCAATGTATCATAAAACATGTCATCTCTGGAGAATAAATTTTTTTACCCAATGCATTGGAGATATATCGGGGAACACCCTTAATATGTATTAATTAATATGAAACACATATATTATAATAAAAAATATCATAAATAATCTGTGGAAAATAAATAAACGGTTTTCGTATCAAAATCATGGGTGTTTGAAAAAGTGCTTACAAACATGATCAATATGTCATTTATAACCCACAAAAATGGAATGAGGGTTTTATGTATGTAAATTAAATAATGAAATAAATAATTTTTAAATATTGGTTAATACCCCTAGAAAAGAGGTTTGGGCATTCACATAAATAAAATAAAATAAATTCTTGAGAAAAAGAGAGAAATTTTAAGAAGAAAATCTAGTAGCATAACGGGTAAGAAACATAGTTTTAGAAAGAGATGGGAAAAGGGTCACCCATTAATAAAAGAATATTTATACAATAAATGGATAGAATAAAATGGAAAGAATAAAATGTTATGTAAATTTGAAATACATACCATGTAAAAGGAGAACTTGAAAGAAAAAGAGAAGTTGAGATTTCCCTTACCTAGATAAGTAACTCCTAAAACTGGAAGATCAGGACCTTGGGGGATTGAGGACACATTGGGAGGACTCCTTGGGGTGTAATACTATTATATATTCGTTGATAATTAATTTTTAATGAAATTAAATAATGAAATTGGTGGGTATTTATAGCAAAAGTGAGGTATTTTTTTATTAATTTCCTCGGACACCTCAGTAGTGGTATTTGCAAAACCATGGGCTTGGCCATGGTATTTTCCCACAGTATTGGACACATGGTACACATATTAAATTACATAAATTGAAAATAGTCTACCATAATTTTATATTACTCATTATATCATTATGAAATAGTTATTATGTCATTAAACATACTGAAAAACTCAAACAATATTTTGACTATTCAAGGAAAACTAAATTATTTTATAAAATTCTCATAAATTCACCCTAACATAATATAAACATTATGAATTAAAAATGAAAAAAAAAATTCCTAAAAATTATATAAATATGAAAAATTTAACTTTTCACTATAAAAATACTTATTTATTAAAAAAAATAGCAGACAGAAAATGCATAGTAAAATGCAAAGTAAAATTTTCCAAACATGAAAAAATATAAAATTATTTTAACATTTGTAATTCAATAATAGTTTTTTATGATACTATTTAATTATAATAAACATTAATAAAACCTTAGTTTAATATAATAGTTTATATATCTCTGAAAAGTACAATTTTTACCCGAAAAATAAATTTATCAAATACCATCTCAATTTTTAGGAAAAACTATTCTTAAAATGTAAATGATGAAATAATAATTTTATTAAAACAAGGGGATTAAAATTTAAGTAACTAGGGCCTTGAAACAAAACACCTTATAACATCCACATACGACCTAAGCGTAAGGTGTTCAATATAGATAGACTCTTGGGGCGTCTTGGAAAACATATCCCGAGTGGTAATTTTCATTAACTTGAACTTATCCTATAGGAAATTTCATTCAAGCTTAACGTGTTGAAGCATGGTTTGGGATTGGTCAACAGAAAATCACATTCATGCTACCTCCTTCCCAAGCTCCAAAAAATGGGCTTCATATGGAACGATTCTACTAGATGAGGCCATCGACTCTACTTTTTACATTAATTAACCACTATCATTTCTATTTATAATCATTAATCATAACATTAAGAGTATAGTTTCTAATGGTCATATTGTCCAATAGACATATTGACCAATGATCATAATTGACCAAAAATCATATAACGGTTGAAACTTTTTGGACTCCTCGTGTATTAATCAATTTTAATTATGACAAATCCTATTCAGTCTATAAACCTTGTTAACTCTATGTAATCTATCTCACATCAAATGTACAGTTGTTTAATAAAAGCTATCCAAAGATATTAAGTGTTATACACTCAGTTTTATTATTGTACACTATTCTTCATTTAACATTATAATAATTTCTTTGAAAAATGATTAATTCTAATCCATTCTATGAATATCTATACTTAAGTCTGAATACAGATATTTGGAAAATTCTAAGACACCGTGATTCTGCCACCGGTTATTTTTTTCTGGAAAAGTAATGAGACATCGTGAACCAGACTCCATGATCATGAGACATCGTGACCATGAGACACTCTGAACCAGATGTCGTAAACATGAGACACTGTGACCATGAGACACTGTAACCATGAGACACCATGACTATGAGACACTGTGAACGAGACACCGTGAACGAGACACCGTGAACGGGACATTGTGAATTAGACACCATGAACAAGACACCACGAACTAGACACCACGAACAGACACCATGAACGAGACAGTGTGACCAATCGAGACACCGTTTGAAAGAGAAACCATTTACATGACATACTATGACACCATTTCTTAATCTGTTTTGTCATTTTTCAATTTACTCTCTAATGGTCGTATTTGAAGTTTATAAATACACTGACATAATTAATGTTTCTTTATAGACATGTCACATGATAGTATGAGGTACGAGGTGCAGAATACATGAAACCTATCGGCTCCAACACATGCACTCCAAGATAAAAGAGTAGTGAAGCCTAGAAACGAAAGTGATACAAAAGAGAAGCAAGAGTGCATGAGCATGATAACGAAGAACACACTCAGATAATTTTTGAAGAAATAATTGTCACATGCAACTCGATGCTGCTACTGAAGAACACACGAAGCATACATGAATCCTAGAATCAAGAACATCTTCACAATGTCAAACATCATGAAGAACACAAGATGGATCTGTCTGACTTGTGATAATCTGTTTTCCATATGAGGACTTTATTTCTACATCTTCTTCATCTCAGAATTCCAGAGCTACAAAGACTAACACTCGGAGAACTTCTAAAATTATTTCAATATTTCTGCTCTGTTGTGTATCATTTTATTAGACTTTGAGCATTGTGTGTATCTGTATAACAACATACTCTGTCTCCTTCATCAAATTGAAGGATACATGATATCCTTTCTCAAAAATCTTTTTACACTTGTTTATACCCACAGATAAGTGTGGAAGTGGTCCCTGTGTGGCCTGGTATCTTGTAACCACGAAGAACTGTGGAAGTGGTCGAGTGACCTGGATAGTCCTGTGTACTATTGTTAATCCTGATCTAGGGTCTGTATCAAGTTTATTTATTTAAACTACTTGGTGTCAATTGATCACCAATTGGAGTGGATTAGGTCTCGTCTTGAGACTGAACCACTTTCTTTATATCCAATACGATGCTTAATCTAGTCTTCTTTGTTTCACTGATTTACTGTGTAATTCATAAATCACTAAATTCAATTTGATAAATAATCTTGGAAAGAAGTTATAATTGTCTTTCCTTAGTAGAATAGTTTCAAAAGTAATATTAATAACTGATATTACTATTACTGAGAACTAATCAATCTTCTACGAAGTTATTTAAACAGTCAAACTTCCATAATCGTATTACTTTGATTAACTGGGTTGTGTTTAACTTTATTGGGGACACTATTTAAGAATACTTTTAAAATAGAAATTTTTATAGATACTGAATTCACACCCCCCCTCTTGAGTAATCTACTCCGACCAAAAAAACTCTATGGTCGTATTAAAATATACTTACTTAATTATTAATGAGATAAATTTATGTTGTGTAATATAATATAACACAAATTTTCAAGAAACAATTATCATTTGAAAATTTTGGGTTGTTACATTCTTCCCCCATTAAAAAATTTAATCCCTGGAATTTCAACTTGTTCTCTCAGTTGAGAAAGGGTGAGGGTACTTCTTCTTCATTGTTTCTTCTGGTTCCCACATCACTTCTTCATATTCATGGTCCCTCCACAACACTTTAACAAGGTGGGTATTCATGTTATATATAACCTTGCCTATACGGTCCATGATCTCAACTGGCTGCTCCTAAAAAGAGAGGTCATGTTCTTGTTTTACCACATATAGATTCAGTCAATGTAAAGGGTTAGGTGTGTACTTCTTCAAGATAGATATTTTGAAAAAATCATGAACTTGTGCTAGATTTGGAGGAAGTTCAAGTTGATAGGCCACTTCTCCTATGCGATTAAGGATTTCATAGGGGTCCATGTACCTAGGATTGAGCTTCCCTTTCTTCCAAAAATACTTGACTCTCTTACAAGTTGAAATTCAAATGAATATGTGGTCACTAACATAAAACTCCAAGTCCCATAGACTGTTGTCAACATATCTCTTTTGCCGACTTTGAGTAGCCTTTATGTGTTGTTGGATGGCATGAACCTTTTCTGTTATCTCCATCACAAGTTCAATCCCAAGAATCATTCTCTCACTAACTTCATCCCAACAAGTAGGAGTTCTACATCACTTCCTATATTTATCTTCACAGGGCGCTATTTGAAGGCTCAAATTGACGCTATTGTTGTACGAGAACTCAATTAATGGTAGATATTGATCACATACATCTTTAAATTTCATAAATCATGATCTCAACGTGTCCTCAACATGTCCTCATGTTTCTGAATAGTCCTTTCAGATTGGCCATTAGTTTTTGGGTGATAGTTTGTACTAAAATTCAATTCAGTATTCAGATCATGTTGAAGACTTCTCTAGAATTTTTATGTGTACCTTGGATTGTGATAAAAAATGATAGAAAGTGGAACTCCATATAGCCTTACCACTTCCTTTATGTATATCTTGGAGAGTTGGTCAAGAGATAAATTTTACCAAATAGAGATAAAATGGGTAGTCTTGGTGAGATGGTCCACTATAACCCATATCGCATTGTTTCCTTTAGATTTGTTTGTGAGACCAGTGAAAAACTCTATATTGATATTTTCCCCCTTCCATGATGGTATGGGTAGTGGTTGTAATACCCCTTTATGAATTTTTCACTCTGCCTTCACTTGTGACATGCTAGGAACCCTGTAGTGTAGTTAGAAATCTCCCTTTTCATGTTATCCCACAAATAATGATCACGAAGGTCCCTATACATTTTTGTGATTTCAGGACATATAGAGAATGTAGAGCTATGGGCTTCATCCAACAGGTACTTCATTATTTCTGTAATTTATTGAACACATATCCTTGTCTGAAATTTTAGTACACCTTCTTGATCAATATTAAACTCATGAAACATCCAATTCTTTACATTGTCTATCTACTTCTGTTACAATGGATATTCCGTCTAAAATTTCTTGATCTTATATAGTAATTATGGTTGATAAATCATTTGGGATAGGGTTGATGATGTCCCTACCCTTACAATTCCCATGTCCAGGTTTACTAGTTCTTTGATCAAAGGATCTCCTTGAATCCTAATCATTGTTAGCACCATAGCATCTTTCTTACTTAATGCATTAGTGACTTTTTTTCTCTTCCAAGATGATAATGAATTAAAAAATCATAGTCTTTAAGATGTTACAACCATCTCCTCTGTCTCATGTTCAATTCCTTTGGTGTGAAAATATACTTCAAAATTTGATACTGTGTGTATATATCACATTTTTTTCATAAAGATAGTGTCACCATATCTTCAAAGAGAAAACAACCACAGCTAGTTCTAGATCATGTGTATGATAGTTATTCTCATGAGGCTTCAACTATTGAGATGCATAAGAAATCACCTTTTCATTTTGCATGAGGATGCACCCAAGACCTTTAATATATTCATCACTAAAAATAATGAATCCTTATCTGATATAAGGTAGAGTTAACATAGGTGTAGTAACCAATCTCTTATTCATATCTTAGAAACATTCCACACTCTCCTTTTTTCAGATGAACTTGACCCCTTCTCAATTTAACTTGGTTAGTGGACTAGAAATCACGAAAAAATTTCACAATCCCCATATAATATCTTTTTAATCTAAGGAAACTAAGAATCTCAGTTACTAATGTAGCATGAGTTCAATCCTGCACAACCATTGTCTTTACAGGGTCAACAGAGATTCCTTCATTGTTTAAAATTTTCCCCACGAAAGGTACTTGTTGTAACCAAAATTCACACTTTATGAACATTAAAAATAACCAATCCTTCTTCAAAGTTGTTAATATAACCCTTATATGATCCTTATGCGCCTCGTGAATTTTGAAATAAATCTGAATATCATCAATAAAAGCTACCAAAAATTTATCAAGATAGTCCTTAATGAATCTATTCATCAAATACATAAAAATAGCAAGATAATTATCCAATCCAAAGGGAATAATAAAAAACTCATAATTCACATATCTTGGTCAGAACAAAATCCTTGTAATAACTTCTTTCTTCACCCTCAATTGATTATAAACAGATCGAAGATCAATCTTGGAAAATATTTGAGCCCCACAAAGCTGGTCAAATAAATTATCAATTCTTCGAATAGGGTACTTATTCGACACTATGATCCCATTAAGTTCTCTATAATCAATGAATAACCAAATTGATTTGTACATCTTCTTCTGAAAGAGAATATGTTCTCTCCAAGTAGACACACTTGTCTAGATAAACCCCTTATCCAAAAGATCTTGGAGTTGTTTCTTTAATTCCCATATATCCACATTTTCCATTCTATATGGGGTTTTCGATATTCTCTTAGATCTAGGAATAATTTCAATGGATAATTATACCTCTCTTTCTAGGGGAATTTCAGGTAACTCGACAGGAAATATTTCAATTTATTCCTGAATGATGGAGAAATTCTTTATTCGTATACATTCATTTCTTTATTCAACTTCACCAATAATTTACATAAAGAAAGCTATGGGACATTCTTCTAGACAAGTATCACATCAATATATCTCTCCTTTGAAAACAATTATCGGGTTTCCAATCAAGACTATTGATATTTACTTGCTTCTATAGCGATCTTAGTAATTATAGTTTGAGAGCTAGTCTATCTATAGTATATTGTCGAATTACAGCATGAGAATGACTACTAGATTTGTGATGATATTATGCTCACCAAAGTAAATACGAGAGTTTCTATACATGGTTTATTCTTGGATAATCCCTCCATGAGTCTTGACTGATAACTCTACATCTAGATGTTTAGGGATTGATTCTATATTCTTGAAAAATGTGGAGGAAATAAAGTAGTGCCTAGAACCAGAATCAAAAAAAGTACAAGCTAGATTTGAGAGAACAATGAGAGTACCTACCACCACATAATTTGGGGATTCAACATTAGACATAATGATAGAAATTCTCCCTTGTCCTATGTTGATGCTGATGGTGATTCCCTCAACTTACCTTGGATTTGGACAGTGATTAGAAAAGTAGCCACGTTGTCCACACATGAAGGATTAGACTTTAGAAAAATACTACACCATATGCCCTTTATCATTTATGTTGAGAATTTGAGGCTTCACTTCACTACTATAGTTCCAAGTGATATGACCATCTCTTTCACACTTTTAACACTTACCGCTCTCGAGCAGGAATTTCCCCAAATGATTCTTCCCACATTTGTTGCATGTGGAAAGTTTCACTTTCTTTCATCCTCTTCCTTGATCAAAGTTGCTCCACATGTTTGTCTCAAAATATATCTTCTTCTAGTTTTATTTGTGAGACCACTTCATCTCACCGTACTCCAGTTCAACTTTCATAGCACTCTTCATGATCTTCTCATAGTTTTCATAGTCTTGGTTGGAAATATTCTTCCATAGATGTGGTTTTAGTCCACTGAAGAATCTATAAATCTTCCCATTAGGATCCATGACAAAGATAGAGGTGTATCGATAAAGTATTGTGAACTTTATCTCATAGCTTACCACATATTCATTTTCCTTCTATTTTAGCTCTAGGAATTCCTTCTCCATTTTCGTTCACATTGAACGAGGGATTTTTTTTTGAAAAAGGTTCCCTAAACTTGTCCCACTCCATGGCTTCAATCTCTCCTCTTAGAATCATATTTCTGATCAGTTCCCACCACTGATTAGTTTCTCCCCATCAATGGTAAATAGCCAGGGTGAATTTCTCTTGTTCTAAACAACGGAATACAAAAAATATCCTTTTGATAGAGCTTATCCACTATTCATCAATTAATGGGATGATATATCTACTGAAATTTAGTGGTCGTTCACACATAAAGGACTCAACAAAAATTTATTCCCTTCATAGTGAATCTGATCTCTTGGCTTGGTTCAAGTTATTTCTCATAACTCAAGTCAGTTGATTCATCATTCTCATTAAGGTTTCCATTCTGGCATTGATCATAAGGTCATCAATGCCTAATTCATTGTGCTTACTATTTAGGTGGTTTATCCTATTTCCCACCATTTTATAAAAGAAGAAAACCTTAGTTAGAAAAATATTTCATTTAATAATCTTATAGTTCCAAGGGAACTTTTATGTCATATAACATCATTCTTATACATGTTATTCATTAAAAACAACTAAATTTTCTATAAATATTTCTTAATGGTTCATAAAAAGCTTGTGATTAACCAAACATATCCCCTGGGAGTGTCAAACAAAGAGTGCATCAAGGCTCATTGTCGTGTAATGGGTTACATCGAGACAGGCCCATTTCACCTTATAGGAGTTATCACCCCTAGGTACATCTGTACAATAGCTACATCCACTTGTTCATATCCAGATAGGGATTTATTTTTTTGGAAGCCACTTAATTAATATTTCACCAAAATACCAGGAAGTTTTCCTATATTTAAACATTACTCTAGTTTTATTACTAATGTTTTTAAATCCTATTTTCCATATATAACTAAACCATACTTTGATTCCAACTATAGAATCCCAAATTATTATTACATAATTCTACATATCATTTTACAAACAAAGGATCTTTTAAAGTTTAGTGTCTTGTAAATATGGTACATAATACATGAAAACATGAAAACATTATACTAATCCACTTGAAAGGCTTCATCATAGGTTCATCCTAATTATTTCATCTAATAACCTGGGGATATGCATCAAAGGAAAGGGTGAGCTTAATATCTAGTAAGGTAAAGCAAGTGAAATAGTTTACATGTGCTCATGATAATTATCAATAAAAACATGAGTAATATCATAAAGGTATGAGAAATAGGAATATAATAATAATAATAATAAGAATAATAATAACAAAAATCATAACCTAGAAATGTGTCTACAAAATTCACTTTATACATTCATAAACATGTCACCATGGTTTTTCATTGAGATGTCATAAAATTTTCCAAGGTTATTCACCAAGGTATCATAAAAAATGTCATCTCTAGAGATTAAATTCTTTACCCAGTTCATCGGATTGAATCAGGGTGTTCCCTTGATATGTATTAATTAATTTTAACCACATAGATCATAATCAAACATTTCATAAATAACCCATGGATAATAAAATAAATGGGTTTCGTATCAAAATCATGGAGTTTTAAAAACTACTTACCAGTACGATAAATATTTCATTTATAACCCATGGAAATGGAATGAGTATTTTATTTATTTCAATTACATAATAAAATAAATCATTATTAAATATTGGTGAATACACCTATAAAATAGGTTTGGTTATTCACATAAATAAAATAAATTAACTGCTTGAGAAAAAAGAGCGAAATTTTGAGAAGAAAATATGGCAACATAACGGGTATGAAACATGGTTTTAGAAAACATTAAAAAGAGGGGGGAGGGAGGGGGAAGGGCCACCTATTCATAAAATAATCATAATACAATAAGTGATGGAATAAAATTTATATAAAACATGGTATTTAAATTTGAAAGACATGTTACATAAAAAGATAAGATGAAAGAAAAAAAGAGAAGATGAGATTTCCCTTACCTTGAAGAGTGACTCCTAAAACAATAAGATAGGGACATTGGGGTATTGAAGACACATTGGGAGGAATCCTGGGGAGTTAATACTATCATATGTTCATTTAAAATGAATTTTTAATTAAAATAAATGAATAAATGGGTGGGTATTTTATGTAAAAAGTGAGGGGTTTTTTTAATAATTTCTTTGGACACCTTAGTAGTGGTATTTACAAAACTATGGGCTTCACCATGTTAATTTCCCATGGTATTGGCCACATGGGAAACATATTAAATTATCATACTCCATAAGATTCAACCATAATTTTATATTACTCATTACATCATTATGACATAGTTATGATGTCATTAAACATACTGAAAAACTCAAAATGTATTTTTACTATTCACAAAAACTAAAGTATTTTATAAAATTCTCATAAATTCATACTAACATAATATCAATGTTTTTAGTTAAAAAATGACATTTATTTTATCATAAAAATTCTCTAAATATGATACATTTAACTTTTAACTATAAAATACTTATTTATTAAAAATAATAGCGGACAAAAAATGCATAGTAAAATTTTCGACACTTGAAAAAATATAAAATTATTTTATCATTTGTAAAAAAAAAATAGTGTTTTTATGATACTATTTTATTATAATAAAAATAAATAAAACCTGAGTTTAATATGATAAATTATATCTCTATGAAAAGTTTAATTTTTACCTGAAAAATCAATTCATCAAATTCTATCTCAATTTTTAAGAAAAAACTATTCTTAAAATAGAAATTATGAAGTAACAATTTTATTAAAACAAAAGGATTGAATTTTAAGTAACTAGGTCCTCAACAAATAACCCCTTATAACACCCACATATTACCTAAGGGTAAGGTTTTAGATGGTGATAGACTCTTGGGGAAGCTCAGATAACCTCGCCTGAGTGGTAATTTCCACTAACTTGAACTTCTCCAGTAGGCGATTTCGTTCAAGCTTAACGTGTTGAATCTCAGCTTGGGATTTATAAAGAGAGAAGCCTAGAGATTCTACCTCCTTCCCAAGCACTGAAAAATGGGCCTATATGGAACGATTTTACTAGATGAAGCCATCGACTCTTCTTTATTCAATATTTAACCATTATCGTTTCTATTTATAAAAAATAATCATAACATTAAGAGTATAGTTTCCAACGCTCATATTGAAATATACTTTCTTCATTATTAATTACATATTGTTTTTTTTTTGTAATATAATATAACACACATTTTTAAGAAACAATTATCATTCAAAAATTTCAGGTCATTACATTCATCCAAAAACCAACTGGTTATAGGAAGAGTATCCCATCCAATATTATATATAAGATGAAACTCCAGGTGTAAATTGTTGTGGGATTTGGGTTTTCACTCAATAGATACATTTTTGATATCTTTTTACTGATGGATTTAATATATTATGATAAAAAAACAAAGCACATGAAAATTAAGGAAAGAAGGAGTTTTTACTGGATATTTGAGAAATAAGAAGTTTCCATAAGAAAATTAAGGAAACAGGAAATTGAAATTTCATTTTAATAAAAATGATATATTCCTCATATTTATGAAAATGAAAATTTTTAATATAATTTTAAATTTTTATTTGTTTTTAAATGGTGTTTTTATGGATAAAAATTGTTTTGTTGAGTTAAAATTAAATGTTTTGATTTAGAGTTTTTTGGAAAACTGTGAAATTGTAGTTTAAAATACCATGCATAGTTTTGTGTGTTCTTTTTGGAAACTTTTTCATAAATCATATGTTTTTTATATAAATTTTTATTTTAAATTAGCATTATATTTTTATATTTCTCATACATGTAAGTGTATTACAGTCATTGGTAAAATACTACTACGTTTAAAATCACTCACGACATGTGTACTTTAGTTTACATGTAGGCATGATTGACTACAATATATGTTGGGAATTGTTTCCTGTCAATGGTGATATATAGATCGACTTTAGAGATATATTTATGGATTCACTGGCTCGAGGTTTGAGATCATAATTTTGGATAAACATGTGTCCCATTTGGATTAGTTAAATATTTTATTTAACTTATTTTTTTTAAAAAAAGTTTTTCCATGGTTATGTTATGTTTAAAAGGTTATTATTTTAATGGGATTTAACATTATCATGTATCTTTGGGTTTTTGATTCAGAGGTAAAATCTTTTCCCAAGTGGTTTAATTTTCCCTCAATACTTGGTTGTAACCTCTGGATATCGGATAATGAACTAAGACCAGGAAGTATCCCAAATTAGCTCTCGGAAATTCATTATATTGGGTTAGAGAGTTGCATCAGGGGTACCATTAATACCTAAAAAAATAAATAATAATTTATATATCTAAAAAATCCGGACAAATAATATCCTAAAATATACATAGACTGTTAGTTGGAAAAAAAATGTAACACAACCTAAAAAATACCAAAAGAAAACAACAATAACACTAGAAAATAGAAAATTGATAACCCATTCTAAAAAAGAAAACAAAAAATATCCCCAAGTTTATCTTTGGGTGAAACATCCATCACCTTCCATAAAACATTATCCTAACTTCTATCACCAAACCTAAGGAACCATCATGTATTGGCCCCTTTCCTATACTAGTATCACAAGAAACAATCTCTACACACATCCCAATGGGAAATGTGTAGTGTGTAAATACATAGTAAAATGCAGGCGGGCACTTACTAACCCATAAAAACCGACCATATAACCATGTATATGCAATAAAAACACAGTGTAATTGTAACACCATGAGATTTTATAATAAATGTTCTTTTTTAATTTCTTTTATGTCTTATGATTATACGCAACACCAAAGGGAGCTTTCACTACATGCATCCCTGACATGGCTTGCATTACATGCAATCGTGACCTTCCTCGATAGCGTGTGTAGTACGCAATACCGGGTTTCAATAAACAATGATATATTATTATAATATTATGAACTAGATGTTATGAATAGTATTAACTATATTTTAAATTTTATAAATTTATTATTCAGCTTACACATTTTCTAAAACATGGTATGTGAACAAAATAAATTTTTCAGGTAAAATAAGTATTTTTCAAAAAATGCAGTGTTGCCGCCTTTTGATGGCACACCGGCATTAAATCTAGTTTTTGAAAGGTTTATAATTTCAATTTGTAAAAATAAAATTCTTCTTTTGAATCAGGATATAAAAATTTACTTTGGTTAAATTTTTCATATTATTCTGCTAACTTTAATATTTTGATGAATAGTAAAAACACGCTAAATTTTACTTAAAACCACTTTTTTCATCGAGATAATTTATATGGTTAAATTATAATAGTCAATTGTTTTAAAATATAAATATAATATATTTTTAACATTTAATATAATGTATGTTATTACCCTTAATTTTACATTGAATTGATAGGTAAAAATGTTTCAATCTTTGGCATTGTTTTAACTTTTAAAACCCGTTTTCTTAACAACAGGATGAATTTTAAATTAATTACTGCAACTTCTGTGTTTTTTGAATTTTGGAAAATGGATTCCATATTTGAATTGAGTGGGTCCAAATTATGTTAATAGGTTACTTTTAATTTTGTTTTTGATATTATGAATAGTAACTACGGTAATTTTTATTTACTACAAAGGTAAATACGGTAATTAAGGGTAAAAATAAGATTATAAAATTACACAAACACATGTCAAAATTCTATTTGATGGATAAAAGTCGACCCATATCACCTAAGGGTCGTATTAGACTCATTATATGGACTTTTGACCATGAAAATAATTTAATTATTATTAAAACCAAATAAAGTGACAACATGTCACTCTCTTAAATCTTATAAGTATAATAATTTTAATTTAGTGATAAACATCATAAAACTTCGAACATGAATAGTATCCAGAAATATAATAAAATTATCTACATCATGAGAATTTATTTAGAATTTTTAAGGATTAAATAATTGTCATTAATGGTGATACATTAATGATACTGAAATTATTTATTAAGTGAAAAATCAGTAATATAGTTTTATTGAAATAATAATACCCATTAAAAGGCCCGAAAACCTGATCAAAACATATTTTTAATGTATATCTACACCATAATCATCCAATAACCGAATATATGACCGTTTGGAGTCTTATAAAAGTGATTATGACACTTATATTATTTTATGATGTCAAAGTTGTCACCATCATAATTTAATAAATATAACATTTTAAAATTTGGGTGTTTTAGAAGATAAATCCGACTAAATGTATTCTTATGAAAGCTATAAGATTTATCTTCATCCTAGTATTTTAGTTGTAAATTTTATGCAACAAATAAGTATATTTAATAATTATACAAAAATGTTGTTGTAATTATTTTATTAAGAGAAATATCAAATAAATGGTTTTACAAATAGTAAAATAAATATTATACGAACTATTTAATTTTCTCCAATAATTTTATAGATTACTATGACATGTTAGGAAACTATTAAATATTTTATTTCTAATATATCCTCTGTGTGTATTTTATTTAAATTCAAATAAATTAATAGTGTCAAAATAGACACTATTGTTATTTTATAAAAATAACATATTATTAAATTGTTTAAAAATCACAAAAATATTTAAAAATTATAAATTGAAATTTATATAGTCTAAAATGTCATAAAGTATCCAATTATGGAAAATTCACAACACATAAGTGATTATTTAAAACCATTTAAAGTTTACAATTTTATTACCATAAATAAAATTAAATAGATTAAATAAGGATAAATCAAAATGATAAGGTTTAATATAAAATAAAAACATGTCTAAATTTTATTGGTTGATGATATTACAGAACTATATTATCTCATATTCTAATTGAGTCATTTTTGGATGTTTTTATGTGGTGTTTGAATTTATATTAAACTAATATTTTTGAGGATTCCAAAGGTGCCCCTCTCCTCCATTATATAAGGGCACCTCCTCCCTCTCCTCTTTACACAACTTTGAGCCTTCAAGATCGGCCAAACCCTGCCCATTTCCCTTCTAAACTTCCCTAGAAACATACTAGAGGTCCTGGTCTTCTTCAAAAACCAGTTTTAGTATCCTAAGAGGAGGTTTCAAAGAGGCGTGTCAAAGAAGAGGTAATATACTTTACCGATTCTTTCCAATTTATTTCTTCTTATAGTTATTCTTATTTATTTGTTTCATCATAAATTAATAACATCAGTATCAATAATATATTGATATTTTATTATAAATATGAAGCAACCATATTCACCTTCTATCCATCCTATGGAAAACGAAATCACCGCGCATGCGTACGTATGCAATATCGTCTCCACGTCGTGGTGTAATCTGTTTTTCCAGCACCACCTTGCTTGGATGGGTATAATGGTGTAAATAATGACTATATATAGTTATTATAAAATCATACTGATTCTGAGATATTATATCATCCACTCCAGTTCAATTCAATAATTATGGGAACGATATCATCACTCGTGCGTACGTACGGACTACCGTCTCCACGACGCAATGAGATTCATTCTCCATGTTAACCATTCAAAAATACTTATGAAGTATATATAATGAATAATGATGAAATATATGACATGATAAAGTTACTGTATTTATGTATATATATATATATGTCATCTACTTACTTCCATTCAAGTTAATAAGGAAATAAAAACAGCGTTCATGCGTACATACGACCTACCGTCTCCACGAGCGGTGTGTTTAATTTATCTATCTATTATATATATATATATATATACTGAATATATATGATATATAAATCATTTTTTACATTCTGTAAGTACGTAAATAATGATATAAGTAATAATAATATCATGAACAACAAGCCCAAATGCGTACGATAAATAAAATGATTTTAACGAAAACGTTTCTTTAACATTGAATTTACAAAAGAACGGGTAATATAAAGTCATAAGTGAACCATATATGATATCATAACAATGAATATGATTCTGTAATAAGTCAATGACATTATTTAAATCATTATACAGGAGGTTCGGACACATACGAAGCATATCAGACATAAGGTAAGGGATAACTATTCCAGTCTCATTCTTATCCGAGATTGTTTATTCGTAAGTATTTACTGGGGTTATTGTTATCATCAATGTCCATGTTTTATAAAAATTGTTTCATGTATGTTTAATGTCATTTTTACCCATTTTTTAATTTTTCCACATGTTATGAAAGGAATCTTACTTTTTTTGCCACACGAGTAACTTTTTGACTTTTCCGAAAAAAATACGAGGAGAATGTTATGTTTAACTTATACGAGTGAATGAATTTTTATGGTTTCATACCTCCTTATTTTTAAGAAGCTTAATCTACAAGATTTTATGACTATTTTCAACAAAATAATTTTCCTTTCAAATTTCATGGAATTTTGTGAAAAGAAAATGATTTTGAAGAAGAAAGGATATTTTCCTCAAAAATTCATTTCAAGTGTTTTATCAAAACAATTTACCATCTAAGATGAAATTATTTCATATGTGTATGTTTCAGGTATAATTTCTCTATGACTTACATGGTTTCACTTTTCTTATGATGATATATCCATTTATTTTATATGGATTATGTGATGATGGGATGATGTTTATGAAATCCATTTTATTCTTTGGGTTATGATAAATGTTTTAAGTTTGTTTTGTGGAACAGGTAAGAATGATTTCAATATGAGATGGGTGGTACCTATATCTCCCTCCAATGCTTTGGGTAAAGATTTATATCTCATGAGATAGACATGGATGGAATGATAAGTTAATCCGGTTCAGTGATACAGGACTGAAACGAGGAGTGAACTCGATTCAGAAAGGGACTTTTTCCACTAAGATGGTCTTGGCAGTAATGCCTTGGCTAATATGGAAATCATAACAATTTTTTTATGGTTGCCACAGTTACATGATTTATTCCCATGCTATTTTATCAAGATTGATTTTCCATTATGATACATGCCTTACGTACTTCCAAGATTTATGTCTTTGCTCAAGATTTTGATGTTTAAACATTATGTTCATGTTTTTAAGTTCAAATGTATATGGTTTGTTTTATTTTCTCCATGCTTACCCTTACTGAGCATTTGAGCTCACCCTTTAAATGTTTTCTTTTCCTCAGGATTTCAAGAAAGGTTTTAGGTAAGAAAACCAAAAGGAGAAGATCTTTATGGGAGATGTTGAAGATCTTTCACCATGATTAGAGGATTAAGTTCTGAGTTTCCAAAGACACTAAATTATTACGGTCCTTTGGTGTCTATTTATTTTATGTATTAATTATTCTGAAAAAGTAATGTAATGTCTATGTACGTCAAGATTTCGGTCTCTATAGTTGGTATCGGAGGCAAAGGAGGTAGGAATGAGTCCAATCCTTGGGAAATCTAGCGTTGGATGAAGCATGGCTCTCCACCCAAGGGCTTAATGAGGAAATGGATGTCACTGGGGATGGTGGTGTGTCCCACCCAGGGGGTGTAGCCGCCCATGGAGTTCCCTGATAGGTATCAATTATAGTCCACTTGAAGTAATTCTTAACTGCTACAATTGGTATCAGAGGAAAGGTTTAGTTAACCTTTGAAACTACGACACGAAAACTTTAGTGAGATCCCTAGATATATTTCTAAGTATGTCTAGGGATGTCACTAAGGTTAAGTATAAGTATTGGTTATAGTCCTATAATTATGGTAACGATATTATAATTAAACCTACGATGTTAGATATTGAAGGTACTCCCCCTTTATTATGTTGTTTTCCCTAGCATGATTTTTGCCTCTCACACTATTCTTTTTGGGTTTTAGACGATGGCTGGAACCCGAAGGATCCGTATTGATCAATGTAATGGGCAATACAATGATTGTCCTATTGAACAAACCAATGTTATAGGAGATGGAGTGAAAAATCTTATTGCTATACTTATACAAGCTATGAATCATTGTGGAGTTCCAAATGAGCAGAGAAAGGAACAATATTCTATTGAGTCCTTCATGAGGCAACGTCCACCTTCTTTCAGTGCGTCTTCTAATCCAATTGTTGCAGAAAAATGGATCGGTACCATTGAGAAGATATTTTCCATAATTCCTTGTTCAGAACATGAAAAAGTCATTCTAGCCATTTACCGTTTAGAAGGTGAAGTAGACCAGTGGTGGACTCTAATTTAGAATATAAGGCCCCAAGATGAAATTGAATCAATGGAATGGGACGAGTTCAAGAACTTGTTTTTCAATAAGTATTTTCCTCGTATTCTTCGAACAAAGATGGAAAAGGAGTTCCTTGAGCTTAAGAAAAAGGATGATGAATTTTTTGGTATATATGAGGCAAATTTTACAAGGCTTTCAAGGTATGCATCTGGCTTTATCATCCAACCTGAAAGTAAAGTTGATCAATTATTCAATGGCTTAAAACCATGTCCTCGAAGGGCATTATCTATAAGAGACTTCAGTAGCTATGAAAAAATTGTGCATTATGCTATCAAGGTAGAACTGGAATTTGGTGTTACATATCCATCTCAAGGTTTTGACAAGAAATGAAAGATGGAGTTCAAGGAGAAATCTCATAACAATGGTTAAAAGAAGATGAATGTTTCTTTATGCTCAAAGTGTGGAATGAATCATGGTGGAGATTGTATAAAAGGTACTAGAAAATGTTTTATGTGTGGAAAAGAAGTTCATCGAGCAGTTGAGTGTCGAAGAAATGGGAAAAAGGTAGCTAATGATTTGAATAGAGAAAAGACTACAGAGAACTCTCCACCAACAATTCAATGCTTATAGTGCAAGGAAATGGGGCATTATGCTAATCAAAGCCCTAATCCAAGGGTTAATTATGATCAACGTGAGAAAACTCTTACGGAAAAGGATAAAGGGAAGTCACATGCGATCACTATTTGTGATGATGACAATGATGTTGTGGAATGATTAAGTGTTTATGTAATGGGATTTCAAAATAGTATCATGGAATCTCATTTTTGATATCATGTAATTTTGGAATATCTATGTATTGGTTTTCAATAATTATATGGTACTGGTAACCATGAAAAGTGATTGAAAATTTTTTGGAAAGAAGATGATATGTGCATAATGAAGGGATAAAGAGAAAATGAAATGAGCTCATGACTGATATAAGGACAAAGTTATATCACAGTTTGAGTACATAGAAATTTTGGGATTCTGGTATATGTAAAGATTTAACTTTTGATAGAATTCATGTTTTCACTAAGGTTAAATGGGTATTCATTCTTCAAGAGAATACATGACTAAGGTATTCAAATGTTTGGAATGTGACCAAACAACAAGATATATCTTATGATATATGGGGGACAAATGAAGGAATTCAGATGCTCAGTAGATGACATTTCCAGTAATCGGACAGAAGTATTTTCGATAAGCCTAAAGGTTGGAATGGACATCATATAGTATTGTTTAAGGATTGAACTTTTTGTTATGTTATTATAGTATAGTTTTAGAAAAAGGACAAACCGTAGGACGGGCGACTACCCGTCGCGTCGGACAAGGCTGTGGGAATCGAACCCACAACCGAAGTGCGACATGCCTTTATCGCCTACCATTGGCCTACAGGAAGTCCCTATTTAGTAGAAACTAGTTTTATTTTTTATTAAGAGGTATTATAGATTAATTATAAGTCCATTTTTGGAACCATATACGATTAATCTCACCATAATATGGACTTATGTATACAAATTTTGCTAACCTTATGTTTGAGACAGATGGAATGACCTATCGTTCTATCACATGATCTGCTAACACTTCACGAATAACAAATTCAACTTCATTTCTTTAAGATATGAAGTGGAAATTGTTCAAGGAACGAACAACAGTGAGATTGTACCAAAATCATGTAAGTATTTCTTCTATTTCAAATTTATCATCTTTCGGGAAATGATATTGAAAACCAAAAATGTTGTCCTAGTGCTCTTATATCTGATGAATCAGATGGTACCTTAGATCATCACAAATTTATGGCTTTGTTATTATTGGATTTTTCATAGACATGTTCTCTACCACTCTCCATCAGAACTTGATGGTTAGATTTTTCTTCCATATCCATATTTTCACCTATGTTCCCCTATGTGGAAACCCAGTGATTAGTTAATTTGGGTAACCGTTATGTTTCATACTTTAGTTTTTAAAGATAGGTTTTGGTATTACCTTTTTACAATGTGGGTTTCTATTAAAGTAAATTTCAAGTAGTAAACCATTTATTACCCCGATGAATTTCGAGGGTGAAATTCATTTTAAGGGGGGTAAAATGTAACACCATGAGATTTTATGAGAAATATTATTTTTTAATTTCTTTGATGTCTTATTATTATACGTAACACCAAATGGAGCTTTCACTACACGCATCCCTGACTTGGCTTTCATTACACGCAATCGTGACCTTCCTCGATAGCGTGTGTAGTACGCAATACCGGGTTTCACTAAACAATGATAAATTATTATAATATTATGAACCAGCCGTTATGAATAGTATTAACTAAATTTTTAATTTTATAACATTATTATTCATCTTACATATTTTCTAAAACATGGTATGTGAACAAAATAATATTTTCAGGTAAAATAAGTATTTTTCAAAAATGCAGTTTTGCCGCCTTTTGATGGCGCACCCACTTTAACTCTAGTTTTTGACAGGTTTATAATTCCAATTTGACAATATAAAATTCTTATTTGGAATCAGGATATAAAAATTTACTTTGGATAATTTTTTCATATTATTCTGATAACTTTCATATTTTGATGAATAGTAAAAACACGCTAAATTATACTTAAAAAAAACTTTTTTCATCGAGATAATTTATATGGTTAAATTATAATATTCAATTGTTTTAAATTATAAATATAATATATTTTTACCATTTAATATAATGTATTTCATTACCCTTAATTTTACATTGAATTCATAGGTAAAAACATTTCAATCTTTGGCAATGTTTTAACTTTTAAAACCCGTTTTCTTAATAACGGGATGAATTTTAAATTAATTACTGCAACTTCTGTGTTTTGAATTTTGGAAAATGGATTCCATATTTAAATTCAGTGGGTCTAAATTATGTTAATAGGTTACTTTTTTTTTATTTTTTTGATATTATGATTAGTAACTACGGTAATTTTTATTTACTACAAAGGTAAATCGGGTAATTAAGGGTAAAAATAAGATTATAAAAGTACCCTAACACATGCCAAAATTCTATTAGATGGCTAACATTCGACCCATATCACCTAAGGGTCATATTAGATTCATTTTATGGACTTTTGACCATGAAAATAATTTAATTATTATTAAAACCAAAGAAAGTGACAACATGTCACTCTCTAAAATCTTATAAGTATAATAATTTTAATTTAGTGATAAAATTCATAAAACTTCGAACATGAATAGTCTCCAGAAAGCTAATAAAATTATATACATCATGAGAATTTATTTAAAATTTTTAGGGATTAAATAATTGTCATTAATGGTGATACATTAATGATGCAGAAATTATTTATTAAGTGAAAAATCAGTAATATAGTTTTTATTGAAATAATAATACCCATTAAAAGGCCCGCAGCCCTGATCAAAACTTATTGGTAATGTATATCTACACCATAAGCATACAATTACTGAATATATGACTTTTTGGAGTCTTATAAAAGTGATTATGATACTTATATTATTTTATGATGTCAAAGTTGTCACCTTCATAATTTAATAAATAGATCATTTTAAAATTTGGTTGTTTTAGAATATAATCTGACTAAATGTATTCTTATGAAATATATAAGATTTATCTTCATCCTAGTATTTTAGTTTTAATTTTTATGCAACAAATACGTATATTTAATAACTATACAAAAATGTTGTAGTAATTATTTTATTAAGAGAAATATAATATAAATCGTTTTACAAATAGTAAAATAAATATTATATGAACTATTTAATGTTCTCCACTAATTTTCTAGATTACTATGACATGTTAGGAACCTATTAAATATTTTTGTTCGAATATATCATCTGTGTGGATTTTATTTAAATTCAAATAAATGAATAGTGTCAAAATTGACACTATTGTTATTTTATAAAAATGAAATATTATTAAATTGTTTAAAAATCACAAAAATATTTAAAAATTATAAATTGAAATTTATATATTCGAAAGTTTCATAAAGTATCAAATTATGGAAAATTCACAACACATAAGTGATTATTTATAAACATTTAAAATTTAGAATTTTATTACCACAAATAAAATTAAATAGATTAAATAAGGATAAATCAAAATCATAATGTTTAATATACAATCAAAACTTGTCTAAATTTGATTGGTTGATGATATTACAACTATATCACATCTAATCTTCTAATTGAGTCATTTTTGGACTTTTTTATGTGGTGTTTGAATTTATATTAAACTAATATTTTTTAGGATTCCAAAGGTGCCCCTCTCCTCCATTATATAAGGGAACCTCCTCCCTCTCCTCTTTACACAACTTTGAGCCTTAAATCTTGGCCAACCCCTATCCATTTCCCTTATCAACTTAACTAGAAACATACTAGAGGTCTTGGTCTTTTTCAAAAACCAAATTTAGTATCCTAAGAGGAGGTTTCAAAGAGGCGTGTCAGACAAAAGGTAATATACTTTACCGATTCTTTCCAATTTATTTCTTCTTCTACTTCTTCTTCTTTATTTTTTTCATAATAAATTAATAACATCAGTATCAATCATATATTTATAGGTTATTATAAATATGAAACAACCATATTTCACCTTCTATCCATCCTACGGAAAACGAAATCACCGCGCATGCGTACGCACGGAATACCGTCTCCACGCCGTGGTGTAATCTGTTTTTCCAACACCACCTTACTTGGATGGGTATAATGGTGTAACGAATAACTATATATAGTTATTATAACATCATACTGATTCTGAGATATTATATCATCCACTCCAGTTCAATTCAATAACTATGGGAACGATATCATCGCTCGTGCGTACGTAAGGACTACCGTCTCCACGACGCGATGAGATTCATTCTCCATGTTAACCATTCAATAATACTTATAAAGTATATATAATGAATAATAATGAAATATATGACATGATAAAGTTACTGTATTTATGTATATATATATATATATGTCATCTACTTACATCCATTCAAGTTAATAAGGAAAGAAAAATACTTTTCATGCGTACGTACGGCCTACCGTCTCCAAAAGAAGTGTGTTTCATTAATCTATCTATTATATATATATATACTGAATATATATGATATATAAATCATTATTTATATTCTAGAAGTAAGTAAATAATGATATAAGTAATAATAATATCAAGAACAACAAATCCAAACACGTACGATAAATAAAATGATTTTAACAAAAACGTTGCTTTAACATTGAATTTACAAAAGAACGGGTAATATATAGTCATAAGTGAACCATATATCTTATCATAACAATTAATATTATTCTGTAATAAGTAAATGTCATTATTTAAATCATTATACAGGAGGTTCGAATACATATGAATCATATCGGACATAAGGTAAGGGATAACTATTCCAATCTCGTTCTTATCCGAGATTGTTTATTCGTAAGTATTTACTGGGGTTATTATCATCATCCATGTCCATGTTTTATAGAAATGTTTTCATGTATGTTTAATGTCCTTTTTACCCATTTTTGAATTTTACCACATGTTATGAAAGGAATATTACTTTTGTTTACCACACGAGTAACTTTTTGACTTTTCTGACAAAAGTACGAGGAGAATGTTCTGTTTAACTTATACGGGTGAATGGATTTTTATGGTTTCATAACTCCTTATTTTCAAGAAGCTTAATATACAAGATTTTATGTCTATTTTCAACAAAATAATTTTCTTTTAAAATTTCGTGGAATTTTGTGAAAAGAAAATGATTTTGAAGAAGAAAGGATATTTTCTTCAAGAATTCATTTCAAGTGTTTTATCAAAACCATTTTCCATCTAAGATGACATTATTTCATATGTGTATATTTCAAGTATAATGTATCTATGATTTACATGGTTTCACTTTTCTTATGATGAAACATCCATTTGTATTATATGGATTATGTGATGATGGGATGATGTTTAAAAAACCCATTTTATTCTTTGGGTTATGATGAATGTTTTAAGTTTGTTTTGTGGCACAAGTAAGAATGATTTCAATATGAGATGGGTGGGACCTATATCTCCCTCCAATGCATTGGGTAAAGATTTATATCTCATGAGATAGACATGGCTGGAATAGTAAGTTAATCTGGTTCAGTGATACAGGACTGGAACGAGGAGTGAACTCGATTCAGAAAGGGACTTTGTCCACTAAGATGGTCTTGGCAGCAATGCCTTGGCTACTATGGAAATCATAAAAATTGCTGAATGGTTTCCACAATTACATGATTTATACCCATGCTATTTTATGAAGATTGATGTTCCATTATGATAAATTCCTTACGTTATGTCTTTGCTCAAGATTTTTATGTTTAAAAATTATGTTCATGTTTTTAAGTTCAAATGTATATGGTTTGTTTTATTTTCTCCATGCTTACCCTTACTAAGCATTTGAGCTCACCCTTTATATGTTTTATTTTCCCAAGGATTTCAAGAAAGTTTTTAGGCAAGAAAACCAAAAGGGGGAGATCTTTATTGGATATGTTGAAGATCTTTAACCATGATTTTGAGGATTACGTTCCGAGTTTCCAAAGACACTAAACTATTACGGTCCTTTGGTGTCTATTTTTGTTATGTATTAAGTATTCCGCAAAAGTAATGTAATGTCTATGTACGTCGAGATTTGGGTCTCTACAGTTTGTATCAGAGGAAAAGGAGGTAGGAATGAATCCAATCCTTGGGAACTCTCACATGTGAGCGTTGGACGAAGCATGGATCTCCGCCCAAGGGCTTCATGAGGAAATGGCTGCCACTGGGAATGGTGGTGTGTCCCGCCCAGGGGGTGTAGCCGCACATGTAGTGCCCTGATAGGTATCAATTATTGTCCAATGGAATTAATTCTAGAACGCTACAGTTGGTATTAGAGGAAAGGTTTAGTTAACCTTTGGAAACTAGGACACGAAAACTTTTGTGAGATCCCTAAAGATATTTCTATGGTATGTCTAGGGATGTCCCTAAGGTTAAATATAATTATAGGTTATAGTCTTAGAATTACGGTGAAGATATTAAAATTAAACCTACGATGTTAGATATTGAAGGTACTCCCCCTTTATTATGTTGTTTTCCCTAGCATGATTTTTGCCTCTCACACTATTCTTTTTGGGTTTTAGATGATGGCTGGAACCTAAAGGAACCATGTTGATCAATGTAATGGACAATGAAATGATTGTCCTCTTGAAAAAACCAATTTTATGGGATATGGAGGGCAAAATCATATTTCTATACTTACACAAGCTATGAATCATTCTGGACTTCCTAATGAGCAGATAAGGGAACAATATTCTATTGAGTCCTTCATGAGGCAACGTCTACCTTCTTTCAGTGGGTCTTTTAATCCACTTGTTGCTGAAAAATGGATCGGTACCATTCAAAAGATATTTTCCATACTTCGATGTTCAGAACATGAAAAATTCATTCTGTCCATTTACCGTTTAGAAGGTGAAGCAGACCTGTGGTGGATTCTAATTAAGAATACAAGGCCCCAAGATAAAATTGAATCAATGGAATGGGTAGAGTTTAAGAACTTGTTTTTCAATTAGTATTTTCCACGTATTCTTCGAAAAAAGATGGAAAAGGAGTTCCTTGAGCTTAAGCAAAAGGATGATGAATCTATTGGTATATACGAGTCCAATTTTACAAGGCTTCCAAGGTATGCATCTGGCTTTATCATCCAACCTGAAAGTAAAGTTGATCGATTAATCAGTGGATTAAAACCAAGTCTTCGAAGGGAATTAGCTATAAGAGACTTTAGTAGCTATGAAGAAATTGTGTGTTGTGCTATCAAGGTAGAACTGGAATTTGGTGTTACATATCCATCTCAAGGTTTTGACAAGAAACGAAAGATGGAGTTCAAGGAGAAATCTCATAACAATGTTGAAAAGAAGATGAATGTTTCATTATGATCAAAGTGTAGAAAGAAGCATGGTTGAGATTGTCTAAAAGGTACTAGAAAATGTTTTAAGTGTGGAAAAGAAGGTCATCAAGCACTTGAGTGTCGAATTAATGGAAAAAAGGTAGCTAATTATATGAATATAGAAAATGCTACAAGGAACACTCCAGAAACACTTCAATGCTTCAAGTGCAAGGAAATGGGGCATTATGCTAATCAATTCCCTAATCCAAGGGTTAATGGTGATCAATGTGAGAAACATCTTAAGGAAAAGGATAAAGGGAAGTAACATGCGATCACTATTTGTGATGATGAAAATGATTTTGTGGAATGATTAAGTGTTTATGTAATGGGATTTCAAAATAGTATCATGGAATCTCATTTATGATATCATGTAATTTTGGAATATCTATGTATTGGTTTTCAATAATTAAATGGTACCGGTAACCATGAAAAGTGATTGAAATATTTTCGGAAAGAAGATGATATGCGCATAATGAAGGGATAAAGAGAAAATGAAATGAGCTCATGACTGATATATGGACAAAGTTATATCATGGTTTGAGTATATAGAAATTTTGGGATTCTGGTATGTGGAAAGAGTTAACTTTTGACATCATTCATGTTTTCACTAAGGTTCAATGGGTTTTTATTCTTCAAGAGAATACATGACTAAGGTATTCAAATGTTTATAATGTGACCAAAAAAAAGATATATCTTATGATATATGGGGGACAAATGAAGGAATTCAGATGCTCGGTAGATGACATTTCTAGTAATTGGACAGAAGTATTTTCGATAAGCCTAAAGGTTGGAATGCACATCATATAGTATTGTTTATGGATAGAAATTTTTGTTAGGTTATTATAGTATAGTTTTAGAAAAAGTAAAACCCATAGGACGGGCAACAAGCCATCACGTTGGACAAGGCTGTGGTAATCGAACCCACAACTGAAGTATGACATGCCTTTATCGCCTACCACTGGCCTACAGGAGGTCCCTGGTTAGTAGAAACTAGTTTTATTTTTTATTAAGCGGTATGATAGATGATGTATAAGTCCATTTTTGGAACTATATACGATTAATCTCACCATAATATGGACTTATGTATACAAATTTTTCTAACCTTATGTTTGAGACAGATGGAATGACCTATCGTTCTATCACATGATCTGCTAACACTTCACGAATAACAAATTCAACTTCATTTCTTTAAGAGATGAAGTGGAAATTGTTCAAGGCACGAACAACAGTGAGATTGTACCAAAATCAAGTAAGTATTTCTTCTATTTCAAATTTTTCATCTTTAGGGAAATGATATTGAAAACAAAAAATGTTGTCCTAGTGCTCTTATATCTAATGAATCAGATGGTACCTTAGATCATCACAAATTTATGGCTTTGTGATTATTGGCTTTTTCATAGCCATGTTCTCTACCACTCTCCATCAGAACTTGATGGTTAGATTTTTCTTTGATATCCATATTTTCACCTATGTTCTCCTATGTGGAAACCCAGTGATTAGTTAATTTGGGTAACCGTTACGTTTCATACTTTAGTTTTCAAACATAGGTTTTGGTATTCCCTTTTTATGATGTGGGTTTCAATTAAAGAAAATTTCAAGTAGAAAACCATTTATAACACTGACGAATTTCGAGGGTGAAATTCATTTTAAGGGGGGTAGAATGAAACACCATGAGATTTTATGAGAAATTTTTTTTTTAATTTCTTTGATGTCTTATTATTATACACAGCACCAAAGGGAGCTTTCACTATACGCATCCCTGACTTGGCTTGCATTACACGCAATCGCGACCTTCCTCGATAGCGTGTGTAGTACCCAATACCGGGTTTCACTAAACAATGATATATTATTATAATATTATGAACTAGCCTTTATGAATATTATTAACTAAATTTTTAATTTTATAACATTATTATTCATATTACACATTTTCCAAAACATGGTATGTGAAAAAAATAAATTTTTCATATAAAATAAGTATTTTTCAAAAAATGCAGTTTTGCCACCTTTTGATGGTGCACCCACTTTAAATATTGTTTTTGATAGGTTTATAAGTTCAATTTGAAAAAATAATATTCTTCTTCAGAATCAGGATATAAAAATTTACTTTGGATAATTTTTTCATATTATTCTGATAACTTTCATATTTTGATGAATAGTAAAAACGGGCTAAATTTTACTTAAAAACAACTTTTTTCATCGAATAATTTATATGGTTTAATTATAACAGTAAATTCATTTAAAGTATAAATAGAATATATTTTTTCCATTTAATATAATTTATTTTATTACCCTTAATTTTACATTGAATTCATAGGTAAAAACATTTCAATCTTTGGCAATGTTTTAACTTTTAAAACTCGTTTTCTTAAAAATGGGATGAATTTTAAATTAATTACTGCAACTTCTATGTTTTGAATTTTGGAAAATGGATTCCATATTTAAATTCAGTGGGTCCAAATTATGTTAATATGTTACTTTTATTTTTATTTTTTTGATATTATGAATAGAAACTACGGTAATTTTTATTTACTACAAAGGTAAATCGGGTAATTAAGGGTACAAATAAGATTACAAAATTACCATAACACATTCCAAAAATTTATTGGATGGATAAAAGGCGACCCATATCACCTTAGGGTCAGATTAGATTAAATTGATGGACTTTTGACCCTGAAAATAATTTAATTATTATTAAAACCAAAGAAAGTGACAACATGTCACTCTCTTAAATCTTATAAGTATAATAATTTTAATTTAGTGATAAATTTAATAAAACTTCGAACATGAATAGTCTCCAAAAATCTAATAAAATTATATACATCATGAGAATTTATTTAGAATTTTTAGGGATTAAATAATTGTCATTAATGGTGATACATTAATGATGCAGAAATTATTTATTAAGTAAAAAATCAGTAATATAGTTTTTATTGAAATAATAATACCCATTAAAAGGCCCAAAAACCTGATAAAAACTTATTTTTAATGTATATTTACACCATAAGAATCCAATGACCGAATATATGACCGTTTGGAGTCTTATAAAAGTGATTATGACACTTATATTATTTTATGATGTCAAAGTTGTCACATTCATAATTTAATAAATATAAAACTTTAAAATTTGGGTGTTTTAGAAGTTAAATCCTACTAAATGTATTCTTATGTAAGATATAAGATTTATCTTCATCCTAGTATTTTATTTTTAATTTTTATGCAACAAATAAGTATATTTAATAACTATAAACAAATGTTATAGTAATTATTATATTAAGAGAAATATCAAATAAATGGTTTTACAAATAGTAAAATAAATATTATATGAACTATTTATTGTGCTTCACTAATTTTCATGATTACTATGACATGTTAGGAACGTATTAAATATTTTAGTTCGAATATATCCTCTGTGTGGATTTTATTTAAATTCAAATAAATGAATTGTGTCAAAATTGACACTATTGTTATTTTATAATAATAACATATTATTAAATTGTTTAAAAATCACAAAAATATTTAAAAATTATAAATTGAAATTTATATAGTATAAAATTTTATAAAGTATCCAATTATGGAAAATTCACAACACATAAGTTAATATTTATAACCATTTAGAATTTATAATTTTATTACCACAAATAAAATTAAATAGATTAAATAAGGATAAATCAAAATGATAAGGTTTAATATAAAATCAAAACATGTTTAAATTTGACTTGTTGATGATATTACAACCCTATATCATCTAATATTCAAATTGAGTCATTTTTGGATGTTTTTATGAGGGGTTTGAATTTATATGAAACTAATATTTTTGAGGATTCCAAAGGTGCCCCTCTCCTCCCTTATTTAAGGGCACCTCCTCCCTCTCCTCTTTACACAAATTTGAGCCTTCAAGCCCGGCCAAACCCTGACCATTTCCCTTCTAAACTTCCCTATAAACATACTAGAGGTCCTGGTATTCTTCAAAAACCAATTTTAGTATCCTAAGAGGAGGTTTCAAAGAGGCGTGTCAAAGAAGAGGTAATATACTTTACCGATTCTTTCCAATTTATTTCTTCTTCTACTTATTCTTATTTATTTTTTTCATCATAAGTTAATAACATAAGTATTAATAATATATTAATATGTTATTATAAATATGAAACAACCATATATTACCTTCTATCCATCCTACGGAAAACGAAATCACCACGCGTGCGTACGTACGGAATAACGTCTCCATGTCGTGGTGTAATCTGTTTTTCCAACACCACCTTACTTGGATGGGTATAATGGTGTAAAGAATAACTATATATAGTTATTATAACATCATAATGATTCTTATATCTTATATCATCCACTCCAATTTAATTTAATAATTATGGGAATGATATCATCGCTCATGCGTACGTACGGACTACCGTCTCCACGACGCGATGAGATTCATTCTCCATGTTAACTATTCAAGAATACTTATGAAGTATATATAATGAATAATAATGAAATATATGAAATGATAAAGCTAATGAATTTATGTGTATATATATATATATGTCATCTACTTACTTCTATTCAAGTTAATAAGGAAAGAAAAATAGCGTTAATGCATATGTACGGCCTACCGTCTCCATGAGCGGTTTGTTTCATTTATCTATCTATTATATATATATATATATATACTGAATATATATGATATATAAATAATTTTTTACATTCTGGAAGTAAGTAAATAATGATATAAGTAATAATAATATCAAGAACAACAAGTCCAAACATGTACGATAAATAAAATGATTTTAACGAAAACATTGCTTTAACATGGAATTTACAAAAGAACGGGTAATATAAAGTCAAAAGTGAACAATATATGATATCATAACAGTGAATATGATTCTGTAATAAGTCAATTACATTATTTAAATCATTATACAGGAGGTTCAGATACATACGAATCATATCAGACATAAGGTAAGGGATAACTATTCTAATATCATTCTTATCCGAGATTGTTTATTCGTAAGTATTTAATGGGGTTATTGTTATCATCCATGTACATGTTTTCTAGAAATGGTTTCATGTATTTTTAATTTCCTTTTTACCCATTTTTTAATTTTACCACATTTTATGAAAGGAATCTTACTTTTGTTTACCACACGAGTAACTTTTTGACTCTTTCGACAAAAGTACGAGGAGAATGTTATGTTTAACTTATACGAGTGAATGGATTTTTACGGTTTCATAACTCCTTATTTTCAAGAATATTAATCTAAAATATTTTATGACTAATTTCATCAAAATAGTTTTCTTTTAAAATTTCATGGAATTTTGTGAAAAGAAAATGATTTTGAAGAAGAAAGGATATTTTCCTCAAGAATTCATTTCAAGTGTTTTATCAAAACCATTTTCCATCTAAGATGACATTATTTCATATGTGTATGTTTCAAGTATAATGTCCCTATGATTTACATGGTTTCACTTTTCTTATGATGAAATATCCATTTGTTTTATATGGATTATGTGATGATGAGATGATGTTTATAAAACCCATTTTATTCTTTGGGTTATGATGAATGTTTTAAGTTTGTTTTGTGGAACAAGTAAGAATTATTTCAATATGAGATGGGTGGGACCTATATCTCCCTCCAATGCATTGGGTAAAGATTTATATCTCATGAGATAGACATGGCTGGAATGGTAATTTAATCCAGTTCAGTGATACAGGACTGGAATGAGGAGTGAACTCGATTCAGAAAGGGATTGTGTCCACTAAGATGGTCTTGGCAGCAATGTCTTGGCTACTATGGAAATCATAAAAAGTGATGAATGGTTTCCACAATTACATATTTTATTACCATGCTATTTTATCAATATTGATGTTCTATTATGATAAATGCCTTACGTACTTCAAAGATTTATGTCATTGCTCAAGATTTTGATGTTTAAACACTATGTTTATGTTTTTAAGTTCAAATGTATATGGTTTGTTTTATTTTCTCCATGCTTACCCTTAATGAGAATTTGATCTCACCCTTTATATGTTTTCTTTTCCCCAGGATTTCAAGAAAGGTTTTAGGTAAGAAAACCAAAAGGGGAAGTTCTTTATGGGAGATTTTGGAGATCTTTCACCATGATTAGAGGATTACGTTCCAAGTTTCCAAAGACACTAAAATATTACGGTCCTTTGGTGTCTATTTTTGTTATGTATTAAGTATTCCGCAAAAGTAATGTAATGTCTATGTACGTCAAGCTTTGGGTCTCTACAGTAATAACGAAATTAATATATAGCTATAATAAATATATTATATAAGTTCTAAAAATAAATATACTAATTTATTAAGGATTTTTTTAAAAATTATAGAAAAACCATAATGAGATTGAACCATACATACTTCAAGGAATGATCAAAATACATGTTGGTTGAAAATGAACCTAATAATCAATGGAAAATATTGAAGAACTAATAATGTACCAAAGTCACATCCATACAAGGAATTGGATAAACTAATCTTGTTCTTGGATTAACACTCATGTTGGGTAAGGTGAAAGAATAAAAAAATCCATATACACCCATGTATAAATCTACAATCAACAGCATCAATGACATTAGGTATCCACACACAATTTATAACAATATGCATGCCCTCCAAACATATTAAAATAAAAAAATATCACACACACACATAGACAATCATACACATAAACACACACACACAAATATATATATATAATTATTCTATCTAGGATGAAAGGTTTTAAAATTCCATTAAAATAATTTATATCTATTAGGCCAATACCATAACAAATATTGGTATGTATAATTACAATGTATAAATATTAGCATAGTAATAATAACCCAATTAATTCTAAAACATGTTAAAACTATGTTTTGTAGAAAAAATATTTAGAGTAAGAACCCAATTTTGGTTGAATATTAATTTTCCCCCATGAAATTATCCACTCCTATACTATGATAATATGTGAGAGTGGCGGGGTCCCTTCCAATTAATTAGTTTAATCCTAACCTAAAAGATAAAATGTGACATAAACCACCACCAAATAAATTCTAGAAATGTAAAATATCAATATTTGGTTTTTTTAATATGAGACCTAGGATATTAAATATTACCATAATATTTATAAAACATAATCCATATATAACCTTAGAGTTAAATTGTATCATTAATATTGGAGGACGCCATCATATCCACAATATTATTAGAAACCTAAGAGGGATGGAATTTAAATATTTTAATATTTCATATTGTAGATATAGAATATGGAAGATGGGATTAAATTCCTACCTTCTCTCCACTAAGGGAGAGATCATATTATAACTTGCAGGATGAATGGATCAACCATGGAGAATGAAACCCCTTGGAGAAAGATAGAAAGGATATGAGAGAACATGGGAGTAGTTTCCTGGTCTTGAATATCAAAAAATTGTTGTTAAAAATATTTATTAAGGAAATCATGATTATTTAAAATAATCAAAATACCTTAGTTTTAAAAAAACCTTTTTTAAAAAACTAACCCATTACACCCTTGATATGGTTACCCAAACCAACCTATTTAATGGATTGAAGGGTTTCTTCAATCACCAAGGGCTAGAAACAAGTTTTAGGGAATCAAAATACACTCGTTGGGAATGATTTCATGTAGATAAATAATATTTAACATGAAGTGGATTTATACCAAAATTATGGAATGGAACCTCTATACATTGGGAATTCATGCATCAATATAATAATAAATTTCAAAAGTAATATAATCCAAAAAAGACATAGTTAAAAATAAACATCTACCTCAAAGATAAGTATAATAAAAATTGAGATATAAATCTAGATACATGAAACACTAACCTGGACGATACAAAGGCAATCCAAAACACAAAAAATAAACAAAAAATATCAAGAAACTATCTTCACATTACCCATGGTCACCATCCATAACAACTTCTCCTATAGAAATCAAGAGATAGGGAATTCCACATGCTATAGATTCTCAAAAATCCTAAACAAGAACCTTAAAATCCACTTAGTTTACAAAAATAGAGTGGTGTAAGTTGATTATTAGACATGTATTTTCTTTTACAAAATATTCCAATAACACTGGTTAGAAATAGAATATTTAAAAATTATTTTTTATTCTGCTTAAATAAAACAAGCTCACAAAAATTTCATAAATCCTATTTTGAAAACCCAATGATACTTTAAAACAATATAATTTTCCTTCCTTTTAAAACCCTTTTTCAAAATAAACATTCCAGAATCAGTTTAAAATCATCTCTATAAAATGGATATAGAAACAACCTAACACATCTAAATAAAACATCAACTTGGAAATAACATAAAACTGCATGATACATAAATAAGACTCTATAATAAAATAAGGATAATGAAATAATAAACTAGAAGAAAGTATCCATAAAGAACTACCAAATATAGGATACATCTAAAAAATCATATAAGAGACATAGATAAATGGAATATAACGTCCTAGAAAAATAATGGAAAGAGTGAAGAAAAATCATAATATAATATAGACATAGAGGAGTGAAAATAAAATATGTATAATGATGGGAAACTACCAAACACACAATGAGATAATCCTGGACATAATTGGGTGGAATCATCTTCTATCCTAAATGATTATGTTCCTATATAATATCTACTCAACTTTATCTAACTAGCATAACTAATTTCAATCCCCTAGTAGGGGTCATAATACAGAACTTGGGGATACAAGTCCATCTCATCAAGAAAAGTGTATAAATCATCAAGAAATCCATCATTATATTGACTATATTCCCCATAATAAAAATAATATATGGTGAGGAAGGATGTTGGACATATTAAACACACATTAATAATTGACCAAAAAGGAAAATAGTTCCTATAACATACCTAAACCCACCCTCTTACACTATTCAAACTAAATTCCCCACTTAAATCCGCATAAACATCAACAAAAATTACATTAAAATCTCATATTAAAATAGGTTTCATGGATCTTAGTCTTGTGTGTATCTTTGTTCAAGAAAAAACCTTTATATAAGGTTCCAATTTGGCCTTTTATTTGAAAAGTAATGATATTTTTTCAAAAACATTAATTAAAACCCATTTTGAAATCAATTACATTTATAAATACCATTTCATGGAACCAAAAATTCCTTAAGGAATCATTTAATAAAATCTAAATATAAATCCCATTCAAAAAAACATTTCAAATCCAGTGTCATATTAAAAACCTCCTTTGATTTATTGAAAACATGTTTCAGTTAAAACACCCTTTAAAACCAACAATGTCAATAAACCATAAAAAAACCAAGTAATAATATCACCAAAAAATTAAACAAACACAATAAACATGAATATCAATAATAAATATAATAATGTGATCAAAACAGATGTTAAAGTTCATATAATATAAATTAACAAACCATAACCCCTCAAGACTCAGGATTTTTCCAGGTAAAATCAATAAATCTTTTGAAAAACCCCTTTTCAATTAGCAATCCCATTAACAATTCATCTTGGTCACTTATATTAATCCATAGCATGCATAATTTTTAAGGAAACCCATTTTTTCAATCCACAAACAAAACATGTAATTTTAATAAATAGTAAATTCATGGAAACACCAAAATAGGTTAAGCTTAGATGATGAAAACCCTTCAAATATAAAGAGATAAAAGTATGTGTAGGATTATACAAAACCTAGGAATAAAAACCTTAAATAATTGGAACTAAATAACACCTATGCTTTTCCAACACCACCCCAAGGAAATAGAAAGGGTTAAAAAGTGAAAAAGGAAACGAGGAGAGAAAATAGGGGCCAAAACATAAAGGATCTGTTGAGGATCAAAGGAAATAATCTAAATCCCATGGGAAAATAAGGGAGAGGTCATACCAGGGATCACCTCATTTGGTGTTGAATAAATGTGGATGGGGAACCCTATGGGGTTAAAATTGAGTAAAAAACCAAAAATTCAAAAAAAAAAGTTCTAGTTGGGTCGCATGGTTTGCCTACATAGTTTACTAAATCATACACCAATTGTGTATCCCTCCATAAACACTCATGAAATAAATCACATGGTTTGGCTTAATATTTGAATAATCATGAAATAACTATGTGAACCACTCAACTAAAAACTATAGAGACTCTTGCACTGTCATTGTATGGTTTATCCTAATCCTGAAAATGGAAATATTCTTGAATTTTGTTTAAAAAATCAAATAAATTGACCCAGAACTCAATGTCAAGAAAGAAATAATAAATAAATTAAATAATAAAGAATATAAAAGTTAGGTTGTGACACATTTTGGTTCCAAAATAGTACTTGGGGGGAAACATTGTCCACCCAGTGGCCACCGAGTACCTATTTTAGTCCATTGGGTACCCATTTCTAGGATTGATGGTTTTTCAATCCACCCTAGATACTACAAGGTACCCATTACTGAGTCTTTGAGAACATGATTCCACTACTATAAGAAAACTTTATTACCCCTCCATTTTTTATCCATTATTATTCCATAATCATACAAAATCCATCTTCATCAGTTTAATAGATGAAAACAGAAAACTAGGGGAAAATAATGACACAAATGACATGGGGAATTGAATTTTATACAAGTAGGGATCCATGAACTAGTTTAATAGAAAATTTCACTTCTTGATTTGGAAAATATCCAAGAAACTGTTCTGGGTGGATATCCATAAATTCTATAATAATTGATATTATAAAAACCCACATTTTAGTATTAATTCCCCATATATGAGTTTTATTTATTTAATAACTTGTTCCACACAATAACCCGAGCTAAAACAAAGAATATTTTATTTCATTAAGGTAATATATTTCAGAATAACGGAGATAAAAATTATTATTATAAGAATAAAATATATAACATAATTATGAAATATAACGACCCCAAACATGATGTACATGGAAATTAAATTACTTTTGCGGAATACTTAATACATAACAAAAACCAACACTCAAGGACCGTAATAGTTTAGTGTCTTTGGAAACTCGGAACATAATCTTCTAATCATGGTGAAAGATCTTCAACATCTCCCATAAAGATCTTCCCCTTTTATTTTCTTACCTAAAACCTTTCTTTATATACTGGGGAAAAGAAAACATATAAAAGGTGAGACCAAATTCTCAGTAAGTGTAAGCATGAAAAAAATAAAACAAACCATGTAAATTTGAACTTAAAAACATGAACATAATGTTTAAACATCAAAATCTTGTGCTATGACATAAAACATGTAAGTACGTAAAGCATAGATCATAATGGAACATAAATCATGATAAAATATAATGGGAATAAAACATGTAATTGTGGTAAACCATTATTCACATGGTGTGATTTCCATAGTAGCCAAGGAATTACTGCCAGGACCATCATAGTCGACAAAGTCCATTACTGAACCGGGTTTACTTGTCGTTCCAGCCCTGTATTACTAAACTGGAATCACTTGTTGTTCCAGACATGTCTATCTCATGAGATATAAATTTTTACCCAATGCATTAGAGAGATATATAGGTCCCACCCATCTCATATTGAAATCATTCTTACGTGTTCCACAAAACAATCATAAATCATTGATCATAACCCAAAGAATAAAATGGGTTTCATAAACATCATCCCATCATAACATTATCCATATAAAACAAATGGATATCATTTATTCATAAGAAACATCGAACCATGAACATAATAGAAATATTATACTTGAAACATAAACATATTAAATAATTTCATCTTAGATGGAAAATTGTTTTGATAAAACACTTGAAATGAATTCCTGAGAAAAATATCCTTTCTTCATCGAAAAAATTTTCTTTTCACAAAATTCCATGAAATTTTAAAATAAAATAATTATGTTGAAAATATCAATGACATCTTTTAGAGGAATATTCATGAAAATAAAGTGTTATGAAACCGTAAAAATCCATTCATGCCGTATAAGTTAAAAAAAAATTCTCCGTGTACTTTTGCCGGAAAAGTCAAAAAAGTTCCTCGTATGGTACACAAAAGAAAGATTTCATTCATACCATTTTGTAAAAGTCAAAATGGGTAAAAAGGAATTTAAAAATACATGAAAAAACTTTTATAAAACATGGACATGGATGATAAATATAACCCCCAATAAATACTTATGAATAAACAATCTCGGTTAAAAATGAGATTGCGAGATTTTCCCTTACCTTATGTCCAATTTCTTCCGTATGTGTCCAATAATCTTTTATTGTGGATTTAAACATATTATTAACTTGTAAAAAACCATAATAATATTTATGATATCAAATTTGATTCACTTATGACTTTATATTATCCATTCATTAGTCAATTCCATGTTAATGCATCTTTTTGGGTAAAATCATTTCATTTGTCGTACGTATTTTGACTTGTAATTATTAATATTATTAAATAGATCATGATTACTTACTTTAAGAATTTAAAACATGATTTATATATAATATATATTCATAATAAAAATATATATAATAGATCGATAAATTGAACGAAATACACCGTTCATGGAGACGGTAGACCGTACGTACGAATGAACGCTGTTTTCGTTTCCTTATTAAATTGAATTGATGTAAGGAAATAACATATACATAAATCCAATATCATTATTATGTCATATATCTCATTATTGTTCATTATATACACTTTATAATCATTCTTCAAATGTTAACATGGAAAATGAATCTCATCGCGTCGTGGAGACTGTAATCCGTACGTACGCGCGAGTGATGATATCATTCCCATATTTATTTAATGGAATTAGGGTGGATGATATAATATCTTAGAATCAGTATGCTTTTATAATAATCATATATAGTTATTCTTTACACCATTATACCCATCCAAGTAAGGTAATGGTGGAAAAACAGATTTCACCACGGCGTGGAGACGGTATTCCGTACGTACGCACGCGTGGTGATTTCGTTTTACGTAGGATGGATAAAAGGTGAAATAGGGCTGTTTCATATTTGTAAAAACATATCAGTATATAATTAATACTTATTTTATTACTTTATAATGAAACAACTAAAGAAGAGGAAGTAAAAGAAGAAAGAAACTTGAAAGAGTCGGTAGAAGAGATTACCTCTTCCTCGACGCACCTCCTTTAAACATCCTCTTAGGGCACTAAAATTGGTCTTTGAAGAAGACCATGACCTCTAGAATATTTCTAGGGAAGTTGAGAAGTGAAATGTGCAGGGGTTGGCCGAGCTTGAAGGGTCAAAATGTTGTGAGGAGGAGAGGGAGGAGGTTCCCTTTTATAAGGGAGGAGAGGGGCACCTTTGGAAATCTATGAAATATTAATTTATAATAAATTCAAAACCAAATTAAAAACTTCCAAAATTACTCAAATTAGAATATTAGATGATATAGGGTTGTAATATCATCAAAAAATAAAATTTAGACATGTTGGGAGTTTATTTTAAACATTATCAACTTGATTAATACTTATTTAATCTATTTAATTCTATTTGTGGTAATAATATTCTAAATTTTAAATCATTATAAATAATAACTTATATGTTGTGAATTGTAAATAATTGTATAATTTATAAAATTTTGGACCATATAAATTTTAATTTATAATTTTTTTAAATATTTTTGTTATTTTTAAACAATTTTATAATATGTTATTTTTATAAAATAATAATAGTGTCAATTTTGACACTATTCATTTATTTGAATTTAAATAATATCCAAACAGAAGATATGTTTGAAATAAAAGATTTAATAGTTTCATAACATTTCATAGTTATCTAGAAAATTCGTGAAGTACATTAAATATTTCATATAATATTTATTTTAATACTTTTAAAACCGTTTATTTGAAATTTCAATCAATAAAATAATTTTAACATCACTATTGTGTCATAATTAATGATAATTATTTAATCCCTAAAAATTATAAATAAATTCACATGATGTAGATATTTTATTATATTTCTTTAGAATATTCATTTTCTATGTTTTATGTAGTTTATCACTAAATTAATATTATTACACTTATAAGATTTAAGAGAGTGACATATTATTGCTTTCTTTAGTTTTAATAATAATTACATCATTTTCAAGGTCAAAGGTCCATGAAATGAATCTATTCTGACTCTTAGGTGATATGGTTCTAATTTTATTCATCAAATAGAATTTTGGTAAGTGTTAGGGTAATTTTACAATCTTATTTTTACCCTTAATTACCTGATTTACCATTAACTGTAGTAAATAAAAATTACCATAGTTACTATTCATAATATATAAAAAAGGAACTTATTAAAATAATTTGGAATCATTGAATCCAAATATGGAATCATTTTTCAAAATTAAAAACACATAATTTTCAGTAATTAATTTGAAATTAATCCCATTGTTAAGCAAATGGGTTTTAAAAGTTAAAACATTGCTAAAGATTGAAATGTTTTTACCTATGAATTCTATGTAAAATAAATGATAATGACATAAATTATATTAAATGGTAAAAATATATTCTATTTATACTTTAACACCATTCAATAATATATTTTAACCATATAAATTATTTTTATGAAAAAAGTTGTTTTCAATTAAAAATTAGCGCATTTTTACTATTCATCAAAATATAAAAGTTATCAGAAAAGTATCAAAAATTTATCCAAGGTAAATTTTTATATCCTGATTCCAAAGAATAATTTTATTTTGTCAAATTTAACTTATAAACATATCAAAAACTATATTTAAAGTGGGTGCACCATCAAAAGCCAACAAAACTACAATTTTTGAAAAATACATATTTTACCTGAAAATGTTATTTTGTTCTCATACCATGTTCTATAAAATGTGTAACATGAATTATAATGTCATAAAATTCAAAATTTAGATACTAATATTCATAACGGATAGTTCATAATAATATTATAACAATATATCGTCGTTTAGTGAAAGTCGGTATTGCGTACAACACACGCTATTGAGGAAGGTCGTGATTGTGTGTAATGCAAGCCATGTCAGGGTTTCGTGTAGTACAAGACTCCTTTGTTGTTGCATATAATAGAATCCAACCATATTTAATTTATATATTTAATATATATATATATACACTCAAAGTTGCGTAGAATAACTACTATCAAACGAACTTGAAATTGTGTGTAACACGATCCAAGAATAGTGTTCCATATACTGGAAGCTAATACGGTGTTGCGTATAGTGCAAGATAATCTTGGTGTAGCTTAAAACAGAAGATATGAAAGAAATTAAAAAGAATATATCTTATAAAATCTCTAGGTGTTACATTCTACCCCCCTTAAAATGAATTTCGCCCTCAAAATTCGTCGGGGTTATAAATGGTTTATTACATGAAATTTTATTTCATAGAAACCCACATCATAAAAAGGAATACTAAAACTTAATTTTAAAAAGAAAATTTAGAAACGTAATGGTCACCCAAAGTTACTCAGCACTGGGTTTCCGCATAGGAGAATATAGGTGAAAATATAGATATGGAGGAGAAACCTAACCGTCATGTTTAGATGAAGAGTGGTAGAGAACATGGATATGAAAAGGCCAAAAATCACAAAGCCATAAATTTGTGATGATCTAAGTTACCATCTGATTCATCAGATATGAGAGTACTGAGACAACATTTTTGGTTTCCAAGATCATGTCCCTAAAGTTGATGAATTATTGCATTAAAAGAAATACTTACTTGATTTTGGTACAATCTCACCGTTGCTCGTTCCTTGAACAATTTTCACTTCATCTCTTAAAGAAATGAAGTTGAATTTGTCTTCCCTGGAGTGTTAGCAAATCATTCGATAGAATGATAGGTTATTCCATCTATCTCAAACGTAAGGTTAGTAAAAGTTATATACATAGTTTCATATTATGGTGAGATTAATCTTATATGGTTCCAAAAATGGACTTATACTTCATCTAACATTCTTCTAAATAAAATAAAACTAGTTTCTACTAACCAGGGACTTCCTGTAGGCCAGTGGTAGGCGATAAAGGCCTGTCGCACTTCGGTTGTGGGTTCGATTGGCATAACCTTGTCCGACGCGATGGGTTTTCGTCCATCCAGCTGGTTTTCCTTTTTTTAAAACTTCACCATTATAATATTCCAATAATAATATCAAAAAAAGGTTCTAGTCTTAAACAATACTATCTGATGTCCAACATAATCCATTCCAATCTTTAGACTTATCTAAAATACATCTATCCAATCTCATATTATAAAGAAAACGATTACTATAAAGGTCACATAACAAGAACATTAATACCATAATTTATCCCAGATATATCTTGTTGATCATGTGAATACCTTAATCATGTATTCTATTGAAACATAAATTACCATAGAACCTTAGTTAAAACATGAATGTTGTCAAAAGGTAACTCTTTCCACATACCAAAATCCCAAAAATTCTATATACTCAAACCATGATACCACTTTGTCCTTATATCAGTCATGAGCTCATGAATACTATCACACATATTATTTTCTCCATATCCTTTCATCATGGGCATATAATCTTCTTTCCAAAAACATATGAATAACCTTTCATGGTTACGTGTACCATTCAACATTTACTTTCAAATACTTTAGGAAAAAAAATAGTGTAACAATCCTTATATGTTTCTTTATTCCATAGTACCATTAAATTACCTATACAACATTACTCTTCATAGACATACAATAATTCCACTACCTTCTTAAAACATTGACTGAGATTCATCACTTTATTCCTCAACACTTCTTTCATCTCATATATCATTTGTAGTCTCTTCATCATCAAAAACATAAATACTACCCATAAAACCATGCTGATTATCTTCATGATATTTTCCCGTAGGGAATTGGATTTCATAATGCCCGTACATACCACATTTAAAACATATAACCGTTGTTGATGTCCTAAAAATACCATTATCCTTATCCATTGTGTTAACTAAAACTTTTCCTTTGCAATTACAAGATTTTTGTCCTTCTTTTCCACACCCAAACATCTTCCAGTTCCTTTGAAACACTCTCCTTGATGCCTCTTCCCACATTACTTACATGAGGGAAATTGAACTTTCTTTCCTCTATGATCATCATGAAACTCCATTTTTCTCTTATTAGCTGAGTCAGGAATCTTACCAAAGTAGAGATTATTGATCATATTATGAGATTTCTGATTAGGCATAATAACGATGTTTCACCTTCCAAATTCCATTTCATTTGGTAGCTCATGAATAATATCATTCCATTGTCCATCACATTCTTCATTAACATGAATCTTCATGTTTCCAGCCATTTTCTAAAACCCAAAAAGAATAGTGTGAGAGGCAAAAATCATACTAAGAAAACAACATAATCAAGGGGGGTACCTTCAATATCTAACATCTTAGGTTTAATTCTAAGATCGTTACCGTAATTCTTGGACTATAACCTATACTTATACTTAACCTTAGGGACATCCCTAGACATACCTTAGAAATATCTCTAGGGATCTCACTAAAGTTTTTGCATCCTAGTTTCTAAAGGTTAACTAATCCTTTCCTCTAATACTAATTATAACGACCCCAAACTTGACGTACATGGACATTAAATTACTTTTGCAGAATACTTAATACATAACAAAAACTAACATTCAAGGACCGTAATAGTTTAGTGTCTTTGGAAACTCGGAACATAATATTCTAATCATGGGGAAAGATCTTCAACATCTCCCATAAAGATCTTCCCCTTTTGTTTTCTTACCTAAAACCTTTCTTTATATCTTGGGGAAAATAAAACATATAAAGTGTGAGCTCAAATTCTAATTAAGGGTATGCATGGAGAAAATAAAACAAACCATGTACATTTGAACATAAAAACATTAACATAATGTTTAAACATCAAAATCTTGAGCAATGACATAAAAAATGGCAGTACGTAAGGAATAAATCATAATGAAACATCAATAATGTTAAAATAGCATGGGAAGAAAACATGTAATTGTGGAAAACCATTAATCACATGGTACGATTTCCATAGTAGCCAAGGCGTTACTACCAAGACCATCTTAGTGGAAAAAGTCCATTATTGAACTGGGTTTACTTGTTGTTCCAGCCCTGTATTACTGAACCGGATTCACTTGTCATTCCAGCCATATCTATCTCCTGAGATATAAATCTTTACCCAATTCATTGGAGGGAGATATAGGTCCCACCCATCTCATATTGAAATCATTCTTATGTGTGCCACAAAACAATCATAAATCATTCATCATAACCCAAAAATAAAATCGGTTTCATAAACATCATCCCATCATAACATTGTCCGTATAAAACAAATGGATATCATTTATTCATAAGAAAAATTGAACCATGAACATAATATAGATATTATACTTGAAACATAAACATATTAAATAATTTCATCTTAGATGGAAAATAGTTTTGATAAAACACTTGAAATGAATTCCTTAGGAAAATATCCTTTCTTCTTCGAAAACATTTTCTTTTCACAAAATTCCATGCAATTTTAAAAGAAAATAATTCTGTTGAAAACATTCATTAAATATTGTAGAGTAATCTTCATGAAAATAAGGCGTTATGAAACCTTAAAAATCCATTCATGCTGTATAAGTTAAAAAAACATTCTCCTCGTACTTTTTCCAGAAAAGTCAAAAAGTTCCTCGTATGGTACACAAAAGAAAGATTCCTTTAATACCATGGGGTAAAAGTCAAAATGGTTAAAACTTACTTTAAACATAGATGAAAACATTTTTATAAAACTTGGACATGGATGTTAAATATAACCCCCAGTAAATACTTATGAATAAACAATCCCGGTTAAAAATGAGATTGCGAGATTTTCCATTACCTTATGTTCAATTTAATCTGTATGTGTCCAAGACTCATATATGGTGGGTTTTAACATATTATTAACTTTTAATAGAACCATAATAATATTTATGATATCATATATGATTCACTTATGACTTTATAATATTTGTTCATTTTTCAATTCCATGTTAATGCATCTTTTTGGGTAAAATCATTTCATTGGTCATACGTGTTTTGACTTGTAATTATTTATATGATTACTTAGATCATGATTACTTTCTTACAAAATGTAAAACATGATTTATATATAATATATATTCAGAATATAAATATATATATATAATAGATCGATAAATGGAATGAAATACACGGTTCATGGAGACGGTAGACCGCACGTACGCATGAATACTGTTTTAGTTTCCTTATTAAATTGAATTGATGTAACTAAATAACATATAAATAAATGCAGTATCATTATTATGTCATATATCTCATTATTATTCATTATATATACTTTATAATCATTCTTTAATTGTTAACATGGAAAATGAATCACATCGCGTCGTGGAGACGGTAATCCGTACGTACGCACGAGCGATGATATCGTTCCCATATTTATTGAATGGAATTGGAGTGGATGATATAATATCCTAGAATCATTATGATGTTATAATAATCATATATTGTTATTCTGTACACCATTATACCCATCCAAGTAAGGTGGTGGTGGAAAAATAGATTTCACCACGGCGTGGAGATGGTATTCCGTACGTACGAACGCGTGGTGATTTCGTTTTTCGTAGGATGGATAGAAGTTGAAATAGGGTTGTTTCATATTTATAATAACATATAAGTATATAATTAATACATATGTAATTACTTTATAATTAAACAACTAAAGAAGATGAAGTATAAGAAAAAAGAAACTTGAAAGAGTTGGTAGAAGAGATTACCTCTTCCTCGACGCACCTCCTTTAAACTTCCTCTTAAGGCTCTAAAATTGGTCTTTGAAGAAGACCAGGACCTCTAGTATTCTTCTAGGGAAGTTTAGAAGGGGAATTGGCAGGTGTTTTCTGAGCTTGAAGCCTCAAAATGTTGTGAGGAGGAGAGGGAGGAGGTGTCCTTTTATAAGGGAGGAGAGGGACACCTTTGGAAATCTAAAAAATATTAATTTATAATAAATTCAAACCCCACTTAAAAACTTCAAAAATTACTCAAATTCAAATATTATATGATATAGGATTGTAATATCATCAACCAATAAAATTTAGACATGTTGGAATTTATTTTAAACATTATCAACTTGATTTATCATTATTTAATCTATTTAATTTTATTTGTTGTAATAATATTCTAAACTTTAAATCATTATAAATAATTACTTATATGTTGTTAATTGTCCATAAATGTATAATTTATGAAATTTTAGACCATATAAATTTTAATTTATAATGTTTTAAATATTTTTGTGATTTTTAAACAATTTTATAATATGTTCTTTCTATAAAATAACAATAGTGTCAATTTTAACACTATTCATTTATTTGAATTTAAATAAAATACACAGAGAATATATGTTATAACTAAAAGATTTAATAGGTTCATAACATGTCATATTTATCTAAAAAATTCGTGGAGCACATTAAATATTTCATATAATATTTATTTTAATATTTTTAAAACCATTTATTTGATATTTCAATCAGTAAAATAATTTCAACATCACTATTGTGTCATCATTAATGATCATTATTTAATCCCTCAAAATTATAAATAAATTTAAATGATGTAGATAATTTTATTAAATTTCTAGAGACAATTCATGTTTGAAGTTTAATGAATTTTATCACTAAATTAAAGTTATTACACTTATAAGATTTAAGAGAGTGACAAATTGTCACTTTTTTAGTTTTAATAATAATTACATCATTTTCTTGGTCAAAGGTCCATGAAATGAATCTATTACGACCCTTATGTGATATGGGTCGACTTTTATTCATCCAATAGAATTTTGACAAGTGTTAGGGTAATTTTAAAATCTTATTTTTACCCTTAATTACCCGATTTACCTTTAACTGTAGTAGATAAAAATTACCGTAGTTTCTATTCATAATATCAAAAGAAATAAAAGTAACTTATTAACATAATTTGAACCCAATGAATCCAAATATTGAATGAATTTTTAAAAATTCAAAACACATAATTTTAAAGTAATTAATTTAAAATTAATCCCGTTGTTAAGCAAACGGGTTTTAAAAGTTAAAACATTGCCAAGGATTAAAATGTTTTTACCTATGAATTCAATGTAAAATAAATGATAATGACATAAATTATATTAAATGGTAAGAATATATTATATTTATACTTTAAAACCATTCAATAATATATTTTAACCATATAAATTATTTTTATGAAAAAAATTGTTTTCAATTAAAAATTAGCATATTTTTACTATTCATCAAAATATGAAAGTTATCATAAAACTATAAAAAATTTATCCAATGTAATTTTTTTTATCCTGATTCTAAATAATAATTTTATTTTGTCAAATTGAACTTATAAACATGTCAAAAACTAGATATAAAGTGGGTGCGCCATCAAAAGGCAGCAAAACTGCAATTTTTTAAAAATACATATTTTACCCGAAAAGATTATTTTGTTCTCATACCATGTTCTATAAAATGTGTAAGATGAATTATAATGTCATAAAATTAAAAATTTAGATACTAATATTCATAATGTATTGTTCATAATAATATTATAACAATATATCATTGTTTAGTGAAAGACAGTATTGCGTACAACACACGCTATCGAGGAAGGTCGTGATTGCGTGTAATGCAATCAAATTTAGGGTTGTGTGTAGAGTAAGACTCATTTTTTGTTTCTTATAATAGAATCCAACCATATTTCATTTATATATTTAATATATATATATATATATATACTCAAAATTGCGTAGAATAACTACTATCAAATGAACTTGAAATTGTGTGTAACACGATCCAAGAATAGTGTTGCATATACTGGAAGCTAATACGTTGTTGTGTATAGCGCAAGATAATCTTGGTGTAGTGTACAACAGAAGATATGAAAGAAATTAAAAATAATATATCTTATAAAATCTCGAGGTGTTACAAGAAAACTATAATGGGATAATAAACATAGGAAAATAAAAATTACTATAAGATTGAATTATTATTCCTCAAGGCCTCCTGTGAAAGTCACAATACCAAGTATCAAAATATATGGAATATAAAACATTGTAAATATGATAGAAATTTTGAGAAATAAATGTATAAGTATTACTAATGTTCTTTAAATTTATATTTAAGGTTTTATATAGTGATGGAAAACTACAATGTGACTGATATATGGTTTTTAAAATTACATATAGTTGTTGGGTATATATATAGTTGATGAGTATTTTAAAATTATTATAATTAACATATAACCCATTTATAGAATTGAAATAATTATTGTATGTAATTTATTTAAAATTTATTATAAAAAATTAAAATCTATTAAATAATTAAAGAATGAAAAAAACAATATGTCATTCGTTACTTAAAAAAATGTAATCTTTTTAGAAAAATTATTTTGTTAAGTATTGTCCATATTTATTTAAGAGTAAAATTTAAAATATTTAGATTTTAAATTTAATAAAATAGATTTCATTTTTTGTTATTAGGATGCTAATATTAGGTTAGAGGGTCAATTTCATTTTTCTAAAAATATAATTTATTTGGGTGAATAGTGAAATAGATTTGTAAATAGTAAATATAGTAAAATATCATAAATATTTTATATGATACATAAAATAATAAAAATACCTAAAAATTTTAACAATTGAGGGAATCGGGATCCACCTTTTTATTTTCCATTTATGAGCCACATTCCACGAAAAATGAAATTCCTTAACCATTATAGAAAGGTTATATATAAATATGTTACTAAATCTAATATATAAAAGGGAACCTACTTTATCCATTCATAACCACACTTCTAGTTTGGTTTCTAAAGAACCCCATGGATTTGTGGCTTGGTTTGAGAAATATTGAGGATTAGATGGTTCTTAGTGTGTATGAGTTGTTATATTTACTGAAAACTGTATCTAAGGAACTCATATGTATAAACAATCTTGATCTGGTTTTTATGATGATAAATATCATGGAAGGAAGTTTCATGATGTAGGCACGTGATTTTCAGATGGGTTGGTGGTCAGTTGAAGTGATACTATTTTAGTCTGAGTGATTTCTAAATCCACATTTTCGGTTTCATGAATTGAAGATTCATATAGACATTTCTTCTACATAGACAATTTGGTGGTGTGGAATTCATGTAAGCATTTCATTTAGTCATTTCCACTATGTAGGAAAATCTTGTAATCGATTCATCCACATAGCCATTTTTTGAATTCTCATATCCATTTTCTGAGAATGACATATCCAGTTAGAGATGTAAGTGAATTCATATACACATAGATGATTCACATATAAAAAATTTGAAACATAGCCTATTTCTGTTGAGAACCACATATCTGATTGATATGTAGAGTATCAATCTTCATGTAGTTGATTCTGATTTCTCTTTATGAATGGTTTTGTTTTTTTTCAAGTTTTTAGAATTGAAATATTTTGGTGAGAATTTATTATCAAGATGCTTGAATGGTTTTTAATTCTTCCATAATAATTAGATTCATTTTTCAACCCATTATTCCATCATGTTTTAAAGGATCTTTTAATGTTTCTTAAGGAGTTTTAAATAGTGATTTTAATATCCTATAAATATTTTTTGATACATGATGCAGATACAGTCTTTTCCAGTTGTCTCAAATATCTTGGTGCGATAAATAAAATATGGAGATCATGGAGTGTGATCTCTGTGAAGTAATATAATAGAGTTAATATATATCATGGGGTTTTCCCCTATATATTAAGAGTAAAATTTAAATCCTATTAATGAAAAATGGAGAGATGATAGTGAGAGACATAGAAAAATAGAGGTGAGTCTGATGCAATTGTTTTTTTCTTCACTAATCAACTTATGATGAAACATACATCTATAGAAGTTTTAATTTGAGCCTAAGAATATTTTTTCAATGCTTTCATAACTACACTATGGGTGATACTTCCATTAATATCTTGGAGGATCAAGAAGTGAATCTTTATTCTTTTTTTCCAATGAAACTTGGTTTTTCTGGTGATCTTATTTATTTTTTTTAATAATTTTTTATAGTATAACATGAAGTTGTGATATTGGGTGTAACCCCTAATATGTGTGGTGGGATGTCACACGGATTCTATTACATGATTTCACTTGAGTATATAGTGAAAATAACATGTGATTGGGGGGAGTAACCAGCCACGATAAAGAGTAGGATCACATTGAGAATGGGTCCTATAAAAATATTATGTTTTTGTGTTATTTACATATACTACATCCTGGAAGGATTCCTTAATCATAAGAGTGGATTAGATCCTAATAAGTCAAAAGAGGTAGATTTTGAATGAAAATAATTGAAAAGAATCACCGTTAGTTCAACCCCCCCCAACTTCTTAGTGGTGTAATACCTTCCTAGACACTTTAATTGGTATCAAAGGGAGGTTAATCTATCATGATCCACTAAGTGATGAATATTGATAATCTAAATTCTATCAACATTATTTGTGTCCCTATATTCTATGGAAAGAAATAGTACAGTTGGAATAATATGATTTTACCCTATGTCTTGTCTCTGGGACTTGAAATTAATGATATAGTAACAGTAGGATTCCCACTAATTGATTAAGATGGTTCTATGAAATTTATTGATAATATAAAAATGGAAGTTTATGTAAAGGAAAAAATTCCATTTTTATGTCACTTTTAAAAATAATCACAATATTTATGGGACTCGAAATGGAAAGTAAATTTGGTATAAAATGGAATGAAATTATGAAGTAAATGGGAAATTCAAGGAGGCCAAATTGAAAATTTGGTGTAGAAAATTTAAATATATCAAGATGGATGAAGAGAAAAACATTGATTACTACTTAAATATAGTCAATGAAATTATCGGTAATATTTGTGGTTTTGAAGAAAATATATATTATTCAACTATTTTCAAAAAACTGATGAGAGATTTTCCTAATAGGTTTGATCATAAAGTCTCAACCTTGGAAGATAGAGAATATATTACTCTTGATGAATTACACAACATTCCCATTTCTTATGAAATGTGAAAGATCCCAGCTTTAAAGAATAAAGTGAATGATGAGATGGATTTTGAGTCCATGAAAAATATCAAGATCATAGATGATAAAATTCTTGAATCAACTAAATCTGATAATAAAGATGAGGGTAAATATTAAGATATAATAATTTCTCTTATATCAAATAAATTAAATAAGGTAATTTCTATGGGTAAAGGGAAAATACCACCAAGATGTTACAATTTCAGTGACATTATAAACTTTTCAAGAAATTTTCCTAAGAATAAATTTTCTAAACCTAGTTAAGTTGATGAGAAACCTAAAAATAAGAAATGGGGTAAAATCTCAAAAGATTAAACCAAATTTTTTGGAATAAATAAGAAGTTATTTAAATATAAAATAAGAAGATATGTGAGTAAATAATAATAAAAATATTACAAATCACTTATATAATCAGAAGATAAAACTAATTTCATAGATCGTGTAGAAAAGTTTATGTTTCCTCTATTAGTAAAAATTATTTAAAGTGAATAAAAAAAATCTTGATCATAATTTGAAAAATGATTGATAAGCTTGTATTGAGAAAAAAAACACATCTCAAGAAGGAGAAGAGGCTATTATTGAAATAAAAATTGAATATTGTTAAAGGAAAGTAAGAATGTAAAAATAAAAAGGTTGTTTATGTAGATAAAATAAATAGAAAAAAACATAAATTATATGAAATGGATAATATGGTAAATGAATTTGGATGAAAAATAAAATAAATAAAGGGATTATACAAAAATATCATTTACCTCAGAGAAATGATATCCATAGTATATAGAAAGTCAACATCAACAATATTCGGGATAGAACTATTATTCATATAGAATATCAAGGTTCAGAGGATGCTTCTAGTGTTGTGGTGTGTTTGGTTACAAATCCTACTCATGTTAGTATAAAATGTCTCTACTATATATGATACCTAGACCAAGGGGGAGTTATTTTGAGAAAAGGAAAATAGGTTTTCAAAACAAGAAAGCAGTGACAAAGAATTCATTATATCATTCAACTAAAAACAAATTTTATTATATAAAATAAATTTATGGTAGATTTGATCATTAGGGGAATATTTTTGAAAAGTGAATGACCTGTATTAATGGATGAATTACCAATGATAATAAAGGAAAGGAATTTAGAAGATCAAAGAATAAAAATCATGTTTTGGAGAAGCCTCTTTGATGGATAGTAGGAAAACAAAAATATAGATAATTTATAGTGGTTGTTCCTCATGCATGAATGGTAAAATAAAAATTCTAAGAAATATTGAAAATCATGAAGGAGAAGTAGAAAAATTTATAAATTGTTATTCTTTAAAAATCAATGGAGTTTTCTCAACCAAGATTGGAGCCCAAAATACTAATTCAAATGATGACTTATGTTTTGAAGTGTTGAAGCGTAATTTACTCAGTTTCAGTCAACACGGTGATGATAGACATGAGTTTTTATTCAAGAAAGATACATTTATCATCCAAATAATAAGATATGGAAGTATCATTAGTAAAGGGAGAAGATCTAATGACAATATATTTAAAATTGGTGATCCTACTTATTCTTATTACCTGAGTACCAAATATGAAAAAAACGTATCACATATAAGTCTTGGTTATATTATCCAAATAATTATGTGTAAAGTTTTGAAATATGATGTTGTGAGATATCTTCCAAAGATGGAGATACAAAGGGATGAAATCTGTGAAACCTATCAAAAAGGTAAAATGGGACAAGATTCCCAAAACGGAGTGGACATTCTATCTTCCATGCCTATTGAGCTCATTAATATTGATTTATGTTGTCAAATGAGATAAAATTATACTATAGGTTATCTATATTTCATTACGTTTATAGATTATTATACTCTATTGACTAATTTCTTATTTATTAAACACAATTTAGAGGCAATCAAAGTTTATAAAATTTTCAAAAGGCGGACTAAGAAGGAGTTGGGTCTCTATATCAAAAAATTGAGATGAGATAATGGTACGGAGTTTAAATGTGATTATTTTTAAATATATATACAAAAACATGGAATCAAAAATCATTATAGTATACCATACAATCAAAAATAAAATAGGGTAGATGAAAGGAACAAAAAAAGCATATTTGATATGGTAAATACTATGTTAGTTGGACACAACATCTCAAAGTATTTATAGAGAAAAGTTGTATGTATTTATATACACATACAGAATAGTTTTCCATTTAGATGAGAAACTAAAAATACACCATTTGAAATGTGGTAAAAGATAAATACAACTGTTAAATACATCAGAGTTTTTGGAAGTCCTTGCATTGTAAAAATCAAGAACATCAATATAGAAAATTTTTAAGAGAAAGGTGAGGAAGAAAAATATAAAACCAGTTTCAAATCTAATTTTAGTTGGAACTAAAATGTGCATGGATGAATCTGGAATCATTTTTAACTAGAAAGAATTAATAAGAATCATTATTATCCTACTTTATCTAATAGAATCAAGTCCAGATATAACTTATATAGTGACTCTATGTGCGAGATTTTAGAGTGATCTTAGATAATCTCACTATTTAGATTCTAAAATAATATAGAGATATGTAAAAGTAAATTTTAACTATGTGATTCTATATATACATAGTAAAAATTTGAACTTGTAAGGGTTTATAGATGCAGATTGGGTCGGTGATTGTATAGAAAAAAGATCAGCTTCATGCGGAACTTTGTTTTTTGGGGAGGGTTGTTTTAGTTGGTATAGTAAGAAGAATAATTCAGTAAAATTGATAATGAATGAGGTATAATATATTTCATATAAACATGCTTGTACACTGATGATTTGGATTCAAATTTAGTTAATATATTTGAAATTGAAACTGAGAGACCGCTGAAAATTTCTTGTGATAAGTGATATAGGGATATCAAAAAATAATGTACAAAATTAATGATCTAAGAATATTTATATAAGATATCATTTTATAAAAGATCATGTGTAAGGGAGAGATATCAACCTAGAATAAATTTCTATAATGGATTATATTGTATGTATTTTCACCAAATCTATGCCAATAGATATGTTTATAGAATGAAGGCTGAAAATTCATGTTCATACTTATCCTCTCACTTGAAATATTTTGGGTAAACATTCCCCCTTTCACTTTAATTTTTACATCTTTGATATCCCCCAAAAATATTTTGTATTTTTCCACCAAAGGGGTAGATAATTCCCTAATAAAGGGGTAGTGTTAGTTACAAGGGGAGTTATAAATCTGGTGATGTTAAAGATTTCCACTCAATTATGATAAATCATGGAAAGAACTTGTGATAAAGGTAGTGAAGAAGACAGTATCCCATAGGTTATGAAGAAGTGGTCTTTAAATAATTCTCCTCGGTGGTGGTGAAGGTTATGACACATTATAGAGTCAAAATAGAGGTCTTCAAGAATTATCCCTCTTTGATGATGCGTAAATGGTTCTTTTTCTTCATAGACCAAGTGTTTTCTTAGGGTATGTTAATATATGGGTTTACAATTTATTTTCAAAATATCTAAAGGGGTTATTGAAGAACCCCATGGATTTGGGGATTGGTTTGATAAATATTGAAGATACCATGTTTATTAGTGAGTATGGGTTTTTATATTGGTTGAAAATTTGATATGAGGAACTCATAAGTTTAACATTGCCTGGTCTGTTTGTTATGCAATAGATATCATGGAAGGAAGTTTCATGATGCAACCAATTGTTTTTTAGAAGGGTTAGAGGTTGGATAAAGTGATACTGTTTGATTTTGAGTGATTTCTAAATCCATGTAGACAATTTTTTAAGGGAGATTTCATGTATCTGTTTATACTACATAGCTGATTTGGTGCAGTGGAATTCATGTAAGAATTTCATATAGTCATTTCCACTATGTAGGAAAATCACATAGTTGATTCATCCATGTATCCATTTTTTGGATTCACATAGTTTTTTTTCAAAGAACAAAATAGTTTATTGGTGATGATAGAAAATATAGATTCATGTATCCAGTTAACATAGGAAAATGTGCTACATAGGTGATGTATATTGAGAACCATGTAGCTAATTACAACGTAGCTGATTATTCTTCACGTAGCTGATTCTGATTTCTCTCTATGAATGGGTTTATTTTTCAAATGTTTTCAGAATTCAAATATTCTAGTGAGAATTTATTATGATGAATCTTGGATGATTTTTAATTCTTCCATAATAATAGGATTCATTTTTCAATTCGTGATTCCATGATATTTTGAAGGAACTTACAGTAGTTCATAAGGAGTTTTAAATGGTGATGTTAATATACTATAAAATACTTTTTGATCCATGATGCAGATATAGTTTTTCTAGTTGACTAATAGATCATGGGATGATAAATAAAATATAAATATCATAGAGAATAATCTCTGGGGATTAAAAAAATAGGGAGAATGAAAATCATGGGGAGTATCCCTTATATGGTAACTGAAAATGGTAAAGACTGTTGACACACATCGAATAGAAAATAGTGATAGATATAAAAAATATGTGAGTCTAAATCCATGGTTTTTTTATTCATCGATCAACATATTATGAAAAATGAATCTTCAAGTGATTGAATTTGATTATAAGAATATTTTTTCAGCACTTTCAAAACTACACTATAGAAAATACCTTTTTACATATCATAAAGGCTTGATAATTGGATCTTTATTCTTTTCTTCCGAAGAAACCTGGTTTTTCTGGTGATCTTCTTCATTTTTTTAAACCTATTTTTTATTGCAATGTGAAGTTTTGTTGTGGTATGCAACTTTTAATGGGTGTGGTGCGATGCCACACTAATACTTGTAAGAGGATTTATGCCATGACCTGAACCACGTCGGGGCTCGAGTCACAACTTCCCCAAGCCTACCTCCATAGGCTAGGCGTGGTGATAAGTGTCGAAGGCACAACTAACATGGGGAGGAATTTTCTTATGTACCTATATGAACACATACATCCATTATGATAAAAAAAATTAGATGGATAATAATAAAAATATACACCATCTAGAAATTAAACGAAGCACGCATAACCTCTAGGGTGTACATGAGTACGATAGTGAAAACTGATAATTAAAGGGGAAAATACATGCCCAACCAGAAATATGCATCAACCTAAAAAATTGGAAAAGTAAACTATTGAGGGAGCCCAGCTCCTGAATCCCATGATGTGGCCACCATATTTGTTCCAAAGTAGCAGGTATCCCTATGATCCTTTGAAGTCACCACTGATATGTCTGTCGTCTGCATAAGAAACGACATGTGTGGGAAAAGCCCATGCAGGGTTGAGAATATACATACCCATTAGAAAAACCCAAAAGCTGAAGGGGGAAGTAAGAGATACAAAATGAATTATAAAGATAGTATATAAAAGATACATTCAAAGATAATAGCTCAATCCAAACCAAGATTATAGGTAACCACATCTAAACACAATGGGCTCGATACAGTGATTAGATAAACTATATATCTAATCTTCTCTACCTATAGTGGGAGAGTAGACTCGTCGTACTATGAGAAGATAAACACAGAAATAACTTTCATACCCCACATATCTTCACCTTTCATGGGAGGATATTAACCAAATAAAAGGTGTGGATACCAAAGAATATATATATTCTCAGTAAAAAGAATCACAAAATAGATAGTAAGTGGATCTCCATCTCACTACTCATCCCAAGAAGAAGAGTTTCCAATAGTTCCAAAAGTTCATCAATGGTTCCAAAAGTCTCTTGTATCTACCCAAAAGTATATGTAAAATTAAAACCACACCTCTCCATTGTGTCGAACAGTCGAGGGTGTATAAACTCAAATTATAGGACCCATGTCCTAGTATGCTAAGGGGGTTCCACTCTTTAAGTATCCATAGAGTAAGTGCACCCATGCTTATGGTGAGTTCTACTCTAGTGTTATGAGGACTTGTGCCCTATGTTGATAGGGGTACCACTCAGTAGGTATAGGAATCATGCCCAAGATTATGAGGGGTTCTACTCTGGTGTCATGAGGACCCATGGCTTGGTTCCATAGGGGGGTTCAACTCTAGTCATCGAGGACTGGAGCCCTATCTGATAGGGGGTTCCACTCGGATGTTTAGGATCCTATCCCTGGTATAACTGGGGGTTCAACTCTAGTCATCGAGGACCTACACCCTTTCTGATAGGGGGTCCACTCAGAAATAGTTGTAGAAGACCCATGCCCATGTTTATGGGGGGTTACACTCTAGTCAACATTGAGGACTCCACTTCCCAGATCTACTAGAGGGTAAATTCTAAAATTATATGGTGATCCTACATAATCATTGTTTTCATAAGGCATCGCTCAACCAAAAATCATTCTTGTAACATTACACATCATATCTAGAAATCCACCATAGAGGGAACCATTTCATTCTACATGGTAAAACACTTCGGATAGGCTACTTGCATGCTAAAATCCAAGTTTAAACGAAGGTGATATGCAACCTTGATGTTTTATCAATTATCATAAAGCATCGCTCAACCAAAAATCAAACCTGTAACATTACACATCATATCTAGAAATCCTCCACAGAGGGAACCATTGCATTCTACATGGTAAAACACTTCGGATAGGCTACTTGCACGCTAAAATCCATGTTTAAACGAAGGTGATACGCAACCTTGATGTTTTATCAAAAGAGGCCAAGGGGTACATGACATATGAGGGGACCCGTAGGACATGTGGCCCGGCTCCACCACCTGGTTGTTTCCTTAGGGTTACACAGATCCCAAGATATGTAATAGTACACCTTGTGAAGGTGGACTATATGGCGTGTCCAAGCCACCTGGGACTGGGTTGTGTTCTTCCTGTCATGTTCGTCTAGTTATCCTCGTCTTCGTGTACTCGGGTACATGGTCATGTAATTCCACACGGGTCCCTGACCATGTGGACCACCCCATGGTTTTACCAATCCCAAGAAGGGGTTCATGACATGTATGAGGGCCACATGTTGTGTCATCCTTAACTTTTTCCAAAAACCCTAGCTGTCACTGCTCAAAAGGGTTACACTCCGTGTGTTCATCCTTGAACACAATGTGTAATTAGGTTTTTTATAGAAATCTAAACCTGATATGTACACTATCACATCTTGTCCCAAAGGGGACCATGTTGTGACTACCCCAATCCCACCTCTGATAGGCCAGGGTTGGAGACTAGCACCGAAAGGGCATATCCCGTAAATGGGAGACATTATCCTAAGTACCTATACACACGCACACATCTCCAAGCCCAAAAATGATGAAATGTAAAAACACTGAGTAAATAAGAAATAATGCCACTACAATACCAACAATATAGTAAGATAATAGGAACAATGCAAACTAAACAAGCCAATAATACAAGACCACAAAAAGAAAGAGTCTTCCAAACTAAATGCACAAGTTCCCGAAACTCATCCGTAGAAAACCATACTTGAAGTATAGGTGTAGGATAGCTGTATGAAGCTATTTCATCACACCTCATCTGATTGATCACCCTAATAACCACCTGGTCCTGGTCGACCTAGGACTTCTTTAAAGCATCAATTAACTGCACAAGACATGACATTTGTGGGTAAATCCCGTCTAGGGGTGAGTAAATCAATACTCAGTAGGACACCCCAAAACCGCAAAGGAAACCACTAAGTAATACACCAAGTATACCACAAAGTCAAGAACTATTGAATACACTAAGTATACCACAAAGAAAAACATACGAAGTACAGTCATCTCACACAGGACAAGTCTAAAGCACAAGGAGAGTTATTATCATTTGTAATCCATAGAGCTCCCAATTTCAATGTTGGCACACAGAGCATTGATGTCAGTGCATGGAGTGTTGATGGCACACGAAGCATCGATGTCAGCACACAGAGCCTTAGTGTCAGCTCATGGAGCATCGATGGAATTGGGAGCATCATTGTTGGCTCATATAATGTCGATTTCAACACATGGAGCATCGATGGCACATGAAGTGTTGATATCTGTGCACAAAATGTTAGGTTCATCTCACGGAGTGTCAGTGTCGGCGCACGGAGAATTGATGGTGCACAGAGCATCAATGTCGGTGAAAAAAGAATTGATGTTGCATGGATAATTAGTGTCAGTTCATGGAGCATCGATGGTGCACTAAGAATTAGCTTTGGTGCATGGATTTTCGATGGATCATGCCACCCCCAAGTCATGTTGTCACCAAGATCACATAGTCACAGCCAGTCGTAGGATTCTGCTCATACCGCACTCATTGAGGGAGCACCTACCCCTTGAGCCATTAGATCATAAAAAACATTAAAAAATTCACTTATAGTATCTCAAAAGTACTTTCTCATCTCAAGGGTCCCAACACCATAGATAGATCTCCAAACAGACCTCATGTTTGAAAGATATTTCCAATTTAGTAAAAACAGCCTAGTCCAAGATGACCCGACCCGGCTGACCCGACCCGACCCGATTCAACTGATACAACCCAAAGCAGTTTTTGTAGGCCAGAATATCATGTTGGGTCACTAGGACTTCGAAGCAGCATGATTCTCCATCCTAGCTCATGACGTGTGGGCTAGATCTGCTCTACCGGATGCGGCCCGCCCTGGCCGCATCTCTCTGGTCCACGCAGTCACCCGACCATATGGTCGGCTGGCTCCCCCAGCCAACCTAGCCATCTACCACATCTCCAACCCCATGGTCACCACCTCAGTTTCTACCATGGACCTTCCTATACCACGGTCTTGTCACCTCTCATGGCTTGTGTTTCCGTGGGCCCCTTCTCTGACGCATTCCCTCTTGGACAAATTTTTTTCACCGACGGCCTCGCCCTACCGCACTCTACCTGAAACGGATGTACCTTCCACCTTTTCCATTGACTTAAGATGTTACCTCCTTATACTACCATGGTTTTGGATCCCTGTACCAGATCATTTCACCACAGATCGAAAGCACAAGGATAATATGATCGTAAATCATGAGGCGACGAGGAACGTTGGGGGAAAGAGACAAAGCACATGAACACCCAAATGGCCGGATCTTGGACTTTTTCATGTTGAACATGACACATTCACGTTATAGGGTTTTAAATTAAGAACAATAAACTGATATTCACAAATATCTAACATCCCTTTAATCCCAACAACAAAATCCATCCCACAAGAATGATCGAACCGCGAATCAACCTGTCTGTGGGTTGGTCTGCATTCAACATTTGAATCTAAAAAGGGGAAAGGAAATCACAAAGAAATAGACATCCTACCTTAAGTATGGATCATTCATTGATGACGAATGAAAGTTCGTGTCATCGTTGATCCTTGATCTATCGGCGTTTGTTGATCCGATGTTCCAATCAGATTCACCAAAATGTTGGGAGGGCCTTCTTCTCTCTACCTCAGGGAAACTGCAGGGTTATGGAAATAACCATGGATTTATAACAATGGATTTTTTTAAAAAAATAAAATCTTTTTTGCATCAAAAAAAATATTTTTATTAAAATATTTTAATGATGTCCACGTCCAAAATCAATATTCCACCCTCAACCCGCACCAGTCATGGTTAGGGCCCGATTAAGGTAAGTTTTTTGTTCTTAATGCAATAGGACCCTCATATTTTTGATATGGGAATCCATTTAGAGGTTATTTCCATTTTAAGGAAAATCACATGCATGATTTAATAAAAACATAACATTTTTTTATGAAATGTTCCAGGAACACTGGGTATCAAAATCTCATGCTGCCTCAGCACTTGGTTTTGGAATTTTCCCAATTAATTTATAAAAATAAAATTGAATAAAATATGAGTCATTGAATTCTCCCCACCTTAGGTATTTATGTCCTCAAAAGTCAAAAAAATGGATTCTCAACAAAAAGATGAGGGTACTATGCACAAATCTGAGCCTCCTACTCCCAAGTGCTCTCCTAGAGATTCATGTGTAGCCACTTTACGCATACAAGAGGAATCAATCATCAATAAAAGATCCTCTCTTGTCGATCCTTGATCTCCATGGGGTACTCTGAAAAATTCACCTCATCGTCAATGTCCAGCTCTCCCTGGTAGATGAAGTGGTATGCATCATGCACGTAACTCCTCAACTGCGACACGTGAAAGACATCATTCACTGACTAAAATTGTGGGGGTAGATCTAGACGGTATTTCACCTCACCAACTCTTCTCAGAATCTGAAAAGGGTCAATGTATCTCAGAGATAAATTGTTGCCTCGGCCAAATATCTATAATCCCCATCGAGGTGAGACTCAAAGGAACATGTGGTCTCCCGCCTCAAACTATAAAGACATATGATGCCTGTCATCATAGGACTTCTGATAGCTATGTATTGTCTTCATCCACTCATGTATTACCTTCACTTTCTCTGTAGTTTTTTGCTCCAACTTCGGACCCATGAGTGCTGACTCTCCTAGGTCTGTCCAGTAAAGTGGCGACATTTAGTTTCATCTGTATAAGGACTCGAATGGTTTCATACCAATGGTGGAGTGATAGATTTTTTTGTATGAAAACTTCAATAGTGGTAGGTTATCCTCCCAATTTTAGTCAAAGTCTAGGATGAAAGCACGTAGCATGTCCACAAGAACCTGGATTCTCATCTCTTTCTAGCCATTCTTCTGGGGATGAAATGATGTGCTCAATCACAACTGAGTCCAAAATGCCTCCTACAATCCCTTCCACATTCAGGGTGTATAATGAGAATCACAATCTAAAATTTTCTTCTATGGAACTCGGTGAAGCCAAACTATCTCCCCTACGTAGAGGTGTCTCAATCTCTCTACTATACTCTACTCATGGATCGGTAGGAATTGAGATGACACGGTGAGTCGTTCAATGATCACCCAGATGGTATCATGTCCCCTAGATGTGTGTGGTAAACTCTTCATGAATTCCATCGATATCACATCCCACTTCCACTATGGCACCTCAAGTGGTTGGGTCAAGCACGTTGGATCCTTATGCTGAAACTTCACTTGTTGACTAGTGAGACATTTAGAAACAAACTATGTCACAGCCTTCTTCATCCTCGGCCACCAGAACTGATATCAGAGGTACGGATATATCTTTTCCACTCTGGGATGTACCGCCAAAGGGGATGTATGGAACTCCATCAATACCTCCTCCCACAATGTCACTATCACTACTACGCGTCCTATGAAGAGAATGATGTGATCCCAACCTATCGAATATCCATCAGGGGAATACCCCATGGAAAACAAAGTAGTTCAGGCCTCACAGTCGATATCCCCACGTTGTACCTCCCTAACTTTCTGTAAGAGTGGGTGGGTGAAAACCATAAATTGGAGGTAAGATGATCCAAATCTATCCACAACAGATATTTTTAATGCTAAAAACTACTCAGACACCTCACTCAGCAACTACAAGTTGGATCTACTGCTAAGAGCATTTTCCACTACATTCCCCTTCTCAGGAGTATAGACAATATCAAAGTCATAGTCCTAGAGGAACTCTATCCATAATTCTGTCTCAAGTTAAAATCCTTATAAGATAAGATATAATTGACTCTAGTGGTCAGAGTAGACAGTAAACAACTCACCCATCTAGTAGTGTCTCCACATCTATAATGCAAAGACTATCATTTCCAGATCAAGATCATGGGTTGCATAGTTCTTCTCATTCTTCCTTAACTGGAACAAACCATAGGCAATCACCTCTTTCCCCTGCATCAGGACACAACCAATATCGGTCCCTGATTCATCACAGAACACCACATACTCAACACCCTCCTCCAACAATATCCATATGGGGGTGCTCGTCAATCTCTACCTCAACTTCTGAAAGCACTGTTGTCACTTCTATTTCCACACGAAAGGTTGTCCCTTCTATGTCAAGGCCTTCAAAGGTGATGATACTTTGGAAAAGTTGGGTACAAACCTTCTATAGTGCCCAACCAAACAAAGGAAACTGTGTACCTTGGTCACACTTTTGGATGGCTCCCAAGCAATCATCGCCTCTATCTTCACTGGATCCACTATAAATCCATCCACTGAAATGATGTTTCCCTGGAAGTGTACCTCCCGAATCCATAACTGACACATCGAGAGATTTCAATAAAGTTGGTTGTGTGTATAGGACCATCCTCAAGTGTACCACATGCTCCGCCTTAGACACTGAGTACACTAGGATGTCATCAATGAAGACCATGATGAACTCATCTAAGTATGGTTGGAAGATCCTATTCATGAGTATTGTGAACACTACTGGGAATTCTTCACACCAAACAGCTTTACCAAGTACTCGTATTGGTCATACTGATATATGAAATCCATTTTTGGGATGTCCTCATCCCATACTTGAATCTGGTGATAGCATGATCTAAGGGAAATCTTTGGGAACCACCTTGCTCCATTCAGCTGATCGAATAGTTCTTTGATCCACAGTAGTAGATACATGTTCTTCACGCACAACAATAAAAACCGGGTTTAGCGGCGGTTCACAAAACCGCCGCTAAACGTTTTCGCCAAAAGGTTTCACGACGGTTTTTAATAAACCGCTGTGAAACCCATATTTTTTTTTAAAAAAACCCGACCCTTCCCTACCCCCACCCCGCGTTTCCCCCCAAACCCTCACGACCCCTTCTTCCCCTAACCCCCCAGCCCCGGCGACCCCCGCGCCCTCCCTTCTTCCCCTACCCCCCCCCCCCCCCCGCGGCCCCGGAGACCCCCAAGCGTCTGGCGACCCCCGCGCCCTCCCTTCTTCCCCTAACCCCCCCCCCCCCCCCCAGCGCCGGCGACCCCCGACCGTCCGGAGACCCCCAACCATCCGGAGACCCCGTCTAGGGACCCGCGACCCCCAACAGTCCGGCGACCCGTGTCCGGTGACCCCTGTATTTTCCAGGTATGTATCCATTTATGTTTGGTGTGGTTTTACTGTGGCACCTTAATTAATTTTATGAGCTATTGGGTTTTGCAGACTTATATGATATATCATTGACTATCAGAACTCTTATCTTGGTCATGTTATATCCATTGTGTTTGGTTGATTTTCTATCATGCATCATATTTATGTTATAACATTTTGTTTGGTCTAATTCTGGTTATGTTTTGTTTGAGAGTAAACCACCAAAATGATTTCATATACCATTGTAATTTATAGTCATCCTCTAGTGTCTGTGGGATGCACCTAAGTTTAGTGTAATTTTGGCCCTACCCAAGTCAATAGGTTGGGGTCGAGATGTTGTAGTGGTAGTCCTTCCCATTTAGGTTTAATTACCCTCAATTAAAATTTCCATTTTTGATCAGTTGTTTAGGAATGAGAAATATCAACTCTGACTTGATGAATTAGAGAAATTTGATGAAAACTATTTTCACACACTTCACATCCTTGAGTTAAATAATAATAATATTATATGATAATTCCATAAGAAGGCCCACATATGATTATTCATCCAAGGAGAACTAGTATTATCTATGAGAACACCTATGATACCTAGGAGGAAACCTATAAATCTAGAGTAAAATGGGAAGGGCCATATAAAATACAAAATTCCTACTCCAACAATTACTACTCCATGATTATAATTTATTGAGAGCATATCATGTCTACCACCAACATATTTATTCTCAATGAAATACTTTTTATAACTTCACAATGGGGATTTGAAAGTCCATTTTTAATGACTTTAAAATTCTTATAGATGGTTCTATTCATAAGACCAAAAACTGCAAGACACGAAGGTCCTTGGTATAGGACCATAAAATGTATGAAACTCATGTCATTTTCATATAATATATGATCCATCCTATAACAATGTAAAATAACTTGAGTGGTATATTTTTTTATGAACTTATTCCCTTTTATATTAGACATATCTATGTAATAGTTCTTAGTGTAAGGGCTTACATGTTTTTAGTGGGTCTTCACCAACAAATTTACACTAGGATAAAACCATTTTATTATCTCATATACATAATCCAGATTTAAATAGAGACTCCTATTCTAGAACTACATATGGATTGATTCCTATTCGTATAGGATACAGAGTTGTTTCCATATCTCTTATATGAATAATGTATAATGATATATTTCATTCATAATCTTCTATACTATCCTAGTTTATGTGTTTTTTCATTCATGTTAGGTTTCCTCCTATTTCCATACACATGTATGAAACAATCCTATATTAAGAACTGTTTGCGGATTAATTCAAGTTAAGTCCATATATATAGTTATGTCCAAATCATTTATATTGGACCAAACCACAAATTTAATTTCTATAAAAAACTAACCTCATCCTACTATTCATGACTTCATCTATTCAAATAAAATTTTCTTTATTGACTCGGCACTAAGACTCAAGAATTTCATTTTTAATAAAATCCATATATACACAAATCCTTCTTCACATTGATCATAGTCATAGGAACTTAAAATGAATGACATAAAGTTCCTCACCATACCACATTATACTACATTTCACAAAATTCATTTTTTTAATTATATCGTTAAACTAAATGACATATGGTCCCCCTTAAATTACATTTAAACCTATTTCATAAATTCAATATATATAATATAATTTCCTTACATGAGATAAATTTCCATGTAATAATCCTCAGTGAAGAGTTCCTTCTCAAAAAAACTTTGCAAAAATAAAATTCCACAATTATTTCCTTGGATTATATCATATGGGATCCAAGGATTCGCATCAAACCTTCCTTTATGTAGCTTGACACTAGACAACATCATTTTCCCCTTCACAAGAGATAGATTTGTGAAGATGTATTATAAGAACAACATGTGACATGATTCTTTTTGTTATGGGATATATAGTGACACACGAATTTACCGTCCTAGGACATTATGTAGTTACCATTTAATTTCACAATTCTTACCTAATGAAGATACATTTAACAATTAAAATCATTTTTCATCCTTTCAATTCCCACCAGGGCACCCATACATGTCTCCCTTTCTCTCATATAAAATATCTAGATATTTTTTGAGACCTTATAGAAACTACATGTGTATTTATTTCTATTATTACTGGATATATAGTGATGTTTTAGCCACTAAACCTGGACCCAAAAACACATTTCATCACCATAAAAGATGTCTTAGTGTATAGTACCCTCATTCATGTTGGGTCACTCCATATTTCAATCTATACTATGATAATATATTTTCTTCCAAGAACTACATGTGTCATGATTCCTATTATTATAGGATATATAGAAACACCTAAACTATCCATATCACTATTAGTCACAATTTATCATCTAATTTCACTCCCCCTCAATATTCTATAATTTTCTAACCTTGGATATATTTGGACTGGAGTGTTTCAGTTACCTTTTATATTTCATATTTATATAAGAAAAACTATATACATTAACTATTTTAATCACTCCAAAACTCTCATGGCTATTGGTAGTGAGTGTATCAAATTTTTAAATAACACCACTATTTGGCAATGAAAATCCTAATGTATATCATTCATACAAACAAGATATGATTTGTGTATAATGCACAGAGGTATAATTTCATGGTAATTCATACCTTTTAAGTATTGAAACCCCCTTTCAAAACTCCCTTCATGTTTTCTATTCTATAGATTCATTCCAAAAATTCATATATGAATGGGCTAAATTCAAATAGATAGTGAAAAGATTGAAAAAAATAAAGAGTGATGAAACATGACCAATTTTCATGAACTGATCTAGGCTACCCATAATCTGGGTACCCAGGTTAGCCTGCGATAAGTCTCAAAGGGTGTCATATAAGGGCTAAATATTTCTAGTAATGTCGTTGTACTAATGGTATGAAAATCGTGCATCTTTGGTGTGTTCAATGACATCACTTTCAATGGGGTGTTGTTTGAGGCAACATAAATGTGTGATTGATAGTGTTATGATAAGTGTGTAACCTTATATTCTTACTGATCCTCAATGAGGTGTTGACGTTGTCTCCTAGGGACCAGACTTGTTCGGTTTTTCTGGGCATGCTAAGTAAGTGGTAAATGTGATCAATGTATCATATTTATTATATTATGCATACTTTATGATCAATGGGTCATCTTTATTATATTATGTTTCTTTAATCTTACACTATCTTATATATGAAATTTTTTCTCTATTTAGTAGTAACTATGTGTTTTTATTTTTTTTATTATTGTGTAGGCACATTGTGATATACATGGATAAAAGCTGGATCACATTACTAAGGAACACACCTCAATATGTTAAGGGTTTGAATGAGTTTTTAGATTTTTCAATTTCTAATCGATCCGTTGAAGGGAGAATAAGATGTCCATGTCCTAAATGTAAATTTAGATCATGGTTGAAGAGAGATGAAGTTTATGAACATTTAATACTGAAGCAATTCCCTGATCAATATTTCTTTTGGATTTGGAATGGAGAATCGAACAATATAGAAAGATTGAGCACTGATGTTAATCCACAGAATGAGGTCCCAAGTTCATTGATAATGGAAAATGAAATGCAAAACCTCATAAATGATGCATTCGGCACTGCAAGACACCACTATGAGCATCAAAACATATCAGAACAACCAGAAGAGGGTGCTACAAATTGCAACGTGACAAGTGATGTTTTTGAGACTGTAACACAAGCAGATCAAGATTGTAACATATCATTGGATCCTCCTCTTGATTCTGTGGAGCCAAATGTAAGGGAAAACTTTAGTGAGGAAAATGTGTTTCATGATTTAGTTGAGGATGGAAATCAAGAGTTGTATAGTGGGTGTTTTAAATATTCAAAGATTTCATTTCTACTGAAGTTTTACCATATCAACTGTCTATGTGGAATTACAAATAAGGCAATTTCCATGTTATTGGAATTGATTCGTGATGTATTTCCTCAAGAAAAAATCCTAGAATCTTTATATGATATGAAAAAAGTTGTTAACAAGCTTGGTCTGAATTATACAAAAATACATATGTGTCCCAATGAATGTATGATTTATTGGGGAGAGGATTCAAGTAGACAGAATTGTAAGAAATGTTATTCTTCTAGATGGCAGTCAAAGGGTGATGTTGGAAGTCTGACTGAACATAATTTCATGGAGAAGAAGAAAAGGAACACACCTGTAAAAGTTTTTCATTACTTTCCTTTGAAGCCTCTATTGCAAAGATTATTCATGTCATCAAAAACCACCGATCACATGAAGTGGCATTCTGTAGATAATAAAAATGATGGGTTAATGAGACATCCATGAGACTCCCAATTGTGGAAGACATTTGATTCATTACATCCATATTTTTCAGCTGATCCTAGGAATGTTCGATTGGGATTGGCTACCGATGGATTCAACCCATTTGGGACTTTGAGTACCAGTTATAGCATTTGGCTAGTTGTTTTGATCCCTTATAATCTGCCTCCGTGGATGTGTATGCAACAAACATCTTTTATCATTTCGATGATTATTCCTGGAAAACAAATGCCTGGAAATGATATTGATGTATACCTGTAGCCTTTGGTTGAAGAATTGCAGGAGTTATGGAGCAAATATGTTGAGACATTTGATGTTTCTTCTAAAAAAATGTTCAAAATGCATGCTGATTTAATGTGGACCATTAGTGACTTCCATGGGCTTGGGAATTTATCTGGTTGGAACACATATACGGGTTTGGATTGTCCTGTTTGTAACTTTGATTTCGAGCCCAAACGGCTACCTCACAGTAGAAAATGGTGCTTCTTGTGCCATCGAATATTTCTTGATGCATCTCATAGATTTCGGCTGAACAAATCAAAATTTAATGGTTCCATTGATCGTAGACCACCTCCAAATTTGTTAACCGGTTCTGAAATATTGACATAGCTTGAAAATGTTAAAACAGAATTTGGGAAGGTTCTTCATTTGAATGATAGCGGAAAACGAGTGCAAAGTGCATCATCAAGTGAAATCAGAACGCAACAATAAAAGAAAAAACGTATATTCTTCAAACTTTTGTATTGGGAATTTAATTTGTTGCACCACAATCTTGATGTGATGTATATTGAGAAGAATGTATGTGATAATTTTATTTTTACATTACTAAATGAGCATGGAAAGTCGAAGGATCATCTCAATGCTCACAAAGACTTACAAGTAATGAACATAAAACGTGATCTTGGCCAGATGAGAATGAAAAGTATGCTCCGGCCATTTTTTCAATGAAAAATAGGGATAAAGATATGTTCCTTCGAATTTTAAAGAATGTGAAGGTATCCGATGGGTATTCGAGTAACATCTCGAGGTGTGTTTACTTGAATAATCATTAGTTATATGGATTGAAAAGTCACGATTCACATATTTTGTTACAATAGTTACTACCATTGGCATTGCGTACATTATTAACTTAAAAATTTACTGCTATTGTACTCCAATTCTGCACATTTTTCAGGAAATTATGTGAGAAAGCCCTACATCCATTTCAGCTTGACAACCTCCAGGAAAGGTTTGTATTGACCCATTGTGCAATGGATATGATCTTTCCTCCATCTCTTTTTACTGTCATGATGCATTTAACTGTGCATTTGGTTGAAGAAGCTAAATTAGGAGGCCCCGTTCATTATCAATGGATGTATCCAATTGAGTGGTATTTTATTTATATATTTCCAGTTAAGTGAACAATTTTTTTAATTTAAATAAATGCATAATAATATTATTTTATTTCACATATATCTTGGGCATTTGAAATCATACGTAAGAAATAAAGCTCAACCAGAAGGCTCTATTACTGAAGGATATTTGTCCGAGGAGTGTCTCACCTTTTTTTCCAGATATTTGGATGATATTGAGACAAGATTTAATCAAGTTGGATGTGTTGAATAAACATCAACTCAATCTTAAATGCATCAGAAATCAAAAAAAAAATCCTGCTATTGGCCGATCAGTTGGGAGAACCTCATATGTGACACTGACAGAATTGGAATTATTACAGGCACATAGATATGTGCTGCTGAATAGTGAAATTGCAGATCCATTTATTAAAGAGATGAGGATACAAACAAAGAGATGAATGATAGGCCGAACATGAAATGAGAAATATATAATGAAAGCTGTGAATAAAGAGCTGGTAGAATGGATTGCACGACGTGTAAGTTTATAAATATTGCAATAAATATGAATATTAGTTTGACACATACAATTTTTAAATCTATTAAATTATATTTCTTTTTTCAGATCATGAATACTGATACTTGAGAATACTTGTCAGAAGATTTGAAGTTTCTTGAGGTCCTATAAAACAAGTTACAAAGTTCGATGCTTATAATGTGAATGGCTTTAGATTTCGTACAGTCGATCGAGAAGTGGGTTTGAAAACATAGAATAGTGGTATATTTACATTTACCGAAGTGGAATACTATGAAAAGCTGTATGATATTATTGAATTAAACTACCACGGGCATTTTTCTGTTGTTTTATTCAAATGAAAATGGGTCGATATTATCATAGGTGTTAAAAGAGATTCCTTGCAATTTACTTCTGTAAACTTCTCTCGCTTGATTGATGTTGGTGATCGTGAACTGCATGATCCATATATCTTAGCATCGTAAGAAAAAATGGTATATTATGTGAATGATGTTGTGGATGAAGGGTGGAGTGTAGTTACTCACGTAATACAAAGATATTTGTATGATATGGGTGATGAAGTGGAAGATTTGACCTCTGCAATTGAATATCATCAACAATAGGAAGCAGAATTATTTTTCCATCATGATATTGAAAATATTAGTCTAGCAAGGATGAATGAAGTGGATGAAGCAATGGAGCAGGAAACTGACATGATTGAAGGAGAAAATGATTGTATGTACAATTATTTATTCATTCAGCAACCACTGGTTTTATTTCTGTAGTCATTCATTATCATTGTTATATATATTTTGTTTGTTAGTACTGGGCATCTATTATGATTTTTAATTTTTCTTTTTCTACATAAATTTTTTGAAATATATATTATGAACTTAATTTTATTTGATTAAATGACAGGAATTCCAAGGAAGAAGTGGCACACTATTGTATCTAGTTCTGTGACAGATGACGATCCGTCTGTCCCCACGGAATCTGAGGCACCAGCCTACACCCCTGCACCATCTCCCCCTGCACCATCTCTGACACCATCTATGGATGTCTCATTAGATGATGATTCATCGACTCCCCCTACAAGAGCCTCAGCAGTGGGGAAGCGACATGCCCCTTCTAGTTCATCACGTACATTTTGGAGGGTCACAGTTGTAGAGACCCAAATATTAACGTATATTGACATTACATTACATTTGCGGAATACTTAGTACATAACAAAAACACACACACAAGGATCGTAATAGTTTAGTGTCTTTGGAAACTCGGAATATAATCTTCTAATCCTGGTGAAAGATCTTCAACATATCCCATAAAGATATTCCTTTTTTTTATACCTAAAACCTTTCCTTATATCCTGGGGAAAAGAAAACATAAAAGGGTAAGCTCAAATTCTCAGTAAGGGTAAACAAAATAAATATCAATCACATCATTTTCATAAGAACATAACATTTTGGAAATCTTAACCTGCAAAAGAGAGCATAATTTCATAACATGGGATAAATTATGGCAGTGAAATGTAATCACAATAATCATAACTTAAAACATGAAACTTTGTGGAATACACACATAATCATAGAGAATCATTTCTTGTTAGTCAAGACTCATTGCCAAGACTATCTTAGTGGACAAAGTCCCTTTCTGAACCGAGTCACCCTCGTTTCAGTCCTGTTTCACTGAACCGGTATAACCTACCGTTCCAGCCATGTCTATCTCATGAGATATAAAATCTTTACCCAATGCATTGGAGGGTGATATAGGTCCCACCCATCTCATAATGATACCATTCTTATGTGTGCCACAAAATCATAAATCATACATCATTACATAACCCATGTAATAAAAATGGGAATCTTAAACATCGTGACATCATAAAACAATTCATATAAGATAAAGGAATTCATAAAAATATTTCCATCACAACAAAATCAAATCCATGTATTAATAGGGATAGAAACAGAACCCTATATTGTCTTATATGGAAAATAATTTTGATAAAACTCTTGAACTCCATTCTTGAGGAAAATATCCTTTCTACTTCAAAAACATTTATCCTTTCATAACATGTCATACAATTTTAAACTAAAATAAGTTGATTAAAACTAAACTTTAAAACTTGTAAAGGAAGATTATTGGAAATAATTTTTTAAAAATCCATTCATGTCGTATAAGTTAAAAAAACATTCATCTCGTACTTTTGTCAGAAAAGTCAAAAATTACCTCGTACGAAAAACGACAAAAGATTCCTTACATATATTTTACTAAAAACTCACCAAAGGGTAAAATAGGTTTTAAAAAATTGTAGTTGGATGGAAATAACATAAAATATTGAGGAAACATGGATGTGGATGATAAAATACACCCCAGCAAATACCAAAGTATAAGCAATCTCGGATAAAAATGAGATTGTGATATTTCCCTTACCTTAGGTCCGATTTGCTTCGTAAGTGTCCGAAACTCCTGTATAATGATTTAAATAATGTTATTGACTTATTACATAATCATACTTATTGTTATGATATCATATATGGTTCACTTATGACTTTATATTACTCGTTCTTTTGTAAATTCCATGTTAAAGAAGCATTTTGGGTAAAATCGTTTCATTTATCGTAGGTGTTTGGACTTGTTGTTCTTGACATTATTATTACTTATATAATGATTTACTTACTTCCAGAATATAAAACATGATTTATATATCATATATATTCAGTATATATATATATATATAATAGATAGATAAATGAAATGAAACACACCGTTCATGGAGACGGTAGTCCGTACGTACGCATGAACGCTGTTTTCCTTTCCTTATTGTCTTGAATGGAAGTAAGTAGATGACATACATATATATATATACACATAAATACATTAGATTTAACATGTCATATATTTAATTATTATTCATTATATATACTTTATAATCATTCATTAATGGTTAATGTGGAGAATGAATCTCATCGCGTCGTGGAGACGGTAGTCCGTACGTACGCACGAGCGATGATATCGTTTCCATAATTATTGAATTGAATTGGAGTCGATGATACAATATATCAGAATCAATATGATGTTCTAATAACTATGTATAGTTATTCTTTACACCATTATACCCATCCATGTAAGGTGGTGGTGGAAAATAGATTTCACCATGGCGTGGAGACGGTATTCCGTACATACGCACGCGCGGTGATTTCGTTTTCCGTAGGATGGATAGATGGTGAAATAGGGTTGTTTAATAATTATAATAACATATCAGTATATTAGTGATACTGATGTTATTACTTCATAATGAAACAACCTAAGAAGAAGGATTGGAAGAAGAAATAAAGGTGAAAGAATCGGTAACAGAAATTACCTCTTCTTTGAAGCGCCTCCTTGAGACCTCCTCTTAGGGCACTAAAATTGGTCTTTGAGGAAGACCAGATTCTCTAGGATCTTTCTAGGGAAGTGGAGAAGAGAATTTGGCAGGTTTTGGCCGATCCTGAAGGCTCAAAGTTGTGTGATGATGAGAGGGAGGGGGTGCCCTTTTATAAGGGAGGAGAGGGGCACCTTTGGAATAACTAAAAATATTATTTTATTATAAAGTAAAGTTCGGTTTTAAATAGCTCCAAATTAATTTATTTCGAGTCTAATGTGGGTATGGGTAGAAATCCTCTCATCCAATAGAATTTAGACAAGTTTAGGTTCCTATTTTAACCTTATCATTTAGATTTAACATTAAGTTAAATAATTTTACTTTTACCGTGTCTTCTTGTGTTCTTACACTATAAGGTTAATAAACTTACTATAAGAAGCCAAACGAACCCCAAGTTGTTTATTATTAATATATATAACCTTATCTAAGTCATTTTTTCAGAAACTTATATTTTTAGGAATAAAATATCAATTAATAATATAATATTTGTTTTAAAAACTATTTTATGTTAATTTTGAAACTATTTAGTAATTGATTTTTGTGAAAATCCTAACAGAATGATAAGTTCGAAAAAAGTTAATTAAATCAATACTAACATGTCATATTAACCTATAAAATTAGTGGAATTCATAAAAAGTCTAAAATTATATTTATTTGAGTATTTATAACATCAATTATGTCAATATTTCATTAATAAGATAATTACTGCATCATCGTTGTGTCATAAATAAATTAAATTATTTAATGTCTAAAAATTACAAATAAAATACCATTATGTAGGAAATCTTGTTATCTTTCTAATGAATATTTATAGTATAATTTATCTTATGTATAACCTTATATTAAAAATGTTTTATTAAATAAACTTTTATTTTAACTCTTTTAACTCTTCTTTGAATTAAATAATAATAAATGTCTTAATCTAATTCAAGTGGGCCTAAATGGTCATATTTTATTCCTAAGGTTATTTTTGGTCGAATTACACTTATCCAATAGAATTAGGACATGTGTTAGGGTAATAATAATATCATTTTTACCCTTAATTACCCTATTTACTTTTAACCGTGGTAAATAAAAGTAAAAAGTTACTATTCACCAAAAATTATTTTCATCTCATTGAACCACATTTTACTTACTGACATCAACCATGTCTCTCGGATTTTTGAAATTCCACTCACAAAAGCGGTAAAATTAAGTTTTATGAAAAATTCAGTTTTTTTAACTACCACTTAGTGGTTTCACTATTCATCAAAAATTGAAAGTTTTCAGAAAAATACCAAAAATTAGGTCTAAGATATATTTGATATTATGAACTCAAAAATGATTTCTATTTTACCAAATTCAAAACATATTAGTTTCATTAATTAATTTAAAAATTAATTCTCGTCGTCAAAACAAAAGGCGTGTTTTTAAGAGATAATAACTATCAAAAGATTGACACTTGTTTATAACTGGTTTAAATGTGAAATTACATCCAATGACCAACATTGTATTAAATTTTAAAAATATATTCTAAATATACTTTAAGACCACTCAAATTATTAATTTATCACTATTAATTATTTCGATTAAAAAAGTTGTTTTTAATTAAAATTTAGTAATTTTCACTATTCATCATAATATGAAAGTTATCCGAAAAGTACCAAAATTTCACCTTAGGCTAAATTCGGTACTCCGAATCCATAAATGAAGTCCATTTTGAAAAATAAAATTTAAAAATTTTCAAAAAAGTGGTTATTACTATTCATAACGGCTAGTTTTAATAATATTTTAATAGCATATCGTTGTTTAGCGAAACTTGGTGTTGCGTACAACACACGCTATCGTGGAAGGTCGCGATTGCGTGTAATTCAATCCAGGTCAGAGATGTGTGTTGTAAAATCTCCTTTTGGTGTAGCGTATAACACAAGACATTAATGAAATTAAAAAATATATTTTTCATAAAATCTTGGGGTGTTACATTCTACCCCCCTTAAAATGAATTTCGCCCTCGAAATTCGTCGGGGTTATAAATGGTTTACTATTCAAAAGTTTCTTTAATAGAAACCCACATCGTAAAAAGGAATACCAAAACCAATCTTTAAAAACAAAAGTATGAAACGTAACGGTTACCCAAATAAACTAATCACTGGGTTTCCACATAGGTGAAAATATGGATATGGAAGAAAAATCTAACCATCATGTTCTGATGGAGAGTGGTAGAGAACATGGCTATGGAAAAGCCAACAATCACAAATCCATAAATTTGTGACGATCTAAGGTACCATCTGATTAATCAGATATAAGAGCACTAGGACAACATTTTTGGTTTTCAAGATTGTTTCCCTAAAGTTGAAGAATTTGAATTAGATAAATACTTACTTTATTTTGGTACAATCTCACTGTTGTTTGTGCCTTGAACAATTTCCACTTCATCTCTTAAATAAATGAAGTTGAATTTGTTATTCGTGAGGTGTTAGCAGATCATGTGATAGAATGATGGGTCATTCCATCTGTCTCAAACAAAAGGTTATCAGAAGTTATTAAATATACATAAGTCATTCTATAGTGAGATTAATCATATATGGTTCCTAAAATGGACTTATACTTCATATATCATACTGCTTAATATAATAAAACTAGTTTCTACTAAACAAGGACTTCCTGTGGGCCATTGGTAGGCGATAAAGGCCAGTCACATTTCAGTTGTGGGTTCGATTCCCACAGCCTTGTCCGACGCGATGGGCTGTCGCCCGTCCTGCAGGTTGTCCTTTTTCTGAAGCTATATTACTATAACATCCCATCAATAGTATCGAAAAACGTTTTATCCTTACTTATGTCCAACATAATCCATTCTAATCTTTAGGCTTATCTAAAATACTTCGGTCCAAGCTCATAGTATAAAGAAAATGATTACTTGAAATGTCACAGAACAATCACGTGAATGTCATCATTTATCCCCCATATATCATAAGATATATCTTGTTGGTCAAATTACAAACATGTGAATTCCTTAATCATGTATTCTCTTGAAGAATGAATACCCATTGAACCTTAGTGAAAACATGAATGCAGTTAAAAGTTAACACTCTCCACATACCAAAATCCTCAAAATTCTATATACTCAAACCATGATATCACTTAGTCCTTATATCAATCATGAGCTCATGAATACTGTTAAACATTTCATTTTCTCGTTTTCCCTTCATTATGTGCATATCATCTTATTTCCAAAAATACCTCAATCACTTTGAATACCACATTAGACCAATACATAAATATTCCAATATTCCACGATACTATATACATTATTTTGTAATCCCATTACATATACACTTAATCATTCCTCCACATCGTTATCATATTCAACATCGCCAATGGTGATGACATGTGACTTCCCTTTGTCCTTTTCCCTATGTGTTTGCTCATGTCGATCATCACTAACCCTTGGATTAGGGAATTTATTAGTATAATGCCCCGTTTCCTTGCACTTGAAGCATTGAAGTGTTGGTGGTGCGTTCTCTGCAGTGTTTGCTTTATTCACATCATTAGAAACCCTTTTTCCATTACTTCGACACTCAGCTGCTCGATGACCTTCTTTTCCACGCTTAAAACATTTTCTAGTCCCTTTAATACAATCTCCACCATGCTTCTTTCCACACTTTGTGCATAAGGAAACATTCATCTTCTTTTCACCATTATTCTGAGATTTCTCCTTGAACTCCATCTTTCGTTTCTTGTCAAAACCATGGGATGGATATGTAACACCAACTTCCATTTCTACCTTGATAGCACAACGCACAATTTCTTCATAGTTACTGAAGTCTCTTATAGCTAATGCCCTTCGAAGACGTGGTTTTAAGCCACTGAAAAATCGATCAACTTTACTTTCAGGTTGGATGATAATTCCAGATGCATACCTTGCAAGTCTTGTAAAATTCACTTCGTATATACCAATAGATTCATCATCCTTCTGCTTCAGCTCAAGAAACTCCTTTTCCATCTTTGTTCGAAGAATACGAGGGAAGTACTTACTGAAAAACAAGTTCTTGAACTCGTCCCATTCCATGGACTCAATTTCATCTCTTGGCCTCGTATTCTTGATAAGATTCCACCATTGATCAGCTTCACCTTCCAAACGATAAACTGCTAAGATGACTTTATCATGTTCAGAACATTGAAGAACTAAAAATATCTTTTCAGTGGTACTGATCCATTGTTCAGCAACAAGTGGATCAGAAGTCCCACTGAAAGAAGGTGGACGTTGCCTCATGAAGGACTCAATAGAATATTGTTCCTTTCTCTGCTCATTTGGAAGTCCAGAATGATTCATAGCTTGTGTAAGTATAGCAATAAGATTTTTCACGCCATCTCCCATAACATTTGTTTGTTCAGGAGGACAATCATTGCATTTTCCATTGCATTGATCAACACGGTTCCTTCGGGTTCCAGCCATCGTCTAAAACCCAAAAAGAATAGTTTGAGAGGCAAAAATCATGCTAGGGAAAACAACATAATAAAGGGGGAGTATCCTCAATATCTAACATATTAGGTTAAATTCTATGATCGTTACCGTAGTTCTAGGACTGTATCTTATACGTATACATATCCTTAGGGGCATCCCTAGACATACCATAGAAATATCTCTAGGGATCTCACTAACGTTTTCGCATCCTAGTTTCCAAAGGTTGACTAAACCTTTCCTCTGATACCAACTGTAGAGACCCGAAGCTTAACGTATATTGACATTACATTACATTTGCGGAATACTTAGTAGATAAAAAAAACACACACACAAGGATCGTAATAGTTTAGTGTCTTTGGAAACTCGGAATATAATCTTCTAATCCTGGTGAAAGATCTTCAACATCTCTCATAAAAATCTTCCTTTTTTTTATACCTAAAACCTTTCCTTATATCCTGGGGAAAAGAAAACATAAAAGGGTGAGATCAAATGCTCAGTAAGGGTAAACAAAAGAAATATCAATCACATCATTTCCATAAGAACATAACATTTTGGAAATCTTAACCTGCAAAAGAGAGCATAATTTCATAACATGGGATAAATCATGGCAGTGAAATGTAATCACAATAATCATAACTTAAAACATGAAACTTTGTGGAATACACACATAATCATAGAGAATCATTTCTTGTTATTCAAGACTCATTGCCAAGACTATCTTAGTGGACAAAGTCCCTTTCTGAACCGAGTCACCCTCGTTTCAGTCTTGTTTCACTAAACCGGTATAACCTACCATTCCAGCCATGTCTATCTCATGAGATATAAAATCTTTACCCAATGCATTGGAGGGAGATATAGGTCTCACCCATCTCATAATGATACCATTCTTATGTGTGCCACAAAATCATAAATCATACATCATTACATAACCCATGTAATAAAAATGGGAATCTTAAACACTATGACATCATAAAACAATTAATATAAGATAAAGGAATTCATAAGAATATTTCCATCACAACAAAATCAAATCCATGTATTAATAGGGATAGAAACAGAACCCTATATTGTCTTAGATGGAAAATAATTTTGATAAAACTCTTGAAGTCCATTTTTGAGGAAAATATCATTTCTACTTCAAAAACATTTATCCTTTCATAACATGTCATACAATTTTAAACTAAAAGAAGTTGATTAAAACTAAACTTTAAAACTTGTAAAGGAAGATTATTGGAAATAATGTTTTAAAAATCCATTCATGCCGTATAAGTTAAAAAAACATTCATCTCGTACTTTTGTCGGAAAAGTCAAAAATTACCTCGTACGAAAAACGACAAAAGATTCCTTTCATATATTTTACTGAAAACTCACCAAAGGGTAAAATAGGTTTTAAACAATTGTATTTGGATGGAAATAACATAACATATTGAGGAAACATGGATGTGGATGATAAAATACACCCCAGTAAATACCAAAGTATAAGCAATCTCGGATAAAAATGAGATTGTGATATTTCTCTTACCTTAGGTCTGATTTGCTTCGTAAGTGTCCGAACCTCCTGTATAATGATTTAAATAATGTTATTGACTTATTCCAGAATCATAATTATTGTTATGATATCATATATGGTTCACTTATGACTTTATATTACCCGTTCTTTTGTAAATTCCATGTTAAAGAAGCGTTTTGGGTAAAATTGTTTCATTTATCGTAGGTGTTTGGACTTGTTGTTCTTGACATTATTATTACTTATATCATGATTTACTTACTTCCAGAATATAAAACATGATTTATATATCATATATATTCAGTATATATATATATATATAATAGATAGATAAATGAAATGAAACACACCGTTCATGGAGACGGTAGTCCGTACGTACGCATAAATGCTGTTTTCCTTTCCTTATTGTCTTGAATGGAAGTAAGTAGATGACATACATATATATATATATACATAAATAAAGTAGATTTAACATGTCATATATTTAATTATTATTCATTATATATACTTTATAATCATTCATGAATGGTTAATGTGGAGAATGAATCTCATCGTGTCGTGGAGACGGTAGTCCGTACGTATGCACGAGCGATTATATCATTTCCATAATTATTGAATTGAATTGGAGTGTATGATACAATATATCAGAATCAATATGATATTCTAATAACTATGTATAGTTATTCTTTACACCATTATATCCATCCATGTAAGGTGGTGGTGGAAAATAGATTTCACCACGGCGTGGAGACGGTATTTCGTACGTACGCACGCGCGGTGATTTCGTTTTCCGTAGGATGGATAGATGGTGAAATAGGGTTGTTTCATAATTATAATAACATATCAGTATATGAGTGATACTGATGTTATTACTTCATAATGAAACAACCTAAGAAGAAGGAGTGGAAGAAGAAATAAAGGTGAAAGAATCGGTAACAGAAATTACCTCTTCTTTGAAGCTCCTCCTTGAGACCTCCTCTTAGGGAACTAAAATTGGTCTTTGAGGAAGACCCGAATCTCTAGGATGTTGCTAGGGAAGTGGAGAAGAGAATTTGGCAGATTTTGGCCGAGCGTGAAGGCTCAAAGTTGTGTGAGGAAGAGAGGGAGGGGGTGCCCTTTTATAAGGGACGAGAGGGGCACCTTTGGAATAACTAAAAATATTATTTTATTATAAATTCATGTTCGGTTTTAAATAGCTCCAAATTGATTTATTTCTAGGATAAGGTTGGTATGGGTCTAAATCCTCTCATCCAATAGAATTTATACAAGTTTAGGTTCCTATTTTAACCTTATCATTTAGATTTAACATTAAGTTAAATAATTTTACTTTTACCGTGTCTTCTTGTGTTCTTACACTATAAGGTTAATAAACTTACTATAAGAAGCCAAAAGAACCCCAAGTTTTTTATTATTAATATATATAACCTTATCTAAGTCATTTTTCCAAACCATAGATTTTTAGGAATAAAATATCAATTAATAATATAATATTTGTTTTAAAAACTATTTTCTGTCAATTTTGAAACTATTTAGTAATTGATTTTTGTGAAAATCCTAACAGAATTATAAGTTCAAAAAAAGTTAATTAAATCAATACGAACATGTCATATTAACCTAGAAAATTAGTGGAATTCATAAAAAGTCTCAAATTATATTTTTTTGAGTATTTATAACATCAATTATGTCAATATTTCATTAATAAGATAATTACTGCATCATCGTTGTGTCATAACTAAATTAAATTATTTAATGTATAAAAATTACAAATAAAATACCATTATGTAGGAAATCGTTTTAGCTTTCTAATGAATATTTATAGTCGAATTTATCTTATGTATAACCCTATATTAAAAATGTTTTATTAAATAAACTTTGATTTTAATTCTTTTAACTCTTCTTTGAATTAAATAATAATAAATGTCCTAATCTAATTCAAGTGGGCCTAAATGGTCATATTTTATTCCTAAGGTTGTTTTGGGTCGAATTACACTTATCCAATAGAATTAGGACATGTGTTAGGGTAATAATAATATCATTTTTACCCTTAATTACCCTATTTACTTTTAACCGTGGTAAATAAAAGTAAAAAGTTACTATTCACCAAAAATTATTTTCATCTCATTGAACCAAATTTTACTTACTGACATCAACCGTGTCTCTCGGATTTTTGAAATTCCACTCACAGAAGCGGTAAAATTAAGTTTTATGAAAAATTCAGTTTTTTTTAACTACCACTTAGTGGTTTCACTATTCATCAAAAATTGAAAGTTTTCAGAAAAATACCAAAAATTAGGCCTAAGCTATATTTGATATTATGAACTCAAAAATGATTTCTATTTTACGAAATTCAAAACATATTAGTTTCATTAATTAATTTAAAAATTAATTCCCGTCGTCAAAACAAAAGGCGTGTTTTTAAGAGATAATAACTATGAAAAGATTGACACTTGTTTATAACTGGTTTAAATGTGAAATTACATCCAATGTCCAACATTGTATTAAATTGTAAAAATATATTCTAAATATACTTTAAAACCACTCAAATTAATAATTTATCACTATTAATTATTTCGATTAAAAAAGTTGTTTTTAATTAAAATTTAGTAATTTTCACTATTCATCAGAATATGAAAGTTATCCGAAAAGTACCAAAATTTCACCTTAGGCTAAATTCGATACTCCGAATCCATAAATGAAGTCCATTTTGAAAAATAAAATTTACAAAATTTCAAAAAAGTGGTTATTACTATTCATAACGGCTAGTTTTAATAATATTTTAATAGCATATCGTTGTTTAGCGAAACTTGGTATTGCGTACAACACACGCTATCGTGGAAGGTTGCGATTGCGTGTAATTCAATCCAGGTCAGAGATGTGTGTTGTGAAAGATCCTTTTGGTGTAGCGTATAACACAAGACATTAATGAAATTAAAAAGAATATTTTTCATAAAACCTCGGGGTGTTACAACAGTCATAGGTACAAATTTTAATTAAATAAATTTATTGAATTTTGTTTATACTAATTGTTTGCTCATTGCAGATGAAAAAAATGAAGCCGTGGAAAAACACATAAAAAGTTCAGATGTTTAGAAAATGAATGGAAAGAATATAGTCGTGCTATTTTATTCTTATGGGGTCCCGACGGATGACGTCGTAGGGTTACATGGCCCGATTATAGGTCAGCTGGCAGCAGAGCCCATTTCCCTGACTATTTCATATGATGATTGGAGGAATATGACTCCAAACTAGAAAAATGAAGTTTTTGATTATCAGATAAAGGTAATTTTAATACTTTATGGTTTAATTGAATTTCATGTTACTAATATGTTCAAAATGAATTTTTATATACAGATATTCTTCCACATTACCATTGCTGATGTGATAGCATGGAAGTGGACATTGAAAAATCTTGGTAAAAATGGAAATATTTCAAATGGATGTTGTGGTGTGATTTCAATGATACTTTGTTGACCGTGCAGCAAATGTATGAGAAGCTACCCACTGGGGTACCAAAAGAATAGTGGAAAGTTTTTTTTATAGACATCGTGATGAGAAGCGGATGGTATTGAAATATATATTATTATATTATCCTCATTTTACATTTATACATGTATATGAAGAGGATATGACATTGAATACAATACTGTTAAATTGAATTTTATTTATTTCAGGATCTCTCAAGACAGAATGCATCAAACCGGGCAAAGAAAGTCATCCCGCACACTGTGGGCTCAAAAGGCTTTTCTAGAAGCCGAATGTCATTGGTAATATTTTAATTAGTTTAAATAATTATAAGAAAATATTATCTATTTATCATATTTAATTGTTGATTTATCTTTGTTTAATGCAGTCACAGAGTTTAGGGCATAAAGCATCCCGAACTGAACTGTGGATGGATGTTCATAAAAAACAGATGGAAGTTTTGTTAATGAGTCTGCCAAAGAAGTTGGGGTATGAAGTCAATTTTTTATTATAATAACATATTATCAGTTTTTAATCTGTTAATATATATTGATAATTGATTTATAGGTAAAAATTAAAGAAATATGGGATGCCAATCCTGGGCAGTCCTACTCAGTCTCCCAGGATGACCCGGTTTCTAAAGTCCTTGGGAAGGAGCATCCTGGTAGAGTGCGTGGGATGGATTTGGGACCCATACCATCTGAGGTCTTTGGAAGGCCACCAGGGATTCCAACTGCATCTACTCCTGGTTATAGTCATTTCATACCTGAAGATGCTCAGAGGGAGATGTATTCTCTACGAAACACAGTTCACCAGTAGGGGGATCAGATATCTACTTTGCAGAAAGAGTTGCTTGAAATACATCATCATATGAGCAGATATTCCCCTGGTGTTAGTACATCGACTAGTGGTGAGCAGGTAAATCACAAAAATCAAAATCATTTAGTTTTCAAACTTTTATTGATTTTAAGTTTAATTATAAATATGCAACAATATTTAATTTTCAATATAATGTTATTACAGGTGGCATCAGGTAGTGGATATGGAGGTGGAGAGTGTGACGATGCATCATCAGACCATGAGTAGTTGTATTGTTGATGTGTTGAACAAATATGAGAATGTTTGGTTTGTATATGTAACATGTATGGCACATAGTTGCCACCAAAAATTTCGATGTCCTAACATTTTCTTAATTTCTCATGTTTCCTTCTATGCATTTTTTTGATTTATGATGTTTCATTTTATGTCTTGATTTCTCAAGTGTGGTATACATCATTCCATTTAGGCCTTTGTTTGAATTGGTAGTCAAGATTTTGGATGACTAAAGAGTGATCCTTTTGTTATTTTATTATGGTTATATAAATTGGAACCTAGTAGGCAGAATAGAGACCAAACATAAGAGGATAATGGGAATGTGGTTTAGCCTAATCATGTGATAAGAATCATATACTCACCAATAAAAGTAGATGGAAACAAAAATTGTGAACCTAACATGGAACCTTACACAAAATGCATGTGCCGCCCACATGTTAGGCTCCTTTTTCTCTGTCAAAATATGAAATGTGGACAAACATGGATCCGATAAAATAGATTATACATGTGTTCATTTATTGATATGATGATTTCATTAAGATTTATTGTAAATGTTTCTCATATGTATTCTGGCACTTTCAACTACAACCCCCTTTGATCCAAATGATATTTTACTACTTTAAGAACACATATGCTTCGACTACTGCACAAGTTGGATCCTCATTTAAAACTAGGGCTCTATTATTAACCTTTCACCCTCAACATTGGATCTCAAATTCACTGGTTTGGGAGTCACACCTAAATGGTACCTTTCCATCTTCAGAGGAAGCTAAAAAATCCATTCATCTCAAAAATCCCTACTAGATGTCTACTCGAAAATGACTTGTGGAACATAATTTGTTGTAAATAGTTTCCATCTCAAACCATTTCATGGTCATATCCATGGAAGGAAATAACATGTTCCTCCATTATCTAGGGGGTTTGATCAAGAGGTCACTGATGGACTCATCTAGATAGCTTAAGGGACCCTCCAAAGGGATCCTTCTAACATTCACCATCACCAATTCTACAAAGTAATAAAACCTCTATATGATGTGTGTGTCTACCTTGGGAGTCTGACCTAAGTCTCCCAAACCTAGGTAGTCAGGAAAACCCACTGAGGGTAGTGAACAATCAACCATGAACATGTCCCTACATCTATACCCTCCAAATAATCCCACTTACTAAATATGGTGGCAAACTATGAGAAAGAGGACACATTTTCCCACATTTAATAAGCTTGTCGGTATAATCTGGTATTATTCAAAGAAATCACCAAGAATATTTTGGTAAAAAAATATAGGGAATACCCATATCCTTTCCCACAGACTTGATTTACATCGGTATATACCTATATGAAATGGAAGAAAAGATCATGCCCATACACATTCTCCATTAATAGAATAAGAAAATATGCATGTTCTGGTCACTGAAGTCACCTAGAATATTCTAAAAATGGTTAAAGGGAAGACACACAATTATTCTACCATAATTTGGGTGACTCGTTAACACAATATGAGGAGATTTAAAGAATATGCACATCTTTTCTCCCAACATACGGTGTATCTAGTTGAATGCAGAGGTTATAGGAGTTTGGGTCATATCTTTCACATCTTCAAAACTTTTCCACCAGTTCCTCCAAGGGGATAATATCATTACATATTCCACATTATGGTCGATTGTTTGTATGATATCTCATGTTTCATCATGTTGGGGATACCAAGTTTGAAGTAACATTTTATTTGTCTGTATGATGTCTCTTGTTCCATTTTCTTGTTTGATTTGTTTTTCAGGGTAGTGGGGCAGTAAAAGCAAAACTGCATTTTTTTTTCTGGTCAGCATTTCATGGTGGTTTTAACCGCCACTAATGCTTTTCTGGTCAGAATTTCACGGCGGTTATAACCGCCGCTAATGCTTTACTGGTAAAACATTAGTGGTGGTTAAAACTGCCGCAAAATGTAATCAGTTTATATTTAGCGGTGGTTTTCACCGCCGTGATAGAGGCACATCAAACGCCTGAATATCGCGGCAGTTAAAACCACCACGAATAAAAAAATATCCAGCATCCGTCAAACCGCCACTAAAGTCACGAAAAAACTCTGCGAAATGACGCATCTATGACGCTTCCTATAAACCACCGCGAAATAGAAAAAATCGCCGCTAATAGATTGTCGATGCCCAGTTTAGCGGCGGTCTCTGTAAACTACCGCCAAACCATATAGCGGCGGTTTAAACCACCGCTATATGAAAAAAAACCACCGCTAATAGCCGGTTTTTTGTAGTGACGGTTACCTGGTTCAGGCACTAGAAGACCACACATAATCTCAATCTCATTTATTCTTTCTTGGAAAACAAAACTGGGGTCTCCCGGGGTGAAACATTGGGTCTCACGAAGCCCTTCCTCTACAAGTCTTCAAGTTGTACCCTCAACTCATGATGGTCCACGGGAGCCATCCGATATGATGTTGTATATATTGGTGATGTCCCAGGGTACATATCAATCCAGATGTTTACCTCCTTCTAGGGAGGTAATCTAGGGACATCCTCAGGAAAGACGTCCTCATACTCTGCCATAATTGTAGGAAACTGCGGACTCATCTCATCTACTGGGCTGAGGGTCAGGCTATCCAACTGATGTGTAATCAGCTACACCATCTTATGGATAAGTTCATCCCATGTTGCATGTGTTTCCTTTTCAACAACAAAGGAAAACCTAGTCCAATCACTATGGACACTACACTGTATGCCTAAAATAGTCAACCTGGCCATGAACTCTGGATAACTAGTCTACACCAAGAATGATGGCATAAGGCCTAGACGCTTCCACCAAGAGATCCCAACCGAAACTATCTCCCCCTAGAGTAAGGACACACTATCGGCACCAGTGCGTGATTGTTGAATCTCCCATTATAGGAGTCTCTAATCATAGGGATCAATTCAACAATTCCACTAGATTCTCTGAGTCTCAAACAAGGTTCATGGAAAGAAAAAAGAGACTGAAACCTGTGTCTATCAAAACTAAAGCTAGGGTGTAAAATACACATATCATACCTCTAATAATCTCTTGATAATCGGGGTTATAATCCTCCTTCTCCTAAATATGGACTCATCCCTATCCACTAGCTCCCTGAGCCCAAGGTGGACCACCTGGGGTAGTGGTGGTGGTACATCAAACCTCTACCCACTGCCTACTATTCTACCTACTCCTCTTCCATGCATGTCACCCTACATACCACTCAACTCCTGCCTCCTCCTCTACCACAAGGGTCCCTCGACCATCTACTAATAATCTACATGACGAGTCGGGAAATCTAGAGCATGTGTCCCTAACAACCGCACATGTAACACAACCTATCCTTTAGCTGACCTGCTCATCCCTAGGAGCCCCACACTGTTGATACTATATCCTATGGTCATCCCCTATAGTTCTTGACCCACTTGGGTCCCTACATCTACTATCGGCTACCCGCCGCTGAAGACTCAGCTACATGGTGCATGTTGGTAGCTCCCATTGCTGGTGTATTCTCCTCCAGAAATATCTCCACTAGTAGGGCTCACTCCAGTACCACAATATATGTAGGGATTCTAGGGGATATCATGGATTCCCTAATCTTTTGGTGTATCCCCTGCTCGAAGTTCTAGTCCCTAAATAAATGGGTCTTGCACCATACCCGTGGAGTAGCGAGAAAGATATTTAAATCTCATAGAGTACTCCTCTACTGTCTAACTTACCTACTGCAGATGCAGAAGATCCTGTATGTGCACTGAGCATAACGTCATCATAAATAACACCTCCCTAAAGAGGCACTCAAAGTATTCCCAAGAGAGAGTCATTTTTCATGCATCTGGATCACTAAGATCCACCATCGCCCTGTTGAGTTCTATAGAAGACTCATGGCTAGGACTATCATCAATTCGAGAGGCACCCTCACAAGGTGGAGGACATGTGTAACTGCCTCCAACCAATCCTTAGATGCCTTGGGGTCCGGATCACATCTGATCCTAGGAGGTCGCTGCCTCTAGAACTTATGCAACACACTCAACCTGTGTGCATCCTCTACTAATAACATTCATATTAAATTCTGCTCTTCAGGTGGTGGTATCACTAGTACACCACCCATGGTGTTATCTCTGAAACTGTTCTCTATACCAATGCCTCATCGCTAAGAGGATCATCCTCATGATCATGTATCAGAATCCTAACTGTCTATCTGTGTAGAGGCATCCAAAAATAGATCAATATGTTCCATAGTCAATAGAGTATACCTAGTGAGATGACTCAATAAGGACAGGAGAACACAGCCAAAATACTATATGATGCATGTACCATTTATTTCCCCTAAAACTAGTGTTTTCATTACCGAGTCGAACAGAAGAATTTATAGTATTGGTGTATGGATACGTTGGTTTCCGAACCAACACTAGACTACCTGGTCTAAAAGCCGAACTCGAAACACTTAACATTGTTTCCCCAAAAAAATCTCATGGACTATTGGTTCTTTAGGTAGAACCAAACACCTCTGATACAACTCTGTCATGACTCGTCCAAGAGGGGCTCATGCTGTGACTACCCCAATCCCGCATCTGATAGGCTAGGGGTTGGCGACTAGCACTGAGTAGTCATATGCCAAAAATGGGAGGTATTATCCTAAGTACCTATACACATGCATGAATTTCCAATCCCAAAATGCTAAAATATAAAAACAATAAGTAAACAATCATGCATGCCACTATGATACCAACAACAGAGTTTGACAGTAGGAAAATTGAAAAGTAAAAAGGTCCAGAATACAAGTCCACCAAAATAAAGAGTCTACCAAAGTTAATGAACAAGTTCTAGAAACTCATCCACAGAAAAACCTACCTGAAGGGTAGGTGTAGGACAGTTTTCTGATGTCTTATAATCACACATAATCTTCTTGATGACACTAAACACCACCTGATCCTAATCCACCTAGGACTCCATCAAAGCATCGATCCTCTACATAAGAAACGACACGTGCAGGAAAATACCATATAGGGGTGAGTAAAAAAATACTCAGTAGGACACACTAAAACCAAAAAGGAACCCACTAAGGAATACACCAAGTATACCAAAATGGAAATCAGTAAGGAATACACTAAGTATACCACAAAATAAAACATACGAAGTATAGCCATCTCACATAGGATAAGTCTATAGAACAAAAAGAGGGATTATTAGTTGTAGTCCACAGAACTCCCAATTTCAATATCAGCACATGGAGCATCGATGTCAGTGCATGAAGCATCGATTGTGAACAGAGCGTCGATGGTGCATGGAGCATTAGTGTCACCGCATAGAGTATCGATATCATATGGATTGTCATTTTCAGCGCACAGAACGCCGATGGAACATGGAATGTCAGTGTTGGAGCATGGAGCATCGATATCCTATGGAGTTTCAGTGTCGGCACACAGAGTGTCTATGGGTAATATCGCCCCCAAGTCACGTAGTTACTAATACCACATAGTCATAGCTAGCCATAGGATTCCACTCATAGCATGATCATTTTAAAAGTACCTACTCCTCAAGCCATTTGGTCGTAAACCAAATTCCACAAAAAAACACAATTAGAGTTTCTCAAAAGGACCACCTCATCTCAAGGGTCCCAAATCCAAAAATGGATCGCCAAATGGACCTCCGGTTTGAAAGATTTTTCCAATTTAATAAAAAGGGTATGGTCTGGTCCAAGGCCGACACGACCCAGTTCGGACAACCCAACCCGACCTGGTTCGACCAACCCGACGCAATTGGTCTAGGCTGGACCGTTGGGCCACATGGTACTGCCCATTAGGCCATTAGAGCATCCTGATTCTCTAGCTCAGCCCACTTCACGCGGGACCACTCTACTCTGTCGGACGTGGAATGCCCTGGTCGTGTCTCTTTGGTCTACGTGGTTTCCCGACTGCATCTCTAACCCTGTGGCCACCTCCTCCATCCTGCCTGGACTGAGGTCCCATCACCATAGGAAACTTACACCATTATGGGTCCCTTATCGGATGTGGTCCCTCATGGACCATGTTCTGTTGCTATCGTCAGCCGCCCTATCGGCGGTCTTCCTGTCGCACTATACCTAGCTCGGCCTCCCTTGTCAGGATAGTGCTTCCTCTGCTGTCAGCCACCCCACCAATGACCTCTCCCCTCTGCGCTCCACCTTAATTGGCTAAAGCCGCCACCTCCAGCCACCAACTTGAATTGCCGCTACCTTGCGGTTTTTCGGTTTTAGATCCTCGTCCCAGATTGTTGCGCCATATATCAAAGACGCAACAATCCTCTAATCGTAAATCAAAAGGGGACAAGGAACATTGGGTGAAAGAGAAAAATCACATGAACACATAAATGGATGGATCTTCTCCTTGTTCCTATTATCCTTCATCCATTCATGTTATATGGTTTTTAACTAAGAACAATAAACCTATATTCACAAAGATCAAACATCCCTTAAATCCCCGTAACAAAATCCATCACACAAGAACAATAGAATTGTGGATCAACCTGTTTTTGGGTTGGTATGCATTCATTGTTTGAATCTAAAAGGGGGGAAAATAATTTAAAAACAAATAGACATCCTACCTCAAAGTTGGATCAGTCATTGATGAAGAATGGAAGTTTGCACCGTCGTCGATCCTTGATCCGTTGGCATTCTTCGATCCGTCGCTCCAATCAGATTCACCAAAATGTTGGGAGGTCCTTCTTCTCTCTGCCTCTAGGAAACTCCATGGTTATAATGATAACCCTATATTTATGAAAAAGGATTGTTTTAAAAAAATAAAATATCCACCACATCAAACAAAATATTTTTATTAAAATATTTTAATGATGTTCATGTCCAAAATCTAACTTTCACCCTTAGCATATGCCAATCAAGGTTAGGCCCCACCTAAGGTAAATTCGATGTTCTAAATGCAATGGTGCCCTTGGATTTCTGATCTGAGAACCATCTTAGATGTTATTTCCATTTTAAATAAATAATTTCATGTGAATTTTAATAAAAACTTAACATTTTTCGATAAAACATTGCAGGCACACCGGGCCTCAGAATCTCACATCCCCTCAGTGCCTAGTCTCATAATTTTCCCGATTAATTTATAAAAAAAATGGAGAAAATATAAGTCATTAAACACATTGAATTAGGACATTAAACCATAGATCCTTCCTCAAATCTACCCAGGATGAGTGAATCGAGTGGTGGTTTATTATTTTCGGTTGTCGTTCGTCGAAAATCGGATCTTGTTGCCCATGGGAGTTTCCATTGTGTGTTATGTACACCTCAAAACCTTCCATCTTCATGGATTTGTTCTCCAATCACAAAAAACAAACATCCATAACTCATAAACATCCCATATCCATTCTCATTTCATCAAAATGTTCCTCACATGAGATTCTATCATGCTAATGGGGTCCGATCAATCTTGGTACCGCCTAGCAATGTCGAACTAGGATCATAGAGTCCTACCAGTGATGAATTCAAATTAGATTTGGTAGATAGAAACTACAAAAAAGATTTAAACATCATTGTTCAATAATTATTTTTCAATTATTAGGAATGGGAATCTGGGGTTAGAAAAGTTTGGTTAATCAATTAAGATTTCAATACATTGGTGCATGCTCAATCCACAATTGGTGTAGATCCAAGAAAAAGGATCGATCAACCCAATATATTTAATCAAAAGGGAATAAATCACAAATTGATGATTCCTACCTGAATATTTCATTTTTATTCATCTAATAACATTCCCACCAATGATTTAAGGATGTCCTTATGTTCACCACATCCTGATCTGCTCTGACCTAGGGTTTCTTCTTCATCTGAGGTGATTTGTCAATGAAGGAGGTAGGAGAACTCTAGAATTCTCCCAGGTTTCATGTGGTTAACCCGGGAAAATTTTCTATGAATGATTTATTATATAATATTTCACTACATTAAAATGAAATAATTAATTAATTTAATAATTAATTATTTCATTGAACGTACCGCCGATGAGAAAGGAGTATGAACAACCCGCGCTGACCCATTTTATTCTGCATCCAGTGTAAAAACATGTTCCGATCTCAACCATGGTATTTTATTTTTGTTCTTAAATTCCATTTAAAAATTATCTCATTTTATTAAAAGAACATAATGCGTACAATATAAAATATATTTAATATTTTTATAAAATTAATTTCGGGCACACTGGTCCTTGAGATTACATGATATCTCAGTGCCTAACTCCAGAAATATATATAGAAATATTTCAAATTATCAAATGAAAAAACGGGGTCTCTACATCATTCCATCCTTCAATATTTTCATCCTCAAAAATCAAAATGAAACAAACCACGTGGGATACTAAGCCTGCACTTCGATCTCCCGCTCCCAGGATGTCTTCTACACGTTCTTGTCCTGCCACAACACATGAACCAAGGGAATAGTCCATCCATGTAGGGTCCTCTCCCATCGATCCTCAATCTCCACTGGGTGCTCTGTAATGGTGTATCCATCCTTGGTGTCCAACGCTCCCAAGTCAATGACGTGTGTGGGGTCGTGTGCATATCTCATTAGTTATGATACATGCAAGATGTAGTGCATCCACTCTAGATGTGGGGGTAGGGAGAGGTAGTAAGAAACCTTGTTATCCCTCTGTATGGTCTGAAATGTTTTAATGAACCTTAGGGATTTCTTTCCTCCCTAGTAAAACCACTGAAATCCTTGCCATGGGGAGACTCCCAGGAAAACATAGTATTCCTTCTCAAACTCCAAGGTCCTACGATAGAGATTTGTGTAAGATTTTGTTCTGCTCTGGGTCATCCTCATCAGCTCACAGATGACATGGACTTTCTCTATCATCACCTGCACTATATATGGTCCCACAAGAGATTTATCACCAATCGCTTTCTAGTATAAGGGTTATAAAATCCCACCTTTTTATTTCATAACTTTTCATTACATTTTACATTCATAGTATCTTTAAAGTATAGTGTCATGGAAATCTGGAACATAAAAGAAGAAAAAATAAAACATTATTCAAATAAAATTGTACGGATTCATCAAAATTTCATCATATGTACAAATTATTTCATCTCATAACCATTAGACATACATCAAAGGAAATGGTGAGTAGAAGGCCCGGTAAGGAAAGCAAGGGAATCAGTTTACTTGTGATATCAATAAGAACTTGATGAAAAACATAAACACATGAGCAATGAAAGTAGAGGAATGTCATAATGAAAAGAAAATTAATAATAACTTGAATATGTGGATAAAACATTTAATTTATACATTCATGAACATATCAACAAGGTTCATCCCCAAGGTGTCATAAAAATTACCAAGGTTATTCACCAAGGTATCGTGAAACTTGTCATCTCTAAAGATTAAATTATTTACCCAATCCATTGGAGCGCTATCAGGGTGCACCCTTAATATGTATTTATTTTCATGTGATTCACATAGATAATAATCTAATATTTCATAAATAACCCATAGATATTAAAATTAATGGGTTTCACTTCAAAATCGCGACGTTTTAAAAGTACATAGAAACATGATCGTTATGTCTTTTATAACCATTGGAAAAGGAAATATGGTTTATTTTATGTCAATTCAAGAATGAAATAGATGAATTTTATTTATTGATAGATACCTCTAGAAATGAAAATATATTTGGGTATTCAGATAATTAAAACAAGCTAATTTCTTGAGAAAAGAGAGATATATTTTGAGACAAAATTTCTGCAGCATAACGACTGTATAACATGGTTTTAGAAAACAATAAAAAGAGAGGGGACAAGGGTATCCCATAAGTAAATGAATAATTTAAATTAGAGGTACAGAATAAAAATAAATAAGATAACGGTGTGGAATGACATACCACATGAAAATGAAACTTTAAAGAAAAGAGAAAATGTGATTTCTTTTAAGAAAATTCGGCAGCCTAATGGCGTCACTTAAAAATTCAGAAAATAAATTGATAAGAGAATAAAGGGTCTATCATCATTTGGACATGAAATTGAATGCAATAAGAATATATAAGAACATACCCCCACATAAGAAGATGGAAACTAGAAGACATAACATAGAAGAAATCATGACTAAAAGAGGAGGGTGGAAGGTTCCCTTACCTTGAAGAGTAACATCGAAAGCTTGAAGGTTGGGATCTTGGGGGGATTGAGGGAACCTTGGGAGGAATCCTTGGGTGGTAAAAAGACTATAACTTCATTTAGAAGTATTTTTAAATGAAATTAACGAGTTAATGGCTTGGTATTTATAGGAAAAGTGAGGGAATATTTAATTAATTTCCTAGGGACACCTTATTGGTGGTATTTGCAAAACCATGGGATTGACCATGGTATTTTCCCATGGTATTGGTGAATTGAGACAGATCATAGCATATATTACTAATCACAAGTCTACTAGAGTGATTATATCATTATTACATTATTAATGATGTCATTAAACACCCGAAACTCAAAACTGTATTTTCACTATTCACCGAAAAACAAAACATTTTATAAAATTATCATAAATTCACCCTAACATAATATCGATGTTCTTAACTCAAAAATGAAATCCATTTTATGAAAATAATTTTCTAAATATTTTTAATTGAATTTTTAAATAAAATCAGTATTTATTCAAAAAAACAACTCTAAGAATATAACTTATTTTTAACGCCTGCAAAAAGTAATCAAGGTCCCATAAAATTATTGTGTAACCATAAGAAAATAAAGTAACAATTTATGATTACATTTTATGAAAATAAATTTTCATTTTAAATTATTAAATTAACTATAAATTTGTAAATAACATATTTATGACCTACAAAAATAACAAAACTTATACTATGATCGTTTTTTTAACTTTTAAGGTGTCTAAATTGTATTAATACATTCATGGGTGAAGTTTCTATATTTTTTTTTTGCCGATTTACTATTTATTACTATTCATAAGGGTATATTACTATTCATACTTTACTATTTACTAAAAATCACATTGATCTTATTAGAATCTAAATTTCTTACTGATCATAATTGTATAAAACCATTTTTTGAAAATAATTTCACACTATTAATTATTTAAAGTTTACATGAATATTTTAAATTACCCTTTTTCCAAAATTCATCAATAATATTCATCTTATATTTATTCAGACATTTGAAAATCACAAATTTTACCGTAATAAATTTTATTTATACCAAGGGATTTCAAAAAGTATCTAAGGACTCATTACATGGCTCCTTATAACACCTGTATAGGACCTAAGTGTAAGGTGTGCTATGGTGATAGAATCATGGGGCGGCTGCTGATTTATTTCCCGAGTGGTTATTTCTATCATCTTTAACTTCTCCCTTTGGAAATTCCTTTCAAGCTTCACATGTTGAAGCTCATCTTGGGCTTGGTCTAGATCAAAGCCCATAGATGTTACCTCATTCCCAAGCTCTGATAGATGTTCTTTGTATGGCCCGAGTCTACTGGATGAGGTCATCGACTATTCTTTCTGTATTAATTAACCAAGATCACTTTTATTTAAAAACAATAACTGTAACGTTAAGAGTTTAGTTTCCAACGGTCATATTGACCACCGGTCATAAAATAGTCGAAACCCAACAGTATTACCTCATTAATTAAAGCATATAGTTTTTTGGAGTATAAAATGAAATAACACACAAATTTAGGAAACAAAATTTATTCAAAAGTTCGGGTCATTACATTCTTCCCCCCTTAAGAAATTTCATCCCCGAATTTTTAACTCGTACCCTAAGAAGAGAAAAGGTGTGGGTACTTGTGCCTCATAGACTCCTCTAGTTCCCACATGGATTCTTCACATCTGTGGTTCCTCCATAACACCTTAACAAGGTGGGTATTCTTGTTGCGCAGAACCCTATCTCTACGATCCAAGATCTCCATCAGCTCCACCTCATAAGAGAGGTCATGTTCCAGTTGTACCACCTCTTGATTTAGTACATGTGAAGGGTCAGGTATGTACTTCTCCAAGAGGGATACATGGAAGAAATCATGAAATTGTGCTAAATTTAGAGTAAGTGCAAGACGATAGGCCACTGCTCCTACGTGATCAAGGATTTTATAGGGGCCAATGTACATAGGGATGATCTTCCCTTTCTTCAAAAACCTCATGAATCTCTTCTAGGGTGATATATAAAGATAGAATTTTTCACCAACATCAAACTCTAAGTCCCTTCGATGGTTTTTATCATAGCTCTTTCGCCGACTCTAAGCGGCCTTAATGTGTTGTTGGATTCCATGGACCTTTTCTGTCATCTCATGCACAAGATCAGGCCCAAGAATATTTCTCTCACTAGATTCATAACAAAAAGTAGGAGTTCTTCATTTCATACCATATAGAGCTTCATAGGTTTCCATTTGAATGCTCGATTGGAAGCAATTGTTATAAGAGAACTCAACTAAAGGGAGATGTTGATCCAATCCACCTTTAAATTCCATTGAGCATGTTCTCAGCATGCCCTCGAGTGTTTTAATTGTCCTTTCAGATTGGCCATCATTTTGGGGGTGATAGGCCGTACTAAAATTCATTTCAGTGCTTAGAGCATGTTGAAGACTTCTCCATAATTTTGATATGAACCTCAGATCATGATCAGATATGATAGTAAGTGGAACTCCATGCAGCCTTACCAATTTCTTCACATAAATCCTGGAAAGTTGATCAAGAGAAAAATATTCCTGAATAGAGATAAAATGGGTAGTCATGGTGAGACAGTCCACAATAACCCATATCACATTGTTTCCATTCAAATTTCTCAGGAAACCAGTGACGAAGTCCATAGTGATATTGTCCCACTTCCATATGGGTAGTGGTTGCATTACCCCTTTAGGAAGTTATCACTCTGGGTTTCACTTGCTGACATACTAGGCACCTTAAAGTGTAGCCATCAATCTCCCTTTTCATATTAACCCACCAATAATGATCATGAAGGTCCCTATACATTTTCGTGCTTCCAGGATTTATAGATAAATTAGAGATATGAGATTCATCCATCCGCTCCTTTATTTCCATTGAATATTGAACACATAGTCTTGTTAAAAATTTTAGTACACCTTCTTGATCGATATTGAACTCAAGCAACATCCCATCCTTCACTACCTTAGACTTCTTCTATTACAAAAGATACTCTTTCTGATCATTCTTGATCTTCTCCAATAATGACGGTTGAGAAATCATTTGGGATAGGGTTTATGATATCCCTTCCCTTGTAATTCCCATGTCCATCTTTACTAGGTCATTGATCAAAGGATCTATTTGAATCCTCATCATGGAAAGAACAACTGGGTATTTCCTACTTAATGAATCAGAAACTTTTATTCTCTTATGGGATGATAATGAATTGAACAATCATACTATTTGAGAAGATCCAACCATCTCCTCTTCCTCATGTTAAATTACTTTTCTTTGAAAAAATACATTAAACTATGATGGTCTGTGTATATATCACATTTCTCCCCATAAAGATAGTTCCTTTATATCTTCAGAGAAAAAAACGACCACAGCCAGTTCCAGATCATGCATAGGATAATTCTGCTCATGAGTCTTCAGCTGTCGAGATGCATAAGCAATGACTTTGTCATTTTCAATGAGGATTCACCCAATCCCTTTCAGATATGCATTACTAAAAATAACGAATCCTTATCCACTTGAGGGTAGAGTTAACACAGGTGCAGTAACCAATCTCTTCTTCAGCTCTTGGAAACTTTCCTCACACTCTTTTGTCCAATTGAACTTGAACCCTTTTCGAGTTAACTTGGTTAATAGATTATGAAGTCGTGAAATTTTTTTCACAAAGCTCCTATAATAACCCGCTAATCCAAGGAAACTACGAATATCAGTTATTGTGGTAGGCTGAGGCAATTCCTCTACAACTTTTTTCTCTGCAGGTTCAATTGTGATTCCTTCATTGCTTACAATGTTCGCCAAGAAGGAGACTTGTTGCAACCAGAATTCACATTTGCTGAACTTTCCAAAAATCCTATCCTTCCATAGAGTTTGAAAAATAACCCTTAGATGATCTTCATGCTCTTTGTGACTTTTGGAATATATCAGAATATAATCAATAAAAACTACCACAAAGTTATCAACGTAGTCCTTAAAAAATAAATTCATCAAATCCATAAAAATAAAAGGTGCATTAGTCAGTCCGAATGGCATAACAAAAAACTCATAATGGCCATATATTGATCGAAAGGCAGTTTTTGGAATACCTTCTTTCTTCACCCTCAATTGATGATAACCAGATCGAAGATCAATCTTAGAGAATAATTGAGCCCCACAAGGTTGGTCAAATAAGTCATCAATTCTTGGAAGAGGGTATTTTTTCTTCATTGTGATCTCGTTCAGTTCTCTATAATCAATACATAACTACATTGATCCATCCTTCTTCATAAAGAGAACTAGTGCTCTCCAAGGAGACACACTCGATCGGATAAAACCCTTCTCCAAAAGATCTTGGAGTTTATTATTTAACTCCTCCAACTCCACATTTTCCATCCTATACAGGGTCTTTGATATCAGATGGGATCCAGTTACGAGTTCAATGGATAACTCTAACTCTCTTTCTAGGGGAGGTGTGAGTAACTCCTCTGTAAATAATTCAATGTATTCCTGGATGATAGGGACATTTTCCATCCTTAAACTCTCATTTCCTTCTTCTTCCTCACCAATAAACTCCATAAAGAAGGATATAGGAGGTTCTTATAAACAAAAATCAGGTTGAGATATCTCTCCTAGGAATATAATTGTAGGTTTTACATTAATGAATACAGATATTTCCTTGCTTCTGCATTTGATCTTAGTATTATACTTTGAGATCCAGTCCATCCCTAGTATAATGTCAAATTCCGTCATGGGAATTACTACTAGATTTTTGATAATATTGTTCTTGATAAAGTAAATACTATAGTTTCTAAACACTGACGATGCTTGGATAATCCCACCAGGATTCTTGACTGATAACTCTACTTTTAGAAAATTGAGGGGTGATTCTAAATTCTTTGCAAAATTGGAGGAAATAAAAAAATGTGTAGAACCAGAATCGAAAAAAGTACTTACTATCTTTGAGAGAACAACAAGAGTACCTTCCACCACATCATTTGTCTCTTCAACTTCACCTATAGTGATTTCAAAAGTATGACCTTGTTCCCTTGGCCGTTGCTGAGGTTGATGGTGATTCCCCTCCACTGCCCTCATATTTTGACAGAGATTGGAAAAGTGACCAAGTTTTCCATACTTATAGAATTGTACATCAGGTAGGGCATGTACCATCTTCCCCTTGTCGTTAGTGTTTGGGATTTGAGGTTTCACCTCACTACGACAATTCCGTGCAATATGGCCATCTCTACCACACTTGTAGCACTTACCTCTTCCGAGCAGGCAGTTCCCCGAATGCTTCTTCCCACATTTATTACATGTGGGACATTTCACTTTCTTTCCTCCTCTTCCTTGATCGAAGCTCCTCTCTAGGCTTGAATCCATTTATCACTTCTTGTCATTGGATTTATGAGACCATTTCATCTGGCCAAACTCCAGTTCGACTTTCATCACACTTCGCATGATCTCCTCATAGATATCATAGTCTCGGTTGGATAGATTCTTCCATAGATGAGCTCTTAGTCCACCTAAGAATCTATCAACATTACCATTTGGATCGATGAAAAAGTTAGAGGTGTAATGTGAAAGCCTTGTGAAGTTCATCTCGTAGCTTCCCATAGATTCATTCTCAATCTGCTTCAGCTCGAGAAACTCCTTCTCCATTCTTTTTCTCATCAATTAAGGGAAATAATTACTGAAGAAGATCCCTCATAACTCTTCCCACTCCATAGCTTTAACCTCCACTCTTGGCCTCATGGTTTTAATCAGTTCCCACCACTGATCAGCTTCTCTATCTAAGCGATACACATCCAGGGTGACCTTCTCGTGCTCTGAACAGCGGAGCATAGAAAATATCTTCTCTATAGAGCTGATCCACTGTTTAGAAATCAATGTTCTGGCCAGTCCAATGAAGATTGGTGGTCATTGACTCATAAAGGACTCAATAGAATGTTGTTCCCTTTGCGGTGAGATCAGTCTCTCATCTTGATTCAAGTTATTTCTCATAACTTGAGTCAGTTGGTTCATCATTCGTATGAAAGTTTCTATTCCTTCTTCTATTGGAGGGTCGCCAGTGCATGGTCCATTATGGTCACCATTTGCACAGTTCCTCCTATTTCCTGCCATTTTATAAAAGAATAAAACCTTAGTGAGAAACTTATTTGATTTACGAATCGTTTAACTATAAAGGATTTTAGGTCTTAAAACTTCATGATTTAAACAATTGCATTTCTCTATAAATCCTACATAATTATTCATAAAAAGCTTATGATTAACCAAACATATCCCCTGGGAGTTTCGTAACCAAGAGTGCAGCAAAGCCCATTCTTGTGTACCAGGATACCCCGGATCAAGCCTAAAACTCCTTGTCGGAGTTTTCACTCCTAGTTACATCTTTTCCAGAGCCACCTCCACCTACTCGTATCCAGATAGGAATGTATTTTCTTGATAAACCACTTACTCAATACTCACCAAAATACTAGGAATTTTTTCTATACTTAAAATTTTCTATAGGGTTATTCTAAAAGTTTTTGATAGCCTAATTTTAATAAATAACTAAACTATAATTTGATACCAACTATGACATCCTGCCTTTTTTACTTCATAACTTTTCATTACATTTTACATTCTAAGTATCTTTAAATTCTAGTGTCTTAGAAATCAGGAACATAAAACATGAAAACATAAAACATTATTCTAATCCACTTTTACAGCTTCATCATAAGTTCATCATAAGTAAAAATTATTGAATCTCATAACTTATAGACATACATCAAAGGAAAGGGTGAGTAGAAGGCCCAGTAAGGAAAGAAAGGGAATCAGTTTACTTGTGATATCAATAAGAACTTGATGAAAAACATAAAGACATGAGAAATGGAAGTAGAGGAAAATCATAATGAAAAGAACTTGAATCATAACTTGAATATTTTCCTAAAAATTTTAATTTAGACATTCATGAACATATCACCAAGGTTCATCCCCAAGGTGTCATAAAAATTACCAAGGTATCATGAAACTTGTCATCTCTAGAGATTAAATTCTTTACCAAATGCATTGGAGTGCTATCAGGGTGCAACATTAATATGTATTTATTTTCATGTGATCCACATAGATAATAATCATACATTTCATAAATAACACATAGAGAGTAAAAGTAATGGGTTTCACATCAAAATCGTGACGTTTTAAAAGTGCATTGAAACATGGTCGTTATGTCTTTTATAACACTTGTAAAATGAAAGGGGGTTTATTGTATGTAAATTAAAAAATAAAATAGGTAAATTTTATGTATTTATGAATACCTTTAGAAATGAAAATATATTTGGGAATTCAGATAAATAAAACAAGATAATTTCTTGACAAAAGAGATATATATTTTGAGACAAAATTTCGGCAGCATTACGGTTATATAACATGGTTTTAGAAAACAATAAAAATAGAGGGGAAAAGGGTATCCCATAAATAAATGAATCATTTACAGTATAGGTATATAATAAAAATAAATAAGATCATGGTGTGGAATGACATACCACATGAAAAGGAAACTTGAAAGAAAAGAGAAAATGTGATTTCTTTTACGAATATTTGGTAGCCTAACAGTGTCACTTAAAAATTCAGAAAATAAATTGATGAGAGAAGAAAGGTTATATCATCATTTGGAAATGAAATGGAAAACAATAAGAATATATAATAACATACCCCCATATAAGAATATGGAAAGTGGAAGACATAACTTAGAGGAAATCATGACTAAAAGATGTGGGTGGAAGGTTCCCTTTCCTTGAAGAGTAACTTCGAAAGCTTGAAGGTTGGGACCTTGGGGGGATTTAGGGCACCTTGGAAGGACTAATTGGGAGGTAAAAAGACTATAACTTCGTTTAGGAGTATTTTTTAATGAAATGAATGAGTTGATGGCTTGGTATTTATAGGAAAATTGAGGGAATATTTAATTAATTTTCAAAGGACACCTCATCGGTGGTATTTGAAAAACCATGGGCTTGCCCATGGAATTATCCCATGGTATTGGCCACCTGGGATACCTAATATAATATATTACTATTCAAAAGTCTACCATAATGATTATATCATTATTACATCATTAATGATGTCATTAAACAAAATCAAAACTGTATTTTCACTATTTACCAAAAAAAACATTTTATAAAAATCTCATAAATTCACCCTAACCTAATATTGATGCTCTGAATTAAAAAATGAACTCTATTTTATGAAAATAATTTTCTAAATATTTTTAATTTAATTTTTACATAAATTCATTATTTATTAAAAAACAACTCTAAGACTATAACTTATTTTGTAACACCTTGAAAAAGTAATCAAGGTTCGAAAAAATTGTCGTATAAACATAAGAAAATGAATTAACAATTTATGATTACAATTTATGAAAATACCTTTTCTTTTTAAATTATTAAATTAATTATAAAATTGTTAATAAAATATTTATGACCTACAAAAATAACAAAACTTATACTATGATCATTTTTTCACTTTTAAGATGTCTAAATTGTATTTATGCATTCATGGATGAAGTTTTTATTTTTTTTTTGTCCAATTTATGATTCATTACTATTCATAAGGGTATGTAACTATTCATAATTTACTATTTACTAAAAATAAAATTGATGTTATTAGACTATAAATTTATTACTGATCACAACTGTAGAAGACCATTTTTTGAAAATCATTTCAAATTATTAATTATTTAAGGTTTACATGAATATTTTAAAATACCCTTTTCCAAAATGCATCAATAATATTCATCCTATATTTATCCGAACATTTGAAAATCACAAATTTTACCATAACAAGAAATAAAAAATTTATTTATACCAAGGGATTACAAAAAGTATCTAAGATCTCATTACATAGCTTCTTATAACACCTGCATAGGACATAAATGTAAGGTGTGCTATGGTGATATAATCATGGGGTGACTGGGACAACATTTCCCGAGTGGTTATTTCTATCATCTTTAACTTATCCCTTTGGAAATTCCGTTCAAGCTTCACATATTGAAGTTGAGCTTGGGCTTGGTCCAGAGCAAACCCCATAGATGTTACCTCATTCCCAAGCTCTGACATATGTACTTTGTATGACCCGAGTCTACTGGATGAGGCCATCGACTCTTCTTTCTGTATTAATTAACCAAGATCACTTTTATTTATAAACAATAACTGTAACGTTATGAGTTTAGTTTCCAACGGTCATATTGATCACTAGTCATATAATAGTTGAAACCCACCAGTATTACCTCATTAATTAAAGGATATAGTTTTGTGGAGTATAAAATGAAATAACACACCAATTTAAGAAACAAAAATTATTTGAATGTTTGGGTCCTTACAAGGGTGACCTATGGGGTCTCTTGTATAGGACCTCAAAAGGTGACATGCTGATAGTAGAGTGGTATCTATTGTTGTACGCAAACTCTACCAAGGGCAGGTGATCTTCCTAGATCCAACCAAATTCTAACATGCAAGCCATCAACATATCCACCAACAAATGGATGGTGTACTCATCCTGCCCACTTGTCTGGGGGTGAAAGGTTGTACTCATCCTCATTTGGGTCCTGAATGCATCATGAAATCCTCTAAATAATCAGGTTGTAAACTATGTTTCATGATCATAGATAATCATTGAGGGAACCCCATTAAAGATAATGATCTCCCATACATAAAACTACCACAAACTCTCCACCAAACTCTACTCCCTGATATCAAGGAAGTGCACCGACTTTGTGAGTAGGCCAACTATCACATAGATGGCATTATGGCCCTTTTTTTTGCACAGATTCCCTATCCAATAATCTATAGATATTTCATCCCTCTTCCATTCTAAGATATCATAGGGCTACAAAAAGCCTTCAAAAACTTTGTGCTCGACCTTCACCTACTGACAAGTGATGCACCAAGAGATGAAATAAGCTACACTTTGTCTCATGTTAGACCAAAAAAACTACCTATGAAGGTCTCTATAAATCTTCCCCACACTAGGATTTACATCTAAGGGAGAAGTGTGGAACTCCTGCATCACCTCCTCTCGCATCATGACCTGAACCATTGTTCACCCCTAGAAAAAGATGACATGATTCTATCTTTAAAAATATCCATCTAGTGAGTTTACCATAAATTTCTTATCAAATAAGACCTCACATTCAATTTCTAACAACTTGGAATATCTCAAACACTCGAGAAGATAAGGAGTCGACACCATCAAATGAATAAAAGTTGTACCCTCCTGCTCTACCAGGTTAGCTGCATGGAAGCTAATTGCTCTGAAGCCTCCTACACCAAGCGAGTCTAGGAATTCCTCCTAAGAGAATTTTTTACTATTTTTCCATTATCCAGAGCACTGATTATCTCAAATTCATAGTCTTATAAGAACTCCAACCAATTTCATTGACTCATGTTAAAGTCTCTATGTGTGAAGACATACCTGAGACTCTGATGGTCTGAGTAAACCAAAAAGAACTCTCCCAAAAGGCAGTGCCTCAACATACTCAAGGTTAAGACCACCGATACCAAATCTAGGTCATGAGTTTCATAATTCTACTCATGGGGTCTCAGCCACCTCAACCCATACATGATAAATTCCAGTCATTGCATCAACAAACATCTGAGCCTAGATCCGGAGGCATTACAATATACTATGTACTCCTCACCCTCATTTGGTAGTCTCAACACTAGAGCAGTCATCATCCATAACCTCAACTCCTTGAAGGCCCTCTCACACTGCTCAAACAGGGTAAATGGATTCCCTTTCCATGTCTGGGTGGTCAAAGGGGTTGTAACTCTAGATAATTCTACCGAAAAACTTATGTAGTACCCCCACCAATCCAAGAAAGCTTCACACCTCTGACACAGTATTGGGTGTCTCCCAATAAAGAACTTTATCAATCATAGCTAGGTCAATTTCTAAACCATTATTAGAAATATAATTACCTAGAAAGTGAACCTCATGTATCTAGAACTAGAAAATTGAGAGCTTTCCATATAGTTAGTTATCTCAAAGAAAATCTAAGACCATCCTTAAGTGCTCTTCATACTCCTCCTCTAATGTAGAGTAGAAGAGCGTGTCATCAATGAAGACAAAAACAAACTGGTCCAAGTACGGCTAGAAAGCCTACTTCATCAAAGCCATAAACATGGAAAGGGAATTATTCACATCAAAAGGAATCAATAGGAACTCATAGTGTCTATAGCTACATCAGCATCCCAACTTTGGAATATCTTCCTCGCTAATCCTCAACTGGTGGTATCCAAACCTATTATCAATCTTCGAGAACCATATCAGTCCACGTAACTAGTCAAAGTATTTTTAGATACATGGAAAGGGGTACTTGTTCTTTATCATGGCCTAGTTCAGGTGACGATAGTCCACTAAAAGTTTTAAGATTCATTATTCCTTTTTCATGAACAACACTGGAGCTACCCAAAGGATATAATAGGTCTGATGAAACCTTTCTCTCGAAGGTCCTCCAACTGTAACCACAGCTCCCAAATCTCGATAGGGGCCATACCATATGTCTTATATGATATTTGATCATTCTTGGGATGCAATTCAATACAAAAAAAACATATCTTGTCTCAGAGGTAGTCCTGGAATGTCCTTGGGGAAGAATTACATATAATCATCCACAAATGAAGGAATCCATATGCCTGAATAATCTGTTGTACCAAGGGCTATAATTGATAACTAATGGGTAATGGGATATAGCCTCCTGATCAAAGAATCCCCTTGTACCTCCATGAGATCTCTCTCACCGGAAAAGGAAAATCTTGTCCCATCAATGTGTAGGCATCTGACATGTCTACGGTGACAATCAATCTAGGCTCAGACCATGGACAACCAATCTATAACCAAGATGATGTCATGGGGTTCCATAATGACAACCAAATGGTCCCAATTGAACCACACTGCATACTCATCCACCATCACCCCTCCCTTCAACAGCTCCATAATCTCCTAGATCCAAACTGAGTGAAAGCAGGAAGGGTAGTACTCTTCACGGAACAACTGTTAGAAGTCGAGCCACAAGAGTGTCGAATCAGTGTGTCTGTATAAAAAAGATACACTAGTTCCCAAATTCTCTATTGAATAGGCTATCTGCTAGTACAACCACCTGATCCATTGATTCCTAACAAGACTGAAGATGTGGACCATCGACTATAACCAGTCCTTTACTACCTGAGTATCTAGCTCACTGTGGAACCTCAACGGCCTCTGGACTTAGAACTTGTGAAGCGTTATAATACTAGATTAATCACCATCCTAATCTGTTGGAATTATTTTTTTTCTCAATGTTTGGGGGTGTTTTTACCTACCCACTTATAGGAAGGGGTCACAGGACGGACCATGAACTAAGGATTTATCGCTCATTGGATTATCTTCATGATCTGAAACTGTTTTGCTCGTTGTCTATTGTCGTGGAGGCATTTTGAGATTTATCAAGACTTACCATGGTCATATGATCATACATATATATATATATATATATATATATATGGGAGCTATCTCAAGAAGGATAGTCAAATAATAAATCCTATATAATTCATGTACCATTGATTCCTACAACCAACGTCTCGGTATTCTGAGTCAACAAGCCAGTAGTCATGGTCCTGGTGAATGGATATGTTGGTCATCGTACTACCACTGGATTCCCTATCCTGAGAGTCTCACTTGAGAAACTTTAACACTATTTCCCAAATCCCAACCAGATCCACATAAGGGGACTAGTCCAAACCACACACCAAGGAATGAACTTGCTCTGATACCAATCTGCCACAACCCAACCCAATCCAGGGATTGATCCACAAATACCCCAATCCCATATCCATAAGATAAGGGGTGGTGATAGGCTTAAAAGGAAAAAATAACTTAGAGAGGCCTTTTCCTAAGTATCTATATGCACAAACAAATCCATCTCGATGAAAAGGTGAAGAGGGATATTAATAAAAAGATCCAATATCTAAAAATTAAACCAAGAATGCATAAACTATTGGGTGTACAAGAGTAAAAAAAGTGTAAAATAAAATGTCAAGGGGGAAAATACACTTCCAACCAAAAATATATCCCAACCTGAAAGTATTGTAAAATTAAACTGTTGAGAGAGCCCAGCTCCTGAATCCCAATTTGTGACCACCGTATGCAGTCCAAAGTTCTGGGTATCCCTAAGATCCTCTAAAGTCACCATTGAACTATCTATCATCTTCATAATACATGACACATGTTGGAAAATCCCATTTAGGGTTGATTATATACATACCCAGTAAGACTCCCCAAAAGATAAAGGGGGAGTATTAAAAGATACATTAAGAATTAGAAAGATAGTATATGTAAGATATAGTCAAAGAGAACATCTCAACCCAAAACAAGAGTAGAAATAACCTCATAAAAACACAAGGGGATTGGAACAGTGAGTATATGAACTACACATAGAGTCTTCACCACCTATAGTAGGAGAGTAGACTCATCCAACCCTGATAAGATAAACATAAAAAGTGTGTGACATACCTCGCGCATCATTGCCTCTCTTGGGTGGAGAGTAACCAAATCCATTTCATGGGCACAAAAGAGTATATATATATTTATATATTCTCAGTAAATAGAATAAAAATGAGAGATTAATGAGATCAATAACTCTCAAATCTTCCCAAGAAGAAGAGTCGCCAATAGTTCCAAAATTTTATAAAATATGCCCAACATCTCACGCATCTTCCTAGAGGTATTCATACAAGTCAAACAATGCCTCACCACTATGTTTTATAGTCGAGGGGGCACAAAATCAAAGTAGAGGACTCGTACCCTACTACATCAAGGGTGTTCTACTCTATAACTATCCATAGAGTACTCGTGCCCATGCTGATGGAGGGGTTCCACTCTGGTGTCACGAGGACCCATGCACTATGCTGGTTGAGGGTTCCACTTGGTATGTAGAAGACCCATTCCCAAGATTATGGGGGGTTCATATCTAGTTTCACAATGACCTATTCCCTAGTTTTATAGGTGGGTTCCACTCTCGTCATTGATTACTCGCGCCCTACTCAATAGGTGGACTCAACTTGGAAGTCGAGGACCCCCACCCTGGTACAATAGAGGGGTTCCACTCTAGTCATCAAGGACCAGTTCCCTATTTGATAGGGGGTTCCACTCAGAAGTAGCTATAGAGGACCCACACCAATATTGATGGGGGGTTCCTCTCTAGTAATCATTAAGGACTCCACTACCCAGCTCTATTGGAGGGTTAACTCGAAAAGTCTATAGTGATATTGTGAAATCACCGCCATCATCAAGCATCGTATAACCAAGAGACATTCCCAAAAAATTCCAAATCATATCTCAAAATCCACAATGGAGGGAACCATCACATTCAATATGAAAAAAAAACAGGATAGGCTACTCACAGGAAAAAAATTTGTTTCAAATGAAGGAGATATGAAACCTTGAACATTCCTCAAAAGAGGCCAAGGGGTACACGGTGCATGAGGGGACACACCCAGCATGTGTTTAACATCTAGTTTTGTCCCTAGAGGTACATGAATCCCAATCCATGTAACAGAACATACTTTTTAGATGGTCTACATGGTGTATCCAAGACACCTAGGATTGGGTCATGTCCTTCTGGCTGTGTCAGTGTGGTTAACCTCGTGTACATGTACTTGAGTACACGGTCGTGTAATTCCAGATAGGTTCCCACCCATGTAGACCACCATGTGTTTTTACCAACTAGGAAATAGGTACATGACGTGTATGAGTGCTAGTTTTTGTTTCATCCTTAACTTATTCCAAAACCCTAGCCATCGTCGCCCAAAAGTGCTACATGTCGTGCGTTCATCCTTGAACACGACATGTAGTTGGGTTTTTTTTCAAAAATACAGATCTATTCTTCATGCCTTGAATCATGTTGTTCTGACATAAATCCCACCTTTAATATTCCTAGGATGAGTGTATCTAGTCATGATTCATGGTTTCTGGCTGTCCTTCATCGAAAATCGGATCTTGTCACCCAAAGGAGTTTCCGTCGTGTGTTTTACATGCCTCCAAACCTTCCACCACCATGGGTTCATTCTTCAATCCAAAAAAAACATCCAAAACTCAAAAAAATCCCATATCCATGATTTTTTCTTCAAACCATTCCTTATAAATGATTTCATTGTGGTTTTGGTGGTCCTGTATGGCTCAGTACCGCCCGGAAAAGTTGAACCGGGACTGTAAGGTCCTACCAATGAAAAAAGTGAAGAATATTTGGCATAAAGGCACCGTAAAAACATTTAAATTTTTTTTCAAATATTTATTTGTCAATGATTAAGAATGGGAATTCGGGGTTAGAAAACTTTGGATAATCAATTAAAATTTCAGTACATGAGTGCATGCTCAATCCAAAATTGGTGCAGATCTAATAAAAAGGATAGATGTTCTCAATATATTTAATCAAAAGGGAATAAATCACCAAGTGAAGAGTCTTACCTAGATATTGGAATTTTATTCATTGAAAAACATGCCTGCTAATGATAGAAGGATTTTATTGCATTTTTTGCATCCATATTTTCTCTCATCTGGTGTTTTTTCATCATCTGAGGTGATTCGCCAATGATGGAGGAATGAGAGCTCTAGAATTATACTAGGATTTATGTGGATAAACCTGGATAATTCATTATGGAAGTTTTCTTATAGATCATTTTTCTTCATTAAAATGAAATTATAAATTAATTTAATAATTAATTATTTCACTGAATATACCGCCAATGAGTGAGGAGTCCGAAAGACCCATGCTGACCCACTTTAGGTTGCACCCAGGGTAAAAAAAAATGCATTCTAGACTCAACTATGGTATCATATTTATGTTTTGAGATTTTTTTAATAGTTATCCCATTTTCTTCAAAGAACCACATGTGTGCAATATAAAATATTCTTAAAATTTTTATAAAATTAATTTGAGACACACTATGCCTCAGAATAACATGTCGTCTCAACACCTAGATCTGGAAATATATACAAAAAAATTCAAAGTATTACAAGGAAAAATCTTTGTCTTTATAATTTCGCTTGGGGATATTCTGAAAAGAATCATCAGTTGGAAAAAGTAATGATCCATGGAATAGATTGGGCTCACATTGAGACCTAAACATGTAAAATATTATGTTCATATGCTATTTACTCTTACAATATCTAGAAAATATTGAGTGATCATAAGAGTGTATTTGATCCTAACAAGTCAACTGAGACTTATTTCAAAATAAGGTAAATTTTTAAAAACCACCACTGATTCAATGCCCCCCTTCCCAGTGTTGAAATTATTCCCTAGGAACTTCACATTCCTATATAAAAAATAACCAAATTTCATAATTTTTTATATTATCTCAAATTTTAGTGCTTTGGGTCACAAGATGGAGTCCCAACTCCTTCATTACAGCTGAATTTGTTAAAGGAAGACATAATTATATCAATATAAGTAACTTTATCTTCTATACCATTTTAATTTATTTAATCATCAGTATTATTCATAGATATTATTTATAACTCTAATAACAAATTATTATAAGTATTATAATTCTATAAAAATTGTATTATAATAATATGACTACATATTTTTACTCAATCATTCATTATAGAATGTTGATTTTTGGGTCAGTTTAGCCACCTACATGAATGACGTTATACTATTTTTTCTATCATCATAATGGATTATTATCCAAACATAAATGTTGTGACATTTTCCCTCCAATGGTATCCCTTATAGTATAGTAAAGAATAAATGAATATAATGACCCTTGAATCTTTCCTCTAGTAGAAAACAGGTTGGAAACTATCACTGAGGGTATATAAATCAGACAGTTGGGAGTCATTACCCTCTATGTAAATTTAAGGAGAAAGATATAATATGAGAAAACACCAACAAACAGAATAAATAAAGAATAGTAAATCTTGATATATATAATTTAATACATAAAAGTATATACCTAAAAAGAAAATTTCATGTACCAAAAGTAATCCCTTGATAGGGGTCATAAAGCTCCAACAGGTTCTGAACAACTCCTATGAACTAGTAATGCATAGATAGATCACAAGCTAGATCTTATAGACCAGAAAACCAGTTTCTATATATAGGGTGAGAATAAAATCTATACGTAGTAGGATCCTCCATAAAACCCCTCATGAAAAATGTGAAAGGATCATACTAAATCCCAATGAAGAATAAAATGAAACTAACTCATTACTTAAACTGGTAAATCTATTTTCCCATCCTCACCATGGATCATTGAGAAAGTAACTTATAAAGATAAATCATTTTTTATCAAAAGCATATAAATATAAATATATATATATATATAAAATAAGGTACCTCACTTCCACTTCCTCGATGGTTTTTCAATCTCATTCCCCCATGCCACACTTCCTATTTTCATCCCTTCCATAAGTAAAGTTATCCCTAGTATGAGTCGAGCCTTGGGTTTTCCCACCTTAGTCTCATGCAGGTCCCAACATCTCATGTTGGAAATAGTTTTTATATCCATATCAACATCATCATATTATTTGTAACTAAGTGTATGCCCAAAATCCACTACAGTTCATGTAAATGCGTTATACCTCAATCAATAACAATCCATGCAAGTACACCTATGGGAAGCCTTATACACCACATCTGAATACAGGTATGTGTTATAAACTAAATCCATTATATACCACACATAAATTTAAAGTAAACTAATATCCATCATATCCAAGTTAGGAACGAACCCTATATCATAAGTCATTATAGCCTGGGATACGCCTTCTCATAACTACATCTAAAGGGAGAGTAGGGAAGAGTGAGAAATCAATCATTTATTCCCCCACTATCTTGGATTTTGTAGAAAACACCATCCAAAACATTTGGGTGTTGGTTTCACTATCAACATTTGTGGTGAAGCCTATGAATCCATAAAATATAAGATATATATTAGATAACCACACTGAGGGAGATTACCTAGACTTAGAATCATTGACCACTTCTATCAAACAGGACACCAAACTTCCATCGCTAAGGTCAATTTCCCAACATGTATACATGAATAAAAGTTCAACATTAATTAATTTATCATCCATAAATTAATATTATTCCATTTTCATTTCCAAGATTAACACTTTAATCTTCTAAGAAAATTTCCCTCGATACCATAATTCATGCCTGCATTTATTACTGATCAAGTATATCATAATTGTCTATGATCACTAAGAACTAATACTATTCTTTCATTAATTAATTAATCTTTTTCAAATTATCTAGGTACTCTAGGACTTCAACCTAAGCTATCAGGAACAATATGTACTTTCCAAGCATAGAGTCAAAATGCACCCAACAATTAAAAAATAAACTGATAATATCTGACCATATATCCATTTAAATCATTAAGAAAGATGTATATGATTATCAATAAGAAATCTCTTCTCTGAACTCATCCCAACCACCCCATTTTCAATCTCACACCACTACACAAATAATATTTTTTCCTACCATCATCAGCATCAACTATCACTAGAATATGAACTCTTATCCCATTTCTCATTAATTTTCCCAACCATAACATGTTATCAAACAATTACATCATGTCACAACAAGGCTCTAACCATCATAAAGCATAAATTCATATTCAATGTAATCTATTCACATAGTTCAAAGGAAATAAATTCCATGAAATTGAGGGAGTCAATCCTCCCACAAATAAAAATAGACTCACTCAACCCCAAACAAGGTTATTTTACAAAAAAACCGTTTTAATTCCCATCTTGAATTAACTGGTCCAATATTCATAGGTTTTACACAAAAGGAAAACCTATATAAAATATCTAATAAGAGTTATAAATCATCATAATCAGGATCTAATAATTATTTATAACATTTCACTTTCTGTTGAAGAATGATAATTAATTACCAAGCCTATTTCCTTAGTCATATCATTATAATTTCATCTTTACATTTTTTTAACAATTTCCCAGTTTATAACACGTTCTTCACTTCAACAAAAACAAATCTATAACAAAAGATAATGCACTATCTAGAAAATATAGATAGGAAACCATAGAAATAACATAAAACTCATATGATCACAAAAAACCAACCATTTATTTAATTTTCATGAAATAATAATAGTCTATCACATGCGATAATATTATCATTCTTTATTTCCCATAATCAATAATAATTCAGTACATGAAATTAAACATTTTATTATTTTGAATTCTTATTTCTAAAATAATGGATTGATGTCGTTTAATTGCATATGATTTTTTGATTATCAATATTATCTAAATGACATGGGATTAACCTTTTTCATCTTTATTTAATAATTCCCAAATTAAGAATTATTATTCATAAATTACAACATGTGATATATCTCCAATTTCAATTATTTAAATACAAAAAAGAATATATTATGAATATTTTGCAACATTTGATTTAATCTTATCCATATAACCTTAAAATTTTATAGATTATTCAATAATAATTATTCATGGGATTTATATATTATTATCTTATTATAGTTTGTCACATTAATTCATATAGGGAAGATAAAGCATGATTAAATCACACTTTTCACACAATAAAATAAATTTAAGGAATACCATATAGTATGAGTAGATTTCACAATTTCACTGCACCCAAAACAGAAGAAAAAAGAGGTGAACATGGGTCTGGAAAGTCATAGGATCAGACTCAAACAAGTGCCTGAGGGTTTCATAACTCCAAGAGAGAAGGATTCGGATCATCCAGACTCAAGAGAAAGAAAGTAGAGAAAATTGAGAAGGAATAAATATCATTTTTATAAAAATATATTTTTATTTCCTATATTATAATAAACTCATTCAACTTTCCTATTTTAATCCATCACTAAAGCAGTTTAGATTTAATCATCATGGAATGGCTCATTTAAAACTTACCTTATTAAATAATTCAATTATATTAATTATCTTTATAGATTTAGGTTTCACATCTCAATATTTAAGTTTTTATTTTGTTATTTTACATTAAAAACGAATTTTATGACAGTTTAGTAACTTCAAGGAAAACTTGAATTTTATGTAAAAAGGGGATAACTAGTCATGAGATCCAACCATGTGAAGCAACTATATAGATTGACAAAAAGAACAACCCATTTACCATTCCAATCAACTTTACTTCTTATATCTATCACATGACCCAGGGATCAACTACTTGAAGTAAAGAAAGGATCAATTTCATGAAGAAAAGGATCGAACGAACAACCATGGATAGACCAAATGACAAAAGTATTGTCCACGTGAAGGATTGTATTCATGAATAAAGGGTCAATTACATGACCAACCGAGGGAATGCATGAGAAAATTTAGACTGTACGGTCAGTCAACTAACCACAAGAACAAACATACACTACCATATCAGTCAACCGACCAGATGAACAAAATTATGATGTTAAAGAGGGAAAAGACTCTAAAAAACTCCTCATACTTATAATATTTGAGAAAACACATAGTTTTTTATAAATCTAGGATATTACATTATATACCTTTCAATCAATTCTCATCCTTGAGAATGTAAAACAAAACCCAATAGAAGAAAAAGGGGTCTAAACAACCACCCCAAAAGATACCTCTCAAGGAACTTGTTATAATAGGAACACAACCAAACACCTAAGGAATAAATCATAAAACCATGCAGAAACACCAACCAACCTCAAAAAAACTCCCATGAGAGATACCCCTTAAGGTAAAGTCTGTAAAAAAGTATCACACCTAGGAAGAGAGAAAAACTCATAAATAGTATAAGGACAAAAAATTATCTCAATAAGGATAAAAAAAGGTATAAAAATTGGGATATAGAGTGTTCATCTATAAATATCACTCCCAAGTGGTCTTATCCAGGCCACAGTGCTACCATATGACCCGAACCAAAGGAATAGCATGCCCGATCAGCATCTTCTCTTAATGATGTCGAATCTCAACATGCCATTCCTAAAACATCACACCATCTTCAAAATCCATCTCACCCTAATTAATAATGTCAGAATCATCATGAAGGTATTAGTGAAGCTATGAAACATGGATGACTTCATGGATTTAGATCATATATGGGGTAGTTCTAACTGATATTCCACAACTCCAATGCACACAAACACCTCTAAAAGTCTAATAAACCAAGGAGAAATCATACTCCCATAATCAAACCTCTGTAACCCATGATAAATAGATTACTTTAATATCACATGATATATGACGTTAAAATACATAGGAATCCTCATATGATCAACATAGGACTTCTAAAAATATTTTATATCCTTTATTTTCTTGTGGATCACCTATACCTTTCTGTCATGCTTTGAACTAATTCAGGTCTAAGAAAAACTGAATCTCTGACCTCATTCTAGTATAACAGAGATTACAAATTTTGGTCATACAATTATTCAAATGGTTTAATACCAATAGTGGAGTGAGAACTGTTATTTTAAGAAAACTCCACTAAAGATAGGTGTAATTCCCACAAATCTGCAAAATCTAGAATACCTGTATGTAATATGTCCTCAATGTTCTGGATAGTTTGCATTGTCTAGTTGTCCATCTATAGACGAAAAGATGTGAAAATACTTAAATGAGATCCAAAATCATGTTGAAGTACTATCCACACCTATGAGGTAAAACAAGGATCGTTATCATAAATTATTGTTTTCAAAACCCCATGAAGCCTCACTATCTCCTCAAGGTACTGCCTTAAAATTTCTTCAATAAGAAAGGATTTAGAATCTGTAATGAGTTGACTTAATAAAACAGTCTGTGATAACCCATATATAATCATAACCACTCATAGATCTGGGTAAAATGGTGATGAAGTCCATCAAGATGACCTCCCACTTATAATAGAGAATATCAAGCAGTTGAATCAAATAACCAGTAATTCAATACGCAATCTTGACCTTCTAGAAGACTAAACATTGAGTAACAAATTTTTCAGCTAACTTATTCATATTATAACACCAAAACTAGTATCTTATAGTACAATACATCTTCATCACACTAGGATGTACCGCCAAGGGTGAATAGTGGAATTATTGGAGAACCAGATCTTGCATCACTGAAGGGAAGAAAATATTGCCCTGAAATGACACTAGATGTCATCCTTCCTATGAAAATACCTCGATATAATCACAGAAAATAACTTGATCATGCCAAAACTCTACCTCAAAATCCCCCATCTAGGTCTCTTACACCCACTCCGCTAAGGATGGCCACACTTTCATCTAATAAATACATCTTAGACCATCAACTTCTCCCACAATAACATGCATCATAACCAACTCTTACGTCACTCTCAAAGAGTCCCCATACTCACTTATAATATCACCACACAACTTCTTACTCAAGGAATCCACCAAAATATTCCCTTTAATAGGTTTAAAGAAAATATTGTATTCATATTCCTCAAATAAATCCATCCAATATCATTGAAGTAGATTCATGTTGTGCTAGGAGAAGATAAACATAAAACTCTTGTGATCTATGAAGACCATAAAATGCTCACTAATAAGATAGTTCCACCACAACTTCAAAAATAATACCACCAAAAAAATATTGATATCATGGTTGGAATAGTAACATTCATGGGGTTGTAACTACTGATACCCATAATAGATAACCTCCCTCTACTATATCAATACACAAACCAAGCCAAGACATAAAGCATCAAAATAAACCTATAACATAGCGGCCTCCTCTGAAAGAAAAAGAACTAAAACACTAAAAATATTCTCCTTACAATACATAAAAGTGTCATGGTATTGTTCAATCCACATGAACACATAATCCTTCATGTTTAACATTATCATATGAGTCATAATACAAGACAAATTGGGCATGAACCTCTTCTAATATCTGATGAGACAAAGAAAACTATGTACCTATGAAACAATACTAAGGTCCAGCTAATAAACCACCACCTTGATATTTAAATAATATATAGATACTCTAAGTTTAGATATTACATGCCCCAAGAAATATACTTCATGGTCTCAAAACTCACACTTCAACAACTTTTTTAATAGATGATGAAACCAAAGGACTCACAACATGTCTCATGGATGCTTTGTGTGCTCCTCCTCCGACTCAGAGAAACAAAATGATATCGTTAATAAATACAACCATGAAATAGTCTACAAACTCAGAGAAAATTATATTCATCAGTCCCATAAATATGTATAGAGAATTCATAACTTTTAACGACGTCACAACAAACCCTTAATTCCCATCATGACATCTGAAAGTGGTCTTTGGGATATCCTCATCCTTCTCTCACATCTGATTATATCAAGTACATAAATAAATATTTGAGAACCATATAAATCCATTAAATTTATAAAATAATTCATCAATCAATGGGAGGGGATAATGGTTATTCACTGTCACATAGTTCAAATGAAGGCAATTAATACATAATAGAATATTTTTATTTTCCTTCTTTACAAATAGAAATGGATCTCCCCAAGGAGACACACTAGGCTGAATGAATCCTCTCTATAAAATAACATCAATTTGAATGCATAGTTCCTATAACATAGAAGGGTTTATCTAATATGTATATGTTAATATCTAAAAAAACACTCGATTACAGCTCTTTCCCAAACATAATATCTCATCAAAGTGGTAGTGTCACAACAATTTTTGGAAATAAATCAGGGTAATCTTCAACAACCATAAGAAAAACCACTGGTTTATCCTTCATGGAACTCTGCATCAGAGAATCCATTAAATAATATAGAGAATCCACATGCCTTCAACCCATTTAAGGGTATTTCCCATGAAGAAACTGAAGGACCCCAGAACACCCGGAGAGGGGAGGGGTGAATTAGGGTGTCAAAATTTTCTTTTTAATGTTGTGGATCTTGTTCCCATGTTGGTAGGAACTTGTTAAATCTTTCAAACAAATGAAATCAGGGATTTCACACAGCAGTTTTACTTGGTTCACCAAAAAGGGCTACGTCTAAGGAGCATACGCCGACAGTGTGTCGGTCGTACCAAAATCCACTAATCTTCACTAGTTTATGGATTACAAGTTTCATTCACAGACACTCTATTCCAGGAACACTGCCTTTACAATGGTTTAGGGAACACTCACTGCATCCCTTGGATCACTTCTTTAAACTCCCCCTAGCTCACTGCTTTGAGAGAAGTCAAACTCAGTTTATCGACTTGAAGGTATCTTCAATAGATTTTTATTGAAGTCTTTGTCTCTGTTCAGTATGAGACACTGCTTGCATTGAAGTCCTGAATTCATGCACTTGAAAGCACTGAACCACTAAACCAGATAATCATAAGCCTTTCGGAAGCATAATGCCACACTTGTGTTCAAAACCCCAACTTGCGCGCAAGATTTGGGAATTGTTGCAAAAGAAGGATTTCGTGAAACACCTACTTTCCGCACAAACCTTATCTTTCGCACAACTACACCGAAGGGTTCACTTGGTCTTTTCAGACTAAAAAAACACCTTACGCGCAGTATTTACTCTCTTCAAATCTTTCACGTGCAAATATTTCGCGCGGATGAACTACCAGATTTTCGACTGAAAATTCTTAAGTCTTCCTATGGGGTAGCCGCATATTTATAGGCCCTTTATGACCCTATGTGCAATATCCCGATGTGTTTTTTTCGGTGTGCGCAAGTTCTTCATGAGCACGCAAACCCCCTTTAGACATCACATTGGTCACATAAACCCTTTCGTGCAACATCATCTTCTGCGCACTCCATGACTTTTCCATTTTTTGATGTTCTAAACCTGAAACATGTATTGCGCACAAGTTCTGAAAACACCTTCAATATTGCACACAAAAACCAATCTTTCACCCAAAAATCAAATCTATCACGTACCTTCTTTTTCCAAAAACATTTTTCTCCATTTTCTAATTTCCAGCCCCAAAAAATTGGCAAATACTGGAGAATAGTGCCACCTTCAATACTGATTTTGGATCAAACTGTATGACCCCTTTCCATGTAATCTCCCTGATCTTCTATGAAATTTATGACAATAACAAACACAAACCATGATCAATCCAAAGTATATTGACAACAAACACAAACTGAACTCTTCATTCAGCATAGAACAACCTTGGTTCCAACAGAAACATTTCCTAGTCTCCATACAAATCGTAAAATATGACATAACACCTGAAGAAATCCACAGTAGCCTAAACTAAATACAATCAATCCATGTAGAGGATGATTTCATGTGGTTATATCTATAAATATATGAAGTCTCCCAAAGAATGGTGGTACCTTGGCACTAACTCATAGTCTTTTCACACATCACACTAGATAGATCAACCTCTAATTAGCATAGATAACACCAAGGTAACTTGAATCCTATCCAAATCAAGTGAAAAATCATGGACCAAGGTGGGTGAAACAAAGGAGTGCATATTTCCAAAATAAAACAAGTCATTACTCAAGTAGAAACTGGGAAGATCGTACCTCGTATAATGTTGGGATCCCATAGTGCTAGCAAAGCTAAGGCATGTAACTGACCGCATCCATATCCATATCCTCTCTATTCCTAATTGTGATCACCTACATGGTCACACTCTTTACAATGTCACTAATGATGATAGATATAATATATTTTTCCTTTTCCTACCCTTTTGGGGAGATTGTTAATTCAATAACTCAAAAATTTATTTATTTTTTAAATCCCAATATAATTCCAAAAAAATGATTTTTCTTATGTATCCTTACATTTTTATGTTTTTATATATTGAAATTCCTATAACTGAGTTAGGAAATGTTGAAATGCATACTAATTTATGAAAATATGGTTATCTAAAGTTTCAATTTCAGATTTCATCCTTCGTATTAATGAAGCATTATAATTATGATAATTTAACCCATCAGTAGATGAAGTAGTGTGATAAAGAAGGCTTTATTGATTATATTACAACTAATACTATGTTTTATAGTATTCAACCTTTAGAGTTTTTTACAATGTTTCCTATAAATAAAGACAAACATTAATCTTTAGAAGAACAGGAATTCAATGTATCGATCGTTCTGAAAGTTGTTCATTTTGAGTCTTTGTAATTTCTTGTTGTTAGGTGTTCTTTGGATCTATGTAATTTATCTTTATAAGTGTTTCAGCTAAGATCTACCATTGTGTGATATTATCCTAGTAAATCTATTATTTTTCCATTGTAATTTTTTTACTTCTTATTATGTGTGATCAAGACAATTTAGGTATATAATGATAGAGGAAAATAAAATCATCAGGATGGATTTCATTTCAAGGAAGACAGATCTCATGTGATTTTTTTATGTGTAATTTGAGATACTACTGACAGGTATAGTTCATGGATTCCAGGGATAGGAATATATAACTTCATATAGGAATAAAATCAGGGATACCTTATGACATGTTTAAAGTCATGTATACCTCAAATCAGGTCTATAGATCTACCTTTCACTTCAGTTTGAAATTTAGGTTTTATTAGATATCCTTTTAAAATTATTATTTGGTTTGATAATAAATAATAATCCTTTTTTATAAATTTAGTTGTTTTTTTTTAATTTTAGTTTCTTTAATTCAGTTAGTTTTAAACATCTATTACTTTAACTCTTTCATTGGTGGTTTAAAATACCAATCATTTATTTCCACTATGATAACTGTATTTCGTATAGTATATGTTACCATTACTTTGATCTTTCACTCAATCATCATTTCAAAAAAATCAATATAATACTTGAATTGGATAAAAATTGTAAGTTTTTTTAAATAAAATTCACCCCCCCCCCCCCCTCATTAATTTTATTCACCATTATTCCTTGGAACACAATTTGGTATCAATGGAGTTTTATACCATGATTATAATATTATCTTCTTATGTTTCATTTTCATTGTTTTATTGTAATTTAAACTCAGTTTTCTTACGCAAACCATGTTGTTAGAGGAAATATCATTTTGTAATGGAAGGATTACAAGTAAAAACACTCAAAAAATTAAATCCAACCAGACAACCTATTTTTAATAGAGTTGATTATGATTACTGGTGTGATCATATGATATCCTATATCATTAATACTAGAGTCAAAAACTTTATCATGCTATCAAAAAATTTATAAAGTCTCATAGAAGGATGTAGCTTAATTCCCTCATGAATAAAAATAGGAATATATGGTAAACCATAAAGTTCATAATACATTACTATGTTCTATGACAAGGAACATATATAGACAGATATGTTCATGTTAAATGGATAATAGAATTTGGAAAAAGATAGAGATAACACATTTTGAAACTACCAGAGTTTTAGAAACTCACAGAGCTATGTTTAGAGATGATTATCAAGAATTTTATTTTTTACCTAGAAAAATTAAAACACAGATGCCTCAATGATTTATGAAAATACTAAAAATTTTATGATCCTTGGGTGAAAAGGAGTTATTATAAGATTAACTCATTAATATATTATCGATATTATTCCAAAATAATGTGATTTGAAGAGGAAAAAAATTTATGATGCTAATAATTTGAAAAATTTATGTCTGGATGACTTAATTGGAACATTAATATAATATGAGAGCAAAATAAAATGATATGATGAAAAAAGAAAAGGAAAAAATGGATTAGCATTTTCTTCTACTTCAGGTAATCCTAATTCTATAAATTTTAATAATTGTACTAACATTTCTAAATATCTTATTTCAAATAGAAAATATAATCATTTAGGACCAAGAAATTTAGAAGATAAAATAGTGGACCTTATCAAACTATAAGAATGATGAATAAACTTATTGAAAATTCAACCATCTAAAATGCTTATTGGAAAGATAAGAAAAATAAAAATATAAAGATTATTTATAATTTTTTTCTATGAATGTAAGAACAAAGGTTATATTTGACCTAATTGTCCTAAACCGGAGAATAAAAGTAGAAATTAGAGAAGGCATTTTGAATGTGAGGGAAATAAAAAGATTGAAATATTTAGATAATTATAATGCTAGTGAAAGAGACACATTGACGTGCGTCCTTGTCGCTAGGACGGTCAAGCTTACATTTATAAAGACCAAAGATATAGCACAGTGGCTAACCTCGGGGTCGCTCTCAAGGAAGCAGTGTCGAGAGCCCTAGTGGTCAGTTCTGAAAATCTTTTTGTATTTTTAAAATAATTTGAAATCATAAAAACACACTCCTAAGAAATTACTAATCAGTGTTGAAGATCACAGTAGATGTGGAATAGTGAACTAACCGAGGAGAAAAAGAGAGGGAAAAGTTCAAAAACAAAGAGACATAGGAAAAAAACCAAGAAAATAAAATAGGCACGGACACAACTCAAGACACAGAACAAAGAAAAAGACACCAAAACACATAAAAAGAAAGTTAGTGAGAACAAGGCAGGACCCAGGTCAATCCACTCACTACTCTCCTTCCTAGATCAACATGAAAAATTCTCAAATTCGCACAGTGCATGACCGATGTCTCGGATCAAACACCAGTCTCACCTAGAAATTGAACACTCAAACATATAATTCCTTCCATGCTTAAGCATTCCTCCAAACTACAAGGTGATTCACTCAGCAAAGTCATTCTCGAAAGAAATTATCACAAACTAGAGTTATTCCACTAAGATCGTCACATCGCACAACCGATCTTGATTCTCAGTTCGAGAAATCAAGACAGGAAGGGGAGAATAAATTAAACAAGAAAGTAGAAAATCATCCTACGCAAGATCTTGATCTCACTAAATCTAACTCACAGACACGATCTACCAAGGCGAATAAAAATAACGTGATCACATTAATGTGCGGATCTCCAGATTGTGGTGGGTTTCTTAAACTGGATCCAACCCCTCAAATTAGATCTCCATTTCTGGAGATTTGAGATCGCAGCACGAGATGAGAAAGAATGAACAACACAAACAATTAAACATAACTAACATCACAATTCAATTAACTAAACTTGAAACACTACGAGTGTATTTACAGACTCAACAAAGAACACCAAGAACAGAGCAGCGGGAGGATGGATGAAATGGAGGAGTGGAACCCATCTCTAGGTCGAAGACGAGTTCCAGTCCGATGAAGTGGTATGGAATGGTGTGCGAACACTGGTGGAGTTTCCTCCACCACTACTGAATGACCCCCCCCCCCCCACCGGGAACTCTACTCTTGGATTCCGGCCTCCCTCTGCTTTTCTTGCTAGTGGAGTAGCGTGACCTTTTATTCAGGGATAAGAACTGAAAACTGAAACTAACAGGAAAAAGATATCCACGTTGCGCGTCTTTGAGTGCGCGTCACTAACTCCAGAGTGAACACCATGTAAGTGCAAACCATCCCTTTCAAAGAGCTCGAGAATCTTTCGCGCCTTTCCCACGAACAATTTCTTTTAATCCCCGCATGTACGAGTGACACCCCCTGCACGAAGCACAATAACACCAAAACAAGTAAAAAAATGAAACTAAATAAATAAAAAACTATATATTAATATTATTACTTAGATTAGTCAATAAACATACTCATTAATATATATATATAATAATTAATATTAATACTAAAATATACAACTATAATAATTATTATTATTATTATATACTGATAATATATATAAGCTTTTATAATATTATTAATATACCTATAATTGTTATAGTATAGTATATGATATATACATATATGATATATTATGTAATATAATATGCTATAATAGTTATATTATTATATATGTTAATATATAAATTATATATTATATGAATGTTATTATATATTGTTATATATATAAAAAAACATAATGAACAAGGGGGGGCTTCGGGTCTGGCGACGTGGAAAAGAAAGGGGGAAAACAGGGGTTCAGTGCAGGGGGAGGCCAGGTGGAGATGGGGTGCGGGAAAAATGGAAAAGGGGGCGCGGTGGCTCCGATGAGGTGAGATGGCGGCTCGGAACATAGCGGATGGTGCGGCGCAACTCGAGCAGAAGAGGCGTGGCAGCGCTGATGGAGGACAGGAAGGGCAGCCCGCGGCTGGCGAGCTGAGTTGGGGTTCAGTTCCGAGCAGGAGGCGATGGCACACAGTAGGGGCACCGGTGGCATCAGATGAGGATTGTGGCGAGGAAGGTGGTGACGGGCAGGGGTTTGAGTTGCAGATTTCGGTGAGGAAGCATCAAGGGGTTCGGGTTTTGAGGGAGAAGGCAGCGGAGCAAGTTCATGAGGAGGCTTGGTGAGGCGGGGGGTTTCAGTGTGCAGCGGGTGGTTTGGGGTTGAAAATCCAGATTTGTAAACCTAAGTTCTTGAGGTGGGTTTGATTTTAATATGCTGCGAATTGGTGATGTTTTGTTACTTTGATACTGCTGTGTGCGTTGATGAGGTGCTGCAGAGATTTTTTTTTTATGTGTTGCTGCTGCTGTGATTCTGTACGGAAGAGGATGGAGTAGAGGAGCATTACGAAGGAGTGGCTACGCAAGGGCGAGTGCGACTGCAGCGGTGAGAATTGGTGGAGGCGATGTGTATCAGTAGGGTGGTGTATCGGTAGCTGGAAATGGAGATTATGGGTAACAATGAGAAAGTGGAGTATCGATGAGGAAAGTTGGTATCCGTGAGGAAAAGTCTACCGGTGAGGTGCATCATTAGCTTTAGTATTGGTGAGGATTTGTGGGGTTAACAGTGGCTAGAATAGTGTATCGGTAGGCTGGGCTACTGGTAGTGGGGTTGCAGGGAGGATGGGTGAGCGGTAAGGATGGGTGTATCGGTAGCTGGATTGCAACGGTGAGGATGTGTATCGGTAGCAAGGTCACCGCAGAGGGCCAGATCGTGCGACTGCAACACCTGCCGCAAAAACAATAAAGAAAATTAAATAAATAAAATAAATAAATAAATAAAAATCAATCAATTAATAAATTAAATTAAATATAATAAAATTAAAAAACACAAAGTTATGTAAAATAAAATTAATGAAACTTTATTTAAACAATTGAATTAATTTGGGTTAAAATTTATAAACAGACATAATTAAAGAAAAAATTAAAATATATTTACAATTACTTGCTTAAATTAATTAACCAATTAATTAAAGAACTAATTAAATTAAAGAATAAAAATATTAAACGAATTAAATTAAATTGTTAAACCTAATTAAATTATTAAAACACTACAAATCCAAAAAGAGTTATTTATTTACAATTTAAATAATAAAGCATTAATTAATTTAATAAATGAATTAATAAACTAACTAGAATAAAAATAATAGAATAAAATAATTAAAAGTCTAATTCGCACGACTCATTTAATTTAAGAATTATTTAAAATGTCACTAAATCACATTAAAACACTTGTTTTAAACTAAAATTGATTATTTTACACAGAAAAGTGCAAAAACAGAACAATTATCAATTATTTAATAAAAACAACATTTTAATATAAAAAAGTCAATAAAAATGCAAAAAGGATGTGGTAAAGAGTGTAAAAACACTGCCACATCAAACTCCCCCACACTTAAAGCCTTGTTTGTCCTCAAAAAAGTACATGCATTTTGACATAAAAACATAAAGATGATTTGTGGTGTTTATTTCAAAGAAAGGTGCCTGATTAAACTTTAATACCCAAAGGATCAATACCAACAGTAGGTCGAGCTTTTCAATTGTGTTCAAAAATGATGTCTTGCTTAGCTTCAAAATCCCACTAGAAGTCAAGATCATTACAAATTCCTACACTGTCAAGTATGTCATGCCTCCTATATGTATTCATTAACTATCCTACTTCACCATCCAATTCAAGTACTGATTCAAGGAGTGATGACAGGTTAGAAGAAGTGGAACTCAAAAACTTAACCAAGGGCACCTTCTATTCTCACCTTCCCCCAGGTTCCAAGAATTAAAATCCATTAAATTGATCACTTTATTGATTCAACTCAAATGAAAATTAACCAAGTCAATTGCTCCCTTCTTCATCTGGGTTCAAAATTCCCCTCACCTTAATGAGTTCATTTTTGAGAAGTGCACTTTATTTTTATTTTTCCCAGCCATATTCCATGTTCATAGCACTATACATAGCACTTATTAAAATTGAAATGTGCTTCATTTATTCACAGAAACGCACCCAATGCACCTTGTCTCAAATACTCACTGTGGGATCCCATTTGCCCATTTTACTCTAGTTATAAAGAACTAAATTGATAATCATTTGGATTGACTTCCTAAAGTGATTGAATATTATTTAATTAAGATATGAGTCCCCTGGGTTCCAGTGAGAACTTCAAGTTACTCCAATCCATGATCCTTACTCCACAAAACCTATCATGTCATACTCTCGTCCTCAATTCCTAAACAGATAGATCCATAGAGACAGTGAACAATTGCACTAAGCTATCATTCATACTTAACAGTTTCTGACTAAGTGCTACTCTCAACATCCAAAAATTATCCACTAAAGAGGATATAATTGAAGTATCAATGAAAATCCAATGACCACCATGTGATGAAAGAATTATGAATTTTTTTAATGGAATTTTGAACCATTTTTTTGAAAAAAAAATGAAAACAATTTGACCATTTTTTTTAAACAAACACAAACTCAGGTTCAAGAAGGGGGAATTTGACATGAAACTAGAATGACCCCTCTCCCCCACACTTAAAACCCAACATTATCCCCAATGTTAACTCTCAAGGTGGAAGACAGTTAAAGTTCAAAATAGATAGACATTTCAGCTTACAAGGGATATGGAGGGGTAGAAATGAAGTTCAAAAATTGTCTTTGCCACACAAACAGTGAAAGAAAATAAAAATAAAAACAAACAAAAACATAAGATACCAACCCCACCAGCCTCACCAGCTACCAAGTACACTCTATTCCTAAATCATTCATGCTTTAAATCAGTGTGAGAAGACAAAATATTTTATCATTGGACCTCAAATAGTAGCATGATTAACAATGACGTGCAACAACAACATAATGAAAATAAAAGTAGTGGGTGCAAACATGTTTCACAAATCAGCTCAAAATAATTTTTCAACTCTCTAGATACTAGCAGCTAAACACCCAAGCATAAAACACAGTCGAGAAGTTTCAAAAATCAGTGGTCACACCCCCACACTTAATTCACAGCAGCACACAAAATGAATAATCAGTTTGAAACAACTTGTAGAATTAAAACCGTACTTCCCTGACTGGAAACTTTAATTAATTTTTTTTTGTATCCCTTTATTTTCCTTGTGTATGAACTCTGGCTTATCCAGTTGGGCACCTACATGATGAAACAAGTTGACATTAGTGTTCCAGATTTGAAAGCTCAAATAAAAAGCAACCGCAGAGTGTGAGTTAGGGAGGTTTATCCATTAATCCAGTGAGATGGCCCTTTGAGACTTGAATGATAGCCACGTGGAATCTACTTCATACTTATTGTCCTAAGAAAACAACACTCAAATTAAAACTACGTGAAAAAAGAAACTAAAGTAGAAAATGAAAAGGGATAATCCAGGGATAACCCCCCAGGGGGTGCTGTAGTTTGACTTTCCACAGCTGGACAGTCCTCAGATCAACCCCAGTCTGATGGGGGATTTGGTTTCTTGCTCAGGAACCACCAGGTGTGATTCCTTCCAACTTCAGTCACTTTCCATATTTGGAGTACCCATTGTGCTGCTTCAACCAAATTCCCCTCCTGGCCGGTGAAGTGCCTCATGTTTATTGATGGAGGGTAACACAGAATGTAGGGGTACTTGCCTAGTTATTCTGCTTGAGGTTGAGTGTGCACAAGTTGTAGAAATGAATATATTGGATGTGAATTATCCTCCGACTCAGTATAAAAAACAAATTCTTCTGTAACAAGAAAATATGTGTCATCGTCCACTTCTATTCTTGTGCACAGCTCCAAAAATTCCTCTTCAAAAGTAACTCCCAAACTGGAAGTGTCTTCCAGAATTGGAAGTTCCATTAACTCTTCAGCAGAAGCAACCACATCTTCCTCACTCTCCAGGAGATCACAAAAATGAGATGCATCTTCAATACCTGAACAGGGAGAAACACAATTAAAATCATCTTCTATGTAATCCAAGTTGAATAAAAATACATCTTCTTCCATAAAATTGTCAACTCCCTTTATCAGTGTTGCTTGTTCCTCCTCGTGATGGAATAATGATCCTGGGAGAGGGTTCGGGGCAAGAGCGAGGTAGTCAACCTCCTCCAGCCTCTCTTCAAAACACACCACCTCACTTTCTGAGTCTTCTAAGGAGAACGATATAATGTCATGTGATGGCTCCACCTGTTGAAGTATTGAAAAATCATTAGAATAGTTATAGCAAGAAAATCATTAGAATAGAAATAAAGGAAAGAATGATCATCAAAGAAATGCCCAGCATCATGAATCATTAACAGTTCTGTCTCCTTCCAGCCCTTGATAAAATCCTCGGAAGTTGGTTTTGGAATTTCCATCTTTGACTCTAGGGGAAAATCCATATCAAAGTTGGGAAAATCCAACTTTTTCCTTCTTTTGTTTCTTTTCTCTTTCCTTCTCAACTTTTTTCCAGAATATTGGGCTTCAATGGGAGGTGGTGGTACTACACTGTCATCCTGGTATCCCTAGACCTTATCCATGGCTATTTGCATCAATTGCATGATCTCATGAGAATAAGTTGTCTCCTCATCAGTAAGGTCTCGATGATGTCTTTCATGCAACCAACTTTGAAACTTAGCAACAGCCTCCTCAAGCTCTTGAACTGGGTCAAACAGTGACATTATATCATATTCGTTAGAGTTCATCATTGTGTGTGTGTGTTTCTTTTTTTTTTTGTTTCTTTTTTGTTTTAAAATAAAATAAAAATTGGGAAAACCACTCAGATACTCGTTACTTCCTCGGAAACGACGCCAAAATTTTACGTGTGTCCTTGTCGCGAGGACGGTCAAGCTTACATTTATAAAGACCCAAGATATAGCATAGTGGCTATCCTCGGGGTCGATCTCAAGGAAGCAGTGTCGAGAGCCCTAGTGGTCTGTTTTGAAAATCGTTTTGTATTTTTAAAATAATTTGAAAACATAAAAACACACTCCTAAGAAATTACTAATCAGTGCTGAAGAGCACAGTGGATGTGGAATAGTGAACTAACCGAGGAGAAACAGAGAGGTAAAAGTGCAAAAACAAAGAGACACAGGAAAAAAAACCAAGAAAAGAAAACAGGCACGGACACAACTCAAGACACAGAACAAACAAAAAGACACCAAAACACAGAAAAAGAAAGTCAGTGAGAACAAGGCCGGACCCAGGTCAATACACCCACTACTCGCCTTCCTAGATCAACATGAACAATTCTCAAATTCGCACAGTGCATGACTGATGTCTCAGATCAAACACCAGTCTCACCTAGAAATTGAACACTCAAACATATAATTCCTTCCATGCTTAAGAATTCCTCCAAACTACAAGGTGATTCACTCAGCAAAGTCATTCTCGAAAGAAATTCTCACAAACTAGAGTGATTCCACTAAGATCGTCACATCGCACAACCGATCTTGATTCTCAGTTCGAGAAATCAAGACAGGAAGGGGAGAATAAATTAAACAAGAAAGTAGAAAATCATCCTACGCAAGATCTTGATCTCGCTAAATCTAACTCACAGACACGATCTACCAAGGAGAATAAAAAGAACTTGATCACATTAATGTGCGGATCTCCAGATTGTGGTGGGTTTCTTAAACTGGATACAACCCCTCAAATTAGATCTCTATTTCTGGAGATTTGAGATCGCAGCACGAGATGAGAAAGAATGAACAACACAAACAATTAAACATAACTAACATCACAATTCAATTAACTAAACATGCAACACTACGAGTGTATTTATAGACTCAACAAAGAACACCAAGAACAGAGTAGCGGGAGGATGAATGAAATGGAGGAGTGGAACCTGTCTCCATGTCGAAGACGAGTTCCAGTCCGATGAAGTGGTATAGAATGGTGCGCGAACGGTGGTGGAGTTTCCTCCACCACTACTGAATGATCCCCCCCCACCCCACCGGGTACTCTGCTCTTGGCTTCCGGCCTCCCTCCTCTTTTCTTTCTAGCGGAGTAGCATGACCTTTTATTCAGTGATGAGAACTGAAAACTGAAACTAACAGGTAGAAGATATCCACGTGGTGCATCATTGAGTGCACGTCACTAACTCCAGAGTGAACACCATGTAAGTTCAAACCATCCCTTGAAACGAGCTCGAGAATCTTTCGTGCCTTTCCCATGAACAATTTCTTTTAATCCCTGCAAGTACGAGTGACTCCCCCTGCACGAAGCACAGTAACACCAAAACAAGTAAAAAAATGAAACTAAACAAATAAAAAACTATATATTAATATTATTACTTAGATTAGTCAATAAACATACTAATTAATATATATATGTATAATACTTAATATTAATACTAAAATATGCAACTATAATTATTATTATTATTATTATATACTAATAATATATAAAAGCTTATATAATATTATTAATATACCTATAATTGCTATAGTATAGTATATGATATATACATATATGATATATTATGTAATATAATATTCTATAATAGTTATATTATTATATATGTTAATATATAAAGTATATATTATATGGATGTTATTATATATTGTTATATATATATTAAAAAAATGAACAAGGTGGGGGCTTCGGGTCTGGCGGCGTGGAAAAGAAAGAGGGAAAACAGGGGTTTGGCGCAGGGGGAAGGCCAGGTGGAGATGGGGTGCGGGAAAATGGAAAAGGGGGCGCGGTGGCTCCGACGAGGTGAGACGGCATCTCGGACCGCAGCGGATGGTGCGGCGCAAATCGAGGAGAAGAGGCGTGGCGGCGCTGATGGAGGAGAGGAAGGGCAGCCCGCGGCTGGCGAGCTGAGTTGGGGTTCGGTTCCGAGCAGGAGGCGACGGCGCACAGTAGGGGCGCCGGTGGCTTCGGATGAGGAGTGTGGTGAGGAAGGTGGTGACAGGCAGGGGTTTGAGTTGTAGATTCCGGTGAGGAAGCATCAAGGGGTTCGGGATTTGAGGGAGAAGGAAGCGGAGAAAGTACGCGAGGAGGCTTGGTGAGGCCGGGGGGTTTCAGTGCGCAGCGGGTGGTTTGGGGTTGAAAATCCAGATCTGTAAACCTAAGTTCTTGAGGTGGGTTTGATTTTAATATGCTGAAAAGTGGTGATGTTTTTTTACTTTGATACTGCTGTGTGCGTTGATGAGGTGCTGCAGATATTTTTTTTAATTTTTTTTCTGTGTTGCTGCTACTGTGATTCTGTGCGGAAGAGGATGGAGTAGAGGAGCAGTACGGAGGAGTGGCTACGCAGGGGCGAGTGCGGCTGTAGCGGTGAGAATTGGTGGAGGCGATGTGTATCGGTAGGGTGGTGTATCAGTAGTTGGAAATAGAGAGGATGGGTAACGGTGAGAAAGTGGAGTATCGGTGAGGAAAGTCGGTATCGGTGAGGAAAAGTCTACCGATGAGGTGCATCGGTAGCTTTAGTAATGGTGAGGATTTGTGGGGCTAACAGTGGATGGAATAGTGTATCGGTAGGCTGGGCTACTGGTGGTGGGGTTGCATTGAGGATGGGTGAGCGGTAAGGATGGGTGTATTGGTAGCTGGATTGCAACGGTGAGGATGTGTATTTGTAGCAAGGTCACCGCTAAGGGCCGGACCGTGCGACTGCAACACCTGCGACAAAAACAATAAAGAAATTTAAATAAATAAAATAAATAAATAAAAATCAATCAATCAATTAATAAATTAATTTAAATAGAATAAAATTAAAAAACACAACGTTAAGTATAATAAAATTAATGAAATTTTATTTAAACAATTGAATTAATTTGGGTTAAAATTTATAGACATACATAATTAAAGAAAAAATTAAAAAATATTTACAATTACTTTCTTAAATTAATTAACCAATTAATTAAAGAACTAATTAAATTAAAGAATAAAAATATTAAACGAATGAAATTAAATTGTTAAACCTAATTAAATTATTAAAAGACTACAAAGCCAAAACGAGTTATTTATTTACAATTTAAATAATAAAGCATTAATTAATTTAATAAACGAATTAATAAACTAACTAGAATAAAATTAAAAGAATAAAATAAATAAAAGTCTAATTCGCATGACTCATTTAATTTAAGAATTATTTAAAATGACACTAAAGCACATTAAAACACTTGTTTTAAACTAAAATTGATTATTTTACACAGAAAAGTGAAAAAACACAAAAATTATCAATTATTTAATAAAAACAAAATTTTAATATAAAAAAGTCAATGAAAAATGAAAAAAGGATGTGGTAAAGCGTGTGAAAACACTGCCACATCACACATATTTAGAAAGTTTATCGAAATATTATGGAATATAAAGAAAGAAAATTGTATGATTATATTTGAGTATTCCAAGGAAATAAAAATAATACAAAGAAAATTTAATCATAAAATCTATTAAAAATTTAATTATTGATTCAAATTTTACTTATAATATTAATGATGATTATTTAACTTCATCAAAAACTAAAAAATATGATCCATCAAAAGATAAAAAATTTTATTAATTGGGAGATGAAGATACTTTGCATCTATAGTTTAAATGGATAGATATGTAACCCTTATGAGTCAATAAAATATTAAATTTCAAAATACCTATGAGTTTTTTGAAGTTAGGATTATTAACACTGATAAAATAATTATAAAATTAACTTCATAAATTTTAAAATTTCTAACTAAATATGTTTCAAAAAATAATTCTTCTCATCCAAAATTAGTTGATCAAGAATAATTTGATCGTAATTTTTTTGGTCAAAAATCATTTGATCGGAAGATTTTTTGGTCGAAAATCTAATGAAGGCAATTAGAATTTGGTTGTTCAACTTAAATCCAAAGTTTTTTGTTTAAATAAATTTTTATATAATTTTACTTCATGTAAATAAAATTTTGATAAAATTTAAAATCAAATATGACCCTTTAAAACTTCAAGTGGAATAGGTTTTACTTTTGAACAACCTTATTTTTAATAAAATTATTATGTGCCTTAAAGTTAATCTTTTATACTAGATTAAAAAGGGGGTAACTATAATAAATATTATTATTTAAATAATGTTTAATATTTTAGTTTTCATAATTCCTTTTTTCTCAAGAACTATAAGTTGTAAAATATATAAGTTTTGTACATATGTGGGTTCCCAAGATTTTATTTGCTAACATAACTGGATCCAAGCATTTGTGGGTACCAAAAACATAATTTTATGTATTTTGGGAAAATATGATAAGAACTAGATATAGAAACAAAGAGTACATTGATGTTGTTTATTCTTGATATATGAATAGATAAAATTCAAAATTTTTAAATTTCAATAAGTTGAAAGGAGGAAAATTTACGTTTGGATAAAATGAATGAGGTGAAATCATCAAAATATATAATACTTATTTTCTTGGAAAATATATTTTTTGAAATGTTTTATATGTTTTAGAACTTAAGAAAAATTTATATGAATAAGTCATTTATCTGATGAGGGATATCTTGTAAACTTCAGGAATGAAAAATTTACTATTCAAATTTCATAAGGTAATTTCATTTTATCTGCCAATAGGAATGAAAATTTTTACACACTCGGCTTAGTAGAACTAAGTAATTAGAATTTTCCTTGTTTAAGTGAAACTAAAGAATTATCTTGGTTATGTCATGAGATATTAATACATTGTAACTTTCAAACTTTAACTGGTATTTCTAAGAATGTATATATTAGGTATCCACAAGAAATTAAGTTTAATTAATCCAGATTATGTGATCCTTTTCAACATGAAAAGAAATATAATTCAAGTTATAAATCTAAAAGTGAAGTCTGAACTACCAAATATTTATAGTTAGTGGGCATGGATATTTTTGGTTCTACACAAACTATAAGTATTAGAGTCAAATACTATATATATGGATTGGTTCATGATTATGCTATATTTACATAGGTTTATTTTCTCACTCAAAAATCTAAACCTTTTAAACATTTTAAGGGTTTTAATGCTTCTATTAAAAATGAGTAAAACCTACCTTTAGTTACTATATGGAGTGATCATACTGGTGAGTTTATTAATTGTGATTTTGAAACTTTTTAAAGTAAAAAAAAGATTATTACTCATAACATTTTTGAATCAAGAACACCATGGAAAAATAACATTCTTAAAAATGAAATATAATTATTCAGAAGATTTCTCAAACTTTTCTAAGTGAGTATTATTTTGTATGAAACTTTTGGGATAAGGCTATGAGCACTACTTATTATGCTATAAATAATGTTTTACTCAAAAAATTTCATAAAAAACTCCATATAGATTGTAAACTAGAAGAAATCCAAAATTTTCCTACTTCAAAGTTTTTGGATGTAAAGTATTTATCCTGAATACAAAAGGTCAGTTACATATATTTGATTTCAAAACTGATGAAGGAATTTTTATGAGTTATTATGAAACTTGTAAGGCTTATAAATTTGTTAATAAAATAACTAATATTGGTGAGTAAATAGTTCACGTAAAGTTTGGTGAAACCAATCCTTTAATTTTTTTAAAATTATCTGAATTTAAAAATACTAGTGATGTATTTAAATGTTCTGTTGTTTCTTTACTAAAAGATAATCTAAAACTACCAATTATAAATCCCCCAAAAGAAAGTATATAATATTTTCAATGTCTGGGATCTACTTCAATAGAATATTTACATCCGATAGATGAAGATCATATTACCACTTTGCCCAAAAATAATTTAATATTAAGGAATCATCCTTCTGATTATATTATTATAGATGTATGTCAACCGGTTAAAACTAGAAGTTTCTTAATAAATCATTATGATAATAATTCATTCCTTTCACAATTTAAACATAAAACAATTAATTATTCTTTAGGTATTTAAATTTTTATAAGAGACATGAAATATGATCTCAATCAATTTGAATGGAACCAATTTTAGACCTTACATGAACAACCAACGGATCAACTGGTAATTAGAGTAAAATGGGTTTCTAGAAAAAAAAACTATGATAAAAAATGGAATCATTATTATAAATAAATCTATACTTGTTTCTAAAGGTTTTTTTTTCAAGAATAAGGAATATATTATGGTGAAAATGTTGCACTAATATCTCGATTAGAATCCTTTAAAATCTTATTAGCCTTTTCAACACATTTGAATTTCACTTTATTTCAAATGGATGTAATTATTTATTTCCATGATAGATATATTCAAGAGTAATTTTTTTTAATAAAATCATGGTTTTGAAGATACTATTTTTTTTAAAAAGTATTTAAACATACTAAAGAACTATATGGACTTAAGAGAGCACTAAAATCTTGGTATGAAATACTTTCTAGATATTTACTTCAAAATAAATTTGATAAAGGAAGTATTGATCCAACTCTTTTCAGAAAGAAAATTTTTAAAAACACCATTTTTTTTTTAAATATATGTTTATGGTGTCATTTTTTGTTTAACTCGTAAATCTATTTTAGATACATTTTATGAACTTATGAAAATGAGTTTGAAAAGAGCATGATGGGAGAAATCAAATTTTTCCTTGGTTTTCATATTTCCCATTAACTGAAAATAAATATTTTGAATCAAAATAAATATATTAAAGTCCTACTAAAATATTTTGGGTTTTAAAATCCATCAAATATTATTACTCCTATTGTAAATTATATCAAACTTGATCTTGATAAAATCTGTAAATTCATAGATCAATGATTTATAGAAATATAATCATAATTGTACTAATATATATACAAGTTGACCAATAATAATGTTTTTAGAATTTTTAAGTGTGATATTTAAATATAATCCAAAATAATATCATTTTAAAGTGGTAAAATTTATTTCCATATACTTTAAAGGTACTTCAGAACATAGATTATTCTATTCTTCTGGAAAATATTTTGTTTTAAAAGTTACTCAAATGCTAAATTTATAGGCCGTAGATTAAATATAAAATATAATTCATGAAAATTTCATTTATTATGAGAATATTTAGTCTCTTGGTATCTTAAAAAACAAAATTTTTTATAATTCCATTGTTGAAGTGGAATATATAGTAGCTGAAAGTTGTTATGCTCAAGTATTGTGGATGCAACACACACTCATGGATTTTGGTTTGATATTTTCTAAAACTCTAGTTATTTTTTATAATAGTAGTGTCATTTTATTATATAATAAACCATAATATCACCCAAAATATAATCACATAGATTTAAAACACCATTTCCATATGGATCACACACTAAAAAGAGATATATTTATTGAATTTATCATAACAAAAAATTACCTTAATGATATTTTTACCAAACCTCTTACTTATAATAGATTCAAATTCATTAATTAGAAGTTGGGAATGATAAATTTTAAATGATATTCAATACACTACCTATTTCATCTATCTCCTTACATTAAAAAATTGATTAGAAAAAAGTAGATAAAAATTTATGGTTTTATTTATTTCTTTTTCTTCTTTCTTCTATAATTCTTTTTAAAAATCAAAATTAGGGAAATTTTAAGAAAAAATATTTTTCTTGTTCTATGTTTATTTCTCAATTAAAGGGGGAGAATTTAAATTTTCTTTATAAAATCATTTTACTTGTTATTATCTATTTATCTTATATATATATTTATATTCGGGAGATTATCTCGGAGTCAGATATTTCACAAAAAGGTTTGTTTAATATTTTTTCTAAAACAGAGGGGAGAACAAAGGAAGAAAATATTCATATCATAAATACCGCATGGATATTTATTTTTAAATTTAGTTCCTTTACTCAAATTTTATTTTGTATTTTTTTCTCTCCAAAATAGGGGAGATTGTTAATTTAATAACTCATTTCTTTCATTATTTCAAAAATCATAATACAATTCATAAAAAAATGATGTTACTTAAGTATCTTTATGTTTTTATGTTTTTTCAAAATTAACTTCTACTACCTAATTTATGAAATACCAAAATGCTGAATGATTTATGATAATATGGTGATCTTAAGTTACAATTTTAGAATAATTCCATCATATTTAATAAGCACTATAAAAGTGATAAACTAACTCATCGGTAGATGATGAAACATTCTAAATAAGTTACTACTGATTCCTTTACAACTGATCCTATGTTTTTTAGAATTTGACCATTAGAGTTTGTTAAAACATTCCCTATAGATAATTCCACAACTCAAGCATTAGAAGAAGAAAAATTCAATATGTCGAACATTTTGAAAGTTATTGTTCATTTTGAAGCATTGTAATTTATTGTTGTTGAGTGTGCTTATAATTAGTGTAATTTTGGTTTCTAAGAGTTACCATTGTGTGAGTTTATACTTATAAATTTCTTTATTTTTATATTTTAATTTTTCTAATTCTGATACTTTGTGATCGATAGATTATGGGGATATGAAGATAGAGGAAAATATAACTATCTAATCGAGGTATTTTTTTTCTAGGAAGACTTAGCTCATGTGCTTCTATTATGTAGAAGTTAAGATGTTATTGATAGGTATAGTAAAGGTCTTGTAGGGATATGAAGATAAACCTTTTGATAGGTATAAAATTGGGTGTGCCTTATGATAATTTGAAATTTATGGATACCTCAGATCAAGTAAATAGACTTATCTTTCACTTTGGTTTAAATGTGAAGTTATATTAAAAATCCTTTTAAAAAGATTAATAGTTTTCTAACCAAAATGATTTTTTTTTAATTTTAGTTTATTTAATTTATGAATTTTATTTTATTTTTGATTCAGTTAGTTTTAAAGATTCACTATTTCAACTCTTTCATTGATAATTTGAAATACTATTCGTTTATTTCAATTATGCTAACTATAATTCATACTGTATTTATTACTGTTACTCTAATCTTTGACTTAATCAGTATTTCAAAAAACTAATCAATATAATACTCTAAGTGGATGATAATTTTAAGTTTACTTTTAAAGTACAATTCATCCCCCACCCTCTTGGATTTGATCTTCCATCATAACCTGGAACAACATCCCATATCCCCTATCTATTGATCATAAGTTGGAACACCCTGTTGTTGCTTCCACAGCAGAAACTACTACAATAGTTGAGCCTAAAATAGACTACCATATACATATTGACTTTTGATGAAGGTTTTTAGTTATCTATTCTAATGTACATAACCTACCCAAGAGAAAAAAACCATTCTTGACCTGAATAACAAGGGTTTGAGAACTCCTAACTCTGGTGAAATAAGTTAAATAAGGTAGAAACCTTCTCTATGATAACTAAAACTTATTCATCTAACTAGGAAACTAATAACCATTCATATATATAGCCCATAGAAAATCTTGGTTACTTCGATATCATGATGATTTGGACCTAACCAAAATCCTAACAGTTACCTATGACTTCACCAACACCTAAAGATATAACTTCAATATAAACAGGGTAACCTAGTGTTGGATCTGTGGATGCAAATCCTCTTCAAAATTCCTTTCCATAGACTCCTCATCCATAAAAAGTTCTAAATCATAATTTAGAAGGTTCTTGTAGTAGATGTTCAACTCCCGCACACTGGAGATCCCCTGAAAAAGGTTGAGAATATCCTACCTACGAGCCTACTTGGCAGTTGAAGAGAGAAACTCTACCTGGAACTTATCTATAAACTTCTCCCAAAAAATAGAAGACTCCTCAAGATTATTAAGGAATAACATCCACCACTACTGAACTGACCCATAGATAATCATCATAGATAAATAAACATAGTGCTCCTTCTTAGAACGACTAAAACTAAAGGTTATATCTACCTCCTCCATCCAATCATCAGTAACCTGATATAAAATGGATCCCTCATACTTCTGTATACCTTGGAACTGAAACTCTTAGAATTTCCTCCTGTAAGTTTTATTTTTTTGACCTATGATTTGAGGCAATCCTCTAGAATAGCCTATTGAAAGTATTCAACATAACCTTCATGGGGACATTGACCTTGAACTATATCTACAAAAGGAAAAACATTAGAAAATCCTAAACCAATGACATAAAATTTTTTAAGGTTAATTAATTCATTCATTTTAACCATATTTCCCATTGTCTACACATTTCAAAAATAGGAACAAACAATCATGATTCATGATACTCTCTTTAGTATCTAACCCATAAGCAGTATCACTTTACTTATCATGATCACTAAACTTGAAGTTACATTCATCATTTCATAGGGGTTATTAAAATCTTATGTCCTAGCTGGAAGCCATTGTTTACAACATATACTAATCCTAGATGATATTATTTACCTACCAACCCATGAATCATCACCAATTCCTAACACAAAACACTATCATATCTCTTAGTCATCATCTCTAATACCACTCTTTCATGACCACATCCTTCCAATGGTTTCCCTATAGGGATAAAAATTAATAAGGAAGATAAGTATTGAATTGGTTATTTGATCCAATTTTATTTATTATTATTTTTTATAGTTTAAATAATTCTAATTTCCCAAACACAATAATATTTTTCTATCTTAAGAGAAGTGTTCCTATCAAGTGACCTTGTGAGGTGAACTTGATAAGTGACCTTGAGAGTGATGTGGGAAGTGATTGTGAGAGAAAAATTTGAGTTTTTTTGAAGTGAACTAGATTTAAGTGACCTCTAATGAAATTTTGACAAATTATAGAAATTAACTTGAGTTAATTGACCTTGAGTGAAAATTTGACAAAGTATGGAAGTGACCGTATGAATAAAATAAAGTGACCTCAATAAGGAAAATGAAGTGACCGCATGAAAAAAATGATTTGACCACATAAAAAATTTAAAGCGATCACGTGAACAAAAATCAAGTGACCGTATAAACAAAAATGAATTGATTTCATGAATAAAAATGTAGCAACTACAACTCTAAATTTTGAAAAGTGTTTAACCTACCTTATGACCTACCTATGGTCACTTAATTAATTTTTCATAATTTATCTCAAAACGTGATATGTTTTATTTAGACTTATATATTTTGAATTACTACATTTTTGTTTCTCATGTTTATTGTAGAGAACCAAAGCTTGACGTACATGGACATTACATTACTTTTGCGGAATACTTAATACATAACAAAAACAGACACACAAGGACTGTAATAGTTTAGTGTCTTTGTAAACTCAGAAAATAATCTTCTAATCGTGGTGAAAGATCTTCAACATCTCCCATAAAGATCTTCCCCTTTTGTTTTCTTACCTAAAACCTTTATTTAAATTCTGGGGAAAAGAAAACATATAAAGGGTTAGCTCAAATTCTCAATAAGGGTAAACAAAATAAATATCAATCACATCATATTCATAAGAACATAACATTTTGGAAATCTTAACCTGTAAAAGAGATCATAATTTCATAACATGGGATAAATCATAGTAGTGAAATCTAATCCCAATAATCATAACATAAAACATGAAACTTTGTGGCATAAACACATAATCATAGAGAATCATTTCTTAGTAGTCAAGACTAATTTCCAAGACTATCTTAGCGGACAAAGTCCATTTTGGAACTGAGTTCACTCCTCGTTTCAGTCCCATACCACTGAACCGGATTAACCTGTTGTTCCAGCCATGTCTATCTCATGAGATATAATTATTTACCCAATGCATTAGAGGGAGATATAGGTCCCACCCATCTCATAATGAAACCATTATTATGTGTTCCACAAAATCATAAATCATACATCATAGCATAACCCATGTAATAAAAATGGGATTCTTAAACATCATGCCATAAAAACATAATCCATATAAGATAAAAGGAAATCATAAAAATAATTCCATAATAACATAATAAAATCAATTTAAAAATAGGGATAGAAACATAACCCTATATTATCTTATATGGAAAATAATTTTGATAAAACACTTGAACTCAATTCTTGAGGAAAATATCCTTTCTACTTCAAAAACATTTTTCCTTTCTTAACATGTCATACAGTTTTAAACTAAAAGAATTTGATTAAAAATAAACATGAAAACTTGTAAAGGAAGCTTCATGGAAATAATTTTCTAAAAATCCATTCATGCTGTATAAGTTAAAAAAACATTCTTCTCGTACTTTGGTCGGAAAAGTCAAAAAGTACCTCGTACGAAAAACGACAAAAGATTCCTTTCATATCTCTTACTAAAAACTCACCGAAGGGTAAAATTGGATTTAAAAAATTGTAGGAGGATATAAATAATATTACATATTGGAGAAACATGGATATGGATGATAAATATTCCCCAGTAAATTCTGAAGTAAAAACAATCTCGGATAAAAATTGAGATTGTGAGATTTTCCATTACCTTAGGTCTGATTTGCTTCGTACGTGTCCGAACCACATGTAATATGATTTAAATAATGTTATTGAATTATTACATAATCTTAATCATTTTTATTATATCATATGTGGTCATATTCTTAGCTTCTTATTAGTTATATTTCATTGTTACTTGTTATTCGGGTGTTTATTGCTTTTTGTTCTTATGCGTGTTTTGTCGAATAAATTCGTATTATTATTTTAGGTTATAGATACCTCATTCCCAGAATGGTATTAGTGTAATATATATCATATTTATTCATTAAATTCATTTATATAATCATTATGCAATGAAGATCATGTAGAACGAGTTGCATCACATCGTGGAGACGGTAGGCCGTATGTACGCATGAGCGATGATATCATTCCCATGATCGTGGAATCGTATTGAAGTGTATGTATACTATTTAGGAATAAATATAAATTTACAATAATTATATTTAGTTATTATTTACACCATTATACCCATCCAAGTAAGGTGGTGGTGGAAAATAGATTACACCACGGCGTGGAGACGGTATTCCGTACGTACGCAAGCGCGGTGATTTTGTTTTCCGTAGGATGGATAGATGGTGAAATAGGGTTGTTTAATAATTATAATAACATATAAGTATATGATTTATACTGATTTTATTACTTCATAATGAAACAACTAAAGAAGAAGAAGTAGAATAAGAAATAATGTTGAAATAATCGGTAACGGACATTACCTCTTCTTTGAAGTGCCTCTTCTTAACCTCCTCTTAGGGCACTAAAGATGGTCTTTAAAGAATACCATGACCTCTAGGATGTTTCTAGGGAAGTTTATAAGAGATATTGTTAGGGTTTGTCCGAGCTTGAAGGCTCAAAGTGGTGTGAGGAAGAGAGGGAGGATGTGCCCTTTTATAAGGGAGGAGAGGGGCAGCTTTGGAAAAACTAAAAATATTATTTTATTATAAAGTCATATTCGGTTTTTAATAGCTCAAAATTGATTTATTTAGAATCTAAGGTGAGGATGGTTCGAAATCCTCTCATCCAATAGAATTTATACAAGTTTAAGTTTCTATTTTAACCTTATCATTTAGATTTAACTTTAAGTTAAATAATTTTACTTTTGCCGTGTTTTCTTATTTTCTTACACTATAAGTTTAATAAACATACTATAAAAAGCCAAAATAACCCCAAGTTGTTTATTATTAATAGATATAACCTTATCTAAGTCATTTTTCCGAACCTTATATTTTTAAGAATAAAATAACAATTAATAATATAATTTTTTTTAAAAAAACAATTTTATGTCAATTTTGACACTATTTGGTACTTGATTTTTGTTAAAATTATAACAGAATGATTAGTTCGAAAAAAGTTAATTAAATAAATACTAACATGTCATATTAACCTAGAAAATAAGTTGAATTCATAAAAAGTCTCAAATTACATTTATTTGAGTATTTAAAACATCAATTATGTTAATATTTCATTAATAAGATAATTATTGCATCATCATTGTGTCATAAATAAATTAAATTATTTAATGTCTAAAAATTATAAATAAAATACCATTATGTAGGAAATATTTTTATATTTCTAATGAACATTTATAGTCTAATTTATCTTATGTATAACCCTATATTAAAAATGTTTTAGTTATTAAACTTTGATTTTAAATATGTTAACTATTCTTTAAATAAAATAATATTAAATGTCCTAATCTAATCAAAGTGGGCCTAAATGGTAATATTTTATTCCTAAGGTTTTTTTTGGTCGAATTGCACTTATCCAATACAATTAGTACATGTGTTAGGGTACTAATAATATCATTTTTACCCTTAGTTACCCTATTTACTTTTAACCGTGGTGTAAAAAGTAAAAAGTTATTATTCACCAAAAATTATTTTCATCTCATTAAACCACATTTTAGTCCTTGATATTAACCGTGTCTCTCATATTTTCAAAATTCAACTCACAGAAGCGGTAAAATTAAGTTTTATGTGAATTTCCAAATTCTCCTATGATGTGGGTAAAAGACGGTGAAAAGTTCAATAAATTTTTATATATCTAAAATTATTATAAAATGACTCCAATGAATTACTTTGAACTTATATAGGTATTATGTATCAATTTTGACCTAAAATAAATTTAAATAAAATAAATAATTATTTAAATAAAAAGTCGGTTTTTAAATAGTAACCCAGTGTTTTCACTATTCATCAAAAATTGATAGTTTTCAAAAAAATACCAAAAATTCACCCTAGGCTAATTTCGATATTCTGAATCCAAAAATGAAGTCCATTTAGAAAGATCAAATTTATAAAATTTTAAAAAGTGGGTATTAGTATTCATAACGGCTAATTTATATAACACATCGTTGTTTAGTGAAACTTGGTATTGCGTACAACACATGCTATCTTGGAAGGTCGTGATTGCGTGTAATGCAAGCCAAGTCAGGGATGCGTGTAGTGCAAGCTCCTTTTGGTGTAGCATACAACATAATACATCAATAAAATTAAAAATAATATTTTTCATAAAATCTCGGGGTGTTACATTTATCTTGATTTAATTATTCCATAAATACTTATTAGTTATTTGAATACTAAGGAATTTTATTTGGAATAATTCTATAGAAGATTAAATTCTCATTGCGTGGGTTGAAGTCTCACACTATTTTCTTGGGGAAATGGGAGTTTTAAATTTGATGTGGTTGGAATTTTAATAGTGTATCTTTCATTATTTATAGGAGTTTTCTAAGATAATTTAATGTTGATTTTTTGTAATGTATTAATTATTCTAACATGTTATCACTATAAAACATGTTTTCAGTATTGTAGATTATTGGAGAGAACAATGTGGGTATGTTTTTCATACACATTCAATGAATAAATCACATATTTCTTTGGGAATGATGAAATGGAATGGGATTCACGCTTTGAATTTGTTGTGCATAGAAGAAGACTATATAAGGATTTCAATAGATCTAGGTCAATATACATTTGGTTAAAGATTTTCATGATCTATAAAAGTGCGACATACTTTGGTGATAAACTACTTCTCTTAGATGAAATACAATTATTTGATCCTTTTCTGCTGGAGATCTCCTTGTTGCCTCGACATCCGTACCTTGAAGTGTTCATATGTTTATGTGGTTTTAATAATTTCTATTTTTTGGTGTGACTAATCATGTTGGGTTATACTTCCTATTAAAAGGTAGGCTAGTGGGTTGTGACTCCCATATAAAAGTATTGTTTTGGGTTGTGTCTATAGGTGATAAAAAGGTAGGGTAATACAGGTTCTTCCATAACCAAAAAATGGTTGGGGATTTAGTTTCTACCACCACTTAAAAAGGTAGATTATGGGTTGTGCCCCCAGGTGTTCAAAAGGCATGGTGATCAGGTTAATCCACTAAGAGTTTAAAAGGATGTCTTATTTGGTTATGAATTTAGGGGTTAAAAAGGTAGTTGTAAAATGGTTTTTATCTCCATTAAAAAGTTAGATAGTCAATTATTGTGGGTGAAAAGTCAATAAATTTGTGAGGGGTGGATTTATATATGAACTACTATGAAAATAACAACATTTATTTCTCTTTATTTTTCCATAGCATTAAGTTAACTTTGATAAGTAGTTACAAAATGGAAAGGTAAATTCACCATAGTTATAGAATATTTATTCATTCTTATTAGTTACTAATAATAATGACCCTCGAATCCCACCTCTAATAGTATAGGAGTTGGTGAATAACATAGAGGGTATATAAATCACATACTTGGGAGGCATTACCCTCTATGTAAATTCAAGGATTAGGAAATTAGGTACAAAAAAACCAACCAAAACATGCACAATGAAGAATTAATCCCAATAAATGTAACATCATACATAAATAGATGAAACTAAAAATGAAATTACAAGTATTGAATGTAAATCTCCAATAGTGACCACGAAGCTCCAATAGCTCTTAAACAACTCCCACAAACTAGTAACAGACAACTCAATCTCCATAAAGATACTTTAGACCTAAAAAGTGTTTATATATATAGGGTGGGAATAACATGTATACTCAATAGAATCCTCCCTAAAACATCTCATGCAATATGTGAAAGAATCACAATAAATCCCAATAAATAAAAAATTGAAACTAACTCATCACCAAAATAGGTAAAGCTATGTTTCTCATCCTCTCCATAGTTCACTCACCAAGTAATGCATAGAGGTAAATCATTATTTATAAAAATAATATATTACATATATATATATATATGAATATATCCCACTTCCACTTCCCCACTAGTTTACCACTCTCACACCCCCAATTCCAAACATCTTGTGCTTATCCCTTCCATAATTATAGTCATCCCTAGTGTGAGTTGGGCCTAGGACCTTCCTACCTCATTCCCATACAGGGCCCAACATATCATGTTGGAATCAATCTATATATCCATATCAACATCATTATATCATTTATAACAAAGTGTATTCCCTAATCCATTATAACTCATGTAAATTAATTATACCACAATTCATCACAACCCATGCAGGTACACTCATGGAAGTCGTATACACCATGTCTAGATACAATTATGTGTTATAACATCAAGCTATCATAGCCCAAAAATAAATGTATAATAAACTGAGATCCGTCACAGTCTGAGTAGGAACACACCCTATGTCGTAAATCATAATAGCTCGGGATACACCTACTCATAACTACTTCTAAATGTAAAGCAAGGGAGAGGGATAATTCATCCATTTGTTCCTTTATCGTAGTAGATATTGGAGAAAATAACCCCCAAAACATTTAGGTATTGGTTTCCTTAACAATATTGGTAGTGAAGTATATGAAATTACTATCACATCAAAAACTCAGCTTCTACTGCTAAGTTCTAGAAATCAAAAAGATTACGAGCATAAAAGTTCAACATTAATTAATTAATAATAGATTAATTAATATTATTCCATTTTAATTTCCAATATAATAAAATTAATATTATATTTCAATTAATCTTAAGACCATAATTCCTGCTTGTATTTATTACTGATCAACTAGACCATCATTGACAATGATCACTTAGAACCAACCCCATTATTTTCTTAATTCATGTATCTTTTCACAGTTATCCGGGTACTCTAGGAATTCATCCTAAGCTACCATAACTAAGAAACACTTTTCATTCATAAAGTAAAATTGTGCCTAGCATTAGGAAACCAAATAGGCAATGTTTGGATATTCATCTATTTAAAGCATCAAATAAGAAGTTTATGAGTATAGATGAACAATACCTGCTCTAAACTCATCATTACAACTCGGGCACCAGATCCATTGCTCATCAACTCTCTCAACCATAAAAATTTATCATATAATCACATCAAGACACAAAAATTCTCTAATTATTCAAGAGAATATATGTATATTTAAAATATTATCTCCACATGGTTTAATGGAAACTAAGGACATTGCATTGAGGTAGTCAATAATCCTATAAATAATAATGGTCTTACTCATTCCCATAAAAATTTCTTTATAAAATGACCATTTTAATTCCTACCTTGAATTAACCAGTTTATTATTCATAGGTTTTATAAATTAATTAAACTATAAGAAACAGCTAGCAAGAGTTAGTAATCGTCATAATTAGGTTTTGAATCAGTATTTCTATAATGATTCAAATTATGTTGAAGGACGTTAATTAATTATCATGACTATTTCATTATACATATCATCATAATTCTATAATTACTTTGTTAAACAATTTCCTAGCATATAAATTGTAAAGACACGGAAATCTTGTGGAAATTGTTTTTTCTTAAATACATGGGAATTTTACGAGTCTGTGGTTTCTAGCGCCTGATTCTGAGGCCCGGTGTGCCTGGAATCAGTCTCTAAAGTTTTGTTTGGGTACGTTTAGTAAACGTACGTGTGGGATTTTATATCTTTTAAACTGCTGCTCGGAATTGAAATCTGAGGACATTGATGAACTCGCAGCGCCGGTATTCGCTTAAGGGGACCTTTACTGCAGTTGCGTTTCAACATTAATGGAAGATAAAAATTGGGGTTTCTAATTAAAATTAAAAATTAAATAAAAATTTATGTGTAACACATTTTTATTTGAAAGGTGGTTAAAGTATCTAAGTGGAGGTTAGGGGTGGGGCCCACCACACCCTAACCTCCCTTGGTAGGATATAACTATGGGTGGGTGATTATTCACTGAAAGTGGCTAATATTCATTGTTAAGATCTTAATATTAATGTGTTTAAATGTTCATAAACATCAATTTTAGTTCAATTCAGAAATTGAACTTCATTTCCCATCATTGTGCAATTCATGCTTAAAGTGTCAATTTGGGTCCACTCAATAATTTGCTTGTGGAAATTACAATATTCATCATTTTATTTTTATATTTTGGTATATGATTCATCACTTTATTTGGAAAATTTTTTCTTTTAGGTCTGATGGATTAATCACAAGTGAAGATGTAGATTTTTGCACCTGAAGGAAGAAACTTGCTGGAAAAGGCATAATGGGCCTAAGGCCCATCAAACAAATATGGGGCCCACAAACCAGGCCCAATGAAGCTCAAATTTATACAGTATAAATATAATAATATGAGGATAATTTTATTCAACTATTCCCGGAGCTAATTCTGATTTTTCATGATGATAAAGGGATCTGAAGTTGAGATTTAAATGGTGGACCTGACATTAATGCACAGAAATCTGTCCCACCATTTCGACCATAACATCCAAACGACTGAGGAAAATTTCCTGAACGTTTTACAACTCATAGAGGACAGATGTTAGAGGGTATTTCTCTTCTACAACCCCTCCTGATTCGGCCTTCTTCAATTACAAATTCACACGTCAATATGGTGGACGAATCTGGACAGTTTTCCGGGTCAAATTCGAAACGTCAATTTCCTTTTGATTATTCACCCTCCTTTTGACTCTATTAATTGTTGGGGGGTGAATTAATTGTTGGTTTATGGAACTAAGTATCCTAATATTCCTATATAAGGATCTAGTTGTGAAGGGAATAGGTGTGGATATTTTTCTTATCATCTTTTTTTGCTTGTTTCATTGTAAGGTTATGCTTCCAAATTTCCTTTGTAATGTTTTCCATTTCCATGTAAGTTTATTTTTTGTATCTTTATGTTCTTAATAAACTTCTTTCTCTTCTATATTTTCCATTTAATTTATTAAAACTTTATTATCACAAAGTATAGTGATATCTCTATTTTGTTGTGAATTAGTTCACACATAGGTGTGAATTTCATTCACACACATGGAGGAGTGCTCGTTATTTCTGCTGTTTTAATTTCTTCAATCCAATTCTTGTTAGACATCTTCTGCCCACCATTGAGATTATACCATCAATGGAGGGATAACCCTTTAATGGGTTGATCTTAGGAGGATGCAAAGGCTGGATTGAATGTTATTTTATGAACGAATTGTTGTTAATTGGATAATTAATTTAAGACATCCATTCTTCAGTTATTTCTACTCTTCATATTTACTCTATTTGAGCAAAATAAATTAAATTACTAAATTACCATATACCTTGGATAGATCATTAATTCGGTTCTCTAATTGTATATGGGATTATTAATTGTGTTTATTAAGCACCAAAATAGAAAATGATGAAGGTAGTGTTATTTTTGAAAAATGGATTCATCAAGAATTAATAAAACCAAAATTATCTAAAGAAGTAAAATTCACTCAATCCACCCCGAGCATAATCCTAAGATCAACCCATTTTCTTTGAATTGAATTCACTTAGGTTTTTTAGTGTTATTTAAACCATCCAAAATCAAAACCAAAGTTGGCTACTTCATATCCCATCCTTCACCAAATCATAGCGTCTCAAAGTTACTTCTTCGGTCCCTATGGATTCGACCCCTACATGTACTACATTAACCGCTTTTACCAGTAGGGTAAATTTGGGTGCAACCAAATTTTGGTGTCATTGTCTGGGACCAAGTAAATTTCTTACACACCCACCTTCTATTCTCACCTAACTTCTCTTTTCTCACCTATATTTCTCTTTTCTTTTCCCCTTTCTGTTTTCGTGTGTCCAAAAAAAATCCAAATCCAAATTTCATTCAACTCAAATGGAGTATAATCAAAAATTTCCTTTCATAAACTCGGGCTGGAATCAAATAGAAAATAAAAAATGGGAATCCCCTCACATAGAAAATAACTTTGATCAACACTTGAATGATTACCCCACACCCGATAACATGAACGATCTTTGTGATGATGACTGTTTAAAAGATAAATTTCCATACCTATCAAGAATGATTGAAAAGATAAATATTGAGGAAGAACATGATGTACAAACATCTATCAATCATAATCCTGAAAAAATTCTTAAAAAATTGTGTGAACAAATGGAAAAAATGAATTCAGAGGTATCAAGTTTTAGACTAGAACTACAAGGCATTAAAACTTGTGTGGACCCCATTCCAACTCAAACCATCTCTTCCTCAATATTTATAGAAGAATATTGTAACACACAAACCCCTCATCCCTTTATTGAAGAACCAACCTTCGGATTTGGGATAATTAGAGAGGATCGAGGAGTTTTTGAAGGGTCTTTAAATCAGGAGGAAATTGATTTTTTGGATTCAAAAGTGGAAAATTTGACATCATGGATTGAGTTTCCTGAATATAACCCCATTAATAAATTTTTAGAAGCACAAATCATTGAACCACTAGGAGAAATCAGAAACATTGAGTCTATACCCCTTCCTGACATTCAACTGGACAATTTTCAGGAGGAATTACAATTTAAAAATGAACCGATTATTTCTAAATTTTTTGAAGAAGAAAGTTATTTTTCAAATTTCCAATCTTTCTTAGGAAAATTCAATCAACCCAACCTCAAAATTATTAACCTTTCATCCCCACTTAATTATCCCTTTATAGGGTACAAACAAGACATTTCAGTTTTCATTCATCCATCTCAGGAAACCAATAATGTAGGAATGATCCTTAGTATCTTCGGCAAGATTATAGAAGAAACTCGATCAACCATTTCAGATATTAATTGGATTTTACCAATCATTGTAGAAAATAGGATTTTACACGAAACAAATTTCAAAAAAATAATCAATCTCAATCTTATTGAAGTGGAAAAATATGGGTTAATTAAAATATCAAAAGTTGGAATTGGATAAGTTGGGGGGTACAAGTCGGGCTAACGACGTTAAACAAAAGTGTTGCACGGGAGGCAACCCTTGGTTTTCCTGTTTCCAGTATTTTTGGAATAATATTTATTTTTAAATAGGATTAATAAAACATTTTGATATTTTAAAAATATAATAAATTACTATAGACTATTGACCTGTTCTTATTTTATGAGTAAGGATGGGTATAAAAGAGGAGCACTGTATTCATCTGTGTCACGCGGTGTGATCCCTGAGTAATACCTTAACCAGAAAATATAAAGAAGATAATGTTTCATCAGTTTATTTTATTTTATTTTATGTTTTTGTAGGTATTTAAAAAAATAGATTGTTGACCTGTTCTTCTTTTAAGAGTAAGGATGGGTATGAAAGGGGAGCACCATATTCATCCGTGTCACGTGGTGTGATCCTTGAGTAATACCTTACCCAGAAAATATAAAGAAGACAATGTATCATCAGTTTGATTTTTAAAATTTAAAAAAAATAAAAAACCAGGAAAACCATAAAAATGATGGTACTTGGAATTAAATAAATAGTTGTGTTGTTTGTTTTTTCTGCTTTGTTCTTCTTTTTATGGTTCAAGAACTATTTTGGGTGATACATGTTAAATAAAGGAGGTGCCAACATCCCCCAAGAGATCAAAGGAGTAATCTGGAGCATCATGAACTTCAACTTCAAAAACTAGGTGAATTTATTCCATATTTATCATTTTCAATTTCCTCTTTGAACTCATCTCCCAACCCCTTCTAACTTTTCTTTTCTTTAAACACTAGGGACAATGTTATTCTATGTTGGGGGGAGATGAAATAAAAAATGATTTTTTTGTGAATAAGAACATGCATGAAAAGAAAAATTCCATTAATCTTGAACATGATAACACACATTGCAAACTCTAAAATTGGATATCGAAAAATTTGCATGAGTTGATTCTGATTTTAATGCAAGTTTAAGTTCATAAGCATAGTTTTTGGAAAGTGCGGTTATCCGATGTGATTTTTCAATATTCACATTTTCATCATCTTAATAAAAATGTCACAATGCACGTCTACTGGATCGTGGGTGTAAATTTGAGTTCTTGGGTCCCTTTCATTATAGCATAGGGTTCTGGGGTCACTTTTAGTTTAATTTGAGTATCCAAAAAAAACAAAAATAAAATAAAAATAAAATTTTTTGACCATATAAAGCAATGTTTTTTCCAAATGTGTGGCGTCTAGCACTTGGGTATCGTGACTCCATAGTTTTCTTGACCAGAGTTAGGCTTTATATCTCTATTGTAGAGCATGAAATTGACAATATGTGTGGCGTCCGGCACTTGGGGATCGTGACTCCATAGTTGTCTTTCCCAGAGTTAGTCTTTTCATATCTATTGTGGTAAAAAAAATCATCAAAAAAATCAAAAAAAATGGATACTCATATTAATGTTTAATGTGATTCCCACCTATCACTTCCATTTTTCCCCTTGAATAATAAACTGGGCCCCATATCTTTTGTGATGCACAACACTTTATCATGCTTAATTAAAATTTGATGAAATGTGGCGATGAATTTGAACAAAGGAATGGGCTTGGGCTTGGGATATACTTATGTAACTATATTGTTTTAAATTATTTTGATGGGTTCCATAATTTTTTTGGTATGAGATATTTGTGTGATCAATGTGTATTAAAATGTTTTTGGAAAAGGGGATTTGAATTTCATATTTGTAATATATTTTGCTCGGGACTAGCAAAAATCAAGTTGGGGGTGTTATTAGTCACTGAAAGTGGCTAATATTCATTTTTAAGATCTTAATATTAATTTTTTAAAATGTTCATAAACATCAATTTTAGTCCAATTCAGAAATTGAACTTCATTTCCCATCATTGTGCAATTCGTGCTTAAAGTGTCAATTTGGGCCCACTAAATAATTTTCATGTGTAAATTACAATATTCAACATTTTAATTTTATATTTTGTTATATGATTTATCACTTTATTTGGAGAATTTTTTCTTTGAGTTTTGATGTATGAATCACAAGTGAAGATGAATATTTTTGCACCTGAAGGCAGAAACTTGCTGGAAAAAGCATAATGGGCCTAAGGCCAATCAAAAAAATATGGGGCCCACAAACCAGGCCCAATGAAGCTCAAATTTATACAGTAGAAATATAAAAATATGAGGATCATTTTATTCAACTGTGGTCGGAGATAATTCTGATGTTTTTATGATGATAAAGGGATCTGAAGTTGAGATTTAAATGGTGGACCCGACGTTAATGCACAGAAATCCGTCCCACCATTTCGACCATAACATTCAAACGGCTGAGAAAAATTTCCTGAAATTTTTAAAGATCATAGAGGACAGATGTAAGAAGATATTTTGCTTCTACAACCCCTCCGTATTCGGCCTTCTTCAATTACAAATTCACACATCAATATGGTGGACGAATCTGGACAATTTTCCAGGTCAAATTCGAAACATCAATTTCCTTTTGATTATTCACCCTCCTTTTGACTCTATTAATTGTTGGGGGTGAATTAATTGTTGGGGTATGGACCTAAGGATACTAATATGCCAATATAAGGATCTAGTGGTGAAGGAAATAGGTGTGGGTATTTTTCTTATCATCTTTTGTTGCTTGTTTCATTGTAAGGTTATGCTTCCAAATTTCCTTTGTAATGTTTTCCATTTCTATGTAAGTTTCTTTTTTGTATCTTTATGTTCTTAATAAACTTCTTTATCTTCTATATTTTCCATTTCATTTATTAAAACTTTATTATCACAAATCACAGTGATATCTCTGTGTTGTTGTGAATTAGTTCACACATAGGTGTGAATTTCATTCACACACACGGAGGAGTGCTCGTTATTTCCGCAGTTTTAATTTATTCAATCCAATTATTGTTAGACATCTTCCGCATACCATTGAGAGTATACCATAAATGGAGGGATAACCCTTTAATGGGTTGATCTTAAGAGGATGAAAAGTTTGTATTGAATGTTATTTTATGAACAAATTGTTGTTAATTGGATAATTAATTTAAGACATCCATTCTTCAGTTATTTCTACTCTTCATCTTTACTGTGTTTGAGCAAAATAAATTCAATTACTAAATGACCATATACCTTAGAGAGATGATGAATTTGGTTCTCTAAGTGTATAGGGGATTAGTAATTTTGTTTAGTAATCACCAAAACAGAAAATGGTGAAGGTGGTGTTATTTTTGAAAAATGGATTCATCAAAAATTAATAAAACCAAAATTGTCTAAAGAAGTAAAATTCATTCAATCCACCCCGAGCATAATCCTAAGATCAACCCATTTTATTTGAATTAAATTCACATAGGTTTCTTAGTGTTCTTTAAACCATCCAAAATCAAAACCAAAGTTGGCTACTTTATAGCCCATCCTTCACCAAATCATAGTGTCTCAAGGTTACTTCTTTGGTCCCTCTGGATTCGAACCCTGAATGTACTACATCGACCGCTTTTACCAGTAGGGTAAATTTGGGCACAGCCAGTGGGGACCACTAGTTTAAACCTCCCTTAAACCCCCCATGTAACTCTCAATTAAATTGAAGAGATCCTCTTAAACTTCTCTTAACCCCTTTAAACCCCGTAAACTTTTGGTCTTCCCTTTAATGTTCCAACACAATTAATTAATTTGTGTGTTTGAATTCTTTTGAATTCATTATGCCAAATTAAAAGGGGAGATTATATTATTTTATTTTGGTTGGCAAAAACTTTGTTGGGATAACTAAGGAGAGAAGGAGAACTTTTGCAATAACACCATCCTCTTGATGAAGAACGCTCCACGTCACCGAAGAACGTGAAGCAAAATCTTCTCCCTCTCCAACCGGGGAAAGAAAGGGGAGACACTGCCCGCCAAAAATGCCACCAATGATGATGACGTCTTCTCTCGATCTTAACAGAACGACACTGTCTTCCCGTGACACTGTCAAGAGAGCTTCAAAAATCAAGGTAGGGGGAATTTGAATAGTTTATACATATGAATTATATCCTCATTTTTCGATGGTGGCCAATTGATATCACCTAACGCGGAGGGCACGGGCCGAAAAAGCATGGCCTGACATCTCTCCATTGAGCCTCGTTTGGTTGACATCAGAGGTGGAGCCGAAAGGGCGTGGTGTCGTCGCACCGGGCCGGAGAGGTATCGTGGTAGAAGAAGAAACACGGTGTCGTCGTGCCGTTCGGAGGCAGCCGGCCACCGTGGAGCCGGAGAGCGGGACGACCAGCCGGCCCGCTGGAAGACCGTGGTGCCCATAGGCACCGCGTGGAGGGAGACCGTGGCCCACGTCTGCAGGCCGCTCGGCTGGAGAAACCGGCTGGGCTGGAGGACCGTGGCGCTCGCATGCGCTATGCGGAGGAGAACCGCGGCCCGTTGTGCGGGCCGCGTGTGCCTGGCAGAACTGGCCGGCTACGGCCGGCCGGGCAGGGAGAGGCGGCACTACTTGGCGCCGTCGGGCGAACCGGACCGGTCCGCAGCGCGAGCAGGGTTTGCGGGTGGGACGTGCCCCACCATGTGGGACCCACCGAGTCGGTCTGGGCCAACCCCCCAGCCGGGTCGGACCCGCCGAGTCGGGCCGGGCCGACCCCCCATCTGGGTCAGACCCGCAGAGTCGGGTCGGGCCTGACTCTGCTTAAATTAAAATATCTCCTAGACCGTGCGTCTGATCGATGCACTTTCTGTGGAACTGGGATCCCCATGAGGAAGCAGTCCTTTTGCAATACTTTAAGTGAGTTTTGGACAAATTTGGAAAATGGTCGGGTTTGGATAGAGCGTAAATCCAACTGGGGCCCTCGAACGGAAATGCCAATAACTCTCAGACCGGGTGTCTGATTGAGGCGTCGTCTATCTCATTGGGCTCCTTTTGATGAGACGGAACTACGGGATACATCAACTCAAGACTTCGTCATAGTTGATGTATCGAAACTTGGCTTTAGGAGCGGACCCTCCCGGAATCGAGCGTGTTGTGTGCGGGAACTCTAGAGCTGGCTGCGACGACTACTGTACCAGAATCCTACGTGGGTTTGACAAAGATGACTACTATACCGGAATCCTCCATGGGTTCGACAGCGATGACTACTACACTGGGATCCTCTGTGGGTCTGATAGTTCTGACTTTTGTTTCTGTATCCTGTGTGGGTCCGACAGAATAGCTGGTCCTGTATCCTGTGTGGGTCCGACAGCTTAGATGAATCATTGACTACATCTGATCATCTCTATCACTCTACGAAAGATGTATACCTGTGTGAGTTGAGTCTTGACTTTCAATCATTTATCTTCGAGGTGATTGAATTTGCTTCCTATGTGGAATGGGTTGTGCTTGGGCTCAAGAGTTGGATCCGGATTGTGATTGATAACTTAGGTATATGTATGGTCATATACCTAAGTAGGGTTGGTTGATACTTTGTGATTGTATCTTTCTACTGTGGTTTATCCTTTGTGGATTTTGGGAGACCTTCGGGGGTCTCAGGGTCCCCTACTGAGTATTGTTATACTCACCCCTACACGGGCTTCGCCCGCACCTTGTTGTGTTCTGTGCTGATGACGGACTGCAGTGATCAAGGCTGAGGGTGACAGACGGGATGCTGATTGGAGCTGGTCTAGACGGGACATACCACAGGGACAAGTTGTTCGAGTTTTTTACCTACCCTTTAGGTAGGATTCCCTGGTGGACGATCCAGGAGCTGTTTTTCCCTTTTTACTTGTACTTGTACTTGTTGTTCAGTTGGGTTTGTATACTGTCCCACTTACTTTCAGCACACCTTACTTTTCTATTTTAGTACTTGTTTCCTCTACTGCTTGTGTTCAGACTGTGTGTGTGTGTGTGTTATGGGTTAAAAGGCAATGCCTTCCCTTTTTATCGGGATTACGCCTTTGGTGCAAGTCGCCAGCCCCTGGCCTATGGAAGGCGGGCTTGGGGTTGTCACAGCACGGGCCCCGAGGACGGGTCATGACATAAATCATACTACATAGTAATAACAGCACATCCATAATAAAAGATATTAATCTATTTTTTTGGAAACAATAAGAAGAAAGAAGAAAAGGGTTAATTAGATGCAGTAAATTAATCTTGATTTTAGAAATTTAAGAAATACAATATTATCACATGTGACAAATTCTTACTATTTCATGAAAATTAAATAGCATGTGCTTACCCTTTATCCACTTTCTAAGATAATTCACATATTATGAATTAATATTCATCAATTACAGTATGTGATATGTAACATCATTCCCAAAACTCATTGTCTTGAGAGGAGGCGGGGTTCCAATAAACTTAGGTGATATCCCCAAGAAATCAAAGGTTGGAAATAAATGACAAGGGCATAAGATAATTTTTGGGGGATGATTTTACCTTTATGAACCAAACAACCTTCCAAGACAAAATATAATCAACCAACCCCTTTATATGATGCATGATTATAAATAATAAAACTCAAAGGAAAAACCAATAAAACAAAAATAATAACATAGTGAAAACAGAAACAAGATACATCAACTAACAAAGATTAAAAGATGACATAAAACTGTGACACCAAAGTGGCTTTGTCCCAAGTATCACCTGAACTAGATCCATACTCCAACTTCATATGACTCACCCATTGTATCAAGATGAATCAATAGATAGGTAAGATATATTTCCCTTTCCTATGTCTCAGTAAGTAAAATTTATATATTCATCAAAGTTCTTAAGCATGGGATGAGTGTATATCTCAGTAGGCAATCACCAGAGACTTCCCAACACATACCACTATGATAAAAACTGTTTAGCATAATTTATATAAATCTATTGAAAAGAAGATAAATAGTTTATACAATTCATAAAGAAAATACATGAAATAAAGAAATAAAAAAACTTATTACCATCTATTATTACTTAGAATAACCATTTCATGTTCACAAACACACACACAAACATATACACAAACACTCAATCTTGGTATTTCACATTGATAGTAGTACTTCATGACCAAGCTCCATCCCACTTTGATGGTGGTACTTCGTGACTATGCTCCATTCCCAAGAACTAACACCAAAAAAATTATTCCACAATCTATAACAATTAAAACCTTATAAAAAAATTCCTCCTTTTGAAACATTTCAACATACACTTTTCTTGCATTAAAAAAACCATAATTTTAAATCATGGTCTAAAATTATAAAAAAAATAGGTTTTCCAAAAGACATAAAATTTTCATTTTTCAAAAAAATAAACCAAAATGGATTTCTTAACGAAATCACACAATGTTTCCTTTGAAAATACATGGAAAAAAATTTAACAAAAAGAATACTTCAAGTTATATAACAAGTGGAAATTATAGAGAATCCACCTACCTCTGAATGAATGAAAAAAATATAGAACGGAACAACAATAAATCTAGATACGGCCTCAAAATCACTTAATTCAATTTATACAACAAGATATAATCAATATAAATATCATATCACATAGATATATCTATGATAGATTAGATTTATGTCTATAAGAAAGAGAAGAAGAATGGATATAGAGAGAATAAAAAATAATAAGAACTTAATATTTATTCTATATATCCAACACACTTTGATTCATAAAAAGTTTCTTCTAAATCAAAGGAGATCAACAAGGATTCCTAGGAAGGAAGAGGTTTTTGAGATTCTAATAGAGGAGAATAAAAATCAGGTTTTCATGGCCTTAAACTAGTTTAAAGATTATTTTTTAAAGTATTTAATGCATGTTTCATAGTTAAGCCACACGGTTTAACAAACAGCGCACCAACCATGTGCATGATATTGTATACAACATAGAGAGACACATGGTTGTGCTGCATGGTTTATCAAACCCTGAAAAAATCATATGATGATATTTCCCATCAACTTGAGGTTTGTTTGATTGTTCCGTTCTATTTGTCAAATTTTTCTCTAACTATGCACATGCCACTGTTCAAAGGCTCCTAGCCCAAAAAGTTTCTCCTAGGCACCCGCACAATTTGGCCAAACTATGAACCAACTGTATACCAACCTAGTGACTCCTGAATTCTCATTACATTGTTTCCTATAGATATATCACGGATTCCTCTATCTATTCTCAAACCATGAACCTCCATAAACACTTCCAAAACAACCCAAAACACTCCATAAAGTCTTAAAACCCAACCCATGTATTATAAAACATCAAATTTTTATAATAAAAGGGTAAATAACTAAATAATTGGGGTCTTACATTCTCCCCACCATTAGTATTTCCATCCTTGTAAAGTTAGAGACTAGAATTTCTTTTAAAAAGATTAGACCATTGTTCAAATATCTCCTTCTCATGTTCCCATGTCTCTTCCTGAATCCGACCATGCTGCTATATGACTCATACCAAACTGATAATTTTCCCATGAAATAGCCTCTTTTTTCTATCTACAGTCAGTATTGAAACATTAATCTACATAGCATTTAGCTTAAGATCAATATAGTCCCATAAAATCATGTGGTCAGGGTCAGGCCGGTAATTCTTTAATTGAGATACATTAAAAAAACATTGTTCACAAGACTAAATCTTGGTGGTAAAGACAACTGATAAACTACATCACCAACTCATTAAATTATCTTAAAAGGTCCAATGTACAGAGGATATAGTTTTCATTTCTTACTAAAATGATGGTTCCCTATCCTTAGATGGATTATCAAGAAAACATGATCACCCATAGAAAATGATAACGATCAGCAACAATGATCCACATATGATTTCTAAATAATATGATCCATCAACATTCTTTACTCGATCATATGAATATTCTCTATTTTATCATGCACAATTATATGGTCGATAAGTGAATTCTCACCCATTTCCAACTAACAAAGTAGTTAATGACATTGAAATCCATACAAATATTTGAAATTATCCATAATTATCAAGTCATACAAATTGTTATTGTATGAGAACTCCACTAATGGTATATGATCATCCAATGAGCCTCTAAAATAAAAAACAAGAACTCTATGAATTTCTTCCAATATTTATATATTATACTCAGACTGTCCATCTATTTGAGGTTGATAATTTTTTATCATGATCATGTAGGTTCTAAGGTATTTCTGCAATGAATTTTATAAATAAGAAGTAAACCTGGGGTCTCGGTTAGTCACAGTTGAAATTTAAACTCCATAAAACTTGAAAATTTCCTAAATTTAGAGTTTTAATAAATATTCCACCATATTGGATTCATGAATATGAATGAAGTGAGAAGACTTCATAAGTCAATATACAATCACCCATATGGAATTATGTTTCCAAATCTTATTTGGTATACTTATGAAAAAATCCAAATCCATATTCTCCAATTTCTATAGGGGAATAGGTAAAGAATATAACATACCAGTTGGACATTATTGCTCCACCTTGACCTGATAATAGGTGAGGCATCTTGAGAAAAACTATGAAACCTTTATTTTTTATCTCAACACATCAAAACTATGTTCCCATTTTCTTATAAATCATATCAATTCCAGGGTGAACATGCCATCTTGAATGGTGGTAGGAAGAAAGAATTTTCTTCCAATAAGTTGGAGGAACCATTATTAGATCTCTAAAGCACAACACAAATCTCCCACTGAGCATTCATCCCTCAATGGTATCCCCACCATTGAGTTTTTACCTCATGGTGGGACATTCAGGATCATATGTTTGGGCATCTCTAACCTCCTCAATCAAATCAAGAACAAAGGAAAATTTAAAGAAAACTAAAACATCACCTTTCTCATCCTAATCCAGATGCATATCTATTAGGACCATCATCATCTACCAATTATATGAAGCCTCTTTATCCAACTAACTATATGAATTCCTACTCAATTCACCATCCATGAAATTCCATTTACATGATGTATAGATCAAGTAAAAGTCAAACATATAAAGGTATTCCGTCCATATTTATTTCCTTAGGTTTAAATATATTTGTGATAAAAAGTGTTTCAAGATTTTATGATCTGTGAATACCATAAATTTCATTCTAAAAAGATAATAACACCATGTTTTGAAGGCGGGGACTATAGAAGATAATTTCAAATCATGTTTCAGGTAATTATTCCCATGAACATATAATTGGAATCATCTATAAGCTTTAACATGATCTCCCTACAAGTGAACATGTCCTAAAATAGATCTGAATGCATCACATTAGACCTTGTATGCTTGTACTAACTATGGAATCATAAGGATAAGTGTTAATTTAATTCAAAACATAAGTTCTTAAAAATATTTATAGCACTCATCTCTCATTTGTAAAGGAAACCCTTTCCTTTTCAAATCATTCATCGGTGAAGAAAGTCATGAAAACTCATGAAAAAAGTGTTGGTAATATAATACTAAACTAAGGAAACTATATATCTTGAATAAATTCTTCAATGGTTTCCAAGAGATAACAGCTTTTATTTCAATAGATTTATGGATACTCCCCTTTCAGAAATGACATAGTCAAGGAAATGTGTCTCTTGTATCCAGGAATCACACTTTCAAAGAATAACATAAAGGTGATGTTCTCATATAATACTCAAAACTATGGCCTATTATTATTCATGATCAACCTTTATCTAAGAATACACTAGAAAATTTTTGAATAATACCACCACAAATGAGTAAAGATACCTCTGAAAGATATGACTCATGAATTACATAAACATATTTGGTGAATTTAAAAGACCAAAGGGCATAACCACATATTCATAATGGCCCTAATGTCTCTAGAAATATATTTATGGAATATCCTTTCCCTAACTTGAATTTAGTGATACGCTGGTCATAAATCATTAATAAAGAACCACTGGTATCACCTCAATTGATAAAATATATTTTCAATTCATATAAGAGTATATAAACATTTTTTGTAACTTGTTTTATACTATGATAATACATACAAATATGAAGATTTTCATCCATATTCTTTATAAAAAGAGCAGGTGTTTCCCATGGAAACGTACTAGGTTGAATGAACCATTTTCTCTCTAACTCTCCCAATTGAACATTCAATTCCCTTAATCCCATTAGTGCCACCCTATAGGATAAAAGTGAAATAGGACTGGTCCCTAGTAAGAGATCAATCATAAATTCCACTTATCTTTCATAATAAAATCCATATAAATTATCAGGAAAGGAATTAAGAAATTGTTCAATGATGGTAATAAAATACCTATGTTTGATTCCATAATTAGATTCCAAAGTAATTATTTTCAACTGGTAAGTGATAATCCTGACCATCAATACCAAAGGTCCTTATCTAGATGAATTCACATCCCAATATCCTTTGAAGATATGTGAAACACCATAAAAAGATGTGAAACTAACCCATCAGTTATAATAGTTGATGTAGGACTTAAAGGATGTCAGCCAATCCATTCCAAAAATAAGGTCATAGATATCCATCTCAATAATATATAAGTCTCATAAAAACTTAGCGTCGTTGATTGTTATAGAACACACTTCACACTTAAAGGCTCAAAAATCCCATTGGCCTAGAGGTGTTTGAAGTTTCAAGACATTAGTAATTATTTCAACATGAAATCCCATATGATTCATAATAGGAGTATCAATAAAAGAGTGTGACCTAATAGTATAAAATATAACATTCATGAGATTAAAATTTAAGACAATTGTACCGTTTACCATCAAAAAACCAGATTGATCCTCCATGATCATCATCTCAACATAGTACAACTACTTATTCTCTCTCCATTGATCCTTTCTTCCTATCTATGATTATATATCCTAAGGAGTCATGGTGTTCCTAGAATCACATTAGCTTAATTGATTTTGATGATAATTATTATTCTAATTAGATCATTCATTCAAAGCATAGTATGTTTGAGAAACATGAGATGTATTCCTAGTAGGTGACTTAGTAGAACTGCGACAATAATTATAGAGATTCCCATTTGATTACAATTGTGACCTGATATGGGTGGTGTCATGAAATCTCACTTAATATTCTTTAGTGAACAACATTGAAACATTCAGTCTTATTTTTGGGTTGTGGATAAAATTTAACTAATCATATGGCCTTATTTGGAGATGCTCCACCATCATGGAATTAGGTGTCCCTCTTATTCATTTTTATAGCATTATAGTTCCCATTCATTCTCATAGAGATAAGAATACTCCCTCATGTAAGATTTCCAGAGATATCTCTTTCCACCATTATTTCTCAAATTAACCATTTTCATATAATCCATAATACAAAGGACAACTATGTTATAGAAAATATTTGGTCAAAGACCATACTTAAAGATGTGTTCCTTTAAGGATGCGCTAGAAACTACCTTAGGAGAAAAATGAACTGAGTTCATAAACATAGCTACATACTATGTCACTAATAGATCATCATGCATGAGGCTGAATAAATCTACTTTCCTTTCTATCTTGAAGGTGTGATGATAGAATTATATATTGAAAAATTCTTCAAAGTCATCACATGTAAGTCCTTATTCAATTTTAGTATGGATAGCTAAATCCCACCACTGACATGAAACATCCTACAATTTATAGGTTTCTAACTTGACCTTCAACTCATCCAGTGTACCATGAAAATCTAAAATTACATTCATTTTATTGATCCATTATTCTGCCCTTTTAGGTTTTGAATTCTCCTAAAATATTGGAGGATTTTGATTCTTAAACTGCACTGAGTGATCCACCAATCAAGGTTCTTTATTCTAATTCCCTCAATTAATGTCTTGAAAATCTTGAATGATGCTTTGGAAAAGTTGTTGGTTCACCTATGGTTTAGTTACGATGAAATTTTATATGGGCTATTCTTGCTAATTTATATAGTGTCTACCTAGAAGAAATTTTCTATAGACATAATAACACACCACTTATTCATCATTCACTAGAAATTGAAGGCTTATAATTTTTGAAAATTGCATAAGAAATAACCATTACCACCAACATTTTAAAAATCAATCAGTTATCCATTTTTAGAAATTTTAAAATGAATTATGAATAATATAGTCCTAAAGGGAAGTATCAGTAATAATGAATGATATACTACACTCATCATCAAAACCCATGATAATTATATGATAACACACCTAGAAGTGTATTAGAAAACATTTATACATGGAACGCCCTAGTAACTTGGGGTTTAGCATAAATAGGTTAACTACTTATTTTTATTCTATACATTTCAAGATCTGAAATTATTATCTCCTTACTACCATCCCAAAAAGACATATGAAAAACCAATATTGATACCATTTATAACATAACACCCAAAACTCATTATCTTGAGAGGATGTAGAGTTCCACTTACCTTAGGTGACATCCCCATGACACCAAATGCTAGAAATAAATTCCAAGGGCTTAAGAGAATGTTTATCATGTGATTTTACATTTAGAAACCAAACATATTACCATGATAAAATATTAATAAACAAACAATATATATGATTCATGAGTATAAATAATACAACTCAAAGGTAAAACCAATAAAACAAAATCAATTCCATAGTGATAATAGAAATAAGAGACATCAACTAATAAAGACTAAAATATGACATACAATCTAACACCAAAGTGGAACCCTCCCAAAAATCACCTGAACTAGCTCTATACTCCAACTACATGAGCCTTATCCATGGTATCAATATTCATCGCTAGAGAAATAAGATACATTTCAATTTCCCTTGTCTTAGTAAAAAACATCTGCAAACACCCCAAATTTTCTAATCAGGGGTGAGTATATCACTCATTAGGGAGTCCCCAAAGACTTCCCAACATACACAACTAGGATAAGAACCGATTAGAAAAAATTATATAAAACATTTGAAAAGAAGCTAAAAAGTTTATACAATCTATAAAAGGAAATCCATGTGAGAAAGAAATAAGAAAACTTATTACCATTTATTTCTACTTTTCATAACCATTTCATGTTCACACACACACATACACATATACATACACTCAATCTTGGTGTTTCATAATTACAGTGGTATTTTATGACTAAGATCAGTCCCTAAGAACACATGCCAACCCAATTATGCCAAATTATATATTAATTCAAACCACATAAACAAATCCTTCATTTTGTAACATTTCAAAAAACACTTTTCTTACATTAAAAACTATAATTTTAAATCATAATTTAAAATTAAAAAATAAGGTTGGTTTTCAAAAGCTTCCAAATTTATATGTTCCCAAAACATAAAACAAAATGGATTCCTTTAATAAATTACACAATAATTCCTCTTAAATTCTAAGAAAAACAATTTAAAAAAACTAATCCTTAAAGTTCTAGAATAAGTGGATATGAGAGGGAAGCCACCTACGTCTCAATATATGAAGAAAATGGAGAACAGAACAACAACAAAATATAGATATGGCCTAAAAATATCTTCTTTTTAAAATATCCAACAAGATCTCATCAAGATACACATCATATCACATAGATTTATCTATGATAGATTATAATTATGGATCTCATAGAGAGAAGAATAATATATCTAGAGAGAGCAAGAAAGAAGGAGAACTTACCATTGATTATGGAGATCCAACACACTTTGATTTGTCAAAGTTTTCTTCTGAATCAAAGGAAATTTCCAAGGATGCCAAGGTAGGAAGAGGAGTTCAATAGACTAATAAAGGAGAAGAAAAATGAGGGTTTCGAGGCCTAAAACTAATTTTAAGATAAATTTTTGAAGAATTTAATGTACATTACATGGTTAGGATTAATGGTTTAGAAAATTGTGTACTAAACATGTGCATTATATTATCTCCAAAATATATATCTACATGGTTGTACCACATTTTGTAAAACTATGAACCAACTGTGAAATGCTATTTTCCATCAACCAGAGGATTTCATAGTTATTCCAAATGGTTTGGAAAACCAGGTCCCAACCATGCACATGCCACTATCCAAAGGATCCCAAACCTCACAATTTCTCTTAGGAACCCACATGGTTTGGTCAAACTATTCACAAACTCGTCACCTACCCAGTGACTCCCAAAACCTCCTTTCATGTCTTCTTGGAGATAGTGGATGGTTTCCCCTAACCATGTTCAAATCGTGAACCAACAAAAACACTTACGAATCACCCAAAAACACTCCAAAAACTCTTGAAACCCAATAAAAGTATTATATAACTTCAAAAATACATAATAAATGGGTAAAGTATCTGAAAATAGGGATGTAACATTCTACACACCATTAGTCTTTTCGACCTTGGATATTGGGAGACCGGTTTTTATTTTGAAGAGCTTGAGCCACTTTTATAGAATCTTCTTATTGTATTCCCATGTATCTTTTTGTATCTAACCATTTTGTCACACAAGTCCTATAAAAATGATTCTTATACCATGCAATATATTCTCATATCTATTCAAAAATTGTATCATCACATGAATCAATATATCATACAACTCAAGATCAACATGGTCCCATTAAATCACATGGTCATGATCATTCTGGTACTTCTTTAATTGTGATACATGAAAAATATTGTTTCTAGAACTAAATCTTGTTGGTAAAGAAAAACGATAATCTATATCACCAACTTGTTCAAGTATCTCTAAAGGGCCAATATATCGAGGAGATAATTTTTCTTACTTACCAAAATGATGATGCCCTAGCCTTAGAGATATTCTCAAGAAAATATTATCAACCACAAAAAATTATAATGGTCAATGACAATGATCTATATATGATTTATGATAACTCTTGGTTCTTATTCATTGTCTGGATAGGTTCAATAAGTGAAGTCTCACCCATTTCCACCCAAAAAAGTGGAGAATGATAAGGATGGATATAAAAAATTTGAAATGATCCATACATATTGAGTCTTGAAAACTATTATTGTATGATAACTCCACTAATGGTATATGGTCATACTATGAACCTCTAAAATACATATCACATGCTCTAATAATTTCTTCCAATGTTTGGATTATCCACTTAGACTGACCATCTATTTGAGAATGATAATTTGTGCTCATGGTCAAATGGGTTCTGATGGCTTGATGTAAGGACTTCCAAAAATGAGAATTAAACATGGGGTCTTAGTTAGAAACAATTGAAATTGGAACTCAAGTAACTTGAAATTTTCTAAAATGTAGAGTTTTGACAAGTCTTCCACCATATTGAATTCATGAATAGGGATGAAGTGAGTAGACTTCCTGAGTCGATCCATAATCACCCATATCAAGTCATGATTTCGAACTATCTTTGGTAGAACTATGAAAAAATTCATATTTTTCTTATCACATTTACACATAGTAATATGTAAATAATGAAACCTTCCAATTGGTCATTTTTTATCCTCCTTTACCTAATGATAGGTGAAGCATCTCGGGACATTATATACAACCTTTATTTTCATTGAATCCCACCAAAACTATGTTTTCATTACCTTATACATCTTCTAAATTTCAGGGTGAACAACCCATCTCAAATGGAGGTAGGAAGAAAGTACTTATTTATGATAAGTTTAAGGAACTATTATTTGATCTATAAAATGAAATAATGAACTCCCATCAAGAAATAATCCCTAAATGGTCTCTCCACCATTAATTTTTGACCTCATGGTGGGACATTCAAGATCAAATGTATTAGAATATTTAACCTACTCGATCAAATCAGGAACAAAGGAAACTGGAAATAAAACTACAACATCACCTTTCTCCACACAATCTAGATTCATATCCGCTATGACCATCATTAGCTACCACTGATTTGAATCCTCTTTATCCAATTGACTATATGAATTTATGAACAATTCATTAGACATAGAATTCCCTTTAACTGGTGTATGAATCAAGTCAAAGTCAAACATGTGAAGGTATTCCATCCATATTTGTTTCCATAAGTTCAAATATATTTGTGAGAAAATGAGTTTCAATCTTTTATGATATGTGAATGCCATAAATTTCTCACTAAAAAGTTAATGACGCCAAGTTTTCATGGAATAGACTATACTAGATAATTCCAAATCATGTGTCAGGTAATTCTTCTCATGCACCAATAATTGATGTAGGCAATAAGCTACACAATGATATAATTACATGAGAACACATCCAAAACTAGATCCAGATTCACCATAGTATACTACATTTCTTTATCTTGACTCTAGAAACATAAGTGTGGGTTCTGATATAAGCCGAACCTCAAGTTATAAAAAATATTTTTGGCACTAATCTATTAATTAGAAAATAACACCTTTACATGTCAAATATTTCATATATGAGGGAATTCATGAAAAATAAAGAGCAAAGTGTTGGCAATATCCTACAAATTCAAGGAAACTACATATCTCAAAGACATTCATAGATGGTTTCAAAGTGAATATAGCTTCTCTCTTTTCAGGATCTATGGATACTACTCTTTTAGAACTGATGTGGTTGAGTAAATATACCTCTTGTATCCAAAAACCACACTTTTAAATCTTAGAATAAAGGATATTTTATTACAGGATACCCAATATGATGACCACGTGTGTTTTATGGTCATCCTTTATCCAATAATATATTAGAATATCATCAAAAAAACCACCAAAAAGGATTCAAGATACCTCTAAAATATCTGATTAATCAATTTCATAAACATTTATGGTGAATTATTAAGGCCAAATGGAATATTAATAATGTCTATAATGACTCCAGAATGATATATTTTGGATATATTCCTTCTGAACTCAAAGTTGGCGATAACCTGATCATAAATCAATCTTAGAGAACCACTGGACTCCCCTTAATTGATGAAAAATATTATCAACTCTTCCAATAGGATATTTATTATTTATCATAAATTGTTATATCTTATGATAATCCAAACAAATCCAAATATTTCCCTCCACCTTCTTTATAAAAAATTAGTGTTTCCCATATATATGAACTAGGTCAAATGAACCATTTTCATTCTAACTCTTCTATATAAACTTTCAATTCACTTAATTCTATTGGTTTCATCCTATAGGATGTAAGTGAAATAGGACTGGTCCTTCGAAAGAGATCAATAATAAATTACAATTCTCTTTTAGGTGGAAACCTAGAAATATTATCAGGAAATACATAAGGAAATCAGTCGATGATGGTTAGAAAATATCTATGTTTTATTACATCAGTAGATTTCAAAGCAGTTGATTCCAACTAGTAAGAGATAGTCCTAACCACTAGTACCAAAGGCCTTTCTCTACTTGTATTTACATCATAATCTCCTTTGAAGGGATTTGCAACACCATCGGAAGATGTGAAACTAACCTATTGTGAATAGTAGTCGATGTGGACCTTAAAGGATGTCAATCAATCCATTCCCAATGTCAGGTCATAAATATCCATCTCAAAAACAGTGAATTACCATAAAAATCAGCTTCATCGATTATTATAGAACATGTTTCACACTTAAAAGTCTTGACACTCCCATTGTCCCAAAGGTGTTATAGGTTTCAAGACCTGAGGTTTCATTTCAACATGAAAACCCTTATGATTCAAAAAATTAGTGGAAATAAAATAAATTGATATTCTAGTATCAAACATAACATTAATGGGATTATAATTCAATAGAATTATACCTCGCACCGTTGAAGGACCAAATTCATCCTCCATGATCATCTTCTTAGCACCATATAGTTGTTTACTCCCTCACCCTTGATATTTTCTTCCTTCCTGAGATTGTATCGCCTAAGGAGTCATGGTGTTCCTAGAATCACCTTGGATCACTTAGTTCTGAGGATGATTAATATTCTAACGAGATCATCCAGAAAAATCATAAGATGTTTAAGAAACATGATATATATTCCCAGGAAATGACATTATAGAACTATTGAATAACACTAAACATGTCCCAACTAATTATAGTTGGGACATTCTCTAGGTGTTTCTACACAATATCTCTTGATATGATCAAGTGAACCACATTGAAAACATCTAACTCCACCAATGACTCCTCCCCCCTTTGGGTGACCCTCCCCAATAAATCACATCACCATCCACCATTATTGGTCACTATCTTCCACCATCAATCTCTTTTCACTTCCATCGTCCTTTTCTTTTCACCATCTCCTTCCCTCCTTTAGTGGTTTTCCCCATTTATGAGATGTTTCATCTAAATCAACCATAGATTCAATAATCTTCTATTTATAAGTTTTTTAAACTCAAATATTGTAACACCCTAAGATTCCATGGTATGTTTCCCTTTGAATAATGCAATAGCTTGCATTGTATGCAACTTTGAGATTCTAACACACCACGACCAATCAATATAGCCGTTATGAATAGTAATACCCACATTTTAAAATTTTATAAATTTATTTATTCAAATTGGACTTAATTTTTTGATTCGTAATATAAAAATTATCTTAGGGTGAATTTTTGGTGTTTTTCTGAGAACATACAATTTTTTATGAATAGTGAAAAATACTAAATTTTAATTAAAAACAACTTTTCTAATAAAAATAAATTGTAGTGATAAATTATACTAATGAGTGATTTTAATGTATTATTAGATTATATTTTTACCAATTAATACAATTTTGGTCATTGTATATAATTTTACATTTAAACTGGACATAAACAAGTATCAATCTTTTGATAGTTATTATTTCATAAAAACACAATTTTTGTTTTGACAGTAGGAATTAATTTTAAATTAATTTCTGCCACTTATCTATTTTGAATTTAGAAAAATGGATCCCATATTTGGAATCAGTATGTCCAAATTGTGTAAATAGGTAACTTTTATTTTTAGACATTATGAATAATTTGGTAAATATTGTTTTTACCGTGGTTAAAGGGTAAATTAGGTAAATAAGGGTAACAAAATAATATTCTAATAATATAAAATTACCCTAACACGTGTCATAACCCTATTTTATGATACATGTCCGACCATGGGCATCCTTGGGTCGATTTGGGGACCACTTGGATCCACTTGAGAGTGATAATGACACATTATATTAATTAATTTAAAGTAAAGGAAAAAATGACATAAACATATATCTTTTAGTAAAACAACTTTTACATAGGTTTATATATATTCTATATTAGACAATAAATATTCATTATAAATATAAAAATATTTCCTACATAATGGTATTTTATTTATGATTTTTAGATATTGAGTAATTAAGGTTATTTATGACACAATGATGATGTAGTATTTTCCTTATTAATGAAATAATCAAATAAATGGTATTATAAATGTTAAAATAAATATAATTTGAAAGTTTTGATGCCTTAAAAGAATTTTATAGGTTACTATGACATTTTAGGGTTGATTAAAGTAATTTTTTTTGAAGTAATAATGATTTTATGAATTTATCAAAAACAAAATACCAAATAGTGTCAAAATTGACATAAAAGAGTTTTTTAAAACATATTATATTATTAATTGATATTCTATTCCTAAAAATATAAGGTTCTACCAAGAGACTTATATAATGATATTTGTATCATTAATTAACCACTTTGTGTTCTCTTGGATGTATATAGTACGTTTATTAACCATATAGTGTAAGAATAAAAGAAGACACGATAAAATTTAAACTAATTAACTAAGAGTTAAAACTAAAAGATAAGGTTAATATAGTGACCCAAACCTATATAAAGCCTATTGGTTGGGTGGTTTTAGACCCATACCCACCTTATCCTCAAAATAATCCACTTTTTAGCCATTAGAAACCGAAAATTATTTTATTATAAATAATATTTCACTCTTTTCCTAAGGTGCCCCTCACCCCTCTTATAAAAGGGAACACCCCCTTCTCTCAATTTCACACCTTCAAATCCTTTTGGATCAGAAAAAACCTTCCCAAATATCCTCTAATCTTCCCTCAATTAAACCTAGAGGCCTTAGGTTGATCATAAAGCCAACCTAAGGAGCCCTTTTGATCAAATCAAAAGGAAGAACCTGAAGAAGAGGTAATGTTTTCACCACCCTCTTTCAAGTTCCTTTCTTCTTCCACTTCTTCTTTCTTTGTTATTTCCATTATAAAATAATAACTTCAGTATCTTATATATACTGTGATGTTATTATAAATATGGTACAACCATATTCATTATTCTATCCATCCTTTTAATGACATGTCACCATACGTGCTTACGTACGGCTTACCGTCTCTACGTCATGGTGTAATTATTATTCAAAACATTATTATTTGGATGGGTATGCTAATGATTTTTAATTGGAGTAAATAATAAATATAACATTATAATTCTCTATATATGATATACCAACCAGTTATATACGATTTTAATATCAAAATAATGATATTGTAGCTCGTGCGTACGTATAGAATACCGTCTCCACGAATGTGATGAGATTCATTCCCCATCGTATCCATTAAAGAATAATTTTCATTTGATGATTAAAAATAATGTTTAAGGACATGATATAATTCTATATATGAATAAGATACAACTTATCCATAACAAACACGACTTACATAACAAATCATATAAAGGAAAATGAATCAGTTAACACCTGAAACGACGATAATACTAAGATATTATTAATAAAGAAATGTTAAAAGATCATATATGATATCATATTAATGTATATGATTCTAGTATAATTTAATAACAATTATTTCACCATTATAAAGGAGTTTAACCTACCCTTGACCACGGAAAATTACAAGGTAAGGGTTAATTTCACAATCTCTTTATTATCGAAGGTTGTTTATACGTAATTATCTACAGGAACCTCTTTATCATTCACATCCATGTTTCTTAAAAATGTATTTCAAGACATTTTTACTTTTTAATAGACAATGGGTTAAAGTCATTTATACCCTTATTTGACCTTATACATTTTTAAAGGAATCTTTCCGTCATTTTTCAAACAAGGTACTTTTTGAACTTTTCGACAAATTTAGGGTATGAATGTTTTTTTAACTTATACGGTGGGTGTGGCTATTTTCCACCATTATAAAATCATCGAATATTCCCTTAAAATCTTATAAGAGTATTTTAAAAATAAATGTTTTATTTTATAATTATGTGACTTTTAAATGATTTCAAAAGGAGATATTTCTCTCAAGTAGTTTTGATTACATCCATGTCAACATCCTTTGATGGATTTTAAGCTTATTTGAAGTTGATTTATTATTATAAAAAACTTCCATATTGTATTGAAGGTTTTGTGATATGTTTGACTGTGGATGTGTTATTTTTATACCATTTATGGTTTATGGATAAACGATTAACATTTCATATGCTAATTTTAATATGAATGTTTATGATATATTTTAACCTCTTCTTAAGATGAATGTGTTGGACTAGTATGTTCCGGGTTGGGGACCGGTAAAAGTAAGCCCTATGGGTTGGGTTCCGGTTACAGCAGACCCTCCAGGTTGGAGTCCAGTTACAGAGGCTCTCCGGGTTGGAGTCCGATTACAGAGGCTCTTCGGGTTGGATTCCGATTACAGAGGCTCTCCGGGTTGGAGTCCGGTAACAGAGGCTCTCCGGGTTGGAGTCTGGTTACCGAGGCTCTCCTAGTTGGGGTCCGGTTACAATTATCCCCTATGTCTTGGAATGAGGCCTTGACACAGAAATTAAAGTTTTTCATTATGCATTCTATCATTGTGAAAGTGGTTATTGATATTTCATGTGATTATTTGACCAGTAGAATATCCATGTGAATAGGTAAATGGAATTATTTGATTTTATCTTTTCCATATATTTCTGAAGTTCAAGTTTAAAAGGCTTTTGTTTTAGTTATACATTTACTTAAATTTTTATGCGTATTTATGAAGGTTTTCTCTATATTGTTATCCTTACTGAGCATCTGAGCTCACCCCTTTATATAATTTATTTTTCCCAGGATGTGAAGAAGTATTTTATGACTGACCTACAAGGATAGTCATAGGGGATATGAGTGTGGTCTATGGCGACTATATTGTTGTAGTTTTTCACTTTATGATGTAATGTAAACTTTATGAATGTATCTTGTGTTTCCAAGGCTACTAAACTGATCGGTCTTTCGATATTTGATCTTTTGTGATCATGTCAATGATACGTAATAATGCACCGAATCTAGGTAACTGGGGTCAGGGCGTTACAGTTGGTATCAGAGGAAGTTCAGTAATAAACCTTGTAAGTTAGATTTAGGTAGACATTGATTAGAACACATAGCCCTAAGATGGACTTTGAGGATTAGTATAAGAGAACTTCCTAGAATTTTGGTATTGTAGAGATTTTGTGAGTTTTCTGAGAAATATGTCCCTATCTGGATACGAGTAGGTAGAGGCAGCTCTGGCACAGATGTACCTAGGGGTAAAACCTGAAAACACCACTTTGAGCTAGACTCGAACGGGAACTGGTGCACGACAACAGGCCTTGCTTCACTCTTGGTTACGACACTCCCGGGGGATATTCTTAGGATAATTCTCATTTTTTTTAAAACCATTAAGATGGGTTTATGAGTATATAATTCCTCAAATAAAACCTTTTTATGATTATGGATTATATCCATAAACTATTCAATTTATGTTAAGTGTTTTACAAGTATGGAATTATTTATTTCGATTCATAAACTAATCTAGTTTATGCCATTGTTTAGAAATGTTTCCTAGTGGAAGAAATGGAAACAGTATAAATGCACGGACTCCATGTAGGTATTTCCCTCCTACTCAAGATACTTATAGTAGATCTGGTGATACAACTGGTGCTGATCAGCTTATCACTATACTGGGACAACTCACTCAGGTTAAGAATAATAAACTTACCCGTATGGAGTACCCTGAGCCACATCGTGGAGGATCCATGTTAGATCAATTCATGAGGAAACAACTACCAACATTCAATGGGAGTACAAATCCATTAGTTGCTGAGAAATGGATAAATTCCATATAGAAAATATTTCATGCCTTGGGGAGTAGTGAAAGGGAAAAAGTTGTCATGGAAGTTTATCGCCTCACTAGAGAGGCTGATCAATGGTGATCATTGATACAAAACACAAAGGAAGATAAAGAAGTGTCAAGTATGGAATGGAGGGAGTTTAAAGAAATTTTCTTAGAAAAATACTTCCCTCATAACCATCGAGCTGATATAGAAAGACAATTTCTGAGTCTGAGGAAAAAGGAGGATGAGAATGTCACAAAGTATGAGGTTAACTTTACAAGGTTAGCAAGGCATGCAGCAGATTATATATGTAACCCAAGGAGTAAGATTGATCATTTATTTGATGGGTTAAAACCATTTTTACGTTGAGAATTAGTCTCACAATATTTCTCAACATACGAAGATATAGTCTCATGTGCTATCAAGACAGAAAAAGAATTCTCTAAATCTTATGACAATAAAGTAAAGCAAGAGAAAAAGATAACAGTGGAGAAAGAGACAGATAAAGGAAAAAAGGGAAAGAAGTATTTTCCATTATGTGATAATTATGTGAAGAATCACCCTGGTACTTTCCTAAAAGGAATGAGAGTTTGTTATAAATGTGGATAAAAAGGTCACCAGGCTCGTGATTGCAAGGGAAAGAAAGAGGCTATCAATGTTGAATGCTACAATTGTAGAGAAATGGGGAATTATGAAAATAAATTTCCTAAGCATCAGGGAAACTTACCTCAGAAAAGGCCAAGGGATCAAGGCCAAGCTTATGCTGTTACTACAGTTGAAGTGGAATAATTAATGCATTTGTTTTTTTAGGACTCAAGGATTATATTCTGGTTATAAGAATAATGTGATATATATACGGATTGTACTGCAGTACTTGTTGTTTTCATTAAGGTTTTAATATGACTAAGGTAATCATATTTTTATTATATGACAATAAGAGAAACTTTACTTTGTTTGAGGAATCTGATGTTGCAATTTATTTTGGAATTTAGACACCTTTTATAGAGAGTCTGGACAAAGGTACTTTGGATAACTATAATGTTTGGAATGGATTAAGTTGAACTTTGGATAGTATTGTTTAAGGTTAAAACAATTCTTATGATTATTTTTGGAATATTATGATACTATAGTTTTATGAAAAGGACAAATTGCAGGTCGGGCGATAACCCATCGCATTGGACAAAACTGCAGGAATCAAACCCACAACCATAGTGCGATAGGCCTTTATTAACTACCACTAGCCTACAGGAAGTCCCTGGTTATTACAAAATATTTTTCTTCATTATAATGTTATGTGTTAACATTTGGAACCTTATATGATTATGATAAATATAATATTTTTGAGTTCTATTGTGTTTTGGAGTGAAAGATGAGTTTGTGGTAGAAATTAGTTGAAGGATGAAAGTCTACTTGTCAAGTATATATATATATATATTTCTCTTATTCTATGATAAAATTAATTATTAAACTTTCAGGAAGGGATATTAAAACCAAAAATGTGTTATCCTAATACCTTATGTTTTGTTGAATTGATGATATTTCAAATCATCATAGATTGATGGCTTTGAGGCCCTCAATTTTACACTTGTTTGTGATTGATGACCTCAATCACTCCCTATAAATATTTAATTTTTTCCTCTAATTACGTGTCTATAATTTCCCAATGTTCTCCTATTCAAAACCCTAATTTGGTGGTGACATTCACATTTCTCTTTCCCTCTTATTAAAACTATATTTTATTAACCTTATTTCCAATATGGGTTTTCCAAAAAGGTATTTTGTATTTTCAACCTTTTATTTTTGAAGAATAATTTCAAATTGCGAGGATGAAATTATTTGAAGGAGGGGAGAATGTAACACCCCAAGATTCCATGGTACGTTTCCCTTTGAATAATGAAATAGCTTGCATTGTATGCAACTTCGAGATTCTAACACACCACGACCAATTAAAGTAGTCGTTATGAATAGTAATACCCACATTTTGAAATTTTATAAAAAAAAATTATTCAAATTGGACTTAATTTTTGGATTTTTAATATCAAAATTATCTTAGAGTGAATTTTTGGTATTTTTCTGAGAACTTACAATTTTTGATGAATAGTGAAAAATACTAAATTTTAATTAAAAACAACTATTCTAATCAAAATAAATTGTAGTGATAAATTATACTAATGAGTGGTTTTAAAGTATAATTAGATTATATTTTTACAAATTAATCCAATGTTGTTCATTATATATAATTTCACATTTAAACCGGACATAAACAAGTGTCAATCTTTTGATAGTTATTATTTCATAAAAACACGCTTTTTGTTTTGACACTGGGAATTAATTTTAAATTAATTTCTGCCACTTCTATGTTTTGAATTTATAAAAATGGATTCCATATTTGGGATCAGGATGTCCAAATTGTTTAAATAGATAACTTTTATTTTTAGACATTATGAATAATTCGGTAAATATTTTATTTACCGTGGTTAAAGGGTAAATCAGGTAAATAAGGGTAAAAAAATAATATTATAATAATATAAAATTACCCTACCACGTTTCCTAACCCTATTGGATGATACATGTCCGACCATGGGCATCCTTGGGTAGATTTTGGGACTACTTGGATCCACTTGAGAGTGATAATGACACATTATATTAATTAATTTAAAGTAAAGGCAAAAATGACATAAACATATATCTTTTAGTAAAAATATTTTACATAGGGTTACATATGATATATATTCGACTATAAATATTAATTATAAATATAAAAATATTTCCTACATAATGGTATTTTATTTATGATTTTTACACATTTAATAATTAAGGTTATTTATGACAAAATGATGATGTAGTATTTTCTTTATTAATGAAATAATCAAATAAATGGTATTATAAATGTTAAAATAAATATAATTTGAAAGTTTTGATTCCTTATAAGAATTTTATATGTTACTATGACATTTTTGGGTTTATTAAATTAATTGGGTTTGAAGTAATAATGTTGTTATGAATTTAGCAAAAACAGAATACCAAATAGTGTCAAAATTGACATAAAAGAGTTTTTGAAACAAATATTATATTATTAATTGATATTCTATTCCTAAAAATATAAGGTTAGGCCAAGAGAATTATATAATTATATTTTTATCATTAATGAACCACTTGGGGTTCTCTTGGATGTATATAGTAAGTTCATTAACCATATAGTGTAAGAATACAAGAAGACACGGTAAAATTTAAACTAATTAATTAATAGTTAAAACTAAAAGATAAGGTTAATATAGTGAGCCAACCCTGTATAAAACCTATTGGTTGGGTGGTTTTAGACCCATAACCACCTTATCCTCGAAATAATACACTTTGGAGTTATTATAAACCGAAGATTATTTTATTATAAAATAATATTTCACTCTTTTCCTAATGTGCCTCTCACCCCTCTTATAAAAGGGCACTCCCCCTTCTCTCAATTCCACACCTTCAAAGCCTTTTGGCTCAGACAACCCCTACCCAAATATCCTCTCAGATTCCCTCAATTCAACTTAGAGGCCTTATTTTGATCATAAATCCAACCTAAGGATCCCTTTTCATCAAATCAAAAGGAAGAACCCGAAGAAGAGGTGATGGTTTCACCACCCTCTTTCAAGTTCATTTCTTCTTCCACTTATTCTTTCTTTGTTATTTCCATTATAAAATAATAACTCCAGTATCTTATATATACTGTGATGTAATTATAAATATGGTACAACCATATTCAGTATTATATCCATCCTTTGAATGACATGTCACCATACGTGCGTACGTACGACTTACCGTCTCCATGTCGTGGTGTAATTGTTATTCAAAACATTATTATTTGGATGGGTATGATAATGATGTGTAATTGAATTAAATAAAAAATATAACATTATAATTCTGTATATATGATATACCATCCAATTATATACAATTTTAATATCAAAATAATGATATTGTCGCTCGTGCGTACGTACAGAATACCGTCTCCACGAACGCGATAGGATTCATTCCCCATCGTATCCATTCAAGACTAATTTTCATTTGATGATTAAAAATAATGTTTAAGGACTTGATATAATTGTGTATATGAATAATATACAACCTATCCATAACAAACACAGCTTACATAACAAAGCATATAAAGGAAAACGAATTAGTTAACACATGAAACGGCGATAATACTAAGATATTATTAACAAAGAAATGTTAAAAGATCATATATGATATCATATTAATGTATATGATTATTGTATAATTTAATAAAAATTATTTTACCATTATACAGGAGGTTAACCTTCCCTCTAACAAGCAAAAGTACAAGGTAAGGGTTAATTTTACAATCTCTTTATTATCCGTGGTTGTTTATATGTAATTATCTATTGGGACCTCTTTATCATCCGCATCCATGTTTCTTAAAAATGTCTTTCAAAATATTTTTTCTATTTAATAGACAATGGGTTAAAGTCATTTATACCCTTATTTGTGCTTATACATTTTTGAAAGGAATCTTTCCGTCGTTTTCCAAACAAGGTACTTTTTGACCTTTTCGACAAATTTAAGGTAAGAATGTTTTTTATAACTTATACGGCGAGTGTGGATATTTTCCTCCATTATAAAATCATCAAAGCTTCCCTTAAAATCTTATAAGAGTATTTTCAAAATAAAGGTTTTATTTTATAATTATGTGACTTTTAAATGATTTCAAAAGGAGATATTTCTCTTAAGTAGTTTTGATTTCATCCATGTCAACATCCTTTAATGGATTTTAAGCTTATTTGAAGTTGATTTATTATGATACAAAACTTCCACATTTTATTGAAGGTTTTGTGATATGTTTGACTGTGGATGTGTTATTTTTATACCATTCAAGGTTTATGGATAAAGTATCTACATTTAATATGCTAGTTTTAATATCAATTTTTATGTTATATTTTAACCTCTTCTTAAGATAAATGTGTTGGACTTGTATGTTCCGGGTTAGGGATTGGTAAAAGTAATCCCTCTGGGTTGGGGTCCAGTTACAGCAGACCCTCCGGGTTAGAGTCCGGTTATAGAGGCTCTCCGGGTTGGAGTCCGCTTACATAGGTTCTCTGGGTTGGATTCCGGTTACAGAGGCTCTCTGGGTTTGAGTCCGGTTACAGAGGCTCTTCGGGTTGGAGTCTGGTTACAAAGGCCCTCTAGGTTGGGGTTCGGTTACAGTTAGCCCCTAGGTCTTGGCACAAGGCCATGACATAGAAATTAAAGTTTGGCATTATGTATTCCATCATTGTGAAAGTGGTTATTGATATTGCATATGATTATTCGACTGGTATAATATCCATGTGAATAGGTAAATGGAATTATTTGATTTTATCTTTTCCATATATTGCTAAAGTTAAATTTTAAAAGGATTTTGTTTTAATTATACATTTCCTTAAATGTTTATGCTTATTCATAAAAGTTTCTGCTATATTGTTATCCTTACTGAGCATCTGAGCTCACCCCTTTATATGTTTTATTTTTCCTAGGATGTGAAGAAGTATTTTATGACTGACCTACAGGGATAGTCAGAGGGGATATGAGTGTGGTCTATGGGGACTATGTTGTTGTAGTTTTTCACTTTATGATGTAATGTAAACATTATGAATGTATCTAGTGTTTCCAAGGCTACTAAACTAATCGGTCTTTCGAGATTGTATCTTTTGTGATCAAGCCAATGATACGTAATAATGCACCGAATCTGGGTAACTAGTGTCGGGGAGTTACAAATATACATATTAATCTATATTTTTATATAGATTATTTTCAAATTTATTTTATATAACAGTTTTTGAAATACTTAATTTAAAATATTTTTTTTGAATGATCTTCCATCAACAATGTCATTCTTCTTATTTGATAATTTTAAAAAAATAGATTTATATTTTTTATTTATGAGTAACTTGATATTGTTGTTATTATAGACTTTTAAATATATTTTTTAAAAAAAATTCTTATTTCTATTTGTAATTTTTAATTATATTATCATTTAGGTTTCAAATATTTTTTTATTAATTACAAATGACATTATCTATTTATTATTTAATTAATATACCAATATAGTAAATTATTAATATTACTTATAATATTATTATTATATTTATGGAAATTAAATAACGATTCCTATCATATATGTATAGATTTTATTATTTATATTATATATATATACACTATTATAATTTATATTTGAACATAAAATTTATATCTTTTCATTTTATTAAACTATATGTAAAAAAATGTTATTCCTGATGGGATTGGGGTATAAGATGATACATGTCTACCCCAATTATTGTTTGATATATAAGAAGGAATGTGAAGCTCAATTTAAGTGCCCTAAATGTGGTATATCATGGAATAATTTGAAAGAAAAATCACAGGTTGATTTATCTATTATGCCAAGTAACAACACTTATTGTAAGTTAATTTGGTATCTTCCCATAATTCCTTTCTTGAAACATTTATTTTCAAATTAAAATGATGAAAGAGGTTAATATGGAATATATATGAGAGAATATAAAATAGAAAATTATTTCATCCAGCTGATTTTTCACAATATATGAAAATTAATCAATAATTTTTGACGTTCAGAAATGAAGTTTGAAATATAAGACTTGGACTGTGTATAGGTGGAATGAATTCATATCAGATTCTTAGTAGAAAAAATATTTCATGGCCTATTTTTTGGTAATTCACAACTTATCTTATGAATTTTTTATGAAGTGGAAATTTATCATATTATAAATAATGATTTCGAGACCAAACCAACATGAAAACGATTTTGATGTTTACTTGTCACCATTTATTGATGATTTAAAACTTCTATGGGAGGAAGGTATTAAATTATACGATTATTATAAAAAAAATATTTTCAAATAAAATAAATGATTATGTTCATTATAAATGGCTTTCCAATATATGGAAAATTTTCTAGGTATAATGTTAAGTGGCGTAAATTTGGGTGTCGGTTTCCCAATCAACTTGGGTGGTGAAGCATATGAAATCATAAAATATAAGTTATATCACATGAAACCACACTAAGGTAAGTTTCCCATCCTTAGAATAATCCATCTATACCATCTCACAAGACACTCAACTATCATCTCTAAAGTATAAGTACTCAGACTCATTGAAGTACGCAAGTATTAAGATTCATTCATCATTAACTATTTTCACTTAGTAATTAGAAAATTACTATTTATTCATTTAAAAGTCCAGAAATTTACTCATGATACATTATCCCATCATTAAATTTGGTTTAACCATTTCAATCATTAGATACTATTACAAATTATTGTGCTTTAATCAAACGATTCCATTAAAACCAACATGATTTAATAACCACATACAAAAATTCTAGATTCAAAAACCATACTCCTTGGGGAATTATATTCAATCATCCCACGATTTACATTAATAAGTAAACTTTTATCATTGTCTCCATTAATAAAAACCCATTCAATGGGTTCCTTTATTAATTTTTTTACATTATGTAATTATCCAAGTACTCTAAGACTCATCCTAAACTACAAATAAAAAGGTACACTAATCGTACATAGGTTCAAACTGTATAAAGAAGTTGGAAATCATAACCAAAAATATCAATCCAACCATCCTTTTAAAAAAAACTACCAAAATTACATTGAATAAAATACCAGCTCTTAACTCACCTCGTCTACCCCAACATTATCCCCAACACCATTATGCATATATCTACCCGTCAACAATATCAACCACCACCGCAGTCCCGAGAAAATCTCACCCATTTTTAGCCAATGTTCCCAACCATTCCATGTTCACAATCAAAACATATAAAGGCTCTATTATCCTATATAAATCATAAAAATAATTAAAAGTACATTTATCATTGTACACTCATAGGGAAATTGAGACCATATAACCAAGTAATTCAAGCCTTTATCAAACAAGAACGAGATCGCTTATCCCTAAACAATAATCTTTCCTAAACAACCATTTTAATTCTCATATTTAATTAACGGATTAATTTTGAATAGGTTTAATAACAATAAGAAAAATATATTTGATATCTAAAAAATATCATGGAATCAAACATAACATTCTTCGTGCATAACCTCCAAATTTCATTAAATTCAAGGAAGAATAGTTGTCAATTTATAGGTGTCTTGAATTAATATTTTTAAAAAAATTATGGATTTATTTCTTTATCAAATTCTAATAATATTAATCATACTAAACAAAAATAGTATCCATAACACATAGATAACATGATATCTAGAAAATCAAGAGGTAATATCATCAATAATTAATCATATGTGAACACAACACTCAATTCAAAATCATTATTACTTTATTTTACGGTTATTATCTTCATTAAGTTGGTTCCACCATTACCCATAGAAATAAAATCATGACACAATAACACTTTCACATGAATAAAACAATGGTAAAATATCCCCTACCTCAATATGAATATTTCAACATTCATTGAGAAAGAACTGAACAACAAGATTCAATCTTTGATCACCTATCTCATAGGGAATCAATGATTCTTAAAACAACATACCAATATTAATCCTTTTTCAATCATCAAGTAGAAAGCCCAGAAAAATAAATAGTACACAACTACCATAACATGACACAAGTAAATGAGATAGAGGAAGTCCAATGTGTGAAGAAACACACCTTGAATCATGAAGGAATTTATGGTCAAAGTTTAGGGTTAAATCCTTGAAAATGGGGCTAAAATTCTTTGAATGAGGCCCTCGGGTTGCCTAGGGTTTGAGAGTAGAACTAGGAAAAATAGAGAATTCATAGGCATGTAAATTTTTTTACCCATATGTAACTTAATTGAACCATGGTGCATTCTTCTTTTCCATGTCATAATCAATATTTTTCCCCTAGACTACAGAAAAGCAAGAGAGACCACATCATAGAAGTTAAAACCTCTAGAATCCATGACACAAACCTTGTGTATCCCCCCCCCCACCCAATCCTACAACCCCAGGTAGGGTTATGGTGTAACCCATGAATTACGCCATAGATTCCCCAAATTTGGTAGAGACACTATCTAGGTCCCCACAATGTATCTTATGCCCACACTGTAGTGACCCTTCAAAAGGTAGAGACAAAAAATGGGCCCCCAAATAATCCCAATGCAACCTTCCTCCACACTAAGGAGACCTCTCAAGAGGTAGGGACACCAAACCCCAATGTCTCCAGACCTTATTTTATAGGTTCCACTATCATACTACAAACCAACCCCTATAGTAGAGCCCAAGTCTCAATATCGTAGAATATTCCTCCAAATGGAAATTTATCCCAACTTCACTTAAATGCTTCCTTATTCTTATTAGACACCACCAACACCCAAAAGTAGCAAATTAAGGGCTTGATAAAAAGTAGTACCTTAAATCAAATACCTCTCAAACAATTCTTATACTCAATAATTAAAATAAAACATGGTAAAAAAAGGGGTCCAAAAAACCACCTCACAAGATAACTCTCAATTATCTCACTACAGCATGAACACAATCAACCTAGTATAAATAAATGGAAAATAAACACACAACACCAATGAACATATCATAAAACAAGAAAAGCTCAAATAAAATATCTCAAAAATAATCAAACAAAGCATCAAAACAAATTAGGATATTGATATTACATCTACAACTCCCAGTCCAAAGTTATCTCCTATAAGAAACCATGTTACTAAAGGACACAAACCAAGGGATAACAAGATTGAGAAACACTTTCTCCTAATAGTCCTAAATCGTGATAGGTCATTTTTTGAAGATAATCCCATATTTAATGTCTAAATCACCCCAATAAATGACAATATAATCATCATGAAGATACTAATAAAGTTGTGACACATAGAAGGTATCATGAATTCAGTTCATTTTTGGGGGAAGTGTAAACTGATACACCACAACTCCAATACAATCTAACACCTCAAATGGTGTAACAAATTGGGGATAAATCTTACTCCTCTGACCAAACCTTTACTTCCCACAATGAGGAGAAACCTTATAGAACAAGTGATCTCTAATTTCTATATCTAGACGAATGATCATATGATCATCATAGGACTTATGATGATCTGGTGCCACCTTTATTAACTAATGGGGCACCTATACCTTATATGTCATGCTCTATACCAATTTCAATATAAGAATTGTTGACTCTATGACCTCTATCCAACACAAAAAATATTAGAAAGTTCATCCATGTAGTGATTCAAACAGAGCCATTCTAATAGTGGATTGATAAATTTTATTGTAAGAGAAATCCACTAAGGGTAAGTGACTCACCTGTGAACCTCTAAAATTCAAAATGAACATGTGTAACATGTCCTCTAGAATCTGAATAGTCTACTCTATCTGATTATATGTTTGTGGGTGTAAATTAGTTCTAAGGAATAATTAGGTGTAAAAATAATGTTGGAGACCTCTTCACACCCTATAGGTAAAATAGGGATCATGATCAAGGATTATCATATTTGGAATCCCATGAATTCTTGATATCCCCTCCAGCTACTAACTTGACAAAAATTACATTGATCCTGACTCCTAAATTACTATTAAGTGAGTTGAATTCATCTAGTGTTCCAAGATCACCCATATAGTATCACAACCATCATGATATCGAGGAAAACCAATGACTATGTTCATCAAAATTTTCTCCCACTTCCACCGGGAAACATCAAGAAGTTGAAGTAAAGAACCTTAAACATTATGCACAATCTTCACCCTCTAGGTGACCAAATACCAAGAGACAAATTATGCAACTGACTTCTTCATCAAAGAGACCCAAAATGGGCCTCTAAAAACATGATACATATTTTTCACATTGGGATATACATCTAAGGGAAAATTATATAACTCATAGAGAACCACATAATTTATTTTCATAGGAATGAAAAGATTCCATTGAAATAACAATCAATGTTGACCATCCACAGTCCATCCCTTAGTGGTGTCACTATAAGCAACTTGATCATTCTAAACCTCTAGCTCAAAATCCCTTAGCTAGGAGTCTTGCACCTGCTACACTGAAAATGATTTCACTTTCATATGATAAAGATACCATCTACCATAAACCACTCCCATATCAGGGTGCATTTCATCCAACTCTTCTATCACTTTCTAAGATTTTCCAAACTCATTCACAATAACATTATGTGACTTCCTACTCAAATAATCGTCTATAAAATTTCCTTTATCGGGTGTAAAGGAAATATCGAAATTATAATCTTGTAAAGATTGCATCCACTATAACTTCCACAAATTTAATTCATATTGGGAGAATAAATACTTCAAACACTTATGATATTTGAATACTATAAATAATTTTTCGATGAGGTAGTACTACCAAAACTTCAAGGAAAACACAATTTCATCTATTTCAATATCTTGGGTGGAATAGTTACATTCATCGGGCCAAAAATATTAGGACCTAAAAGAGATAACCACCCTATTTTTCATCAATATACAACCCAAGAGAAGATGTGAAGCATCACAATAAACCTCAAATGTAACACCCTACTCTAACAAATTAAAAATTGGAACACTGCCCATATTTTCCTTTAAATACTCAAAAGTATCCTAGAAATGGTCAGTCCACATGAATGTCTGAACCTTTATAGTCAATGATTTCATAGAATTCATAACTTAGGATATGTCGGGAATTAACCTCTTGTAATAACCAATAATACCACGGAAATTATCTAACTTTTAAACATTATTGGTGGATACACAAGAAACCACAGCTTCAATCTTCAAAAGATACATAGATACTCTATGATGAGATACAACATGCCCCAAAAAATTGACCCCATGGTCCTAGAACTAAAACTTTGATAGCTTTATGGATATTTGATTAAACCAAATAACTCCCAACATATCTAACATATTCTCTACATGATCCTCCTCTCACTTAGAGAACACATGGATTTAATTGATAAAGACTATCATGAACTAGTCTAGAAACTCAAGTAACACTGCATTCATCAGTCCCATGAAAACATCTAGAGAATTTTTTGCTCCAAAAAGCATCATAATGAACTCATAATGCCTATAAGAATCTAAAATAATACTTGAGGATATTCTCTTCCTTTACTCACATATGATATTCTCCTATCCTCAAATCAATTTTCAAGAACCAGCTAGTTTGCTTAAGATAATAGAATAGATCATCAGTCTATATGGAGGATATCAATTCATTATTGTTATTTGATTCAAATGAAGATAATTGATATATAAACTCAGTTCATCATCTACCTTTTTCACAAACAAAATTAGAGCACACCAAGGTGATACAATAGGTCGAATGAAACCTATCTATAAAAAATAATCAACATAAATCCATAGAACATGAAACACATAAGGTTTCACCATATAAAAATACATTGATATAGTAGAAACACATAGTTGAAACTCCATACCAAACTTGAAATCTCATTGAAGGGTAGCATCATGACCTATTTAGGGAAGACATTAGGGTACTCTTCAAAAACATTAGGAAACACCATCAGTTGATCCTTTATATAACTCAACATGATCCCAAACATAAAATAAGATAGGGACTCAACATGACTCTAACCCATCTAAGGGTCTAGTTCTATAAAAAATACTACCTATGTCTCCATCAGCATTAAAAATATAACATGCCTCCGGAAGTAATATATGATTTCATGCACTGAATACATCCAATTCATGCTGAGGCTCCCCAGACTCATATTCCTGGGTCTATTTCTAAAAACAATTTCATTAAGTACTAGCTTTGATATAAAGTGATATATCCCAATATTAGCAAACATATATTTCACATCATTTTCATAACGTAAACATTACATCTCACAATAATCTAATCATCCCAAGAATGGAAGGTTTAGTGTATTTGAGGAATACCCTCATAAGAATCTTATTTTACAAGATTTGAAACAATTTATCCATAAATAATCCATACCAGACTCCCTTTTGTATTTCTCATAAGTTATACTCATCTTCATAACTTGGGGAATGTAAATATAAGAAAGGGGTGAGATCAAACCCTCAGTAAGGGGAAACTTGTCAATATTTCATAAAGGGATAGATCATAAGAATATGAGAAAACATGAGTATGATAAAAGTTTCTTATTAAAAAAAATTAATAATAATAGTTTTCTATAAAGGAAAATTCTGAGCTAAAAATCCTAGTAAGGGAATAATTAGAGTGAAGCATGATTGTGAGACAATACATATAGGATAGGAGGAATAACATGATGTAATAAAGACAATGATCATAATAATAGAAACATGGAATGATATAATGATATCACAGGTATATAGAATCATAAATATGTGGAAAAATATAAAATATGATATCATAAGCAAAATTTAAGGCTTACTTATAAGAAAATATAACATAGTGTGTTGGGCTAACTTCCCATGCACCATACATGGTATCTCATGAGATGAAAACATTACCCAATTAATTGGAGGGATATATAATTTTGGGAACACATGTAACATCATAATATTTACATACATATGTATTACACAAGTTAAAATGTAACCATACAGAAAACATAAGTAGGATAAAACCCATGATAAAGGGGAGGGTTTAATAATCTTGTCTCAAAGTGTAACCAAAGGCTATATTATAAGGATTTCCAAGATAAAATGGAATTAAATCATTTTTTATGTTAATATTTTAATAAATAATAATATTTATTCAACATTAAGTTCTAATGTACAAAACTTTATGAGAATAATTGGAGAAATAAGAATAAAAATGAGTCACTTAAGTGAGGATTTTTGAAATTAGTAAAGGATATTTTAAAGAAGGAAAGATCTTATTATTTTACCTTAAACAAAAATTTAACTAGGATGGTTTTACATAAAATAATAATGGTTTAAAAATACTATTTATGGTTAAAAATATTTTATAGGGGTGGATTTGGCATGAAATAGGAAATAAGGAATTTCCCTGAAATTGAGTTTACTTAAAAGAGGGAATTGAGAAGGGAACTTAAAACATGTATTATCCCCAAAAAATAAAGTTAATGTAACCTAAGTATATATATATAAGGAACATATATATATATATATATATTGCTGAACCACATGGGAAGAATATAGAGTAAAAGGGTGAAAAAAATGAGAATGTGTAGCCTAAAAGTAACGAGGGTGGTTCGGAAGATCCCTTACCTCGGGTCCTAATTCACATTACACATGTGATTAACTTCATAAAAAATAAAATTGATTTTGTTAAAAAAAATTATTAAAAACATTTTTCATCTATATTTTATTTTATTAGGTCTATTTATTACCATGTATTATTAATTTTTAAATATTTTTCTCTTGTGTCGGTTACTTGAGGTGGTGTGGTCAATTCCTTCGAAACATTCTCGATATATTCAACGTGGTAAAACGTGTTGTAAAATAACTTAATAATATCTGAAAATATATATTATTATGTTTTTTATTATTCAATTATCATAAAATTTATACATTTTCATAAGTTTCCCCAAAATGAACTCAAATTAAGAAATGTACCTTGATATGTTCATTTAAGGTGGTTTAATTTACTATGAAATCTTATTGTTAATATAATTAATAGAATGTACAATATTATAATTACATAATATTAATAGTTTAATAAATATCATTTTTATATCTTAAATATATTTTTTAATTAATCCGTGTTAGGAGGTGATGGAAAATAGAACATGTCATTTATGGAGGCGGTAGTCCGCACATATGCATGATGACGTCTTTATTTTTCAAATGATTTTGGAGGAAGGTGAAAATTTTATATTAAATTATTATAGTAGAATTTTAGAATATTAGTAATACAAGTGCTATCATAATTTCATGGATATAATTTATTTCAGTAGGTATAGTAAGAAACAAATTAAGAGAGATCAATTTAGAACATTACCTCTCCCTTGGGATGTTCTTCCTTGGGTAACTTCTTAAGGATTCTTAGATTGGTATTTTGGAAAGACTGAGAATTATAAGACATGTGGATAGATTTAGTGAGATAGTAGGATATATATTTTTTTGAATATTATTCTTTATAACATATGGAGAAATTGGGTGGAGGTGATCTCCTTTTATAAGAGAATGGAATGGTATTTCTGTAAATATAACTTCTTAATATAAAGAGAGCACATGTTTCACATGAAATGTGGAAAAAATTAGAAAATAATGGATTTTGGGAATTTTTAATGTTTATCATACCCTGAAATTTCATTTTAAATTTTTTTTTAAATTTTTTTTAGGTTTTTTACTCTTTGATTTATTACTTTTACCATTTTCGATTTTACCATGGTAACTAGTTTTCACCTAGGTAAGTTATTTTTTTATCCTTAAAAATAACTTGTAACTTATTAAATAATTTTTACTTGATGATTAAAAATGTTAAATCCATTTTATCAAATAAAATTTATATATTTAATAAAAATAAATTTTAACATTAGCTCATGTAACACATAAAAACCTATTTTTAGAAAAAAGTGTATTTTTAAGCATGAATGTTACATTTAGGAAAAAAATAAAAATCATTGATTATAATGAAATTAATTGGTTTATTATTAAACAAAATTGAGTTATATGACTTTAAATTAAATCCAAAAACCTAATTTCACCTTTTGGAAACTTAAGTAAAAGGAACATTCTTAAAATATTTTTTGTTTGAAAAATATTACTTAATTTTCAAAATATTAAACATGGGTTTTATAAATTTAATATAGTATTTTTAAAATGTATATTTTTACATATTAAATAAAAATTTGATCAATAAAAAGGTTTAATAAATTATATTTCTGGGTCATATAATGTTGAATTCATAAAATTCACAGTTTTGGTATAAAATATTATTTTTCATTATTCAACTAAAAATTATTTATTTCAGAAAAATACCAAAAAATATATATTAAGATATTATTGTAATTATAATTCCAAAAAATAAATTAATTTTTCAAATTAAAATTCTAAAATTTTATAATTTATATATTAAATTAAAACATAAAAAAATTATGAAAACATTTTTATAGGAAAATATTTTTTTGAAAAAAATTATTATTATTTATTATATATTAATTATATTGGTTTTAATATGTTATTAATATAAAAAATATTTTTAATATTTTTTTTTCATTAAATAAAGTTCATAACAATCCAATTTTAGAAAATAATATGTTTTAAGTATAAAATGATCACGTAAATTTTATAATTGCATTATTAAATAAACTTTATTTTTCATTAAAAGTTTGAATGTGAAATGTGTAATATAAATGTGATAAGTAAATTATTATATTAATAGTTACTTGATTATATTATCCTAATTTTTAGTTACATAGCACCTCAATATCTCTATGTAAGATCTAAGCATAAAGTAAGCTCAGTGGCAATTGCAGGTGGTGATTCTGCTAACATGGATCTCATGGAAATTTTCATGAGATTTAACTTCTCTCACATATGGTTTTTCTCATACTATAAATTTTGTAGTTCTTCTTGGGATTATTCATGGTCAAACCCTATCGAAACTACCTCCATTATAATATTAGACAAATGAGCTTCATAAGGGATACTTCTACTACCTAATGTCATTTCTTTCCTATTTGTTTGTAGATTTAATAATATGGTTGCTTCCTTTTATAACTAATAATTTAAAAACTATATTATAATGGTAAAAATTATTAATTATATTTTAAATCATCATGGTTTTGTTTTATTTTGGTGTTACATTTTAAATAATATTTAACACATTAGGTTTTATAGGAAAAAAATATTGTAAAATATGGGGGTGTTAAACATGATTAGGATGATATTGTATCATTGTATCTATAAATATAATAAGTATCTCCAAGAGAGATGCTTCCACCACACCAACTCATAATATTTTCACCTATCATTCAAGATAGCTCAACCTCCAACCTATATAGTCAACACCAATGTAATTGGAAGTATCTCAACCTCAATTCCTAAATCATGGACTAGGTTGTGTGAAACAGAAAAGTGTATTTCTCTTGAATAAACCAAGGCATAAATCCAAGTAAAAAATAGGAAGATGATACCTCACATGATTTCTGTCTCACCTGGTGTTGGTAATGCTAAGGCATGCATCTGGCCATGACCTACTCCATGACCTCTCTAGCCTTGATGGAGACTACCTGCATGGATTTTCTCTACTCATTGTTCCTAAGGATGGTATACATCATGGTGATTACCTATACCTTCCACATCCCCTCTCTACATACTATAAGTTGGAAAACCCACTAGTTGTCACTTCCTCGGTTGAAATTATTGGAACAATTGAGCCTGAAATGAGCCACTGACCCCATGCTGACTACTGAGGAAGGTCATGGACTCTTTCTTATAATGGTAACAACCTATAAAACCAAACCAAACCATTCCCAACCCAATTTAAGGGTTCTGAGAACTAATTTACCCAGTGGAACAATTTTAATGAGCCCGAAAGAAAATGAACCAACTCGGGTTAACTAGACAAGTCATCCAAGGTGGTCTACCACGTGGTGAGGTGCAATAGGATAACAGAAAAAAGTCTTCAATATAATTAAAATATATATATAACTAGAGTAAAATGATGAAAAAATAGATATAGAAATATCCATACAACTCTATCCAAATAGGCTAAACCAAAAAGTATGAATAGAAAAGAACAAAAAGTCTCCATGTCACCAACAGTCACCTCCAAACCATCCCACTACAAAGGAAACAAACGATAAGATAACATGGCATGATATATGATTCCCTTCGCTTTACCATAGTATTGAAAAACATGGTCTACAACTACCCAAATGTAAAATTAAGGTGTGAGCACAAAGCCCAGTAGGATAACACCAAAGAAACTATACAAGTTATAATATCCACAATGCACAAGTTCTAGATTTAAAACAATAATCCAATTTATAAATCATTTTCATAAATAAATTCATTTGTAAGAATTCATTTATTTCCCATAAATCCATACCATATTAACCAAATTAATGAAAATATTAGGTATAAATGAGAAATAGGTAAATTAAACATGTGAGAAAACATCTATGAAATAAACCATCATGTGATAAAACATGTATAAAAAGACAAATAAAATCATTTGGTATATAGCCTATGGGAATAAATACTAGATATAAAAGAATACTAAACGAAGAATAAGTTGTTTTCAACTAATATTGAGTCCTACCATAGTCTGGAGATACCACAAAAGTAACCCCTAGTGGTTCCACACACACTAGGGTTACCTATATCTATTTCTCGATGCACCCAAGGTCTCAATGTGCCAATTTTGTTCAAAACTATTTAAAAAAACATTATCACATTTAATTACACCCTTTTCACCAAATAAACTCATTTTCAACAAAAAAATATAGTAAATTTTGAATTAGAAACAATTTTATAGAACCACCTACCTCAAAAAAAATGGAAACCCAACTGCCTTCAATAGTGAGGATTGAGAAACCGCGGATTAACCATAAAAAGACAGGGTCCAACAAGAAAATGAAAAGGATCAATGTAAAACACCAATCGATCACAAATATAAAACACAAATGTAGTCAATTCCACTATTGTGACCAAAGAAAATGAAGAAATAGGAATATCACTTATCCAGAGAGACATGGTGAAAAAACCCTGATGATAAATCACCGAACGAAGTGATCCGGAAGGATAGAAGGTCCCAAAAATCACCTAAGAGAGCTCCTAGGTCAATATCAGATAGGTTTTAACTAAATAAGAAATAAAATTAGTTATTCATCACTTTAAAAACTTACTGTCCTATTTAATACATGGCATGTAAACCCTTCGCATCATGTAATTCCCGATTAAAAAGTCCCACTGAAAAATGCATCACTTCATATTAAAATATTGATCCCAAGAATTTCATGACATGTAACCATTTCATGGTGTGTAACTCTTTCATGATCTAAACTAAACTCATGTTATCTGCTTGATGACCAATACATGACATATAAATGGTTCATGATGTATATTTCTCCTACAGATAGTGAACCGCCCAGATTCTTTACAAAATCCCAAACCACCTCTAGTGAACTCTGGAATTGGGGAGAAACCCAAAAATCTATTTATAATTTTATACCCAGACTCCATTAATTCAAAGAATCATACATCCTCAAACATTATGTCATCTTCTCTAGAAAAGGACCTTCATTCTTGAGAATCTCTCAATGAAACCTACACAAAGGGACACTAAAAACAAAATTCAAGGCATGCCTCAATAAATTTAATATGTTGTTACAATATCCCCACTATAAACTCTTTATTTCCCCATAAATTCCTCAAAATCCTAGACTCACAAAAAGTTAAAGTAACTATTTCCTCATCATCAATTCTCGATACCATATCTCATGGTTATCCCATCCAAATTGCCACAATATATAAATCAAAGGATTAATTTTACCACAAAACACATTTTATCAGTAATCTATAATATGAACTAATTTCCCAACCACATTGATTATGGGATCAAGATCAACAACCTCTCATAAAATCACATGGGAAGGATTAGGTCGATACCTCCTCGTTTGGGAAACATGAAATACATTGTGGGTGTAATTCAAACCAGATAGTAACTCCAACTAATATGCCACCTTTCCTAATTATCTAATGATCCCAAAGGGGCCCACAAACCATGATTCCAACTTACCCTTCTTACCCAACCAACGATGTCCCAAGTGAGGTGAAACTATACGAAATACATAATCACCAACCTAAAACTCCATAAACCAATGATGAAGGTCTTTATAATATTTCTGATGACTTTGTGGTGTGATCAATCTCCTCTAGATCAACTTCACCATCTTTTTCATCTCTTTAATAACACTTGGCCCAACTAAGGACATCACTCCCAACTCTGCCCAGCATAAGGGAGATCTACATTTCCTCCCATAAAAATCCTCGAATGGAACCATATTTATCAAATATTGATAGCTATGTTATAGTAAAATTAAACTAGAGGAAAATTATTTTCCCAAGATATATCAAACTCAATCACACAATCCCAAAGAATATCGTCATGAACTTGGATAACCCTCACTATCTGTCCATCCATCTAGGGATGATATGATGTGATCAATTTTAACTAGCAATCAATCGCCTCTTATAAACCTTTCCAAAACCTAGATGTGAACCTTATTTCCCTATTAGATAAAACTATATAGGGAACCCCATGATGTCTTACAATTTTTCAAACATAAAAGTCCCCAAGATATTCCACCTTCATCGTCTCCTTAATAGGTATCAAATCCACTGATTTCATAAGTCGATCAATGATCACCCAAATTGAATCCTTCTCACTCGGATTCCATGGTCAACCAATACATGAATATATCATCTCATTTCTATGTCAGAATGGGTAAGGGTTGAAAAAAACTCACATCCCTCTGGTGTTCTGCCTTGATTATCTGACAAGTAAGAAACCACAATACAAAATCTGCAATCAACTGCCTCATCCCTAGCCACCAATACCAACATCTAAAATCATGATACATATTGGTATTACCTGGGTTTAGAGACCAAAAATAATCGTTTTCACTATACATCAACTCCTACCTCAAGTAAAGAATAATATCAAACTGGCTACGAAATCATAAATCTCTACTAAGAGACTAATACCGCTCACCTAAGGTCTCCCCACCATAAAGGACTTTGCTAAAGAGTTATCACTCAGTGTCTATCACCTACTCAATCTGAACCCGCTCATCAAAAGATGAGTTATCTTTCATCAAATATAATAACTCTTTTTCACTAACCTCTTCCAATCCCAAGATCAACTCAGTAAACAAACCCATCAAATACCACTCCAAAACTAATTCCTTTACACATTATGTCGATAGTTTTATTCTCGATGCATCAATGACCACATTACCTTTTCTAGGAGTATAAGCAATATAAAAATCAAAAGTCTGAAGATACTCAACCCAACATATTTATCACAATTTTATATCCATCTGAGTAAAAATAAATCTCAAGATCTTATGATTAGAGTATACTATAAACCACTCCCCGAAGAGATAGTCACTCCATGTTTCGAGTGCATGTATAATCACTACCAAATCAAGATCGTGGGTAGGGTAGTTCTCATCATGAGGGGTAACTATAGAGATACATATTCTACCACATGTATCCCCTACATCAAGACACACCCAAAACCCATTCCAAAAGCATCCCAAAAAACATTATAACCCAAAATCAGCTCTAGAAGAATCAAAACCGGAGCTAAAGTCAATCTCAAATTTAGTTCCTCAAAATATCTCTGACAGTTTTTATTCCACTAAAACTTTGCATCCTTACAATTTAGTGATAGTATGGAGGATAAAATATTATAGAATTCTCTAACAAACTACCAGTAATGACCATCCACCCCTAAGAAACTTTGGATCTCAAACACATTTCTAGGCCTATCTAAAGACATAATTGCATGTGCCTTTTTCGAATACACTGAGACTCCCCTCTCAGATATAACATTACCTATAAACATTTATTCTTAAATCAAAAACTTGAACTTGAAAAGATTACCATAAAATGATGATCCCTTAAATTTCTAAGAATGATATGAAAATGGTCCATGTGCTCCTCTTATAACATGAAGTAAACAAAAATATCATCCATGAACACAATAAAAAAGAAGAGTATAATAACTAAAAAAATATATGATTAATCATATCCATAAATAATATATGGACATTAGTTTGTCCGAATGGCATAACCGGAAACTAAAAATTCCCATACCGACTCCTAAATGTTTTCTTAGTTATATTATCTTTTCATAACCTCAACTAATGGTACCCTGACCATATTTCAATATTTTAAAACCAATGAGCATATATAAGATAATCAAATATATCATAAATCCTTGAAAAAGGATATTTGTTCTTGAGGGTCACCTGATTTAACTTCTGATAGTCAATAAAAAGTTTGATACCTCTATCTTTCTTCTTGTAAAAGAGCACAGTTAAAGCCCATAGTGACACGCTAGGATGAATAAATACATTAGAAACTAGTTCCACAATATATACCTTAATTTCTACCAACTCATCAGGTTCTATATGATAATATGGCATAGAAATGGTAATAGTTCCAGGGAGTAGGTCGATAGTAAAATTGACCTCTATTTATAGTGGTAAACTAGAAAAATCATCTCAAAAGACCTCGAGGTACACACACACACTACTTCATGAAACTAATTACCCGAAAAAGGTTCATCATCATGAAGAAAAATATTTGAAAACTAGAATGATATTACTCAGGTATAAGGAACAACAGGCCCCACCCTTCCTGATCTAGAGTCCCACTCACCCTAAAAAACATGAGTGAACCCATCGGCAGACAAGAACTGAACCCAACAATGATAATAGTCTATTTTTCCCTTAACACTAATCATCCAATCTATACCAATAATCAAGTCAAAAATTTCAATATCGAGCACTAAGAATTCCCATTTTACCTCGTAGTCGACTATCATCACCTGATATGTGGGGCACATAATACCTTATTCAGACCTCTTTCCCAAAGCCATGAAAATATCTAACAAGAACAAAATAATCTTCAAAAAAATCCCAAAAAATCAACAAAATTTGATTATTTGAAGGAATGAGTATCACCTATATCAAAAAAAGTCGGCACCATATAAGACAAAATAAAAATTATACCTATAATTGTGGTTGGCCCTACTTCATATTCCTCTTGTGAATACTCCACTACAAAATGAAATATGGTATTACATTCTCTCTAATATTTATTAGCCACATGAACATCCTCATTATTATGACGATCCACCACCCTTAGAAGAATAGGTATGAACCTGAGAGCCCTTGATGAATGTGGATCTAACCTTACCTCCTTGGGACATCCTATTACAAAAACATTTTAGATGGCCAGATTTTCCACAGTGATGAAAAGTCTTGGGAGCCTTCATATAATTAGTCTTTGTATGACTAGGTGGCCCACACTGATGTCAAACAACCTTATACTATATAGATGAATCCATCAAAACTATTCTTGAAGAAAACTGGCTAAAATTATGTTTCCTTTTCTTGAAAGAAGATACACCCTGGCTAACCATGGTACCAAATGAAGCTCCACCCAAACTTATCTTCCTATATATGTCTGGATCATCCAAATAAGCTTTGTAAAATACTTCTAAAAAGGTTGGAAGGCACATGAGAATAAACATTGACCAAATATCATGCCACAGTTACAACTTAATCCTCTGAACCTTTAGGTACTCATTAGTAGTAATATCCAATACCAAATACACCAGATCAGAAAAATGGGTAGAATACTCCAAAATGGCATTCTCCCATTGATATAATGTTAGAAACTATTGAGTATTTACCACATGTATTTTCTCTAGGTAGAACTTCTAATTGAGGATTTTCCTAAAAGAAGTGAAAATTAGTTTTCACAATAGAGTCCCACCATCTCTTTCTCAGTCCTTCAAGAATATACATGGAAAAAACCACCAGAGAGTCCTTAAAAGTATTCAAGAAGTTGAAGATCCTCTAAATCCACTCAATCCATTATTCAAATTCCTACAGTCCTTTTGTTTCCATGGAAGGTAGGTGGATGATTCTTTGTAAATTCTATGTTGTGATCCACTTGTCATTTCAGGTTACTGAAACCTTCTTGACCAAGAGTCTAGTTAGTGTAGATTATAGATTCTACCAAGGAAGGTTCCATCAGAGGATTTTCTACAGAACCTGTCTTGATACTTCCCCTCTCAGATTTGGAAGTTCTATTTTAGGATTAATTTTCTAACAATCAAAATAAAAAACCAATCAATCATGAGAAGATTCCAAAATCATAGGACCAACTCCAGGTATTGATATCAAAGCTTTAAAATGATAAGAATTTAAAGAAAATAAGAATTATTAAAATAAGAAAAATACCTTCAGAAAAGAATAGGTCCATTTAAATATACTTCTCATACATTTCATTAAAATAACCTCAAACACCAAGTCTCAAACCTAGTAAAAAAAATTGACCACCCATGGTAACTCATGTTCAGACCTGAAAATGAGTTGGTCGGGCCCCTTACCTCACTTACTACCCAAATTTTAACATTCCTAACTTATTTCTACCCAAGACAATGAACCAAACTTAGTTAGTTCTAACACACTTCAGGCTGAGCATCCCTATAATACCAATTTGTAACAAAACAACTCGGGTCAACTAGATAAGTCACCCAAGGTGGTCTGCCACATGGTGAGGTGAAACAAGATAATGTTTACAAGTCTTGAATATAACTAAAAAAATACAACCAGAGTAAAATTTAGAAGATATAGATATAGGAAGATCCATACAAATCAAACTAAATCAACCAAACCAGAATGTATGAATATACAAGACCAAAAAGTCTCTATGTGGCCAACAGTCACCTTAAACTATCTTGATACGAAGGAAACAAAAGACAAGATAACATGGAATGATACATGATTCCACTTCCTTTACTTGAGTCCTACAAAAAAGTTTTATAACCAATCAAAGGAAAAAAAGGAGGGTGTGAGCGCAAATTTCAACATGATACCACCAAATAATCTGTACAAGTTCTAATATCAAGAATGTACAAGTTTTATATTTAAAACAATAATCTAGTTTATAAATAATTTTCATAAATAAATCCATTTGTGAACATTCATTTATTTTACATAAATTCATACCATATTCACCAAATCTATGAATATATCAGGTATAATGGAAAAATAGGTAAATTAAACATGTGAGAAAGCATCCATTAAATAAAACATCATTCGATAAACCAAGTATAAAAGACAAAGAATGCTATTTGAACTATATATAATGGGAATACATGCAAGAAATAAAAGATGCCTAAAATAGGAATAAGTTGGTTCTAATCAATATCAATTCCTTACACAATCTATCAATACCACAAAAGAAACCTTTTGTGGTGTCGCACACACTAGGGTCACTTATGTCTATTTCCCAATGCACCCAAGGTTCCTAATATGACATGTTTGTTCACAACCATTTCCATAACCAATATCGCATTTAATTAAAACCTTTTCCACCAAATAAAATCAATTCCAATGAGAAAATTTGTAAAATAATTAATTATAAACATTTTCATAGATCCAACTACCTCAAAAATAATAGAATCATAACTACTGTTAACAATGAGAATTGAGAAACCAAGGATCGACCTTCTAAAGAAAAGGTATGACAAGAAACATCGAAGGATCGATAGAAAAAAAATCAATTGTGAATATAAAAAAAATGCCACTAATGATTCCACTATGACTAAAGTAATTGAAGAAACGGGTAGATCACTTACCCAAAGAGATGTATCACCACAATCTTAATGATCAGTTTCCAAATGAAGCAATATAGAAGGAGTGGAGGTCCCCAAAATCACCTAGGAGAGCTCCTATGTTGAGAGAGAACATGATGTAGATAAATAAGAAATAAAATATTCCATGAAGTGATTTAAAACTTCCATTCCCCGATCAATACATGGTGTATAAACCATTCACATTGTGCAATTCCTAATTAAAAAGTCCCACTGAAAAACATGTCACCTCAGATTAAAATACTGATCCCAAACATTTCAAAACATGTAAACCTTTCATGGTGTGTAAGTTTTTGATAATTTGTAAAAAAACTCATGACATATTATCAGTGACCAATACATGATGTGTAAATGGTTCATAATGTGTATTTCTCCAAAAGACAGTGAACAGACCAAATTCTACACAAAATCCCAAACCACCTCTGGTGTTCTCTAAACTATGAGAAAACCCCTCAAAACATTTTACAAGATTATAATCAGACTCCATTAATTAAAAAAACATATATCCATGAACTTTATTTCATTTTCCCTAACAAAGGCTCTATATTCCTGAGAGTCCCACAATTCACCCGACACAAAGGGACACCAAAAAAAAGACAAGTCATTCCTAAAGGATGGTAATGGGTTATTACATGAAACCTACTCCCTTATATCTAAAACTACTTCTTAATATGAAACCAATAACTCCCAATCACAACTATACTCAATGAATTGTCATGATGGCTGCCCTCCTATGATGATCTGTTCCTAGAAAATGACTTCTTGATGACCTCTTCCATTTCCATCACCTTAATATATGACTTTAATATACACGGGGTGACCTGACACTTGATCTATATATGAAAATACACCTTGAAATGTATCACTCTAGCATCATTATTTGGAATAAGTTATGAATAATAACTTAGGAGGTTCTTATAGTGGATACTAAACTTCTTCATGTTGGAAGTCCCCTGATGAAGGGTGATAATATTCTATCTAAATGGAGAATTAGAAGTTGAAGAGAGAAACTATACCTAGAACTAATCTTGGAACGTATCCCATAAAATAGGAAACTCCTCGGTATCCCCTATGTATGAGAACTACCATTATTTTGCTTCCTCGCGCAATATCATCACAGATAATGAATCTCAATGATCCTTTTGAGCACATATCAAACTGAAGCCTATCACTACCTCCTCAAAAAAATCTTCTCTCTCCCAATCTGAAATGGATCCCTCATAATTTTATAGACCCTATATCTAAAACTCTTAGATTTTCCTCCTCTAAGGTTCATCATTATCAACTTACACTTTGTCTCAATCCACTGAAATATCATACTAAATATATTAGGCATGAACTTGACTGAGGCATCAACCGAGAATCATATTTGTAAAAGAAAAACATTAGTAACACTTAAACCTAGGATATAAAAAAATCAATGTTAATTAATTGATTCATGTTAACCATATTCCACATTGTATACCTAATTCAAACACATGCACATAAAATCATGATTCATGATCCTTACCTAAGTTTCTACCCATCAAGTAGAATCAAGTCTCTTAGTATGTTTAGTAAGCTTAAAGGTCCTTTTTTCGGATCATAGGGGGACCAAAAATCCTAATTCCTAACTAGTCTCCCTTTTTTATACCATGTACTAAGCCCAACTGATATTGTTTCCCTACCAACCCATGAATTATCACCATTTAATAACTCCAACCTCTATCTTATCTCTCAAATGTTAGCTCTGATACCACTCAAACTCAAGCCCCTCCCTCTAAAGGTACTCCCTAGGGTTATAAGTAAATAGATATAGATAATGAATCCTAAATCCTACGTCTAATGGGCCATGGGTTGGCTACTAGAACTAAGGGTGTATAATTTATACAATGAGATGCATTACCCTCATATAATTTATGGAATAAGATATAAGAATAGAAACCACCAACCACCACCTTGGATAAATAAAGAAGCAATCCCAAAACATAATGTAATGTCATATAAAACTGAAATGATTGAAATTACAAAAAATAAATCCTTTGTAGTGACCATGAATCCCCCAATAGCTATTGAACAACTCTTCAAGCTATTAACGCCCTTCCCCATCATCAAACAACTCCTATAGACCCGAAAATATATATATATATATATATATATACATAGGGTGAGAATAACGTGTATACTAAGTAAGATCCTCCTAGAAACCTCACATGAGAAATGTGAAAGAATCATATTAAATCCCAACAAATAAACAAACTAAACAAACTCATCACATAAACAGGTAAGACTATTTTCCAACCTCACTATACCTCACTCTCCAAGTAACACATAGAAGTAAAACATTATTTATCAAAATAATATATATATATATATATATAAGAAAAGGGTACCACACATACACTTCCCCACTAATGTGTTTCTATCGCACACCAAAGGCTCAAGTCTTATGCTCTTCCCTTCCACAATTCATCATGAAACTCATGAAATTGTATAAATATGAGTATGCATCCTGTACAGCCTAGCACAACCTTATCATCATCATCTTTTCTATAACTAGGTAGTATTATAGAATCCACTTCTATCCATGTAAATGAATTATACATAAATCCGTCACAACCCATGCATGTACATCCATGGGAATTTTTAGCCACTATGACCAAATACAGGTATGTGTTATAACCTCAATATATTACAACACACACATGCATGTATAGTAAAATTGAGAGTTTTCGTAGACTATGTCAGTTTATACCCTACTCATCATGCCATCACAACCAGGATATGTCCACACATAATTCTACAGCTGAAGGGAGAGTATAGGAGAAGTAAAATTTAGCAATTTTCTCCCTCGCCATTCTGTATGTTAGAGAAAATTCCTCCCAAAAAATTTTGGTTTTAGTTTCGCTACCATCTTGGGTGGTAAATTATATGAAATTAGAAAATATAATATATGTCACACACAACCACACTAAGGTAAATTTAATATCTTTAGACTCATCTGGAATTTCCATTTAACAAGAGACATGGCTACCACCATTGAAGCCTAGGAACTCAATATCATTAAAGCACACAATCATTAAGCTTGAATCATCATTAAATGTTTCCACTTAATAAATATAAAAAAAATATTAATTCATTTAAAATACCATAAATTTACTCATGCTACATTAACCCATAATTAAATATTATTTAATCATTTCATTCACTAGACACATTTACAAATTATCTTAGTTAATAAAACCATTCCATTATTGATAATATCCTTTAATAACCACATAAAAAAATTCTAGATTAAAAACCCATGCCCCTTGGAGCATTCCATTCAGTCATCCCATGGTTTCCATTTAAAATTAAACATTTATCATTTTCACCATTAACAAAACCCCATTACATGGGATCATTAATTAATTAATTTACATTTTTTTAGTTATCCAGATACTCTAGGAATCATCCTAAACTAACAAAATAAAATTTAACCTTTCATTCATAGGGTTAAATTGAATCAGGTAGTTGGAAACCATAAAAAACAATATCTTTAAAACCAACCATTTAAAATAAACTACCAAGAATACATTGATGAGAAATCACAGATCTTAACTCATATTTTCCACCCAAGCATCATCATTGACACCATTGTGAATAACGAATTCTATCCTGCCATCACCAGCATCAACCACCACCATAGACCTAAGAAAATTTCTCCCATTTCTCATGAACATTCCCAACCATTCTAGGTCCACAATCAAAACATATAAAGTCTCTACCATCTCAGAGAAATCTTTCAAAGTATAAAAATTATTTTCGTTACATTACACTCAATGGGAAACTGAGGCCATAGAATCATGGCATTCAAGCCTTTATCAATCAAAAATGGGCTCACTCAACCCCAAAAAATTATATTTAACAAACAAGCATTTTAATTCCCATATAGAATTAATCAATTAACTATATATAGGTTCAATAATAATAAAAACCCAATAGTCAATAGCTAAACAATATCTTGGAATCAAACACAACATGAATCAAGCATAACCTTCATATTTCGTCAAATTCAAGGAATAATATTTAAAGATTTACATTCTTATCCCATTAATCATTTTAATATAATTTTAGCTTAATTGTTTTTAGATAATTCCAATAATATTTATTATGTTAAACAACAACAATAGACATAGCCCATATAAATCATATAATCTAGTAAATCGAGTAGAAATATCATCAGGAATAAATCATATGTGGCTATAACACCCAATTCCAATTCATTCTTACTTTATTTTTTGGTTATGATCTTTATTTTTTTAGTTAAATAATTACCCAAATAAATAAAAGCATTATATGAAGACACTTGAACATATGTAAAATAAATTTAACAAATCCCTAACCAAAACATGAATATTTCAACATTCTCTAAGAAAGAATGAAACAATAGGCACAAAAAATTGATCACTTATCCTATGAATAACCAAAAATACCTAAAACAACATCCCAATAAGAATATTATACCAACCACCATGAAGAAACCTAATAAAAATATATAGGATGTAACCTTTATATCATAGAACAAGGAAGTAGGAGATCACAAGAATAACGGGTGAAGAAAATCACATTGAATCACGATGGAATCAATGTCCAAATTTCAATAGTTAAAGCCTATAAAATTGAGATCAAAGTATCTAAAAGAGTCCCCTGGGTCACTTAGGGTTTCGGGGTGGAAAGAGGAAAATAAGAGAATTAGGAGTCTTGTATGAATTTATACCTAATTATAACATAACTTCACCACAACACAACCTTCTTTCCCAAACCATAATTAGTCGGGTTTTCCCATAAACTATGATGTAGTAAGGGAGACCATATTTTAGAAGTTCAAATATCTGAAATATATAGAGAAAACCCTGTATATCCCCACCCAAATCTCACAACCTCAGGTAGTGCGAAGACATAACCCACACACTAAAACATAGCCACCCTCAGGGTATCCATGGAATAACCTACACCCACGACATAGTGACCCTTCAAAAGTAAATCACAAAAAAATGTCCCCCAGGTGACCAAAACATAGCATTCTTCCACATCGCAGCCACCACTCAAGAGGCTAGGACACTAAAACTCCAAAAGCTCCAGACCCTATATTTCAGGGACCACTACCATGCTACAAACAAACCCCTATAGAATAGCCTAAAGCTCCATGTTTTAGAATGGTCCTCAATCTAGAAATCTAGCCCAACTCCACTTATATCATTATCTGTTTATAATAACCCTTATAAAAATCCTCTATCATAGAAATTAATCTTATGAAAAATTGAATGAACCTTACAAAATGAGACTTAGTCAATTTTATGATATCAACTCTAGATGATTATTATGAAAAACTAAAATGAATATTTCATATTTTATAAAAAACATACATTTTAAGGCATGGTCAGTTTTCCCATTCAGTGCTCAAAGTTACTCATACGTAATTCATTTTCCATGGAGATGAATCTTATGAATTTTAGACATTACCAAATTTCTAGATCTATTCTTAAAATTTAATACTATGAACCAAGGACTTATCTTCATTACCAATGATCTGTAAAAATGACTCTTAAAATTGAGCATAATGACTCTTACAGATTTTTACTTTTCCATTTTTCAGTCTAAATATGATTAACTTTAAAAAAACTTCCAGATTACTTTAAAACTTCTCTAAACATTTTTAAACATTCCAACACCTTGGAATGCACTTCACCTCACATGATAAATTTTATTTAATGAGATTTTGAATATGATTTATTTATTGATAAAAAAATTCAACCCATAAATACATCCACTACTTCATTTATCCAAATATTCTTATCTAGAAAAATATCACATTCTAGTGGATTCTTTTTCAACTTTAGAATTAAAAAAACACTCCTTGGGTCTTGTAAGTTCCCATATTTTCCAGGTATGTAACACCCCAGGTAAATAAACAATATGACATTTTTATATTTATCCCTATTTGTGAATAAAATATTAATATTACTTTAAAGGGGACGCTATGCACGATGGCGTACCCAATACGCAACAATGAGTTTCTTGGGAATCTTGCGTTGCACTCTAATAATAAAATAATATTATTTTAAATGGTAGTTAATCCCTAGCCGTTGTAATGGAGGGAATGAACAGAACTAACAAAAAATGATTATATATGTTTGTCAAATATTTTTACTCTTTACAATAAATGTTAGAGGATTAAAAATGCAAATGAATCCAGTTTTTAAGCGTAAACATTCTAATATTCTTTAAAAGGTCGATTAACCGCCTTTTGATGGCGAACCCATTTTAAATCCACTTTTTGAAAATTTTATAAGCTCTATTTTTCAAAATAAACATATTATTTATGATTGGGACATTGAAATTTACCTTGGGTTAATTTTTAGTATTTTTCTAACAATGTTCATTTTTCAATGAATAGTAAAAAATACTGCATTTTACATCAAAACTGCTTTTTCATATAATTTAATTATATGGTTATATTATCTTTTTAATTTGTTTTAAAGTGTAATTAGAATATATTTTTACCATTTAATTAAATTATGGTCATTGGGATTAATTTCACTTTGGAATTAGTCATAAACAAGTGTCAAACTTTTCATAAATATTATTTCTAAAAAACCCGCTATTTGTTTTGACAACGGGAAGTTTTTTTTAAATTAATTATTGCAATTTATGTGTTTGGAATTTGGTAAAATGAATTAAATATTTTTAATCAGAAGTTCCAAATTATGTAATTAATACTTTTGTTTTTTGGACATTATGAATAGTAACGACGGTAATTATCTTTAATTATCTTGATTAATGAGTAATCAGGTAGTTAAAGATAATAAGATAATATCATAATAATACAAAATGACCACAAAATATGTCCTAAGGCTACTGGTTGTATCATGGCCGTCCATGGGATTCCTTGTGCCAAATGTGGGGGCCCATGGAATCACTTTTGTGAGAAAGTGACTTTTTATCTTTTTATTTTTAAAGGATGTTAAATGTAACAAAGAATGTATCACCTAAGTAAAATATTTTTAATTTTGTCTAAATAAATGATATTTTGGACTATAAATATTAATTGGAAATCCAAAAATATTTCCTACATCGTAGTATTTTTTTTATAATTTTTAGACATTAAATAAATTAAATTATTTATGACATCATGATGATGCAGCGATGACCTCATTATTTAAAGATTTAAATAAAATGAAAAGATAATGTAAAATCTAAGACCTAAACATGTCCAAAACCTATTGTATGGGTAGATTTCGAACCTTTATCACCTTATCCTCGAAACACATAAATGTGGGACCATTAAAATCCGAAACTCATTCTAAAATAAAGTAACATTTCTTTACCTTCCAAGAGTGCCCCTCCTCTCCTCTTATAAAAGGCCCCCACCTCTACCTTCTTACCCACACTTCCAAAGCCTTTGGCTTGGCCAAACCCAACCCATTTTGTCTCTCCAAATCTCTCTCTAACTCATTGAAGCCTCACTTTGGGCAGAAGTCTTCCCAAGGAAGCCTTTGATCTCAAACCAAAGGGAGTTACCCGATTTTAAGGTAATGTCTTCACTTGTGTCCTTTTGTTTTATTTTGCTTCTCCAACCCCATAAACTCTTTTTATTCTTTTCTTTTGTAACAAATCCAGTATCTTAAATATACTAGTATGTTTTTATAAGAGGTATTCGAGCTACACTTACACACACCTTCGTCTAATGGTTAAAGAACATACTGTTTCTGTGGTTGGCGATTTTCTGCCTCACGAAACGGTGATTGTTCAACATTCTTCTAACACCTTCAAAGGTGGCCATTAAGATGACACTATATTTATATATGATATATAATATATTTATGTTTTACTTAAGATTCTTTATTTTTCATTTATGGCATACCTTTATGGTTTCCATTATGGGTAAACGTGATATCTTCATTTAAGGAAGTGAGGACTACCGCCCCCTCAAAGTGATTTGATTCGTTAATACCATATGTGGTACGTATAAAGGATATATTTAATTATATTATATATGATACCATACTGGAATACTATTATGTATCATTATGTTTTAATTCCATTAAATATGAAATAGAAATGGAAGTAGCGTTCATTCGTACGTACGGCCTACCGTCTCCATGAACAATGCTTTTAATTTTTATCTCCAAATGCTATGGAATAGTATAAAATGAATATATACTGGATATATATGATATTTAAAACATCAATACTATTCTTGATCTTATGTACCTATAACTACATGGAAAATTATTTTCCAACAAGTTCAATTTTTGACTCATGTACCAAACATCGACAAAAACGTCTGATATGAACTAATAATATTAACCAATTATTATAACATTAAAATATGTGATATGAACTGAATAATAATCATTATAGGAGGTCCTTAAGAAATTATAAATTGGCCAAAGTTTATTATTCACGAATATAAAGAAACGAACAAGACAAGTCGGACTTGAGGTAAGGGATCCTACTCCTCTCTTTCTTTTTAAGTACACCCTTTTATGTCATTCCTTTTAAGATCATATTTCTTGTGATTGGGATGTTATTTTATATTACTATTACTTTAATTTTTATGTTCATATTATGAGAGACCCTATTTCCTCTCATCAATCCATTTTGGAAGTTTTAAGTGGCATCGTTAGGCTGCCGAGTTTTCGTAAGGGGTTTTTCATCTCACTTTTATTCCCATGAGATTTATGCTACATTTGCCACAATTTCCTTTGAGTGGTGTATTTACTGCACATTATTATACACTTTGTGTAGTATAATTTCATTTATGGGTATTCTCAACTTCATTGTATGACCCTTCTTCCATGGGGTGTACGTTTCGAAAGTTACCCAACTCGGTAAAGGGACCTTTCACCCTCCTCTTTTTAAAATACTTATTTTGTTATGTCTTTTAATTCACATACTATTATGTTGGGATATGTTATTTTATATCCTTATTGATGTAAATTTTATTTCAAAGTGATTATATGCCCTTTTTATCTCTCATCAACTCATTTTCTGAATTTTGAAGTGATGCCGTTAGGCTGTCGAATTTTACCAAGGGAACTTTTTAACCCAATTTCGATTTCTTTGGGTTCAACATGTAGTTATTGAATATGTCCTCATTTGAATATGTGTGAATGACCTTTGAGTGTTTTACACTTAATATCCACTTATATTGGGTGTATTTATATTTTTCACACATAATTATGAGATTGATTTATCCTTAATTTAAGGGTACCTTCTTTACAGGGGATTTCATCTCATTTTACATTTCTATTGAGACTTCATTGTTGTTTTGCACCAATTCACTCTTATATGGTGTATATACTGTCCTTTGGAATATTATATCATGAATTCCTTTATTCTAATGATATTATAAATTTCTGATTAAATGTTATTCCTCAATTATTGTATTCAAGTGTCTCCCATTTTGTTAAAAACACTTTAAATAAAATATCGTTTTAAATGTTTTAATGACTTATTCTTATAAATGGTTCCCATTAATATCCATGTTTTCAAAATGGTTTTAAGGATTTATTTAAATGGATATTAATGGTTTAAAATGTTAAAAGCTTCAATGTGGTATGGGACACTTTGATTCAAAAATCTCTTTATTAAATGTTTTAAATGGTTTTGGAAATGGTTTCTTTTTGAATGGATTCATTATTTCAATATACTAAAATGTTATATTGTGATTGAAATGTGGAAATGTTATGTTTCCTTTATGCATGTTTTATGTGATACGTTTATGTTATGGTTCTTGGGCATTGTTATGGAAATGGGTGGTTCCGTGATAAACTAAGGGCGGGTGAGCCCGATATAGCTCTCCAATGCATTGGGTAACGCGAAGGAGTGAAACGTTAAGGTTTCTCCGAAGAGATTTTGGGAATATACTGTGGTGGGTATTCCATACGTAACCAAGAGGGTTACTCCCTACGTAAGAATGTCATGAATGCCTCAAGATCCCTTTTATGTCTTATGATTTCTATGATTTATTCATGATTTGATATGCCTATGTTTTATGGGTAAAGTATGATTTTATTCTAATGTATATATGAACTCATGTTTCCTTTCCATATTTTTTATAACTCTTACTGAGCTTTTTATGCTCATCCCATGTTTTTGAAATGTTTTTCACTGGTCAAGGTAATGGTACATGATGTGATGATAGTGTCAAGGATGTGTCAAGAAATAATCCATGTTTTATTTTAAATATGTTTCCGTTGATGGGAAGAATGAATACTGTCTTTTAGGTAACCACTTTGTTTAAATGTGTAATGTAATGAAAGTTTCATAATCTAATTCTCTAAAACTCTAAACCTGAAAAGATCCTCAATGTGTAATCTTGTAATAACTCAAGATTAAGTAAGGTTTAAGGCTGGGGCCTTATAGTTGGTATCAGAGGTCGGTTTAGATAACTTTAGAGGTTAGGGTATTCTCTAAGCATAAGTGACAGTACCATAATGGATAGGATTTCAGAAAGAGTCCTAGTTTTAGATAAAGTGAATGAGTAAGTATATCTTGGTGTTTATCTTCCTGATTAGTATATGATGGTTTTTTTGATATACTCACACTGTCCTTTTTGGTTTTAGTAAATGGCTGGATCTAGAAGGCACCAAAGTAACAGTGGATGTGAAGGAAACTGTGATAGTTTTTTGATCAAGCAACTGAATGATATGGGGGTTGCAATGAGAACTCTTGTGATTATCCTGAACCAACTATCTGGAGTCATGATTGACCACCTAAACCTTGGTGATTTCTCTAAGGCATCATATATGCGAGAAACAAGTCCCTACAGAACTACAGGTGATAATCATAAAGGTAAGTGTGTTCAAAAACCTATGTGTCAAAGATGTGGAAAGAAACACCTAGGAAAATTTTTCAAAGGGACAGAAATATGATATAGATGTGGAAATTAAGGTCATAAAGCAAGAACCTTCCATGGAAAAAGGAAGCATCCAGTTGACTCGAGGAAAGGGAAAGAAGTTATTTCTGAGGGATCAATTGAATGTTTTAAATGTGGGGTGCATGGTCATTATGAAAACACATGTCCTATGAAGAAGTTTCGTGAATGGGATCACCAAGATCGTACAAATATTTGTTTACCAATACCTAATTCCATTCCGATTGAGGATGAAGAAGATGACAATGACCAATCAAAGGTATGGATTATTTCATAACTTTTGTTTTCCTATTTTGGAATATTAGGATATGATTCATGATTTTTTTGTAGGAAAGAAGTATTTCAGAATAAGTTGGAAAGGAATGGTTAATGGATCATGAAGAATGTTGAGTGAGTAAGAAGTCAACATATAAGGGCTTCAAGAGTTATGGAAAAATTCTTAAGAGTATTAAGTCTCTTTTGATGATGGGGTTACATTAGAAGAATTTTTATAGTATGTGTAACCCTGATGTTTAAAATATGAAAATTTTATTCAAGGAATAATTATTTGTTCTTTTGTGGAAATAGTCATAAAGAACCATTTGGGTTTATATAATCCTTACTTTTGAGGTAATTATGGGTTACTATATGTTATGATGGAAGTGAAAGGCATGAGATAAAATTGAGGTTAAATTATGTTATGGTTATTTTTGATGATTTTATCTCCTTTTGGGGAATGATTTGAGAATTATATAGTTTTGGAAAAAGGACAACACACAGACTGTGTTACAACCCGTCACGTTGGACAAAGCTGCGGGAATCGAACCCACAACCAATGTGCAACTGGTATTTATCACCTACCATTGGACTACGTGAAGTCCCTGGTTAGTTTGACTGATTCCTTTTAGTTATATGATTTTATTAATTAATAGTAATTTGATTTTGGGTTATCTATGGAAATATATTAACCTATCATGGAGGATATGTGATTAGGTTAATTACTTTTCTATATGAGACTTTAAGAGCAACTGATGTTGTTTGGAGATAAATGTTACGATTTAACTTGGAAGACTATGTGACTAAATCCTTAAAATATTTGGGTTTCAATCTTAGTTTGGTTTACTTTGAAGAATTTTATGGACAAATTGTTTATCGAATGGTCCTCGTTGAACTTTGGATTTTGTTGGACAAAATTTGGAGATTAAGAATAGATTTTCTTTTTATAAAGGGTTATCCTTTTCTGAATTATCTTATCTTGTACTAACCTTTTTGGTTTTGGTTTTGGTTAAAGTCTAAAGACATGGGAAGTATATAGTTCTCTTTTATGGATTAGGTGATTCTCTTGAAGTTGATTATAGTGAACAAGTCTTCCTAAATACACGTCTTTTGGAGAAAATATGAGTTTGATTAAGGAATCTAGTAAAAGTTAAAAGTCAACATGACAAGTAAGTATGTTTCCTTAAGATCAAAAATAAATTCCTCAATAAAAAGTAACTTAAAACAAAAATGTTGTCTATTAACTTTTCCTATTGGGGAATCGAATACCGTTTAACCCATCACAAGTTTGTGATTTTCTTGTGGTTAACTTTCTCCTAAACAAGTTTTCTATCACTCTCCATCAGAACATGACCCTTTGTTTTTTCCTCCATTTCCATATTTTCATACGTGGAATCCTAGTATGGGTTAACTCGGGTGACCTTTGTACTTCCTTTTCTTTCTTTTAAAGTGATAGTTTAAATTACTCTTTTTCCTATGTGGGACTTACAATGGATTTTTCAAGCCCAATTTTGAAATTGCGAGGACACAATTCCCCAAAGGGGGGAATGATGTAACACCCCAGGTAAATAAACAATATGACATTTTTATATTTATCCCTATTTGTGAATAAAATATTAATATTACTTTAAACGGGACGCTATGCACGATGGCGTACCCAATACGCAACAATGAGTTTCTTGGGAATCTTGTGTTGCACTCTAATAATAAAATAATATTATTTTAAATGGTAGTTAATTCCTAGCCGTTGTAGTGGCGGGAATGAACAGAACTAACAAAAAAATGATTATATATGTTTGTCAAATATTTTTACTCTTTACAATAAATGTTAGAGGATTAAAAATGCAAATGAATCCAGTTTTTAAGCGTAAACATTCTAATATTCTTTAAAAGGTCGATTAACCGCCTTTTGATGGCGAACCCATTTTAAATCCACTTTTTGAAAATTTTATTAGATCTATTTTTTAAAATAAACATATTATTTATGATTGGGACATTGAAATTTACCTTGGGTTAATTTTTGGTATTTTTCTGACAATGTTCATTTTTCAATGAATAGTGAAAAATACTGCATTTTACATCAAAACTGCTTTTTCATATAATTTAATTATATGGTTATATTATCTTTTTAATTTGTTTTAAAGTGTAATTAGAATATATTTTTACCATGTAATTAAATGATGGTCATTGGGATTAATTTCACTTTGGAATTAGGCATAAACAAGTGCCAAACTTTTCATAAATATTGTTTCTAAAAAACCCGCTATTTGTTTTGACAACGGGAAGTTTTTTTAAAATTAATTATTGAAATTTATGTGTTTGGAATTTGGTAAAATGAATTAAATATTTTTAATCATAAGGTCCAAATTATTTAATTAAGACTCTTTTGTTTTTTGACATTATGAATAGTAACATCGGTAATTATCTTTAATTATCTAGATTAATGAGTAATCGGGTAGTTAAAGATAATAAGATAATATCATAATAATAAAAAATGACCACAAAATGTATCCTAAAGATACTGGTTGTCTCATGGCCTTCCATGGGATGCCTTGTGCCAAACTTGGGGGCCCCATGGAATCACGTTTGTGAGAAAGTGACTTTTTATCTTTTTATTTTTAAAGAATGTTAAATGTAACAAAGAATGTATCACCTAAGTAAAATATTTTTAATTTTGTCTACATAAATGATCTTTTGGACTATAAATATTAATTGGAAATATAAAAATATTTCCTAAATCATAGTATTTTTTTTATAATTTTTAGACATTAAATAAATTAAATTATTTATGACATCATGATGATGCAGCGATGACCTCATTATTTAACAATTTAAATAAAATGGGAAGATAATGTAAAATCTAAGACCTACACATATCCAAAACCTATTTTATGGGTGGATTTAGAACCCTTATCACCTTATCCTCTAAACACATCAATGTGGGACCATTAAAATCCGAAACTCATTCTAAAATAAAGTAACATTTCTTTACCTTCCAAGAGTGCCCCTCCTCTCCTCTTATAAAAGGCCCCCAACTCTACCTTCTTACCCACACTTCCAAAGCCTTTGTCTCGGACAACCCCTTCCCATTTTGTCTCTCAACATCCCTATCTAACTACTTCAAGCCTCACTTTGGGCATAAGTCTTCCCAAGGAAGCCTTTGATCTCAAACCAAAGGGAGTTACCCGATTTTAAGGTAATGTCTTCACTTGTGTCCTTTTGTTTTATTTTGCTTCTCCAAACCCCTAAACTATTTTTATTCTTTTCTTTTGTAACAAATCCAGTATCTTCAATATACTAGTATGTTTTTATAAGAAGTATTCTAGCTACACTTACACACACCTTCGTCTAATGGTTAAAGAACATACTGTTTCTGTGGTTGGCGATTTTCTGCCTCACGAAACGATGATTGTTCAACATTCTTCTAACACCTTCAAAGGTGGCCATTAAGATGAAACTATATTTATATATGATATATAATATGTCTATGTTTTACTTAAGCTTCTTTATTTTTCATTTATGGCATACCTTTATGGTTTCCATTATGGGTAAACGTGATATCTTCATTTAAGGAAGTGCGGACTACCGCCCCCTCAAAGTGATTTGATTCGTTAATACCATATGTGGTACATATAAAGGATATATTTAATTATATTATATATGATACCATACTGGAATACTATTATTTAACATTATGTTTTAATTCCATTAAATATGAAATAGAAATGGAAGTAGCGTTCATGCGTACGTACGGCCTACCGTCTCCATGAACGGTGCTTTTAATTTTTATCTCCAAATGCTATGGAATAGTATAAAATGAATATATAATGGATATATATGATATTTAAAACATAAATACTATTCTGGATATGATGTACCTATAACCACATGGAAAATTATTTTCCAATAAGTTCAATTTTTGACTCATGTACCAAACATCAACAAAAACGTCTGATATGAACTCATATTATTAACCAATTATTATAACATTAAACTATGTGATATGAACTGAATAATAATCATTATAGGAGGTCCTTAAGCAATTATAAATTGACCAAAGTTTATTATTCAGGAATATAAATAAACGAACAAGACAAGTCGGACTTGAGGTAAGGGATCCTACTCCTCTCTTTCTTTTTAAGTACACCCTTTTATGTCATTCCTTTTAAGATCATTTTTCTTGTGATTGGGATGTTATTTTATATTAATATTACTTTAATTTTTATGTTAATATGATGAGAGACCCTATTTATTATCATAAATCCATTTTGGAAGTTTTAAGTGGCGTCGTTATGCTGCCGAGTTTTCGTAAGGGGTTTTTCATCTCAATTTTATTCCCGTGAGATTTATGCTACATTTTCCACAATTTCCTTTGATTGGTGTATGTACTGACCATTATTATACACTTTTTTTAGTATAATTTCATTTATGGGTATTCGCATATTCATTGTATGACCCTTCTTCCATGGGGTGTACGTTTCGAAAGTTACCGAACTCGGTAAGGGGACCTTTCACCCTCCTCTTTTTAAAAGACTTATTTTGTTATGTCTTTTAATTCACATACTATTATGTTGGGATATGTTATTTTATATCCTTATTGATGTAAATTTTATGTCCAAGTGATGAGATGCCCTTTTTATCTCTCATCAACTCATTTTCTGAATTTTGAAGTGATGTCGCTAGGCTGTCGAATTTTACCAAGGGAACTTTTTAACCCAATTTCGATTTCTTTGGGTTCAACATGTAGTTATTGAATATGTCCTCATTTGAATATGTGTGAATGACCTTTGAGTGTTTTACACTTAATATCCACTTATATTGGGTGTATTTATATTTTTCACACATAATTATGAGATTGATTTATCCTTAATTTAAGGGTACCTTCTTTACAGGGGATTTCATCTCATTTTACATTTCTATTGATACTTCATTGTTGTTATGCACCAATTCACTCTTATATGGTGTATATACTGTCCTTTGGAATATTATATCATGAATTCCTTTATTCTAATGATATTATAAAGTTCTGATTAAATGTTATTCCTCAATTATTGTATTCAAGTGTCTCCCATTTTGTTAAAAACACTTTAAATAAAATATTGTTTTAAATGTTTTAATGATTTATTCTTATAAATGGTTCCCATTAATATCCATGTTTTCAAAATGGTTTTAAGGATTTATTTATATGGATATTAATGGTTTAAAATGTTAAAAGCTTCAAGTTGGTATGGGACACTTTGATTCAAAAATCTCTTTATTAAATGTTTTAAATGGTTTTGGAAATGGTTTCGTTTCGAATGGATTCATTATTTCAATATACTAAAATTTTATATTGTGATTGAAATGTGTAAATGTTATGTTTCCTTTATGCATGTTTTATGTGATACGTTTATGTTATGGTTCTTGGGCATTGTTATGGAAATGGGTGGTTTCGTGATAAACTAAGGTCGGGTGAGCCCGATATAGCTCTCTAATGCATTGGGTAACGCAAAGGAGTGAAACGTTAAGGTTTCTCCGAAGAGATTTAGGGAATATACTGTGGTGGGTATTCCATACGTAACCAAGAGGGTTACTCCCTACGTAAGAATGTTATGAATGCCTCAAGATCCCATTTATGTCTTATGATTTCTATGATTTATTCATGATTTGATATGCCTATGTTTTATGGGTAAAGTATGATTTCATTCTAATGTATATATGAACTCATGTTTCCTTTCCATATTTTTTATAACTCTTACTGAGCTTTTTATGCTCATCCCAAGTTTTTGAAATGTTTTTCACAGTTCAAGGGTAAGGTACATGATGTGATGATAGTGTCAAGGATGTGTCAAGAAATAATCCGTGTTTTATTTTAAATATGTTTCCGTTGATGGGAAGAATGAATACTATCTTTTATGTAACCACTTTGTTTAAATGTGGAATGTAATGCAAGTTTCATGATATAATTCTCTAAAACTCTAAACCTAAAAAGATCCTCAATGTGTAATCTTGTAATAACTCAAGATTAAGTAAGTTTTAAGGCTGGGGCCTTATAAGGTATGTTCATATTTGAATTTTTTTAAACCTTATTGTGTTTGGTAAGTTTTGGTTTGGAACTTGGTGGTTGACCGCTTGTCTGGTTGGGTTCTCTATTAAAAGGAAGCAAAATGGGAGATGACTTATGGCTATAGAGTTAATTCATACCATGAATTTATTATTTAAGATATGAATTAATTTGGGAACACCTTATGAAATCCATACAAGGAGTGGATGGTGTGAGGTATACCTCGTGAACATTATTCACACCATTAATGGTTATGGGAAGACTCGACGAATCAAAAACTCTTGTTTTGTGTTGGGTTAATGATGTTAAATGGTTTTTGTTGGGTTTTTAATATGATTTGATGGATTTATCAGTATATGTGAGAGTTTATCCATTCACAACATGAATCCCATATTCACATCATGAATGATCCACACCCATCTCTCTTTTAGAACCACTACCATCGTGTGGTTCTACTATCATGAACCCCTTTCTCTCAATTGTAGACCTTCCATCAGTGACATATAAGAGTCCTCTTTGAACCATTATTAGACTCTATTGGATATTGGTTTTTCAAGTCCTATATATTAAAGGATATTATCTCAGTCCTTCATCTCCATCTTGATCTATTGTTTTACCATTAGGGTGAACCCTAGTTTGGTTTTCCAATATCAAATCAAGCCTTAATATATTTTGTTAGTTAGTTACAGGTTTATCATTGAAGAGAAGGAAAGAGGAATCTAGTTTCTACCTTATACATTGATAAATATTATTCATCGACACTTATTTTTAGTTTTTTTTTCTAAAACAATACCCTAATTTCAATTTCAATTATTCTATTATATAGAATAAGTGTAATCATGATAGAACGCCATTTTTTGTGACCTACCTAATTGGATGATTCACTATTTTTATAAATTAAGTAAGAATAGACCTCTCATGGATCTCTTCAAGTCCATTGGTGTTGAGTCTGCACTTATGGACACCAGAGGGTGAGCCTATCCTTGAACTTATGATGAAATGAAAGTCTTGATAATTTGAATTTAAGAAGCCTGTGAAATGTGATAATGGTGAACTTAGAATAACTTCTAAAATGTGATAATCAATATTGTTTCATATTGTGACATCAGTTATTCATTATGATGCAGGGGAATTCACTAGTTAAGAATAAATGGATAATAAATTGGTAATTTGAATAATTTTCCAACATGGATTATGATAACCTGATAACATGTTGATGTTTGTTTACTTGATATATACCATTGGGGATTCATTGTAATGTATTAGAATCCACCAATTTAGTATTATATGATTTTGTACTGCTTATGCTTCTGAATGAATGACATTTTCCTAAGGGATTGATTCACTTCCTCATGGGACATGGTACCAGCAATTCTTTCTGATGTATGATAATCCACCAACTAATATGGTTACATTACCCCTATTATGGTATTGTGCCATGGGAAGATGTAAGAAACACTAGCATGGGACATTCACATGGAGCCCAGTAATATATTCTTACTTACCCCTTGGTGATGTGAACTGTGATAATAACTAATAAACTCCAATTTGGTATATACGCATGGAGATCAGTATGATATGGTTACTAACCCCTTGGTGACATGCACCTTAGGAATACATAAGTGACTTTGGAATAGGTATATATGTACAGAGACTATTATGATATGGTTACTTGATACATGTCATGGGAGATTCATCATGTTGTAGGAGAATCAACTAATGCTATTTGAAATACATCCTGATGTAGGAGGATCCACCAATTGATAGATATATCCATCATGGAGCCAAAATAGGTTTGGATGGCCTAGGGTGTCAAATTGGAGCTCAAGGGTCAACAAGTTTATGTGATTTTTTGTATTAATTTAGGAATCGATACCCCTATTTATCATATTATTTTATAAACTACAAATTCAAATTGTATTATTTTGACACCATGGGTGTCTGTCTACTAAGTTGTATTCACACCATATTTAGGCATTGTTTGGTTTCTATGAATATTTCATAAAAGAAGGTATAGAAAAGGGTAAGGGACCTTATTCATCATCATTTTCTTGTTGGACAAGTTGGATCATAGAGATGAGACAAACATGGGGTTTTGGACTGTGATTTTAGAGTCTTCTATTGAGTATATTTATTCTTTTACTTGTATGAATTTTAACATGTTGTTTAGTTACATTCATCCTGAAATTACATTATTTTTATTATTATGTGTACTGTTTGGTTCTCTCCTTTATTCTGTTTTGGTCACATGTTTGATTATTTAAATTGTTTCTTCTATATCCATAACTCTATTTCTAAGTTTATAGTCTCCACACTATGTTCTTTACACCCTCACTACTAGTCGGCAGTTTGTGGCATGTGGGGAGGTGTTTTTGAGGTCCAGTAGCCAACCCAACTTGGTTACTTGAGGGAGCACCGGACCAAGGGAAGTTACAAAGTGGTGTCAAAGAAGGTATTTTCTATTACTGTACTATTTGGGAAAGGAAAACATGTTACTAGGAATTTTCAGGTCTTGAAAATGAGCTCATTAATGGGAATAGTTAACCCATTTATGGGGGGAAACCGGGTTCCTAGTGATGATATTGATGTTTATGTTGTTTTATTGTTACAATTTTAATGTTATTTCACCTTGGGTGATTCACTTTTTGTGTGATGTTATAGTTTCATGATCTTTTTATTCTTGGTCTAGTATGGAATGAGATGAGCATGAATGAATCGTGGTAGACACATAGGGATATATGATGACATATATTGTTCATGATAGGGACATATTTATTGTATGTGTAATAATTACCTATCTAACCTATGAAAAGAAATCCCTTATTTTATCTGAGGAATAGAAATGAAAGAAACTGTTATGTTATGACACTAATCATGTTAATCCAAGAACAAGGGAACCTTGAGCTAGTGGTTCTCTATTTTTTCACCTTTGAGGTTGATATTTTTGTGCAACATTTGTTATAAGGAATGTGTTGAAACATATAGAGAAAATTCCTCATCGTCATATTCGAGTTAAGAATCGGGATAGTGGAAATCAACACACTCCAAACATAGCTGAGATGAAACTTCTTATTGATATGGAGATTCATTTGGATGAGCAGCTTCATGATAGCTTCATGTGTGTCATGTGATCCATGGAGAGGGAAACTATACACACTATGCCTTCGATGTGTGATCTGACCAAAGAGTTCCATCTATAGTATTTTCTTATGTTTAGTAGAGAGGGAGGATCCCAATCAACAGAGTTCTACATTGAGCCAGTCCAGAAAATCTTTAATCACATTGATACACCAATAGATATGAGGGTGATTGTTTCTTCCTATATGTTATGAAGACCATCCAAGCAATGGTGGGATATCATGTAGCAATATAGTCAGAAAGAAAATCTATCTTTGAAGGACTTCAAGGTTAAGTTCATGAGACACTTCTATCTAGAGATGTTGAGGTGTGAGATGGATCATGAGTTCATGAACCTAAAACAAGAGAGAATTTCAATGATGGACTTCACTGGATGCTTCACTAACCTATATAATTTTTCTCCATCCTTAGTATATTATGAGGTCACTAGGGTGAAATGTTTCCAAGATGGGGTTCACTATAAGATAAGTTCATAGGTCAACATATTCTTCTTGATCATTTTTATAGACATGATAAATCAGGATCTCATCATGGAAGGGAACCCGAGGGAGGCCCTAGGTGTGGACCACATAGTCACAAAAAGGGGATAAGGGTGATCATATTTTATTAGAAAGAAGCACCACTATGATGGTTATTTCTAGGGTGGTAGTGGGTAGAGAAGATATGGAAGTGGTCAACCATCTTAGAATTATGGCCCAGTGGAATACATTCAGTGTGAAAAGGTTGTGTACAGCTACCTCTAGTGTCCTTAACCCACTATGAAGTGTATCATATGTAGAAGTTTGGGCCATATTAAATGGATTTGTAGGAAACTACAGTATAAGGGTAGTGTTAGGGGATCAAGACATGCACTCGAAACTTTTAAATACTCGATTTCCCATTAGAATATAGGTAGTTGTATTTCCACTGGAAGTATAGCCCGAGGTAAAGGATGTGGTGCCCCAACATAGGAATTATAGTACTAACCGTAGGGAGAAGAACAAGGGATTCAAACTAGGTCCCAGGGAAGAGGGGTGAGTCAGCTACATGTTATTGGGTCTTTCCTAAAAAGTATGGATGCAGGACCTTCTAACGTCAAAGGTATGATTCTTGTATCATCAACCCTAGCATGCATTTTTTATACAGGAGCATCATATTCCTTTTTAACATCTCAATTTTAAAATGTATTGGGAATGGTTGTGTAGAATATGTATGGTGTTATGACCATTGAAATGTGTCTTTGACTATGATTAGAGGATATCAAATGTTGTAAAGAATTTTTTATTGAAATTGGTGGCAACCATTTTCTTTGGGAGATGTTGGTGATGGAAATGATAGGTTTTGATTTGATTCTAAGTATGGATTGGCTAGTTTTTTACCATGATCATATCAAATATTATCAGAGTACATTTAATATTCTATATCTGGAAGGGGGAAGATATTATAACTAGGGTGAGTGGGATGTTCAAGCTAGTTGTACAGGACCAATTCAGTATAGATTATATTATATCATGCCTCAGATGGAGAGAATTTTTTTGGATGATGTTAGAATAAATCTAGATAAATTTCTTTCTGTGTTAGACCATTTTTACAATGAAATTATTGAATAATATTTAGTCTTACCTCCTAATTAGGATATCAAGTTCACAATCGAGTTGCACCGAGAGCTAAGATAGGTTTTATTCCACCTTACAGGATAGCCCCAGTAGAGCTTCATGAGTTTAAAGTTCAGTTATAAGATCTAGATACTAAGGGATTTACATGACCTGGTACTTCTATGTGGGTTTCTACCATTTTTTTCAAGAATTTTGGTGGGACTTTATGCTTATGTGTGGATTGTTAAGGATTGAACCTAATGATAGTGAAGAACTAATATTCCATTTTGTGCGTATGTGATATCTTCAATTAGATGATAGGTGCCAGGATATTCTCTAAGATAAACTTGAGATATGGGTGCCATTAGTTGAGGGTGATACTATCAAACATACCTCAGTCTAATTTTAGGAGTAGGTATGGTTTGTAAGAGTTCATGGGGATATAATTTGTTCTAACAAATGAACCCATAGTATTCATATCCTTAATGAATCAGATCATTCATCTATTCTTATATCATTTTATACTAGTTTTCATTGATATCATATTAGTGTAATCCCAAACATTATATGATCATTCCCAACATCTTGACTTCATTCTGAGTATACTGAGAGAGTATTGGCATTATTCGAAGCTACCCAAATGCAATTTATGGATTGATAGAGTGTACTTTTTGGGTCATTCCATCTCATAGGTTTGAGTGGCAGTAGAACCAAATAAGGTTTCAATCATGATATCCTTGGAACAACCCAATAATGTCTTTGAGATTCATAACTTTCTGGGTCTAGCAGTCTACTATTGGTATTTCATCCGGGGCTTCTCTTTTTTGGTAGAACCATTGTCCGAGCAGACCAAAAAATGGTTAACTTATTTTAGTTAGATGATTTCAAGATGGATTTATATGAGCTAAAGAGTAGGCTGAACTCATCACCAATCTTCACCTTACCTATACTAGCTATGTTTTATACCATTTACTATTATTCTTTTTTAGTCGTTGTCTGGGAAGTTCTGATGTAGGAGGACCTGGTGGTTTTTATGGCTCCAGACAACTGAGACTGCATGATAGGATTTATCCTACTCATGATCTAGAGTTAGATGTTGTGGTGTATACCTTGACATACTGGAGACATTGTACGTTTGTTGAGAGGTTTTTGGTGTACATGAATTATAAGATCCTCAAGTACATATTTTCTTAGTGAGACTTGAAATGTCAGTAGAAGAGGTGGATTGAGTATCGATAATCATTCGACATTGAGTTGAATTATACCATAATAAAAGGTAATATCATTATAGATTCTTTGAGTTGGAAGATATTGAAAGAGGTAGTATGAGAGTCTTGTAATGAGTAGTGGATGATGGAACTCTTTTTGGACATGCATCTAGATGTTAAAGAGCCCCATAGATGAGTGGATCTAACTTCAATATCTGTTATACCCATGATTTTAGACCAGATCAAGATATGTAGTATATATAATCAATAGGAATTAGCTATGAGGGAGAGCTTATATGGTGGGTATCCACCATTTGGATGGTCTCTTGGTTGTGGAAAAGTTCTTATTGTGTATGGTCATTTATGGGTTCCTACAGGCTTAGGTGAGGAGTTGATGATGGAGTTTCATGCTTCTAGATAGGTAGTACGTTCAGGTATGATAAATATGTATCATGATATCCATATATAATACTTTATTCCAAGTATGAAGAAGGATATATTAGGCTTCTTGGAAATATGTTTTTCCTATAAATAAGTAAAGGTTGATCAACATAGTCTTGTTGGGTTTCTACAACTCCTACCCATACCAAAATGGAAGTGGGATGATGTCACTATGGATTTCATAAAAAGATTACCCAACAAACCTCACAAGAATGATTCATTCTAGGTGATCACTGATAGAATAATTAAGGTATCCCACTTCTTTCCTATTAGGGATACCTTCACTTTCCATTATATGGGTAGTATCTACATAGAGGAGATAGTTTGATTACATGGTGTTCCAAGAAGTATCAAATCTATTTGAGATCCTCAATTCGTGTCACAATTATAAAAGGGTATTTGGAAGGTACTAGGATCACAGGTTCTTCTAAGTACAGCCTATCATCCTTAGACTAAAGGCCAGTCTAAATGAATGATTAATATTCTGGAGGATATGTTGTGAGCCTATGTCTTGGATTTTGGTGGTTCTTAGGAGAATAATCTATAACTAATGGAGTTAAATTATAATAACACTTTCCAATAATTGATCCAAATACCTCCTTTTGAGGATTTTTCTAGAAGGTTGTGTCATTATCCGCTTTTTTACATAGAGGCAGGAGAGTCAGTACTCGTTGGACCTAGTCTCGTGTAGAAGATGTATGAGTAGGTTCAATTGATTAGAAAGTAGTTGGGGACTACACAGATATGGAAAAGATAATATGATGGCCACTAGAGATGAACTATGAAGTTTGAGTATGGTCATTGAGTTTTTTTTTCGAGTTTCACCTAGCTTGAGGAAACACTAAATTGGGATGGAAGGGAAGATAGTACCTAGGATTTTCGACTCGTTTGAGATAGTATGAATGGTCCACTAAGTGGAGTATTATTTATCCCTTCCATAGAACTATGTTTCCTTGCATGATGTGTTTCAAATGTCATATATTTAGAGATATCATCCTAAACCTTCCCATATAATAAAAATTTATGACATTTAACTAGATGTTGAAGTATCCTTTGAGGAGTATCTGATTCGTATCATAAACTATAGTGAGAATAAACTCCAAGGGAAGACCATACCTATGGTATGAGTGTAGTGGCTGCATGTTCATGTGCAATAGGATTCCTGGGAAAGGTAATTTGATATAAAAAATAGTGGTCAAACTTGTTCACTGATACCCATCGAGATTATTTGGAGAAAAACTCAAGGGCGGTCAATTATATGGTGGGAAGGTTTTAAGATCCTATCTTTTATAGGTACACCCCTCTTTGAGTTTTGGTTAAAGCTTATTGTGTTTGGTTATTTTTGGTTTAAAATTTAGTGATTTAACCCTTGTTTGGTTGGTTTAATCGTTCAGAGTGTTGGGACCAAGTTGGATGGAGAAGGAAGTAAGAAGAGTCTGTTGTTACAGAGTGTTGTCTTTTGTTGTCAAAGAAGATAGATCAATTCACATTGTAAAGGACTTGAAAATCATACGATGCTTTTATAATTTGTATTTCACAAATATCAGAAGTTAGGAGAACTTATGATGCAAGAATTATGAAGGAAACGGGTATTAAAGGTGATGCCAGTCATATACAGTTTCGATTGGAAGGAAAGATGCTGGGGGAAGACAGGAAAGTTATAGTACTTTCCATGGAAAATCTGACAATGCTAAAGTTGTTCAATCAAAGGATACATATCACAATAGTGGAGTTTGTGATGAAAGTTGAATAATGGTTATGTAATGATGTGAAGATAATCATTAAAAAGTAATGGATGATTTGGATGTGGTACAAAATAACGTTTTAAGGTGGTGGAATTTCCTAGTGTTTGCCAAATTTTTAGGCCTAAAAAACAGGAGCTGGAGAAATGTGTTTTTGGAAATGGATGTCGCGCACAATCTTGAATATGGATTATAATTTTGTGTTCAAGTCATTATTCAAGTTCAAAACATTGAAAAATGGAAAATTCATGGAGTACGCGGAAAATTGGGTAAAGTGTGCGAAAAAATAAGGTTGTGAGAAAGATTGTTTTTGCGTGCAATATGGAACACGATTCAGAATTTTGTGGGAAAGTGGTTTTTTAAGATCATAAGGAAGAAAAATGGAAAAGGCATGAAGTGCATGAAAAACTCAAAACATTTTGCAAAATATGATGTTTCATGAAATAGTTTTTCCACGCATGAAGAGGGTTTTACGCGCAGATTAGTGTTTTTCACGCAGGGTCAAAAATGCCAATAAATACAAGGTGATCCCATTTCATTTGTTAAGGCTCATACCTTAGAGAAATCTTGAGCTCCTAAGTGCGTAAAATTATACACTAAGTGAGTTGAGTGAAAATAAAGAGTTTTGAATGAAAAAAGGGGAAGTTGCATGAAAAATTTGAAAAGTTACGTGAAAAAGGGAAGTTGCGCGAAAAAGGTTTTCCGCGCCAAAAGTGGATTTTTCCACGCAAGGAATTTGAATTGTGTGCAAGATACCATAAAGGCTGTGTGAAAATTTTGGGGTCTTCGCACATATTCAGTTGTGCATAAGATATTTCTTATCGTCTTCTGAGTAATAAAGAGAAGATTCGTACTTTAGAGAATACATCGGTTCAATTGTAAAGAAGCACAGAAATACTACAATTCCCTATGTGTGCTAAGAGGGAGAACACACACTTGATGATTGTTTTATAAGTGCTACAGGAGTGTAAGGGTATATCCTACTCATTGTATTCCACATCAAAGGATTGTTTTCTAGTGGATTGTGTGGTACTGGATTATTTCTGTACCATACCAAGGACATAGCTACTCTTGTTGAGTAGTGAACCTTGTAAATCTTGTGTTCCTATGGTTTTGTGTGTTCAGCGGAGAAGAAACTCTTTAACAGGAGGAGAAGGTTGTTTCAAAAATAAGGAAACATAAAAAAGAAAAGGACATCACTAATTCACCCCCTCCTCCTCTCAGTGATACATAGATCTTGGTTAGGAACTTCACAGAGTAAATAAGAGGGGTGAAGTTGGGATGTAGAGTTAATTCATGTCGTGAATTCTCAATTCACGATGAAAATTAATCTAGGAAAACCCCATTAAATCCATACAAGCCATGAATGGTTCATGTTAGACCCCATTAAATTAATTTAATCCATTAACAATTTTGGTTAGACCCGAAGAATAACACACACCACGTATCGAGTTAATGATGTAAAATGGTTTTTGCTAGGTTTTTAATGTGAGGAAATATATTTTATTAGAATATGTGGGATTAAATCCATTTACAACATAAATACCCTATTTTGTAAAGACCTAGAATTTCCATGTAAATTTTTTTAAAATATATGGGAATTTTACGAGTCTGCGAAAATTTACAGTGCATGATTCTGAGGCCCGGAGTGCCCTAAATGAATTTCGGAACTTTTTTTGGGTATGTTCAATAAACGTGTGAGTGGGTTTTTGTAACTTTTGAACCATTGCTCGGAATTGAAATCTAAGGACACCGTTGAACTCGCAGTGCCGATATTCTCTTAAGGAGACCTTTACCTCGACCGTAGTGGTTCGAGGGTAAAAGATAATTTTTGTTTTTTCGTGAAAGAATGAAATAAATAAAAATGTTAACATTTTTATTTTATTTGTTGAAACCTCCCATGTGGATGTTTTAAATGTGGGTACCACCTGAACTAAAACCTCCCACGTGTATGTTATGGAGTTTGGGACCATCGAGCCTAACCCCCATTTTTAATTTAGAGGCGGGGACCACCCGAAGCCCCCTTTAATGGGAAGAAACCTTCCAACTCCCTCTTTAATGAGGGGGGTGACCCTAGGTTTTCTCTAAATTTATTATGCCAACCATGTCATATTAATGTGGCCAATTTGATTTAATCCAACAAATAAATTAATTAAACATAATTTAATAGGTTTTTTTTTATTTTGGGTGGAATTGGAGGAAGTGTTGACAAAAGGGAAATTGGGGAGAGAACCTTGGAGGAATTCTTATTCTCTAAAGAAGAATGCTCCTCCAATGAATAACGCTCCTCCAACGAAGAACATCGATGCATGACTTTGACTTCTTCCTCAGGACATCCTCCAACGTGGGACGTCTTCAATTGATGATTGTCCTTCCCTCCCCATTGAAGTCAACAAACAAATGAGGTAAGGGTGTGTTCTAAATTGATCAATGTTAATTTCTCTCTCACATTGAATCATCTTCCTTGAGCCCTTTGCTACCACCCTAACGCAGAGGGTACGGGTGAAACAAACATGGCCTGACCCATCCGCAAATCTTATGGTTCTTTTGTGTGTTCTTCATGATGGTGACGGTGATTGGTGTCGGTGGTTGGCACTGATGGAACTCGAGAACCGCGTCTGGCACCACGGCCTGTCGCGATGAAGGTGATGAACGAAGGACGGCCGGTCAAGCCGGCCATCGGTGAAGGCATGGAACCCCACCGCCTGCAACCTCCACCGCCCCGCAGCCTCTGCGGCACCCCACAGTCCATGGCCTCCACCGCCCAGCGGACTCCACCGCCCCGCGGCCTCCGCAGCGCCCCGCGGCCTCCGCAGCGCCCCGCCGCCCGTGACCTCTGTCCTTCTACGGCCCCCGAGACCTCTGCTGCCTTGCGGCCTCTGCACATCTGTGGCCACCACCACACTATGGCCTTGTGGCCTCCACACCCTCACGTCCTTTGTGGCCTCCGCAGCCTCACGGCCCCCGAAGCCTCTGCCGCTCCACGGCCTCTGCCACCTCATGGCCCTCGCGGCCTCTGCGGCCCTCCGCGGCCCCTCTCAGCCTATCGGGCCACCTAGCGTGGGCTGGACCGCCCAGTGCGGACCGGGTCGACCCAAATCGAGTTGCATTGGCCCAGGCCGGGTTGGTTCGACTAGGTCGGACCAGACCCGGGCCAACTTCGACTCATTTACGCTCTTTTGGCCATAACTTTGGCACTGGGCATCTGTTTGATGAACCGTCAGTGGCGCTGGAAAACTTGGAGCAAGAAGATACCTTTGGTATACCCCACTTGAGATTTTGATAAATTTGGAATACAGTCGGGTTGGATCGAGCACGAATACAATCGGGCCCTCGGGACTAAAAGGCTAATAACTTACAGACCGAGCGTCTGATTGACACGTCGTCTATTGCATTGAAACCCCTATTACGTGACGGTCCTTTGAGATACTTCTTCGTGGGACTTTGTGGTAGTTGGATTATCGACCAGTGGCTTGATGAGTGGACTCTCATAGAGACGAGAAAGCTTAGTGCGGGAACCCAGTAGATGGGTGTGACATGAAGAATAAATAGTGATCATGTGTGGGTCAACACTGATTGATCCTATGTTGGTCAGAACCTAGCGATCCTATGTGGGTCAGCACTGAGAGATCCTATGTGGGTCAGCACCAAGCGATCATGTGTGGGTCTGCACCGATCAATCCTTTATGGTTCAGCACCTAGAGATCATGTGTGGATCTGATGATGATTTAGTATCCTTCGTGGGTATGCCTCTTAATAGAGTAAGATGATTCAGTAGTTACATTTAATCATCTCTGCTACTGTACCTGAGTTATACCTGGTGTGAGATGAGTCTGTACCAGTGTGGTACTTTCCTTCGTGGTAATACCTTCGTTGTATTCTTCAATTTTTCATACCTGTGTGGTACTTTCCTTCATGGTAATACATTGGTGGTATTCTTTAGTGTGGCATACCTGTGTGGTGCTTACCTTAGTGGTAATCCTTCTTTTGTGAAATAGTTGAGCTTCGTGATAATGAGTTGGGCCTTGTGTTTCCTCATTTTTTAGATGGGTATACTTGATAACTTAGGTATATGTATGGGAATATACCTAAGTAGGGTTTTTAGTTGTTTTCATGATCTTTGGTTTATCCTTTGTGGATTTTGTGAGACCTTGAGGGTCTCGGGGTCCCTACTGAGTATCATTATACTCACCCCTGCACGGGTTATGCCCTCACCTCGTTATGTATGGTGCAGACGATGGACATCATAGACTGAGGACGAGAGTACTAGGACTGATGGTAGCTCGGAGGTGGACCCTAGACGAGGCATACCACAGAGACGACCATTCGAGATCTGTACCTACCCTTCAGGTAGGATCCTTGGCAGGTGTTCACAGGAGTTATTCCAGTTTACTATTACTTTCAGTTTCTTGTACTTTCCAGTTGGTCTTGTATTCTGGCCCCTTTTACTTACTGCACTCACTCTATTTATTGTTCAGTTTACTTGAGTTCGTATCATTCTTTGTGCTTGTTTGCGTGTTCTTACAGGTTATAAAGGTAATTCCTTCCCAGTTTTTTCGGAAACACCTTCGGTGCTAGTCGTCATCCCCTAGCCTATGGAAGGCAGGCTTGGGGTAGTCACGACACGGGCCCCGGGGGACGGGTCATGACAAATTGGTATCAAAGGAGCCAGTTCTACCATAGAACATAGGAATATAATATTTTAAACGGAAATAGTGTTAAGTTTAGTGATTTTGGTTATCAGTTTAGGGAATCCAATGTTGGTGCGGCGGCCGACGTATCCATACACCAGGACCCTGACTTTTGATTTCTGACTCAATGCATGAAAACACTGATTGTTTCTGTGTTTTCAAGAGTTTGCTTTGTGATATCTTGAGTCAAATCACTAAATATAGCTTATTGACCATGGTGCACCTGTTTCTTTTCTGGATTCCTCCACGTAGACAGCCAGCTAGGGTTTCGGTTATAGTATGCACTGATAGCCCACCGTGCAATGAGGCCTCGGTGCAGGGCCCTCTTAGAGTAGAGGCACCAGCGGTACCGTAACCCGTTGGTCCACCGATGCCACCATCCCCAGTAGTAGAGGGTGCACACCACTTGAGCGTGTTGCACGAGTTCCAGCGCCAGAGGCCAACCAGGTTCAAGGGAGAGATGGACCCATAGGCAGCTGAGGATTGGTTGGAGGCCTTAGTGAGAGTTTTCCGATAGGTAGGGACACCATCTGATCTCATGGTGATCCTTACTACTAGCCTTATACAGGCAGCAGTAGGAAGATGGTGGAGCTTGATACCCCATGTTCACGACGAGGTGACGCTTCTCTGGGCAGACTTCGAGAGCCAGTTTCGAGCAGAGTTTGTCCCAACGACTCTTCGCGCAGTGCGCCTACATGGGATTCTTTATTTACAGCAGTGTAGAATGACTGTGTCTTAGTAATCAGCGAGGTTCACTAACCTCTCATACTACTCCACTGATATGGTGCGGGACACATTCTTCAGGGCCCAGACCTTCGAGCAGGGGCTCAGGTGAGAGATCTGGGCTTCGATGATTTCACTCAGCATCCTGATGCATGTGGGGGTTTTAAAGAGATCCCTCTTAGTGGAGAGTTTTCTTGTTGAGCAGTCACCAACAGCGAGACCCACCACCGGACGTCACGTAGCAAAGTCTTCCGCAGCTGGCAGAAGATAGATGTCGCAGAGGTCCAAGAGGACCAGACCTACATGTGGATGACCGCATGAATCAGGGTCAGTTTTATAGGGAAACCGAGGCATAGCCAGTCATGCCAGGAGCGGGCAGTGTTACGCATGCGGCAGGCAGGGACACATGGCTCATGACTGTCCGACCCACCGTACGGATGATCAGTAGACGATCGAAGGACCGCCCAGGAAGAGACTGTTGTTCGATCGAGGTGGTCCGCAGAGAGCAGGAAGACGTGGCAGAGGAGCTGGACATGCATCTGGCGGTGGACAACAATTCGAGATGTTACCACCACCACCACTAGGAGGTCCACCCCGGCCACAGGGAGCAGGTGGATAGGGGTGAGCTCAGCTCTAGGTAGCTGAGGCCTATAACCATGGCACTCCGGAGATGATATTAGGTATGATCTGTTTCTATGCCACCTTAGCTACAATACTTATAGACACAGTTTCCAGTCATTCTTGTATTTCCATTGCCCTCGTATGGAGTTCAGAGTTTCCAACAGAGCCGTTGGATCGATCCTTACGGCTAGAGACCCCTACGGGAGCGGATTTGACAATTACACACTGGTGCTGGCAGTGTGAGCTTACTCTAGGAGGTGAGAGCTTCGGTTGGGATCTCATAGTAGCAGCGTCGAGGCCTTACGACGTCATCTTGGTTATGGACTGGTTATCAATAGTCCATGCTCAGATAGACTGTATTAGGCACAAAGTGCGGTGTGTCTGCATGGATGGGACCAAGTTTACCTTAACTGGAGAGAATGGAGCCTTTGCAAAGCAGGATGGACTTACCTGGAGGAGAGTTCAGTCGATCACTCATCAGTTGTCTAGCCTTACCCTCAGAGCGGTTGATGTGGAGAGTCCGAGTTATCCTGTAGTGTTGGACCAGTACGCGGATGTCTTCCCTGATGATGTTCTAGGTATACCTCCTCGCAGATAGGTGAAATTCTACATTGACTTGTACCTCGAGACGGCACCGATATCTACACCAGCATATTAGATGGCTCTCGTGGAGCTTCATGAGTAGCGGGTACAGCTAGAGGACTTACAGGTGAAGGGATTCATTCGGCCTAGTGTATCTCCTTGGGTAGCCCTGATTTTGTTCTCCAAGAAGTCGTATGGGAGCTTGAGGCTTTTTGTTGACTATCAGCGCCTGAACCAGGTGACTGTGAAGAACAAGTACCCACTTCCAAGGATTGACGACCTCTTTGATCAGCTGAAAGGAGCACGGTGGTTCTCGAAGATAGACCTCAGATCAGGCTATCACCAGCTTAGAGTACGATATGAGGATGTGCAGAAGATGGCTTTCCGATGTTGGTACGTCCATTATGAGTTCTTGGTTATGTCATTAGGTGTGACCAATTCCCCAGCAATGTTCATGGGACTCATGAAAAATATCTTTCAGTTGTACCTTGATCTCTTTGTAGTAGTCTTCATCGACGAAATTTTGATCTACTCGACTACGGAGGAGGAGCATTCCTATCATTTGCAGATAGTTCTGGTCACAATTTGAGAGAACCATCTTTATGGTAACCTCTTGAATTTCCATTTCTAGATCTGAGAGGTTCACTTTCTGGGACATGTCATATCGGAAGCTGGTGTTGTAGTGGATCCAGTGAAGATTGAGGCGGTACTTGCTTGGGAGTCACCTAAAAGTGTGATGGAGGTACGAAGTTTCCTGTGATTGGCCGGATACTACCAGAGATTTGTGCCAGATTTCTCCAGAGTTGTAGCACCACTTTCAGTGTTGACAAAGAAGGGGAAACCCTTCATGTGGTCGGAGAGATTATAGCAGAGTTTTCAGGAGCTGAGGTAGAGGCTGACTAGTGCCCCTATCTTGAGGCTTCCAGAGGAGGGAATAGGGTACATAGTCTACTACAACGCATCAAGGATCGGGATCGGATGTGTCCTGATGCAGGAGAGAGCATTGATTGCATATGTTTCTCAACAGCTGAGGTAGTATGAGAAGAACTACGCTACCCATGACCTGGAGTTAGCAGCAGTGGTCTTCGCCTTGAATATGTGGTGACACTATCTTATGGGTGATCATTTTACAGTCTACTCGGATCGCTAGAGTCTCTGGTATATCTTCTCTCATAAGGACCTGAACCTGAGACAACGACGTCATCTTGAGTTCCTCCAGGACTATGACTTCGAGATAGTCTATACTCCTAGGAAGGGGAAAGTTGTAGCATATTCACTCAGCAGGAGGTCTGGTATACAGCTACTAGGTGAGGCGATGGAGCAATTGTCCGCTTTGTAGATATCCTTTGTGGATCGGGGTGGAGTGGCTTTTTTTCAGTCTCTTACAGTAACTCCCCCACTTCTTCAGTGAGTCAGGGAGGTGCAACGTGGGGACACTAACAGCGAGACACGACGTGCTTAGATATCCACAGGATAGGGACATGATGGATTTTCTGAAGGTTAGGAGCACGTTATCCTCTTCATAGGACGTACCATGGTACCAGTGTCACTTCAGGAGGAATTGTTAAGAGAGTTCCACATTTCCCCTCTAGCGGTACATCCAGGAGTGGCAAGAATGTACCATGATCTTCGACGACAGCACTGGTGGTCAGGAATTAAGAAAGCAGTTTCAGAGTTAGTCTCTCGGTGCCTCACTTGTCAACAAGTGAAGGCGGAGCATCAGGTACCAGCAGGATCATTTCAGCCTTTGGAGGTACCAGAGTAAAAGTGGGATGGGATATCCATGGACTTCGTGATAGGACTTCCACGTATATCTAGGGGACATGACTCGATTTTGGTGATCATCGACTGACTCACCAAGTTGTCCCACTTACTACCAATCAGAGAGCAGGGTTCAATAGAGATCTTGGGACGCCTCTATGTGCAGGAGATTGTGCGGCTACATGGAGTACCCTCGATGATTGTCTCCGACCGTGATGCATGTTTTACTTCTCATCTATGGAAGGGGTTGCAGGAGGATTTCGGGATGCATCTTCATTTTAGCATCGCCCTCCATCCTCAGATGGATGGCCAGATTGAGCGGACCATTCAGACCCTCGAGGACATGTTGTGTTCTTTCTTCCTTGAATTTGGTCGCAGCTGGGAGGATCACTTGCCTTTGGTGGATTTTTCATACAACAACAGCTATCACTCCACCATTGGTATGGCACCTTTTGAGGCGTTATACGGGCAACCTTGCAGATCACCTTTGTGCTAGACTGACCCAGGGGATTCACTACTCGTGGAATGAGAGATGGTATGGGATACCAAAAAAGGTGTAGATCATCCAAGAGTGGATGAATACTGCACAGAGCATGCATAAGTCTCATGCTGATAGGAGACAGATACCTCTGGAGTTTGAGGATGGTGACCACGTCTTTCTACGGGTCTCACCTAGATGAGTTTTTCGGAGATTTGGCTGAGGCAGCAAGTTATCTATGAGATTCATTGGGCCCTTATAGGTCCTCAACAGAGTTGGCGAGGTGGCTTACCACTTAGCTCTTCCACCTCAGTTGCACCGGGTGCACGACTTCTTCCATGTATCCCAGTAGAGGAGATACGTGTATAACCATTATCACATCATTGACCACGAAGATCTGTACATAGATGATGGGGTGACTTTTACAGAGGTTCCAGTGGAGATTGAGGATCAACAGGAGCAGTTACTTCGTGGTCAGTTGATACCTCTAGTGCGTGTTCGCTGGCAGCACGGGAACCACCAGGAGAGAACTATAATGACCCATAATTTACATAGATTTTTAGTACTTAAAAATTGAAATACACTTATTACAACATATAACAAAACCATGAAAGGACCGTATAGGTATAGTGTCTTTAGAAACTCGGAAACATAAACAACTGGTTCATAAAGAGTCTACACTATCTCCCATTTATTTCATCATATCTATAGTCCCTTTTGGCATATCTTACTTAATAACCTTCTTCCTGACCTGGGGAAAGAAAACATACAAAAGGGTGAGCTCAAATGCTCAGTAAGGGTAAACAAAAGAAATATCAATCACATCATATTCATAAGAACATAACATTTTGGAAATCTTACCCTGCAAAATAGATCATAATTTCATAACATGGGATAAATCATGGTAGTGAAATATAATCACAATAATCATAACATAAAACATGAAGCTTTGTGTCATACACACATAATCATAGAGAATCATTTCTTATAAGTCAAGACTCATTTCCAAGACTATCTTAGTGGACAAAGTCCATTTCTGAACCGAGTTCATTCCTCGTTTCAGTCCTGTTTCACGGAACCGGTTTAACCTGCCGTTCCAGCCATGTATATCTCATGAGATATAAAATCTTTACCCAATGCATTGGAGGGATATATAGGTCCCACAAATCTCATAATGAAATCATTCTTACTTGTGCCACAAAATAAACATACATCATTCACAAAAACCCAATAAATAAAATGGATTTCATAAACATCATCCCATCTTCATATAATCCATATAAAAGAAATGGATATAATTTCATAATAAGAAAAGTGAAACCATTTAAATCATTGAGACATTATACTTGAAACATACACATATTAAATAATGTCATCTTAGATGAAAAATGGTTTTGATAAAACACTTGAAATGAATTCTTGAGGAAAATATCCTTTTTTATTTAAAATCATTTTCTTTTCAAAAAATGTCATGCAATTTTAAAAGAAACGGATTTTTTTTAAAATAGTCATGAAATATTTTGGAGGAAGCTTTATGAAAATAAGGCTTTATAAAACTTTAAAAATCCGTTTGTGCCGTATAAGTTAACAAAAACATTCTTCTCGTACTTTTGCTGGAAAAGTCAAAAAGTACCTCGTAAAAGAAAGATTCCTTACATACCATGTAGTAAAAGTCAAAAATGGGTAACTTTAAACATACATGAAAACATTTTTAGAAAATAGGTACATGTATGATAAATATAACCCCAATAAATACTTACGAATAAGCAATCTCAGATAAAAATGAGATTGAAAAATTATCCCTTACCTTAGGTCTGATTTGCTTCATAAGTGTCCGAACCTCATGTATAATGATTTAAATAATGTCATTGACTTATTCCAGAATCATACACATTGTTATGATATCATATATGGTCATATTCTTAGCTTACTATTAGTAATATTTCATTTCTACTTGTTATTCGGGTGTTTATTACTTTTTGTTCTTATGCGTGTTTTGTCGAATAAATTCTTATTCTTCTTTTTTGGTTATAGATACCTCATTTACATAATGGTATTAGTGTAATATATATCATATTTGTTCACTCAATTAATTTATGTAATCATTATGCAATGAAAATCATGTAGAACGAGTCGCATCACATCGTGGAGATGGTATTCCGTATGTACGCACGAGCGATGATATCGTTCCCATGATCATGGAATTGTATTGGAGTGTATGTATACTATTTCTGAATCAATATCACTTTACAATAATAATATATATTCATTATTTACACCATTATACCCATCCAAGTAAGGTGGTGGTGGAAAATAGATTACACCACGGCGTGGAGACGGTATTCCGTACGTACGCACGTGCGGTGATTTCATTTTCCGTAGGATGGATAGATGGTGAAATAGGTTTGTTTAATACTTATAATAACATATCAGTATATGAGTGATACTGATGTTATTAATTCATAATTAAACAAATAAAGAAGAATAAGTGGAAGAAGAAATAAAGTTGAAAGAATCGGTAACGGACATTACCTCTTCTTTAAAGTGCTTCTTTGAGACCTCCATTTAGGGCACTAAAATTGGTCTTTGAAGAATACTAGGACATCTAGGATGTTTCTAGGGAAGTGTAGAGGAGAAATTGGTAGTGGTTGGCCGATCATGAAGGCTCAAAGTGGTGTGAGGAAGAGAGGGAGGAGGTGTCCTTTTATAAGGGAGGAGAGGGGCACCTTTGGAAAAACTAAAAATATTATTTTATTATAAAGCCATATTCGGTTTTAAATAGCTCCAAATTGATTTATTTCGAAGCAAAGGTGGGGATGGGTCGAAATCCTCTCATCCAATAGAATTTGGACAAATTTAGTTCCCTATTTTAACCTTATCATTTAGATTTAACTTTAAGTTAGATAATTTTACTTTTACCGTGTCTTTTTGTATTCTTACACTATAAGGTTAATAAACTTATAATAACAAGCCAAAAGAACCCCAAGTTGTTTATTATTAATATATATAACCTTATCTAAGTAATTTGGACGAACGTTAGATTTTTAGGAATAAAATAACAATTAATAATATAATATTTGTTTTAAAAACTATTTTATGTCAATTTTGACACTATTTAGTAATTGATTTTTGTAAAAATCATAACAGAATTATTAGTTCTAACAAAGTTAATTAAATCAGTACTAACATGTCATATTAACCTAGAAAATTAGTGGAATTTATAAAAAGTCTCAAATTACATTTATTTGGGTATTTTTAACATCAATTATGTCAATATTTCATTAATAAGATAATTATTGCATCATCTTTGTGTCAATATATAGTCTAATTTATCTTATGTATAACCCTATATTAAAAATTATTTACTTATTAAAATTTTATTTTAACTATTTTAACCCTTCTTTAAATAAATTAATAATAAATGTCCTAATCTAATCCAAGTGGGCCTAAATGGTCATATTTTATTCCTAAGGTTGTTTTTGTTCTAATTACACTTATCCAATAGAATTAGGACATGTGTTAGGGTAATAATAATATCATTTTTACCCATAATTACCCTATTTACTTTTAACCTTGGTAAATAAAAGTAAAAAGTTACTATTCGCCACAAATTATTTTCATCTCATTGAACCACATTTTACTTACTGAAATCAACCATGTCTCTCGTTTTTTTCAAATTCCACTCACAGAAGCGGTAAAATTAAGTTTTATGTAAATTTGCAAATTCTCCTAGGAGGTGGGTAAAAGACGGTGAAAAGTTCAATAAAATTTTTATATATTTAAAATTATTATAAAATTACTCCAATGAATTATATTGAACTTATATAGGTATTATGTATCAATTTTGACCTAAAATAAATTTAAATAAAATAAATAATTATTTAAATAAAAAGTCGGTTTTTAAATAGTAACCCAGTGTTTTCACTATTCATCAAAAATTGAAATTTTCCAGAAAAATACCAAAATTTCACCCTAGGCTAATTTCGATATTCCGAATCCAAAAATAAATTCCATTTTGAAAAATAAAATTTACAAAATTTCAAAAAGTTGTTATTACTATTCATAACAGCTAGTTTTAATAATATTTTAATAGCATATCGTTGTTTAGTGAAACTCGGTATTGCGTACGATGCGAGCTATCAAGGAAGGTCGTGATTGCGTGTAAAGCAAGCCAAGCTAGTGTTGTGTGTAGTGAAAGATTCCTTTGATGATTTATATAAAATAAAATCAAAATATTTCTTATAAAAGTCTCGGGTGTTACATTCTACCCCCCTTAAAATGAATTTCGCCCTCGAAATTATTCACTTGTAAAAAACAGATGAGGATACCTCTCCCTCATCATATCATCAAGCTCCCATGTAGCTTCTTCTAATTGGTGGTTCCTCCATAAAACTTCCACCAAGCGAGTGGTCTTGTTCCGTAAGATTTTTTCACTACAATCGAGAATATCTATTGGTTGTTCTTCATAAGAAAGATCTTGTTCCAGCGGTACAACTTCTGAGATGAGTACATGTGAAGGATCAGGTATGTACTTTCTCAGGAGAGATACATGGAACACATCGTGAACTTGAGAGAGATTCGGTGGAAGCGCCAATCGGTAAGCTACCTTCCCAACATGATCCAGTATTTCAAAAGGACTGATATACCTAGGTCTCAGCTTTCCCTTCTTTCCAAATCTCATTACTCTCTTCCAAGGAGATATTTGTAAGAATAATTTATCACCCACTTAAAACTCTAAGTCTTTTCTTCGATTGTCGGCATAACTTTTTTGTCGACTCTGAGCTGCTCTTATGTGTTTTTGAATAGATTGGACCTTTTCTGCCATCTCATCAACAAGATCAGGACCTAATAGCTTTCTTTCCCCAACTTCATCCCAGAAAGTTGGAGTCCTGTATTTCTTTCCATAGAGAGCTTCATAAGGAGCCATCTGAATACTGGAGTGAAAGATATTATTATAAAAAAATTCCACCAAAGGTAGGTGTTTATCCCAACCACCTTTGAAATCCATAGATCAAGCTCTCAACATATCTTCTAGAGTTTGAATTGTCCTCTCAGACTGATCGTCTGTCTGAGGATGATAAGCAGTGCTAAAACTCAACTCTGTATCCAGATTATGCTGAAGACTTCTCCAGAACTTTGAGGTAAACCTCAGATCCTGATCAGATATAATAGAAAGTGGTACTCCATTCAATCTTACCACTTCCTTTACATATATCCTGGAAAGCTGATCCAGAGAGAAATCCTCTCTAATAGTAATGAAGTGTGCAGACTTTGTAATATGATCAACTATGACCCAGATAGCATTATTGCCTTTGGATGTTTTAGGAAGTCCTGTGACAAAGTCCATAGTGATGTTTTTCCATTTCCATTTGGGTATGGTTAATGGTTGTAACATTCCCTTAGACTTCTATATCTCAGCTTTAACTTGCTGACAAACCAAGCATTGAAAGACATATTCAGCAACATCTCTTTTCATGTCATCCCACCAGAAATACTCTTTCAGGTCCCTATACATCTTCGTGCTTCCAGGATGAATAGAGAATGAAGAACTATGAGCCTCATCCAGCAGATCCTTCATTAATTCGGGGATGGGAGGAACACAAACCCGATTCCTGAACTTTATTATCCCATCACAATCAAGGTTGAATTCTGGAACATTTCTCACCTTCTTTTGTAACTCTACATCTTCTTTCTGTGCCTCTTTAATCTTAACATGTATAGATGGTTGAACATTCATTTGAGAAAGATATGATTTTTCCCCTTTCATTATAATTCCGGGATCCATCCTTTTTAAATCCATAAATATTGGACGTTTTGTGATCCTCATCATGGATAAACTGGCATGGTCTTGTCGACTTAATGCTTCTGCCACCTTGTTTGCTTTCCCAGGGTGGTAATGAATTGAGCAGTCGTAATCCTTAATCAGCTCCAACTGTCTTCTTTGGTGCATATTCATCTCCTTTTGTGTGAAAATATACTTTAAACTTTTATGATCAGTATAAATGTCACACCTTTCTCCATAAAGATAATGCCTCCAAATCTTTAATGCAAAGATTACCGTAGCTAACTCCAAATCATGAGTTGGGTAATTTTTCTCATGGATTTTCAACTATCGTGAGGCATAAGCTATCACCATATCATTTTTCATAAGAACACACCCCAATACCTTCTTGGATGCATCACTGTATATCACAAACCTTTCTCCACTACAAGGCAGTGCGAGCACAGGTGCACTGGATAATGTTTTTTTCAACTCCTTGAAATTCTCTTCACATTCCTCCATCCAAACAAACTTAACTCCTTTCCGAGTCAACCTGGTGAGTGGATTATATAATCGTGAAAAATCTTTCACAAAAATTCGATAATATCCAGACAAACCAAGAAAACTTCGGATCTCAGTTACTGTTGTTGGTCTCGACCATCTTTCGATAACCTCTGTTTCTACTGGATCCACATATATCCCCTCTTTTGAGATTATGTGACCCAAAAATGAAACTTTTTGAAGCCAAAATTCACACTTGGTAAATTTGGCATAAAGCTTCTCCTTTCTTAGGGTCTTCAATATAATTCTCAAGTGATCTTCAGGTTCTTCCTTGCTCTTTGAATATACAAGAATATCATCTATAAAGACTACCACAAACTGATCAAGATAGTCTCTAAAGACTCTATTCATCAGATCCATGAAGATAGAAGGGGCATTAGTAAGACCAAATGGCATCACTATAAATTCATAGTGACCATACCTTGTACGGAAAGCCGTATTTGGTATATCCTCCCTTTTGACCCTTAATTGATGATACCCTGAACAAAGATCAATCTTGGAAAAGTATTGAGCTCAGCGTAGTTGGTCAAATAAGTCATCAATGCGCGGGAGAGGATATTTGTTCTTGATAGTGATCTTGTTAAGTTCTCGATAATCAATGCAGAGTCTCATTGATCCATCTTTCTTCTTAACAAACAGAACAAGTGCTCCCCAAGGTGACACACTAGGGTGTATAAACCCCTTATCAAGATTCTCTTGGAGTTGCTTCTTCAATTCCTGCAACTCAATTGGGGCCATTCTATAAGGTGTCTTTGAAATAAGTAAAGCACCCGGTACGAGTTCTATTGAAAACTCAACTTCACTATTTGGTGGAAGACCCGGAAATTCCTCTGGAAAGACATCATAAAACTCCCGTACAATGGGCATATTATTAATCGTGAGTTTCTCACCAACTATTTGAGATAAATAACATTCATTTAGTGGAATCAAGACCCATAAGATGGAAGAAATTTCCACTAGAAGGTTATGTTCATCCTTTCATCGATAGAAGATCAAAGATTGATCTGGAATATGAAATGTGACTTCCCTTATTTGGAAATTGATATGAGCTCCATATAGAGAAATCCAATCCATGCCAAGAATCACATCAAACTCCACTATAGGGAGGATCAAAAGATTTGCAGGAAGAACTTTCCCACAAACTTCAATAGGAGAAGAATTATAAACTTTTGATGCGACTGTTGTGCCATTAGGGGTTGTCACAGCTAACTCAACTTCTAATTGTTGAGGTAATACGGTGATACCCTTAAAAAATTCTTCAGAAATAAAGGAGTGGGTGGATCCAGAATCAAATAAAACATTTTCTACTTTAGAGTGGATGGTAAGTGTTCCTTTCACCACTTCTTTATCATACTCCACATTGCTGATAGAAATTGCATGTGACTTTCCTTTTTCTTTAGCCTTAAGAGTTTGTTGACATCAATTGTCATCAATAACCCTTGTATTAGGGCATTGGTTGGAATAATGCCCCATTTCCTTACACTTGTAACATTGAAGTGTAGGAGGTGAACTCTATGTAGCATTTTCATTGTTCGCATCACTAGACATATTCTTCCCATCATTGCGGCATTCAAATGCACAATGAACTTCCTTTCGACATTTGAAACATTTACTTGTCCCTTTAAGACAACTCCCTCCATGTTTATTTCCACACTTTGAGCATAAGGGAAAACTCATCTTCTTTTCAGGGTTCTCTTTAGATTTTCCTTTGAATTCCATTTTCCACTTCTTATCAAACCCATATGACTGATGGGTTACTCCAATCTTGATCTCAACTTTGAGAGAACATCGAACAATTTCCTCGTAGCTATTGAAGTCCCTTATGGCTAATTCCCTTCGAAGACATGGTTTTAAGCCACTAAAGAATCGATCAATCTTACTCTCAGGTTGGATAATAATACCAGAAGCGTACCTTGCAAGTCTTGTAAAATTTGCTTCATAGGTACCAACAGATTCATCATCCTTTTGCTTTAGTTCAAGAAACTCCTTCTCCATATTTGTTCGGAGAATATGAGGGAAGTACTTATTGAAAAATAAGTTCTTGAACTCGTCCCATTCCATGGACTCAATTTTATCTCTTGGCATTATATTCTTGATAAGATTCCACCATTGATCAGCATCACCTTCCAAACGATACACTACTAAGATGACTTTATCATGTTCAGAACATTGAATAACTGAAAATATCTTTTTAGTAGTACTGATCCATTGTTCAGCAACTAATGGATTAGTAGACCCGCTGAATGAAGGTGGACGTTGTCTCATGAAGGATTCAACCGAATGTTGCTCCTTCCTTTGCTCGTTTGGAAGTCCTGCATGATTCCTAGCTTGAGAAATTTGTGTGATCATGGCTACAAGATTTTGCATTCTAGCTCCCATAATGTTTGGTTGCTCAGGGGGACAATCATTGCATTGCCCGTCGCATTCCGCATTAACGCGGTTCCTTCGTTTTCCATCCATTGACTAAAACCAAGAAGAATAGTGTGAGCAACACTAATTATAATATGAAAACCACATAATAAAGAATAAAATTTCACAATTAAGGTCTTATCCTAGGTTATTCATGGCCATTTCTAAAACACTAAGATTGTGTTCTATTCTTAGACTTATCCTTAGGATTCTTACTAAGGCTTTCACATCCTAGTTCCCAAAGGTTGACTATACCTTTCATCTCATACCAACTATAACGACCCATACTTTACATACATTGTTAGTACTTCAAAATTGAAGTACACTTATTACAACATATAACAAAACCATAAAAGGACCGTATAGGTATAGTGTCTTTAGAAACTGGGAAACATAAACAGCTGGTTCATAAAGCGTCTACATTGTCTCCCATTTATTTCATCATATCTATAGTCCCTTTTGGCATATCTTACTTAATAACCTTCTTCCTGACCTGGGGAAAGAAAACATACAAAAGGGTGAGCTCAAATGTTCAGTAAGGGTAAACAAAAGAAATATCAATCACATCATATTCATAAGAACATAACATTTTGGAAATCTTACCCTGCAAAAGAGATCATAATTTCATAACATGGGATAAATCATGGTAGTGAAATGTAATCACAATAATCATAACTTAAAAAATGAAGCTTTGTGGCATACACACATAATCATAGAGAATTATTTCTTATTATTCAAGACTCATTGCCAAGACTATCTTAGTGGACAAAGTCCATTTCTGAACCGAGTTCATTCCTCGTTTCAGTCCTGTTTCACTGAAAGGGTTTAACCTTCCGTTCCAGCCATGTCTATCTCATGAGATATAAATTCTTTACCCAATGCATTGGCGGAAGATATATGTCCCACCCATCTCATAATGAAATCATCCTTACTTGTGCCACAAAATAAACATAAATCATTCATAAAAACCCAATAAATAAAATGGGTTTCATAAACATCATCCCATCATCACATAATCCATATAAAAGAAATGGATATCATTTTATAATAAGAAAAGTGAAACCATGTAAATCATAGAGACATTATACTTGAAACATACACATATGAAATAATTTCATCTTAGATGAAAAATGGTTTTGATAAAACACTTGAAATGAATTCTTGAGGAAAATATCCTTTTTTCTTTAAAATAATTTTCTTTTCAAAAAATTTCATGCAATTTTAAAAGAAAAGGGTTTTGTTGAAAATAGTCATGAAATCTTTTGGAGGAAGATTTATGAAAATAAGGCTTTATAAAACCGTAAAAATCCGTTCTTGCCATATAAGTTAACAAAAACATTCTTCTCGTACTTTTGCCGGAAAAGTAAAAAAGTACCTCGTAAAAGAAAGATTCCTTACATACCATGTAGTAAAAGTCAAAAATGGGTAAAAAAACTTTAAACATACATGAAACCATTTTTAGAAAATAGTTACATGGATGATAAATATAACCCCAATAAATACTTACGAATAAGAAATCTCGGATAAAAATGAGATTGAAAAATTATCCCTTACCTTAGGTCTGATTTTCTTCGTAAGTGTCCAAACCTCCTGTATAATGATTTAAATAATGTCATTGACTTATTCCAGAATCATACTCATTGTTATGATATCATATATGGTCATATTCTTAGCTTATTATTAGTAATATTTCATTGCTACTTGTTATTCGGGTGTTTATTACTTTTTGTTCTTATGCGTGTTTTGTCGAATAAATTATTATTATTCATTTTAGGTTATAGATACCTCATTTCTAGAATGGTATTAGTGTAATATATATCATATTTATTCACTCAATTCATTTATGTAATCATTATGCAATGAAAATCATGTAGAACGAGTCGCATCACATCGTGGAGACGGTATTCCGTACGTATGCACGAGCGATGATATCGTTCCCATGATCGTGGAATTGTATTGGAGTGTATGTATACTATTTAAGAATCAATATCACTTTACAATAATCATATATATTCATTATTTACACCATTATACCCATCCAAGTAAGGTGGTGGTGTAAAATAGATTACACCACGGCGTGGAGACGGTATTTCGTACGTACGCACGCGCGGTGATTTCGTTTTCCGTAGGATGGATAGATGGTGAAATAGGGTTGTTTCATACTTATAATAACATATCAGTATATGAGTGATACTGATGTTATTAATTCATAATGAAACAACTAAATAATAAGAAGTGGAAGAAGAAATAAAGTTGAACGAATCGGTAACGAACATTACCTCTTCTTTGAAGCGCTTCTTTGAGACCTCCTTTTACACACTAAAATGGTCTTTGAAGAATACCAGGACCTCTAGAATGTTTCTAGGGAAGTGGAGAGGAGAAATTGGCAGGGGTTTGCCGAGCTTGAAGGCTCAACGTGGTGTGAGGAAGAGAGGGAGGAGGTGCCCTTTTATAAGGGAGGAGAGGGGCACCTTTGGAAAAACTAAAAATATTATTTTATTATAAAGCCATATTCGGTTTTAATTAGATCCAAATTGATTTATTTCGAATCTAAGGTGGGGATGGGTAGAAATCCAATCATACAATAGAATTTTGACAAATTTAGTTTACTATTTTAACCTTATCATTTATATTTAACTTTAAGTTAGATAATTTTACTTTTACCATGTCTTTTTGTGTTCTTACACTATAAAGTTAATAAACTTACAATAACAAGCCAAAAGAACCCCAATTTGTTTATTATTAATATATATAACCTTATGTAAGTAATTTGGATGAACCTTAGATTTTTAGGAATAAAATAACAATTAATTATATAATATTTGTTTTAAAAACTATTTTATGTCAATTTTGACACTATTTAGTAATTGATTTTTGTAAAAATCATAACAGAATTATTAGTTCTAACAAAGTTAATTAAATCAATACTAACATGTCATATTAACCTAGAATATTAGTGGAATTTATAAAAAGTCTCAAATTATATTTATTTGGGTATTTTTAAAATCAATTATGTCAATATTTCATTAATAAGATAATTTCTGCATCATCTTTGTGTCAATATATAGTCTAATTTATCTTATGTATAACCCTATATTAAAAATTATTTACTTATTAAAATTTTAATTTAACTATTTTAACCCTTCTTTAAATAAATTAATAATAAATGTCCTAATCTAATCCAAGTGGGCCTAAATGGTCATATTTTATTCCTAAGGTTGTTTTTGGTCTAATTACACTTATCCAATAGAATTAGGACATGTGTTAGGGTAATAATAATATCATTTTTACCCTTAATTACCCTATTTACTTTTAACCGTGGTAAATAAAAGTAAAAAGTTACTATTCTCCAAAAATTATTTTCATCTCATTGAACCACATTTTACTTTCTGAAATCAACTGTGTCTCTCTTATTTTTCAAATTCCACTCACAGAAGCGGTAAAATTAAGTTTTATGTAAATTTGCAAATTCTCCTAGGAGGTGGGTAAAAGACGGTGAAAAGTTCAATAAAATTTTTATATATCTAAAATTATTATAAAATTACTCCAATGAATTACATTGAACTTATATAGGTATTATGTATCAATTTTGACCTAAAATAAATTTAAACAAAATAAATAATTATTTAAATAAAAATTCGATTTTTAAATAGTAACCTAGTGTTTTCACTATTCATCAAAAATTGAAATTTTCCAGAAAAATACCAAAATTTTACCCTAGGCTAATTTCGATATTCTAAATCCAAAAATGAATTCCATTTTGAAAAATAAAATTTACAAAATTTCAAAAAGTGGTTATTACTATTCATAACAGCTTGTTTTAATAATATTTTAATAGCATATCTTTTTTTAGTGAAACTCGGTATTGCGTACGACGCAAGCTATCAAGGAAGGTCGCGATTTCGTGTAAAGCAAGCCAAGCTAGTTTTGTGTGTAGTGAAAGATTCCTTTGATGATTTATATAAAATAAAAGCAAAATATTTCTTATAAAAGTCTTGGGTGTTACATTCTACCCCCCTTAAAATGAATTTCACCCTCGATATTCGTCACTTGTAACAAACAGATGAGGATACATCTCTGTCATCATATCATCAAGCTCCCATGTAGCTTCTTCTAATTGGTGGTTCCTCCATAAAACTTCCACAAAGTGAGTGGTCTTGTTCCGTAGGACTTTTTCACTACAATCGAGAATCTTTATCGGTTGTTCTTCATAAGAAAGATCTTGTTCCAGCGGTACAACTTCTGAGCTGAGTACATGTGAAGGATCAGGTATGTACTTTCTCAGGAGAGATACATGGAACACATCGTGAACTTGAGAGAGATTCGGTGGAAGCGCCAATCGGTAAGCTACCTTCCCAACATGATCCAGTATTTTGAAAGGAACGATACACCTAGGGATCATCTTTCCCTTCTTTCCAAATCTCATTACTCTCTTCCAAGGAGATATTTGTAAGAATACTTTATCACCCACTTCAAACTCTAAGTCTTTTCTTCGGTTTTCGGCATAACTTTTTTGTCGACTCTGAGCTACTCTTATGTGTTGTTGAATAGATCGGACCATTTCTGCCATCTCATCAACAAGATCAGGTCCTAATAGCTTTCTTTCCCCAACTTCATCCCAGCAAGTTGGAGTCCTGTATTTATTTCCATAGAGAGCTTCATAAGGAGCCATCTAAATACTGGATTGAAAGCTATTATTATAAAAAAAATCCACCAAAGGTAGTTGTTGATCCCAACCACCTTTGAAATCCATAGAGCAAGCTCTCAACATATCTTCTAGAGTTTGAATTGTCCTCTCATACTGACCATCTGTCTGAGGATGATAAGCAGTGTTGAAACTCAACTCTGTATCCAGAGTATGCTGAAGACTTCGCCAGAACTTTGAGGTAAACCTCGGATCCTGATCAGATATAATAGAAAGTGGTACTCCATGAAATCTTACCACTTCCTTTACATATATCCTGGAAAGCTGATCCATAGAGAAATCCTCTCTAATAGTAATGAAGTGTGCAGACTTTGTAAGACGATCAACTATAACCCAGATAGTATTATTGCCATTGGATATTTTAGGAAGTCCTGTGACAAAGTCCATAGTGATGTTTTCCCATTTCCATTTGGGTATGGTTAATGGTTGTAACATCCCCTTAGACTTTTGTCTCTCAACTTTTACTTGCTGACAAACCAAGCATCGAGAGACATATTCAGCAACATCTATTTTCATGCCATCCCACCAGAAGTACTCTTTCAGGTCCCTATACATCTTTGTGCTTCCAGGATGAATAGAGAATGAAGAACTATGAGCCTCATCCAGCAGATCCTTCTTTAATTCGGGGATGGGAGGAACACAAACCTGATTCCTGAACATTATTATCCCATCACAATCAAGGTTGAATTCAGGAACATTTCTCACCTTCTTTTGTAACTCTACATATTCTTTCTGTGCCTCTTTAATCTTAACATGTATAGATGGTTGAACATTCATTTGATAAAGATATGATTTTTCCCCTTTCATTATAATTCCAAGATCCATCCTTTGTAAATCCATAAATATTGGACCTTTTGTGATCCTCGTCATGGATAAACTGGCATGGTCTTGTCGACTTAATGCATCTGCCACCTTGTTTTCTTTCCCATGGTGGTAATGAATTGAGCAGTCGTAATCCTTAATCAGCTCCAACCATCTTCTTTGGCGCATATTCATCTCCTTTTGTGTGAAAATATACTTTAAACTTTTATGATCAGTATAAATGTCACACCTTTTTCCATAAAGATATTGCCTCCAAATCTTTAATGCAAAGATTACCGTAGCTAACTCCAAGTCATGAGTTGGGTAATTTTGCTCATGGATTTTCAACTATCGTGAGGCATAAGCTATCACCATATCATTTTGCATAAGAACACACCCCAATCCCTTCTTGGATGCATCACTGTAGATCACAAACCTTTCTCCACTACAAGGCAGTGTGAGCACAGGTGCACTGGATAACGTTTTTTTCAACTCCTTGAAATTCTCTTCACATTCCTCCGTCCAAACAAACTTAACTCCTTTCTGAGTCAACCTGGTGAGTGGATTAGATAATCATGAAAAATATTTCACAAAACATCGATAATATCCAGCCAAACCAAGAAAACTTCGGATCTCAGTTACTTTTGTTGGTCTCGACCATCTTTCGATAACCTCTGTTTCTACTGGATCCACAGATATCCCCTCTTTTGAGATTATGTGACCCAAAAATGAAACTTTTTGAAGCCAAAATTGACACTTGATAAATTTGGCATAAATCTTCTCCTTTCTCAGGGTCTTCAATATAATTCTCAAGTGATATTCATGTTCTTCCTTGCTCTTTGAATATACAAGAATATAGTCTATAAAGACTACCACAAACTGATCAAGATAGTCTCTAAAGACTCAATTCATCAGATCCATGAAGATAGCAGGGGCATTAGTAAGACCAAATGGCATCACTATAAATTCATAGTGTCCATACCTTGTACGGAAAGTCGTATTTGGTATATCCTCCCTTTTGACCCTTAATTGATGATACCCTGAACGAAGATCAATCTTGGAAAAGTATTGAGCTCAGCATAGTTGGTCAAATAAGTCATCAATGCGTGGGAGAGGATATTTGTTCTTGATAGTGATCTTGTTAAGTTCTCGATAATCAATGCAGAGTCTCATTGATCCATCTTTCTTCTTAAAAAACAGAACATGTGCTCCCCAAGGTGACGCACTAGGGCGTATAAACCCCTTATCAGGATTCTCTTGGAGTTGCTTCTTCAATTCCTGCAACTCAATTGGGGCCATTCTATAAGGTGTCTTTGAAATAGGTAAAGCACCTGGTACGAGTTCTATTGAAAACTCAACTTCACTATTTGGTGGAAGACCCGAAAATTCCTCCGGAAAGACATCATCAAACTCCCCTACAATGGGCATATTCTTGATCGTGAGTTTCTCACCAACCATTTGAGATAAATAACCTTCATTTAGTGGAATCAATACCCATAAGATGGAAGAAATTTCCACTAGAAGGTTATGTTCATCCTTTCATCGATAGAAGATCAAAGATTGATCTGGAATATGAAATGTGACTTCCCTTATTTGGAAATTGATATGAGCTCCATATAGAGAAAGCCAATCCATGCCAAGAATCACATCAAATTCCACAATAGGGAGGATCACAAGATTTGCAGGAAGCACTTTCCCACAAACTTCAATAGGAGAAGAATTATAAACTTTTGATGCGACTGTTGTGCCATTAGGGGTTGTCACAGCTAACTCAACATCTAATTGTTGAGGTAATACGGTGATACCCTTAGAAAATTCTTCAGAAATAAAGGAGTGGGTGGATCCAGAATCAAATAAAACATTTTCTACTTTAGAGTGGATGGTAAGTGTACCTTTCACCACTTCATTATCATACTCCACATTGCTGATAGAAATTGCATGTGACTTTCCTTTGTCTTTATCCTTAAGAGTTTGTTGACCTCGATCGTCATCAACAACCATTGTATTAGGGAATTTATTGGAATAATGCCCCATTTCCTTAAACTTGTAACATTGAAGTGTAGGAGGTGAACTCTATGTAGCCTTTTCATTGTTCACATCACTAGAAATATTCTTCCCATCATTGTGGCATTCAAATGCCCGATGACCTTCCTTTCCACATTTGAAACATTTACTTGTCCCTTTAAGACAACTCCCTCCATGTTTATTTCCACACTTTGAGCATAAGGGAAAACTCATCTTCTTTTCAGGGTTCTCTTTAGATTTTCCTTTGAATTCCATTTTCCACTTCTTATCAAACCCATATGACTGATGGGTTACTCCAATCTTCATCTCAACTTTGAGAGAACATCGAACAATTTCCTCGTAGCTATTGAAGGCCCTTATGGCTAATTCCCTTTGAAGACTTGGTTTTAAGCCACTAAAGAATCGATCGATCTTACTCTCAGGTTGGATAATAATACCAGAAGCGTAACTTGCAAGTCTTGTAAAATTTTCTTCATAGGTACCAACAAATTCATCATCCTTTTTCTTTAGTTCAAGAAACTCTTTCTCCGTATTTGTTCGAAGAATATGAGGGAAGTAATTATTGAAAAATAAGTTCTTGAACTCGTCCCATTCCATGGACTCAATTTAATCTCTTGGCCTTATATTCTTGATAAGATTCCACCATTGATCAGCATCACCTTCCAAACGATACACTACTAAGATTAATTTATCATGTTCAGAACATTGAATAACTGAAAATATCTTTTCAGTGGTACTGATCCATTGTTCAGCAACTAATGGATCAGTAGACCCGCTGAATGAAGGTGGATGTTGTCTCATGAAGGATTCAACCGAATGTTGCTCCTTCATTTGCTCATTTGGAAGTCCTGCATGATTCCTAGATTGAGAAATTTGTGTGAGCATGGATACAAGATTTTTCATTCCAACTCCCATAACGTTTGGTTGCTCAGGGGGACAATCATTGCATTGCCCGTCGCATTCCGCATTAACACGGTTCCTTTGGGTTCCATCCATTGACTAAAACCAAGAAGAATAGTGTGAGCAACAATAATTATAATAGGAAAACCACATAGTAAAGAATAAAATTTCACACTTAAGGTCTTATCCTAGGTTATTCATGGCCATTTCTAAAACACTAAGATTGTGTTCTTGGCTTAGACTTATCCTTAGGATTCTTACTAAGGCTTTCACATCCTAGTTTCCAAAGGTTGACTATACCTTTCCTCTGATACCAACTATAACGAACCATACTTTACATACATTGTTAGTACTTAAAAATTGAAGTAAACTTATTACAACATATAACAAAACCATGAAAGGACCATATAGGTATAGTGTCTTTAGAAACTGGGAAACATGAACAACTGGTTCATAAAGCATCTACACTGTCTCCCATTTATTTTATCATATCTATAGTTCCTTTTGGCATATCTTACTTAATAACCTTTATCCTGACCTGGGGAAAGAAAACATACAAAAGGGTGAGCTCAAATGCTCAGTAAGGGTAAAAAAAAGAAATATCAATCACATCATATTAATAAGAACATAACATTTTGGAAATCTTACCCTGCAAAAGAGATCATAATTTCATAACATGGGATAAATCATGGTAGTGAAATTTAATCACAATAATCATAACTTAAAACATGAAGCTTTATGGCATACACACATAATCATAGAGAATTATTTTTTATTAGTCAAGACTCATTTCCAAGACTATCTTAGTGGACAAAGTCCATTTCTGAACCGAGTTCATTCCTCGTTTCAGTCCGGTTTCACTGAACCGGTTTAACCTTCCGTTCCAGCCATTTCTATCTCATGAGATATAAATTCTTTACCCAATGAATTTGAGGGAGATATAGGTCTCACCCATCTCATAATGAAATCATTCTTACTTGTGCCACAAAATAAACATACATCACTCATAAAAACCCAATAAATAAAATGGGTTTCATAAACATCATCCCATCATCACATAATCCATATAAAAGAAATGGATATCATTTCATAATAAGAAAAGTGAAACCATGTAAATCATAGAGACATTATACTTGAAACATACACAAATGAAATAATGTCATCTTAGATGAAAAATGGTTTTGATAAAACACTTGAAATGAATTCTTGAGGAAAATATCCTTTTTTCTTTAAAATAATTTTCTTTTCAAAAAATGTCATGCAATTTTAAAAGAAAGGGATTTTATTGAAAATGGTCATGAAATATTTTGGAGGAAGCTTTATGAAAATAAGGCTTTATAAAACCGTAAAAATCAGTTCTTACCGTATAAGTTAACAAAAACATTCTTCTCGTACTTTTGCCAGAAAAGTCAAAAAGTACCTCGTAAAAGAAAGATTCCTTACATACCATGTAGTAAAAGTCAAAAAAGGGTAAAAAAACTTTAAAAATACATGAAACCATTTTTATAAAATAGTTACATGGATGATAAATATAACCCCAATAAATACTTACGAATAAGCAATCTCGGATAAAAATGAGATTGAAAAATTATCCCTTAACTTAGGTCTGATTTGCTTCGTAAGTTTCCGAACCTCCTATATAATGATTTAAATAATGTCATTGACTTATTCCAGAATCATACTCATTGTTATGATATCATATATGGTCATATTCTTAGCTTATTATTAGTAATATTTCATTTCTACTTGTTATTTGGGTGTTTATTACTTTTTGTTCTTATGCGTGTTTTGTCGAATAAATTATTATTATTCATTTTAGGTTATAGATACCTCATTTCCAGAATGGTATTAGTGTAATATATATCATATTTATTCACTCAATTCATTTATGTAATCATTATGCAATGAAAATCATGTAGAACGAGTCACATCACATCGTGGAGACGGTATTCCGTACGTACGCACGAGCGATGATATCGTTCCCATGATCATGGAATGGTATTGGAGTGTATTTATACTATTTAAGAATCAATATCACTTTAAAATAATCATATATATTCATTATTTACACCATTATACCCATCCAAGTAAGGTGGTGGTGGAAAATAGATTACACCACGGCGTGGAGACGGTATTCCGTACGTACGCACGTGCGGTGATTTCGTTTTCTGTAGGATGGATAGATGGTTAAATAGGTTTGTTTCATACTTATAATAACATATCAGTATATGAGTGATACTGATGTTATTAATTCATAATGAAACAACTAAATAATAAGAAGTGGAAGAAGAAATAAAGTTGAAAGAATCGGTAACGGACATTACCTCTTCTTTGAAGCGCTTCTTTGAGACCTCCTTTTAGGGCACTAAAATTGGTCTTTGAAGAATACCAGGACCTCTAGGATGTTTCTAGAGAAGTGGAGAGGAGAAATTGTCAGGGGTTGGCTGAGCTTGAAGGCTTAAAGTGGTGTGAGGAAGAGAGGGAGGAGGTGCCCTTTTATAAGGGAGGAGAGGGGCACCTTCGGAAAAACTAAAAATATTATTTTATTATAAAGCCATATTCGGTTTTAAATAGCTCCAAATTGATTTATTTAGAATATAAGGTGGGTATGGGTAGAAATCCTCTCATAAAATAGAATTTTGACAAATTTAGTTTACTATTTTAACCTTATCATTTAGATTTAACTTTAAGTTAGATAATTTTACTTTTACCATGTCTTCTTGTGTTCTTACACTATAATGTTAATAAACTTACAATAAAAAGCCAAAAGAACCCCCAAGTTGTTTATTATTAATATATATAACCTTATCTAAGTAATTTGGCCTAAAATTAGATTTTTAGGAATAAAATAACAATTAATAATATAATATTTGTTTTAAAAACTATTTTATGTCAATTTTGACACTATTTATTAATTGATTTTTGTAAAACTCATAACAGAATGATTAGTTCGAAAACAGTTAATTAAATCAATAATAACATGTCATATTAACCTAGAAAAGTATTTTAATTCATAAAAAGTCTCAAATTACATTTATTTGGGTATTTATAACATCAATTATGTCAATATTTCATTAATAAGATAATTACTGCATCATATTTGTGTCATAAATAAATTAAATTATTTAATGTCTAAAAATTAAAAATAAAATACCATTATGTAGGAAATCGTTTTATCATTCTAATTAATATTTATAGTCGAATTTATCTTATGTATAACTCTATATTAAAAATTATTTACTTATTAAACTTTGATTTTAACTATTTTAACCCTTCTTTAAATAAATTAATAATAAATGTCCTAATCTAATCCATGTGAGCCTAAATGGTCATATTTTATTCTTAAGGTTGTTTTTGGTCGAATTACACTTATCCAATAGAATTAGGACATGTGTTAGGGTAATAATAATATCATTTTTACCCTTAATTACCCTATTTACTTTTAACCGTGGTAAATAAAAGTAAAAAGTTACTATTCACCAAAAATTATTTTCATCTCATTGAACCACATTTTACTTACTGACGTCAACCGTGTCTCTCGGATTTTTGAAATTTCACTCACAGAAGCGGTAAAATTAAGTTTTATGTAAATTTGCAAATTCTCCTAGGAGGTGGGTAAAAGACGGTGAAAGGTTCAATAAAATTTTTATATATCTAAAATTATAATAAAATTATTTCAATGAATTACATTTAACTTATATAGGTATTATGTATCAATTTTGACCTAAAATAAATTTAAATAAAATAAATAATTATTTAAATAAAATGTCGGTTTTTAAATAGTAACCCAGTGTTTTCACTATTCATCAAAAATTGAAAGTTTTCCGAAAAATACCAAAATTTCACCCTAGGCTAATTTCAATATTCGGAATCCAAAATTGAAGTCCATTTTGAAAAATAAAATTTACAAAATTTCAAAAAGTGGTTATTACTATTCATAACGGCTATTTTTAATAATATTTTAATAGCATATCGTTGTTTAGTGAAACTCGGTATTGCGTACGACGCAAGCAATCAAGGAAGGTCGCGATTGCGTGTAAAGCAAGCCAAGCTAGTTTTGTGTGTAGTGAAATATTTCTTTGATTATTTATATAAAATAAAAACAAAATATTTCTTATAAAAGTCTCGGGTGTTACAAGAACATGGGAGCAGGAGGCTCATATGTGTGCTTAGTATCCCCACTTGTTCCCTTAGTTTGAGTTGTGGCTTACAGGGATGCAAAGCCCTGAGTTGGGGAGAATGTAAAGACCCTGAATTTCCTTGTAATTTATTTAAATATATGGGAAATTTATGAGTCCGCAAAAATTTACGGTGCATGATTCCAAGGCCCGGAGTGCCCAGAATGAATTTATGAACTTTGTTTCGGGTATGTTCAATAAACGTGCGAGCGGGTTTTTGTAAATTTTGAACTGGTGCTCGGAATTGAAATCTGAGGACACTGTCGAACTCGCAGCGCTGGTATTCGCTTAAGGAGACCATTACCTTGACCACAGTGGGTCGAGGGTGAAAGATAATTTTTTTCATTTTTCGCGAAAGAATTAAATAAATAAAAATGTTAACATTTTTATTTTATTTGTTGAAACCACCCATGTGGATGTTTTAAATTTTGGGACCACCTGAACTAAAACCTCTCACATGTATGTTAAGGAGGTGGGGACCACTGAGCCTAACCCCCATTTTGAATTTAGAGGCGGGGGCCACCCGAACCCCCTTTAATTGGAGGAAACCTTCCAAATCCGTCTTTAAAGAGGGGGGTGACCCTAGGTTTTATCTAAATTTATAATGCCAACCACATAATATTAATGTGGCCAATTTAATTTGATCCAAAAATTAAATTAATGAAACATAATTTAATAGGTTGGCTTTTCTTTTGGGTGGAATTTAAGGAAGTGTGGGAAAAAGGGAAATTGGGGAGAGAACCTTGGAGGAATTATTCTTCTCCTACGAAGAACGCTCCTCCAATGAAGAACGCTCCTCCAATGAAGAACGCTGACGCACGACTTTGAATTCTTCCTCGGGACATCCTCCAACATGGGGCGTCTTCAATTGATGACCATCCTTCCCTCATCATCGGCGTCAACAAACAAATTAGGTAGGGGTGTCTTTTAAATTGATCAATGTTAATTTCTCTCTCACATTGAATCATCTTCCTTGAGTCGTTTTCTACCGCCCTAACGCGGAGGGTATGGGCCAAACAAACATGGCCTGACCCCTTCGAAAATCTTATGATTCTTTTGTGTGTTCTTCGCGATGGTGACGACAACCGGTGTTGGTGGTTGGCACCGATGGAACTCGAGAACCGTGGTGAGCACCATGGCCGGCCGCGATGAAGGTGAAGAACGAAGGACGGCCGATCAAGCCGGCCGACGGTGAAGGCACGAAACCCCACCGCCTGTGGCCTCCACCGTCCTGCGTCCTCCGCGGCGCCCCACCATCTGGGGCCTCCGCCGCCCCGCGGCCTCCACAGCGCCCCGCCGCCTGTGGCCTCCGCCGCCCTGTGGCCTCCGCAGCGCCCCGCCGCCTGTGGCCTCTGCCACCCCGCGGCCTACGCGATGCCCCGCCGCCCGCTGCCTCCGCTTCCCCGTGGCCTCCGCGGCACCCCTCCACCCGCTTCCTCTGCCGCCCTGCGGCCTCCGTCGCCCCGTGGAGCCCCGCTGCATGCGGCCTCTGCCGTTCGTGGCCTCCCCCGCCCCACGACCTACGTGGCGCCTCGCCGCCCGGGGCCTCCACCGCCCCACGGCCTCCACGGTGCCCTGCTGCCCATGGCCTCTACCACCCTGCGGCATCCGCGGTGCCCCTCCAGCTGCGGCCCCCGTGGTCTCCACCACCCCGCGGCCTCGCAGCCTCCGCGCCCACGTGGCCTCCGTGGTTGCACAGCCCCCACGACCTCCACCGCCTCGCGACCTCGCGGCCTCTACGGCCTCTGTGGCCCTCTGCAGCCCCTCATAGCCTATCAGGCCACCCAACGCGGGTCGGGCCGCCCAGCGTGGACCGAGCCGGACCCAGCAAGCCGAGCCGGACCTGGTGAGCCGGGTCGACCCAAATTGGGTCGGGTCAGTCCAGGCCGATTCGGACCAGACCCGGGTGAACTTCGACTCATTTATTCTCTTTTGGCAATAACTTTGGCACTGGGCGTCTGTTTGAAGAACCCTCAATGGCGCTGGAAACCTTGGAGCGGTACAGTCCTTTTGGTATACCCCACTTGAGATTTGGATAAAGTTGGAATACGGTCGAGTTGGATCGAGAATGAATCCAACCGGGCCCTCAGGACTAAAAGTCTAATAACTTACAGACTAGGCGTCTTATTGACGCATCATCTGTTGCGTTGAGACCCCTATGACTTGGTGGTCCTTTGAGATACTTCTTCGTGGGACTTCGTGTAAGTTTGAGTGTCGACCATTGGATTGAGGAGTAGACTCTCATGGAGATGATCAATCTTAGTGTGGGAACCCAGTAGCTGGTCATGACGTGAAGAATGAATAGTGATCCAGTGTGGGTTAGCACCGAGCGATCCTGTGTGGGTCATCACCTAACGATCTTGTGTGGGTCAGCACCGAGTGATCCTGTGTGGGTCAGTATTGAGCGATCCTGTGTGGTTCAGCACCGAGCGATCATGTGTGGGTCAGCACCTAGAGATCATGTGTGGGTCTGATGATGATTTAGGATCCTCTGTGGGTCTTCCTCTTAACAGAGTAAGATGATTCAGTAGTTACATCTAATCATCTCTACTATTGTACTTGAGTTATACCTAGTGTGAGCTGATTCTGTACCTGTGTGGTACTTTCCTTTGTCTTAATAACTTGGTGGTATTATTCAGTGTGGCGTACCTATGTGGTACTTTCCTTCGTGGTAATCCTTTCTTTGTGGAACAGTTGAGATTCAGGCTAATGAGTTGGGCCTTGTGTTTCCTCATGTTTGAGATGGGTATACTTGATAACTTAGGTATATGTATAGGCATATACCTAAGTAGGGTTGTCAGTTGTTTTCATGCATTGTGGTTTATCATTTTTGAATTTTGTGATACCTTTAGGGTCTCAGGGTCCCTACTAAGTATCATTATACTCACCTCTGCACGGGCTATGCCCGCACCTCATTGTGTGTTGTTGCAGATGACGGACATCGCTGACTGAGGACGGGAGTACCAGGACTGGAGGTAGCTCGGAGGTGGAACCTACATGAGTCATACTGAAAAGACGACCGTTCTAGAGCTGTACCTACCCTTTAGGTAGGATCCTTGGCAGGTGTTCACAGGAGCTGTTCCAGTTTACTTGTACTTTCATTTTCTTGTACTTTCCAGTTGGTCTTGTATTCTAGAACCTATTACTTACTGCACTCACTCTGTTTACTGTTCAGTTTACTTGAGTTTGTATCTTGTTGTGTGCTTGGTTATGTGTGATTATAGGTTATAAAGGCAATTCCTTCCTAGTTTTAGGGGAAACGCCTTCGGTGCTAGTCTCCAGCCCCTAGCCTATTGAAGGCCGGCTTGGGGTAGTCACGGAACGGGATTCGGGGGACGGGTCGTGACATATTCATTTTTTGAGAGTTCCACATTTTGTCCTCTTTTAAAACCTCTAGTTTTGTGTGGTTCTTATATCATGCACCCCTTTATCCTAACGACATGTATTCCATCAGTTACATATGGGAGTCCTCTTAAAACCACAAGAAACCTCTATTAGATCTTTGTGTTTAGAGGTCTAAAGATTAAAGGTGAGTCTCTCTGTCCTTCATCTCTATCTTGGTTTGTTTATTTTCTCTTTGTTTGAACCCTAGTTCAATTTTATAAACCCAGATCTAAATCTAACATCTCATGATGATCAGTTCATGGTTTCTCATTGATGGGAAGGAAATAGGAATAAAGTTTCTAACTCAAACATTGAGAAATCTTATTCATCTACTCTGATTTTTAGGTGAGTGGTCTAGAATAACTCTCTAATTTCTTTCAATTCTTCTAGTATGTGAAATAAGTTTGATCACACTAGTACACTATGCGCATGATCTACCAAATTAGATAATTCAATGTTTTGATAAATTCCTTAAGAATAGCCCTCCCATGGATCATATCGGGTCCATTGGTGTTGAGATTGGACTTTTGTCCACCTGATAGGTGATCTTACCCATGAACTTGTGATGAACTAGCAGTCTTTATAACATGAGTTTGGAATAACATGTAAAAAATTTTAATGGTGAACTTGGAATAACTTGTAAAATATGATAATTTGTATTTTTTCATATTGTGACATCGGGGATTCATCCTAATGTAAGAGAATTCACCAGTTAAGAATAAATGGCCTATAAATTGGTAATTAGAAGAATTGACCAACATTGATTATGATAACCTGATTACACTTTTATGTTTGGTTATTTGATGTATACCATCATTTATTTATCCTTATGTAGGAGAATCCACCAATTAATTATTATATGAATTTGGCCTTCATGTTCTTGTGGTTGGCTGATATTTTCCTCAGGGCTTGATTCACTATATCATGAGATGTGTTACTGGTTATTAGTCCTAATTTAGAAGAATCCACCAACCAATATTAATACTTTACCCCCAATATGGAATTACACCATGGGAATACATAAGTGACTCTAGTATGAGACATTCACATAAAGACTAATATGATATGGTTTCTTACCCCTTGGTGACATATGTCGAAATAAGATGTAAGTGATGCCAACATGGTTTTTATGCATGGATCCCAGTAAGATATGGTTACTTACCAATTTTTGACATTCATTTGGGGAATACATAAGCAACTCTATCATGGGTATATACACATAGAGCATAACATTACTTAGTTACATGATACATGTAATGGGTTATTAATCCTAATGTAGGAGAATATTCTAACAGCATGGGTGATACATCCTGATATAGTAGGATCCACCACTTGATAGCGATATCTGGCATGGAGCTGAAATAGGTTTGGTTGGCCCATGGTGTAGATACCCAAAGCTTGATGTACATAGACATTACATTACTTTTGTGTAATACTTAATACATAACAAAAATAGACTCTGAAAGACTATATTAGTTTATTGTATTTGGAAACTCGGAACATAAACTTCTAATCATGGTGAAAGGTCTTCAACATCTCCCATAAAGATCTTACACTTTGTTTTATTACCTAAAAGCTTCCTTTATATCCTGGGTGAAAATAAAACATAAAAAGGGTGAGCTCAAATGCTCAATAAGGGTAAGCATGGAGAACATAAAAACAATCCATAAACATTTGAATGTAAAAACATGAACATAAAACATCAAAATCTTGAGTAATGACATAAATTTTAGCAATACATAAGTCATTGATTATAAAGGAACATTAATCATGATAAAATAGCATGGAAATAAAACATGTAATTGTGGAAAACCATTAAGTACATGATATGATTTCCATAGTAGCCAAGGCATTGTTACCAAGACCATCATAGTGGACAAAGTCCATTACTGAACTGGGTTTACTTGTCATTCCAGTCCTATATTACTGAACCAGATTCAATTTCTGTTCCAGCCATTTCTATCTCATGAGATATAAATCATTACCCAATGCATTATAGGGATATATAGGTCCCACCCATCTCATAATGAAATCATTATTTCGTGTGCCACAAAATAAACATAAATCATTCATCATAACCTAAAGAATAATATGGGTTTCATAAACATCATACCATCATAAAATAATACATATAAAACAAATGTATATCATTTCATCATAAAAAAATCAAACCATGTAAATAATAGAGGCATTATACTTGAAACATAAATATAATGTCATCTTATATGGAAAATAGTTTTGATAAAATAGTTGAGATGAATTCTTGAGGAAAATATCCTTTCTTCTTCAAAATCATTTTCTTTTCTCAAAATGCCATTAAATTTTAAAAGAAAGTTATTTTTTTGAAAATAATCATGAAATATTGTATAGTAAGCTTCAAGGAAATAAGGCATTATGAAACCGTAAAAACCTGTTCATGCGATATAAGTTAAAAAAAATTCTCGTACTTTTGTCGAAAAAGCCAAAAGTATATCGTACAGTAAACAAATGAAAGATTCATTACATACCATGTGGTAAAATTCAACAAATGGTAAAAAGTACTTTAAACATACATGAAAACATGGACATGTATGATAAATATAACCCCATAAAATACTTACGAATAAACAATCTCAGATAAGAACGTGATTGGAATAATTATCCCTTACCTTAGGTCCAATTTCTTCCATATGTGGCTGAGACTCTTGTATAGTGGGTTTAAACATATTGTTAACTTGTAATAGAACCATAATAATATTTATGAAATCATATATGATTCACTTAGGACTTTATATTACCTGTTATTTTGTCAATTCCATGTTAAAGAAACGTTTTGGGTAAAATCGTTTCATTTATCGTACGTGTTTCGACTTGTTGTTCTCGATTTTATTACTTATATCCGGATTTAATTAAATCTAGAATGTAAAACATGATTTATATAAAATATATATTCAGAATATAAATATATATGATATATCAATAAATGAAATGAAATACACCGTTCATGGAGACGGTAGGTCGTACGTACGCATTAACGCTGTTTTCGTTTACTTATTGAATTGAATGGAATTAAGTAAATGAAACATATATGTGCATAAATCCAGTATCATTATTATGTCATATCTTTCATGATTATTTATTATATATACTTTATAATCATACTTTAATGGTTAATCATGGAGAATTAATTTCATCGCGTTGTGGAGATGGTAATCCGTACGTACGCACGAGTGATGATATCATTCCCATAATTATTGAATGGAATTGGAGTGGATGATATAATTTATCAGAATCAGTATGATGTTATAATAATAATAATATATAGTTATTATTTCCACCATTATACCCATCCAAGTAAGTTGGTGGTGGAAAATATATTACACCACGGCGTGGAGACGGTATTTCGTACGTACACATGCGCGGTGATTTCATTTTCCGTAGGATGGGTAGAAGGTGAAATAGGGTTGTTTCATATTTATAATAGCATATCAATATATGAGTGATACTAATTTTATTACTTCATAATGAAACAACTAAAGAAGAGGAAGTAGAAGAAGAAAGAAACTTGAAAGAATCAGTGGAAGAGATTACCTCACTACTAGAAATTTATGCTATAGCCACGGTTCTAAACCGTGTCTATAGGCCCAAAAACCGTGGATATAGGTTATAGCCACGGTTTCATGAACTGTAGTTGGTATTAGCATGGCTATAGGTCGGAGCCTATAGCCATGGTTTGAAACCGTGGCTATAGCCCTATAGCCACGGTTCGAACCATGGCTATATCCCTAAAGCCATGGCTCCAACCGTGGCTATAGCCCTATAGCCATGCCAATAAAGGCCACGGCTCATAAAACCATGGATAAATCCCTATAGCCATAGTTCTAAACCATGGCTATAGGTTTATAACCACGGTTCAAAACGTGGCTATAGGCATTTCCACTGCATAAAAAAACTATCACGGTTCACTGTGATGGCTGTTGGGAGGACACTACCAAATCCCCCCTCCCCCCACCCACAGCTCCCCCACCCTACACTAGCACCCCTCACTCCCTGCTCCTGCACACCTCCCCTATCCCACCCCCCTGCACCTTGCACCCCACCCCCCTTCCCCCTCCTCACTGCACACCCCCCCTGCCCCCTCCTCACTGCACACCCCCCTTCCCCCTAGACCCCCCCACCCTGCACCAGTACCCCCCACCCCTGCTCCTGCACACCTTCCATGCCCCACCCCCCTGCACCTTACATCCCACCCCCTGCCCCCTCCTCATTGCACACCCCCTCCCCCCCCACCCTGCACCAGCACCCCCCACCCCCTACACACCTCCCACAACATTCAATTTGAAAACCAGTAACCTGAAGCAACATGTAAACAGAACATGTAACCTAAAATTAATAAAACAATATGTAAACCAATCATGGATACCTTAAAAACAAACATGTAAGACTTTGAAAACTTTGAAAACAATCTATAAAACCCACAAACCTATAATCTTATAACCTAAAAACAAACTATAAACATGGAAACCTATAAAACAATCATGCATACCATAAAAACAATAATACCTGTAAAACAATCTGTAAAACATGAAAAACATTGAAAAACAATAATACCTTCATGGAAACCCTGTAATCTTACAACCTGTAAACTTAAAACCTGTAAAACAATCTGTAAACCTGTAAAACAATCCAAACCTAGAAACTAAAACCCACAAACCTAAAAACATCGAAAATTAGTAAATCTATAAAACAATATGTAAACCTGTAAAACAGTAAAACAATCTGTAAACCTGTAATCTAATCACTAATGAAAATTTTACATATCCCAAACTGTTGGGATAAGTTATCCCAACAGTTTGAGAAACCCTTTCCATGTGCGGCGTTACAGTGGCCTTTTACCAACGATTTTATAGGAACTGTTGGCATATGTCTGTCTACAAATACCCTATTCCAACGGTTCCAATAAAATCGTTGGAATATGTTTTAAGAAACGGTTTAGTAAAATCGTTGTATTAGAGTCACTTTTACATGCCTTTACCAATGGTTTGTCAAATCGTTGGTATATCACAGCCTTCCCTCTACCGATCACAGCTGCATTCCAGAACTAGTATACCGATCACAGCTGCCCTCACTGATTCCAGAACCAGTACTGCCTGATTCCAGCACCATTACTACCCTGTAAAATAACAAAGAACCCAATAAAAAAGCAACAAACATGTATACTGGTATCTTATTCCTAATACATGGAGAATATGGAGTAAAAGATCTTACCTTTTCCCATTTTAGTAGCAGTCTTCAGAATTATAAGAGACACATTGTCAATGTCAAGAATTCAATACATTACCTCATCCTTATAAAAATAGGATTCATTCCTACTCATTGACCTGTACTGATCACATTTTTGATCAAAAACTACATCCCCCATGACCGAACAAGCTGGACCCTCTACAATTACCTGTAATGGAGCCTTCCCTCTGCAATGCAGCCTCCAACAGCCTCCAACAGCCTCCAATGCAGCCTCCAACAGCCTCCAACAGCCTCCAATAGCCTCCAACAGCCTGCAATACAGCCTCCAATAGCCTCCAACAGCCTACAATGCAGCCTCCAACAGCCTGCAATGCAGCCTCCAATAGCCTACAATAGCCTCCAACAGCCTCCAACAACCTTCCCTCTATACAATACAACGTAAAAAATTCAAACCTGAAATTGAAATCACATTGCAGACAATAAAATGTACATAATTCAAAGCTACAATTTCAATGTGACCTCTTTACATTTCAATTAGGTTCAATTTCCATTTATTAGTTTCATAAGAATATTTTAATTCACATAAAAATTGTGAAAATTCAGATTCACATACCTAATAAGCCTAATTACCATTTCACATTTCATTATATAATTTTATTTCATCATGTCATTATCCCAACTGCATGATAGAGAACATCCTAAAGGAAATATCACCATGGTCAAAACACAACCCAAGACTAGGATCATATCCCTGGTCTAATAAATGTTAATTTTATCAAGAAAATTCAATATCTCTTGATAGTGGACAAGAATATATCAACTCATCATTAGAAAGTTAAATAAGTTTCAGTTATAGAGTTCCTCCCCATGCCAATATAAAGATCGATCATGGGAGATCTTCTCATGCTACATGATATGAAAAATCCTTATACCATTAGATCAAATTTAACTTGAGTATATCATTTGAAGAATGTATAATTCAAAATTATTCCCCTTTTAGACACTACTTAATAAACCATAAGTACAATTAATTTCCAACTTAATGAAATGAAAACAAACCTAATTCTCCAAAGTATCCCTCAAATATCTCATACACATGCAGAATTAAGCAATTACCTGTAAGTATAACACATAATTCAGAAGTTAATTAAATACATACAGAATTGAATTCAGAATTCAATTCAGAATTCAATTCAGAATTCAGAAATCAATTACCCTGCACAAAAATGTCTCATAGAAAATGGTAGAAATAAATTTGACGAGTGAACTCTTTACATTGTATAATAACCTCTAACCACACCCATAATGATATATCAATTTTCATAACCACATCTAAGGTTTACATAGCCTAACCAATGGAATTGGATAATTTTTAAAAAGAAAATGAATAAAACCAACAGTATTAATCAAATTACAGAAATGACAGATGACACAAGAATTGTACATATGAAATTAAACAGTTCAACATATTGATTGGTATGAGTATACTCCACAATATGGATATTACATTACCCTCTTCCCTGGTCTCTATATTGACTCCCTTATAGTTCTCCATTATAGTGATACCACTACTCCTATGTTGGGGTTCCATGTCCCCTGCCCCAACCCGAGTGACAGATAGAACTCCATCAACCTATTTACTTAGGGGTAGGAGAGAATCTCCCAGGCTCCTAACATGATCCACTTCCAATGATCAGCTGCTAAGTGCTCCTATAGAACTTCTATATAGCACCCATATTATCAAACGATTGGTACTCCGCTATGGGAAAAGGACACTAAAATAACTTATGTTCAACCCTGCAATTCTTAATAAAATTAATCAGAATGATGTCCAAATATTGTGTTCTACATCACAATACAGAGTGGGTAAAACAAATAATATTGCAGAAAAATCTAATGAAAAATGCTAAAATAAATGGAGGCAGAAGAGATAATTCAATTACAACGTACCGATTTTAAGTGGAAGAACAAAAATTACTTGAATCAATCACCGGCTGGGAAGTGGGGTTCACAGTTCGGAGAAATATCGTTTAGGGAAAAATCTTAAAGATGGGTTCTGAAGGAAATGCACTCAGGAATTAGGGTTACCATCCTGGAGAGATCCATTCTGGAGAAAGTGAGCTCGCGACAGAGGAAGTGAGCTCACCAAGTAGGGTTCGTTCTCGGGAAGTAGGGTTGGAGGAGAGATCTTGTTGGAGGAGTAGATCTCATAGAGCGGAGATATCTATTCGAGGAGGAGAGATTCTATTCGATGGAGGAAGTGGGCTCACGGGTTCGTGCTCGGGAAGTAGGGTTCAATGGAGGAGAGATTCTGTTCGACGGAGGATAGATCTGTTCACGGGTTAGCAGAGACACCTATTCGATGATGAGATCAATGGAGGAGAGATTATGTTCATGGGCAGGGGGTATTGGGGGGTTTTTTCCCAACGGTTCTTAAAAACCATAGAGAAATATTGAAAAACCAGCTATTACCAATGGTTTTGTTAAGCTGTTGGTACAATTACCCCTAATATCCAATGGGTTTTTCAAACTATTAGAAAAAATCACCATTTTTTCCACTTCACCAATGGTTTCATTGAACCGTTGCTATAGGTTACTTAATCCAATGGGTTTTTCAAACCGTTGGTACAGATGTGTTGGTATAGGTGGAGATTCCACTAGTGAATCTGTAAAACGATCTGTAAACATGTACTCTTATAACCTAAAATCATTGAAATCTATAAACATGGAAACCTTTGAATCTCCATAATTCATACCTTACAAACAAGAATACCTTCATCCTGTAAACCTAGCAACTAAAACCCACAAACCTAACAACCAAAAAAACAGGAAATTAGTAACATGGAAATGTGTAATGCACAAACTATCAACTTATAACTTCCAAACCTGCTAGCTTACAAGACTTAAAACCATGCAACCTATAAACTTGCAACCATAAAACTTGAAAAAATGAAAAAATTATAATACAAAAGTAGAAAAAAATCATTCTCTTGAAAATAAAAAAACACAAGACCTGTAAAATAAATAAAATAGTAACAATCTCTATACATTTGTGGGAAATGGGAATAAAATTAAGTTGTTCACAAAAAATAATTACTTTAATATATCCCATAATATTTTGGGTTAGTGAATATAAAGTAAAATAAATGAAATAGTAACAATCTATATACAGATAGCAAGGGTGGTCCACCAAGTGCTAACAATGTCACAACGATACACAAATAAGCTCTAATAAATTGGTTGTTTGAAACATTCCTGATAGCATCAGTAAAAGCAAGAAAAGATTAAAGACTTTGCAATAAGGATGCTCAGAATTCATACAAACTAAAGTAGTGAAATCTGATTAATTACATGGTAACAAAATCTATGTAAACTAGAAAGATTTCTATTCAAGTAAGTGTTGTTTAAACATACCATCAATTTACAAATCATCAAGGGGAATGCCAGCAAGGGCATGAATTAGACCAGTGAATTGATTGATCTGTAAATATAGGAATGAATCCATAAATACATTAAAAAATGATAATTATCTTAACTAAAGTCTCAGTTTCTTACAGTGTACCAAGGCTTGAAAGATACCTAAAACTGTGAGGTAAGTTCCCCGTCATTGAGTTGTGTGAGAGATCCCTATATGTGAAACAAATCATTATAAAATAATATTCAATTGAACAAGAACCTTCTAACATAACAGATTAAGAAAAGAAAAAATTGGACTCAATAAATGAAAATAAAAATATAAAAGAACTCTAAAAGGATAATTTACAGAAGCCCCCCCCCCCCCCCCCCGGACAGAAGCCCCCCCTGCTGGACCCCTTGGAAAGTAGCCCCCCCCCCCCCCCACCCCCCGCTGGACCCCCCTGGACAGCAGCCCCCTGGACAGAAGCCCCCCTGGACAGAAGCCCCCCTGCTGGACCCCCCTGTTGGACCCCCCTGGACAGCAGCCCCCCACCCCCTGCTGGACCCCCACTGGACAGCATCCCCCCCCCGGATAGCCCCCCTGGACAGAAGCCCCCCCCCCCCGGACAGAACCCCCCCTGCTAGAGCCCCCAGGATTGTAAAGACCCATAAATTTCATGGAATTTTTTTTCTTAATTTTCTTTGAAATTTTACAAGAATGCGGTTTCTGACGGCGCCTGATTCCGAGGCCCGGTGTGCCCGGAATCAATTTCTGAAGTTTGGCTCGGGTACGTTTAGTGAACGAACGAGCGGGAATTTCTAACTTTTGAACCAGTGCTCGGAATTGAAATCCGAGGACACCAATGAACTCGCAGCGCCGATATTCGCTTAAGGAGACCTTTTCCGAGGTTGCGTTTTATGCGGGTTGAGAGTTAGTTTTGGGGATATTTAAATGAAGTTAAATAAATTGTGGAAACACAATTTATTTTAAACCATGTTGGTTATATCCTCCCAAAGGGAGTTAGAGGTGGGACCCACATCCACTTAACCTCCCTTGAGAGGATTAAGTGTGGTGGGGTCCACACGAACCCTAACTCTCCAACTCCCCTTTAAACTCCCAATAACTCCTCTCCTTTTTAATTTTGACAACTTGAGTTATTAATTAAGTTGAGTAAATTAATTTCAAACTTTTGAAATTCAAAGTGGTTTAGTTGTGTAAATAAAATAAGCCTTAGACTTATTTTATTTTGTTAGAGTTTTGTCTCCTTGAGAGAGTTGGGAAGTCTTCTTCATCTTCTTCAAACTCAACGAAGAACGCGAAGAACACCATTCTTCAACGAAGAACTTCTCCGCCGAAGAACACGGTCCTTCCGCGACGTCGTATCCACAATGTGACGTACTTCTTCCGCATCGTCTCTTCCACGACGGTTTTCCGCGACGGAATCGCCATCAACGAATTCGAATCCCGCTTCGCAACGTCGACGTTCTTCCGCGATGCCCGACCTCCGCGACGCTCGTCTTCCGCGGGTCGTTGACGAACACCACTCTTGAAGCCGAGGTAGGGGATTATTGATATTTTATTTAGTTATTTCCATTCTTGATTCTAGAATGTCGAACTTCGAGGATAAACGAATAAATGTTATCGTTTAACGAGAGGGGGGTCGGACCGCACAAACACGGCCAAACCCCCCTCCTATGTTCATGTTTGTTTCCTTGCAGATGGAACGGGATGGCGTGGTGCCGTCGCACCACGCGGAAATCATACGGCAAGTATTGCGTGGCGCCATCGTGCCGCGCCGTGGAATGAAATTCAAGAACACGACGCCGTCGCGCCGCGTCGAAGGAAATCGAAGGCACCGCGGCCGGAGCGGGGCCGCGGCGGAGGGGGCGCGGTGCCGTCGCACCGTGCCGGACGACAAGGGCTGCGGCCGGTTCCGGGCCGCGGCGGAGCATGGTGACCGACGGCCAGCCGGGCCGCCGGTGTCGGAGCCAGAAAGGGGACCGGCCACCGCCGGTCCCGTTGAGAGGGAGCCGGCCGGCCAGGTCGGGCTGGCCGGAGTGGAGAAACCCGGGGGAATTAAATTCCCCCGGCCAAATGAAGGGCCCCCCATTATGAGGGGGGCCATGGTTACAAAGGGGGGTAGGCGTGTAACACCCCGAGAGTTTATGAAAAATATTCTTTTAATTTCATTAATGTCTTATGTTGTATTCTACACTAATATTACCTTGCGCTATACGCAACACCGTATTAGCTTTCAGTATAAGCAAAACTATTCTTGGATCGTGTTACACAAAATTTTGATAATAGTTATTCTACGCAACATTGAGTATTTATATATATATATTCAATGTATAAATGAAATGTGGTTGGATTCTGTTATATGAAACAACGAAGGATTCTTTCACAATACGCAACCCTGACTTGGCTTGCATTACACGCAATCGCGACCTTCCTCGATAGCGTGTGTTGTACGCAATACTGGGTTTTAATAAACAATGATATATTATTATAATATTGTCATGAACTAGCCGTTATGAATAGTGTTAACTAAATTTTGAATTTTATAACATTATTATTCATCTTACACATTTTCTAGAACATGGTATAAGAACAAAATAAATTTTTCGGGTAAAATAAGTATTTTTCAAAAAATGCAGTTTTGCCGCCTTTTGATGGCGCACCCACTTTAAATCTAGTTTTTGACATGTTTATAAGTTCAATTTGACAAAATAAAATTCTTATTTTGAATCAGGATATAAAAATTTACATTAGATAAAGTTTTGATATTTTTCCGATAACTTTCATATTTTAATGAATAGTAAAAACACGCTATATTTTAATTAGAAACAACTTTTTTCATCGTAATATATTATGTGGTTAAATTATAATATTGAATGGTTTTAAAGTATAAATAGAATATATTTTTACCATTTAATATAATTTATGTCATTAGCATTGATTTTACCTTGAATTCGTAGGTTAAATCAATTCAATCTTTTGCAATGTTTTAAAGAAAAACCCGTTTTCTTTCGACAACGGGATAAATTTTAATTTAATTTCTGCATCTTTTGTGAATTGAATTTGGAAAAATGGATTCCATATTTGGAATCAGTGGGTCCAAATTATGTTAATAAGCTACTTTTTATTTTTGGGCATTATGAATAGTAACTACGGTAAATTTTATTTACCATAGTTAAAGGTAAATCAAGTAATTAAGGGTAAATATAATATTTTAAAATTACCCTAAAAAATGTCAAAATCCTATTGGATGACTAAAATATGACCCATATCACCTAAGGGTCTGATTAGAATCATTTAATTAAATTTTTTCAATGAAAATAATTTAATTATTATTAAAACCAAAGAATGTGACAACATGTCACTTTCTTAAATCTTATAAGTATAAAAATTTTAATCTAGTGATAAACTTCATGAAAATTCGAACCTGAATAGTCTCCAGAAATATAATACAATTATCTACATCATAGGAATTTATTTAGAATTTTTATGGATTAAATAATTATCATTTATTATGACACAAAGATGATGCAGTAATTATCTTATTAATGAAATATTGACATAATTGATGTTATAAATGCCCAAATAAATGTAATTTGAGACTTTTTATGACTTAAACTAATTTTATAGGTTAATATGACATGTTATTGTTGATTTAAGAAACTTTTTTTGAACTTATCATTCTGTTATGAATTTTATAAAAATCATGTACCAAATAGTGTCAAAATTGACATAAAATAGTTTTTAAAACAAATATTATATTATTAATTGTTATTTTATTCCTAAAAATATATGGTTCGGAAAAATGACTTAGATAAGATTATATATATTAATAATAAACAACTTGGGGTTCTTTTGGCTTGATATAGTAAGTTTATTAACCATATAGTGTAAGAAAACAAAAAGACACGGTAAAAGTTAAATTATTTAACTTAGAGTTAAATCTAATTGATAAGGTTAAATTAATAACTTAAACTTGTCTAAATACTATTGGATGAGAGGATTTCGACTCATACCCACCTTATCCTCGAAATAAATCAATTTGGAGCTATTTAAAACCGAGCTTGACTTTATAATAAAATAATATTTTTAGTTATTCCAAAGGTGCCCCTCTCCTCCCTTATAAAAGGGCACCTCCTCCCTCTCTTCCTCACACAACATTGAGCCTTCAAGCTCGGCCAACCCCTACCAAATTCTCTTCTCCACTTCCCTAGAAACATCCTAGAGGTTCTGGTTTTCCTCAAAGACCAATTTTAGTGCCCTAAGAGGAGGTCACAAAGAGGCGCTTCAAAGAAGAGGTAATTTCCGTTACCGATTCTTTCACCTTTATTTCTTCTTCCACTTCTTCTTAGGTTGTTTCATTATGAAGTAATAACATCAGTATCACTCATATACTGATATGTTATTATAAGTATGAAACAATCCTATTTCACCATCTATCCATCCTACGGAAAACGAAATCACCGCGCGTGCGTACGTACGGAATACCGTCTCCACGCCGTGGTGAAATATATTTTCCACCACCACCTTACTTGGATGGGTATAATGGTGTAAATAATAACTATTTATTATTATTCTAAAGTGATATTGATTCTGAAGTAGTATACATACACTCCAATACAGTCCCACGATCATGAGAAAGATATCATCGCTCGTGCGTACGTACGGACTACCGTCTCCACGACGCGATGAGATTCATTCTCCACTTTAACCATTCATGAATGATTATAAAGTATATATAATAAGTAATCATGAAATATATTACATAATAATGATATTGGATTTATGTGTATATATATTCATGTCATCTACTTAATAAGGAAACGAAAACAGCGTCCATGCGTACGTACGGCCTACCGTCTCCATGAACGGTGTATTTCTTTCCATTTACTGATTTATTATATATATGTATATTCTGAATATATATTATATATAAATCATGTTTTATATTCTGGAATTAAGTAATCATGATCTAAGTAATCATATGATTAATTACAAGTCAAAACATGGACGACAAATGAAACAATTTTACCCAAAACGCTCTTTAACATGGAATTTACAAAAGAACAGGTAATATAAAGTCATAAGTGAACCATATATGATATCAAAACAATGATTAAGATTCTGGAATAAGTCAATGACATTATTTAAATCATTATACAGGAGGTTCGGACACATACGAAGCAAATCGGACCTAAGGTAAGGGAAATATCACAATCTCATTTTTATCCGAGATTGTTTATACTTTGGTATTTACTGGGGTGTATTTTATCATCCACATCCATGTTTCCTCAAAATGTAATATTTATATCCTTCCAAAATAGTTTATATCCAATTTTACCCTTTTGGTGAGTTTTTAGTAAAAGATATGAAAGGAGTCTTTTGTCGTTTTTCATACGAGGTACTTTTTGAATTTTCCGACAAAAGTACGAGAAGAATGTTTTTTTTAACTTATACGGCATGAATGGATTTTTAAAAAAATTATTTCCAAGAAGCTTCCTTTACAAGTTTTCATTTTTATTTTTAATCAACTTCTTTTAGTTTCAAATTGTAAGACATGTTAAGAAAGGAAAAAAAATTTGAAGTAGAAAGGATATTTTCCTCAAGAATGGAGTTCAATTATTTTATCAAAATTATTTTCCATCTAAGATAATAAAGGGTTCTGTTTTTATCCCTATTATTACATTGATTTGATTATGTTGTGATGGAAATATTATTATGAATTCCTTTATCTTATATGAATTGTTTTATGATGTCATGATGTTTAAGATTCCCATTTGTATTACATGGGTTATGCAATGATGTATGATTTATGATTTTGTGGCACACATAAGAATGGTATCATTATGAGATTGGTGGGACCTATATCTCCCTCCAATGCATTGGTTAAAGATTTTATATCTCATGAGATAGACATGGCTGGAACGGTAGGTTATACCGGTTCAGTGAAACAGGACTGAAACGAGGGTGACTCGGTTCAGAAAGGGACTTTGTCCACTAAGATAGTCTTGGCAATGAGTCTTGACTAACAAGAAATGATTTTCTATGATTATGTGTGTATGCCACAAAGTTTCATGTTTTAGGTTATGATTATTGTGATTACATTTCACTGCCATGATTTATCCCATGTTATGAAATTATGCTCTCTTTTGCAGGTTAAGATTTTCAAAATGTTATGTTCTTATGATGTGATTGATATTTCTTTTGTTTACCCTTACTGAGCATTTGAGCTCACCCTTTTATATTTTATTATCCCCAGGATATAAAGAAAGGTTTTAGGTATAAAAAAAGGAAGATCTTTATGGGAGATGTTGAAGATCTTTCAACAGGATTAGAAGATTATATTCTGAGTTTCCAAAGACACTAAACTATTAGGATCCTTGTGTGTGTGTTTTTGTTATGTACTAAGTATTCCTCAAATGTAATGTAATGTCAATGTACGTCAATCTTTGGGTCTCTAAAGTTGGTATCAGAGGAAAGGTTTAGTCAAGCTTTGGGAACTAGGATGTGAAAACGTTAGTGAGATCCCTATAGATATTTCTAAGGTATGTCTAAGTCTAGGGATGTCCCTAAGGTTAAGTATACGTATAGGTTATAGTACTAGAATTACGCTAACGATCATAGAATTAAACCTAAGATGTTAGATATTGAAGGTACTCCCCCTTTATTATGTTGTTTTCCCTAGCATGATTTTTGCCTCTCACACTATTCTTTTTGGGTTTTAGACGATGGCTGGAACCCGAAGGAACCGTGTTGATCAATGCAATGGACAATGCAATGATTACCCTCCTGAACAAACAAATGTTATGGGAGATGGAGTGAAAAATATTATTTCTATACTTACACAAGCTATGAATCATTCTGGACTTCCAAATGAGCAGAGAAGGAAACAATATTCTATTGAGTCCTTCATGAGGCAACGTCCACCTTCTTTCAGTGGGTCTTCTGATCCACTTGTTGCTTAACAATGGATCAGTACCACTGAAAAGATATTTTCAGTTCTTCAATGTTCTGAGCATGATAAATTCATCTTAGCAGTATATCGTTTGGAAGGTGAAGCTGATCAATGGTGGAATCTTATCAAGAATACGAGGCCAAGAGATGAAATTGAGTCCATGGAATGGGACGAGTTCAAGAACTTGTTTTTCAGTAAGTACTTCCCTCGTATTCTTCGAACAAAGATGGAAAAGGAGTTTCTTGAGCTGAAGCAGAAGGATGATGAATCTGTTGGTATATACGAAGCGAATTTTACAAGACTTGCAAGGTATGCATCTGGCATTATCATCCAACCTGAAAGTAAAGTTGATCGATTTTTCAGTGGCTTAAAACCAAGTCTTCGAAGGGCATTAGATATAATAGAATTCAGTAGCTATGAAGAAATTGTGCGTTGTGCTATCAAGGTAGAAATGGAATTTGGTGTTACATATCCATCTCATGGTTTTGACAAGAAACGAAAGATGGAGTTCAAGGAGAAATCTCAGAATAATGGTGAAAAGAAGATGAATGTTTCCTTATGCACAAAGTGTGGAAATAAGCATTGTGGAGATTGTCTTAAAGGGACTAGAAAATGTTTTAAGTGTGGAAAAGAAGGTCATCGAGCAGCTGAGTGTCGAAGTAATGGAAAAAGGGTTTCTAATGATGTGACTAAAGCAAACACTGCAGAGAACGCACCACCAACACTTCAATGCTTCAAGTGCAAGGAAATGGGGCATTATGCTAATAAATTCCCTAATCCAAGGGTTAGTGATGATCAACATGAGCAACCGCTTAAGTCAAAAGACAAAGGGAAGTCACATGCGATCACTATTGGCGATGTTGAATATGACAACGATGTGGTGGAATGATTAAGTGTTTATGTAATGGGATTCCAAAATAATGTTGTATCATGGAGTATTGGAATATTTATGTATTGGTCTAATGTGGTATTCAAAGTTATTGAGATATTTTTGGAAATAAGATGATATTCGCATAATGAAGGGAAAACGAGAAAATGAAATGTTTAACAGTATTCATGAGCTCATGATTGATATAAGGACTAAGTGATATCATGGTTTGAGTATATAGAATTTTGAGGATTTTGGTATGTGGAAGGTGTTAACTTTTAACTGCATTCATGTTTTCACTAAGGTTCAATGGGTATTCAAGAGAATACATGATTAAGGACTTTGAATGTTTAGAATGTGACCAACAAAACATATCTTAAGATATATGGGGATCAACGATGGTATTAAATCTCTGGTAATCGTTTTCACTATGTTATAAGAGTGGACTGCAGTATTATGGATAAGCCTAAAAATTGGAATGGATTATGTTGGACATAAGTTAGTATTGTTTAAGGATAGATGTTTTTTTTCGATATTATTGATGGGATGTTATAGTAATATAGTTTTAGAAAAAGGACAACCTGCAGTACGGGCGACAACCCATCGCGTCAGACAAGGCTGTGGGAATCGAACCCACAACCGAAGTGCGACTGGCCTTTATCGCCTACCACTGGCCTACAGGAAGTCCCTGGTTAGTAGAAACTAGTTTTATTTTATTAAGCGGTATGATATATGAAGTATAAGTTCATTTTTAGAACCATATACGATTAACCATAAGATGGACTTATAACTTTTGCTAACCTTTTGTTTGAAAGATATGGAATGACCCATCATTCTATCACATGATCTGCTAACACACCACGAATGACAAATTCAACTTCATTTCTTTAAGAGATGAAGTGGAAATTATCCAAATAATGAAAAATGGTGAGACTATACCAAAATAACGAAAGTATTTCTTCTAATTCCAATTTCATCAACTTTAGGGAAATGATCTTGAAAACCAAAAATGTTGGCTTAGTGCTCTTATATCTGATGAATCAGATGGTACCTTAGATCGTCACAAATTTATGGCTTTGTGATTGCTAGCTTTTCCATAGCCATGTTCTCTACCACTCTCCATCAGAACATGATGGTTAGATTTCTCTTCCATATCCATATTTTCACATATGTGGAAACCCAGTGATTAGTTTATTTGGGTAACCGTTACGTTTCATACTTTTTTTTAAAGATTGGTTTTGGTATTCCTTTTTACGATGTGGGTTTCGATTAAAGAAACTTTCGAATAGTAAACCATTTATAACCCCGACGAATTTCGAGGGCGAAATTCATTTTAAGGGGGGTAGAATGTAACACCCAGAGAGTTTATGAAAAATATTATTTTAATTTCATTAATGTCTTATGTTGTATTCTACACCAAGATTACCTTGCGCTATATGCAACACCGTATTAGCTTGTAGTATAAGCAACATTATTCTTGGATCGTGTTACACAAAATTTTGATAATAGTTATTCTACGCAACATTGAGTATATATATATATATATATATTCAATGTATAAATGAAATATGGTTGGATTATGTTATACGAAACAACGAAGGATTCTTTCACAACACGCAACCCTGACTTGGCTTGCATTACACGCAATCGCGACCTTCCTCGATAGCGTGTGTTGTACGCAATACTGGGTTTTAATAAACAACGATATATTATTATAATATTGTCATGAACTAGACGTTATGAATAGTGTTAAATAAATTTTGAATTTTATAACATTATTATTCATCTTACACATTTTCTAGAACATGGTATAAGAACAAAATAAATTTTTCGGGTAAAATAAGTATTTTTCAAAAAATGCAGTTTTGTCGCCCTTTGATGGCGCACCCACTTTAAATCTATTTTTTGACTTGTTTATAAGTTCAATTTGAGAAAATAAAATTCTTCTTTTGAATCGGGATATAAAAATTTACATTATATAAAGTTTTGATATTTTTCCGATAACTTTCATATTTTAATGAATAGTAAAAACACGCTATATTTTAATTAAAAACAACTTTTTTCATCGTAATATCTTATGTGGTTAAATTATAATATTGAATGGTTTTAAAGTATAAATAGAATATATTTTTACCATTTAATATAATTTATGTCATTAGCATTGATTTTACCTTGAATTCATAGGTTAAATCAATTCAATCTTTTGCAATGTTTTAAAGAAAAACTCATTTTCTTTCGACAAAGGGATAAATTTTAATTTAATTTCTGCATCTTTTGTGAATTGAATTTGGAAAAATTGATCCCATATTTGGAATCAGTGGATCCAAATTATGTTAATAAGCTACTTTTTATTTTTGGGCATTATGAATAGTAACTATGGTAAATTTTATTTACCATAGTTAAAGGTAAATCAAGTAATTAAGGGTAAATATAATATTTTAAAATTACCATAACAAATTTTGAAATCCTATTGGATGACTAAAAGATGACCCATATCACCTAAGGGTTGGATTATATTCATTTAATTAAATTTTTTCAATGAAAATAATTTAATTATTATTAAAACCATAGAATGTGACAACATGTCACCTTCTTAAATCTTATAAGTATAATAATTTTAATCTAGTGATAAACTTCATGAGACTTCGAACATGAATAGTCTAAAGAACTCTAATACAATTATCTACATCATAGGAATTTATTTAGAATTTTTAGGGATTAAATAATTATCATTTATTATGACACAAAGATGATACAGTAATTATCTTATTAATGAAATATTGACATAATTGATGCTATAAATGCCCAAATAAATGTAATTTGAGACTTTTTATGACTTACACTAATTTTCTAGGTTAATATGACATGTTATTGTTGATTTAAGTAAATTTGTTCGAACTTATAATTCTGTTTTGAATTTCATAAAAATCGTGTACCAAATAGTGTCAAAATTGACATAAAATAGTTTTTAAAACAAATATTATATTATTAATTGTTATTTTATTCCTAAAAATATAAGGTTAGGCCAAATGACTTAGATAAGACTATATATAATAATAATAAACAACTTGGGGTTCTTTTGTCTTGATATAGTAAGTTTATTAACCATATAGTGTAAGAAAACAAAAAGACACGGTAAAAGTTAAATTATTTAACTTAGAGTTAAATCTAATTGATAAGGTTAAAATAATAACATAAACTTGTCTAAATCCTATTTGATGAGAGGGTTTCGACCCATACCCACCTTAGCCTCGAAATAAATCAATTTGGAGATATTTTAAACCGAACTTGACTTTATAATAAAATAATATTTTTAGTTATTCCAAAGGTGCCCCTCTCCTCCCTTATAAAAAGGCACCTCCTCCCTCTCTTCCTCACACAACTTTGAGCCTTCAAGCTCGGCCAACCCCTGACAAATTATCTTCTCCACTTCCCTAGAAACATCCTATAGGTTCTGGTCTTCCTCAAAGACCAATTTTAGTTCCCTAAGAGGAGGTCTCAAATAGGCGCTTCAAAGAAGAGGTAATTTCCGTTACCTATTCTTTCACCTTTATTTCTTCTTCCACTTCTTCTTCTTAGGTTGTTTCATTATGAAGTAATAACATCAGTATCACTCATATACTGATATGTTATTATAAGTATGAAACAATCCTATTTCACCATCTATCCATCCTACGGAAAACGAAATCACCGTGCGTGCGTACGTACGGAATATCGTGTCCACGCCGTGGTGAAATCTATTTTTCACCACCACCTTACTTGGATGGGTATAATGGTGTAAATAATAACTATTTATTATTATTTTAAAGTGATATTGATTCTAAAATAGTATACATACACTCCAATACAGTCCCACGATCATGAGAACGATATCATCGCTCGTGCGTACGTACGGACTACCGTCTCCACGACGCGATGAGATTCATTCTCCACTTTAACCATTCATGAATTATTATAAATTATATATAATAATTAATCATGAAATATATGACATAATAATGTTACTGGATTTATGTGTATATATATGCATGTCATCTACTTAATAAGGAAATGAAAACAGTGTTCATGCGTACGTACGGCCTACCGTCTCCATGAACGGTGTATTTCTTTCCATTTACTGATTTATTATATATATGTATATTCTGAATATATATTATATATAAATCATGTTTTATATTCTGGAATTAAGTAATCATGATCTAAGTAATCATATGAATAATTACAAGTCAAAACACGGACGACAAATGAAACAATTTTACCCAAAACGCTCTTTAACATGGAATTTACAAAAGAACGGGTAATATAAAGTCATAAGTGAACCATATATGATATCAAAACAATGAGTATGATTCTGGAATAAGTCAATGACATTATTTAAATCATTATACAGGAGGTTCGGACACATATGAAGCAAATCGGACCTAAGGTAAGGGAAATATCACAATCTCATTTTTATCCGAGATTGTTTATACTTTGGTATTTACTGGGGTGTATTTTATCATCCACATCCATGTTTCCTCAACATGTAATATTTATATCCTTCTAAAATAGTTTATATCCAATTTTACCCTTTTGGTGAGTTTTTAGTAAAAGATATGAAAGGAGTCTTTTTTCATTTTTCGTACGAGGTACTTTTTGACTTTTCCGACAAAAGTACGAGAAGAATGTTTTTTTTAACTTATACGGCATGAATGGATTTTTAAAAAAATTATTTCCAAGAAGCTTCCTTTACAAGTTTTCATGTTTATTTTTAATCAACTTCTTTTAGTTTCAAATTGTAAGACATGTTAAGAAAGGAAAATGTTTTTGAAGTAGAAAGGATATTTTCCTCAAGAATGGAGTTCAATTGTTTTATCAAAATTATTTTCCATCTAAGATAATAAAGGGTTCTGTTTTTATCCCTATTATTACATTGATTTGATTATGTTGTGATGGAAATATTTTTATGAATTCCTTTATCTTATATAAATTGTTTTATGATGTCATGATGTTTAAGATTCTCATTTGTATTACATGGGTTATGCAATGATGTATGATTTATGATTTTGTGGCACACATAAGAATGGTATCATTATGAGATGGGTGGGACCTATATCTACCTCTAATGTATTGGGTAAAGATTTTATATCTCATGAGATAGACATGGCAGGAACGGTAGGTTATACCGGTTCAGTGAAACAGGACTGAAACGAGGGTGACTCGGTTCAGAAAGGGACTTTGTCCACTAAGATAGTCTTGGCAATGAGTCTTGACTAACAAGAAATGATTTTCTATGATTATGTGTGTATGCCACAAAGTTTCATGTTTTAAGTTATGATTATTGTGATTACATTTCACTGCCATGATTTATCCCATGTTATGAAATTATGCTCTCTTTTGCAGGTTAAGATTTTCAAAATGTTATGTTCGTATGATGTGATTGATATTTCTTTTGTTTACCCTTACTGAGCATTTGAGCTCACCCTTTTATGTTTTCTTTTCCCCAGGATATAAAGAAAGGTTTTAGGTATAAAAAAAAGGAAGATCTTTATGGGAGATGTTGAAGATCTTTCAACAGGATTAGAAGATTATATTCCGAGTTTCCAAAGACACTAAACTATTACGATCCTTGTGTGTGTGTTTTTGTTATGTACTAAGTATTCCGGAAATGTAATGTAATTTCAATGTACGTCAAGCTTTGGGTCTCTACAAGGCGCCCCCCGTTTTCTTCAATTAGCTCGGCCGAAGCTGAGCTGGCAGCGTGCCCAGCGCGCTGCGCTGAGCCGGACCGGCGCTTGGCCGGTCAGCCAGGCCGGGCCGAGCCCAGCCGGGCCGGGCCGGGCCGGGCCGCGCCAGGCCGGGCCTCGCCGGGCTGGTTCGGGCCATGTCGGGCCGGTCCGACCCTGTCTGGGGCGGGTCGACCCGGTTCGGGCCAACCGGGGGGTCTCGGGCCAGGTCGGCCCGGGCCCGAAACCCCCGATACCGAACTGTTTAGGTTCAAATGCACGTAACTCGGGCTACAGACCTCCAAATGACTCGCCGTCAGCGGCAACGCGATCCTTGGATCGAGACGGTCGTTTCAGTATATCGCACTCAAGGTTTCGCAGAACTTTGGGTTCGGCCGGGTTGGTTCGTACACAAAACCAACCGGGCCCTCGGAGCGGAAACGCTCGTAACTTGAGTTCTGGACGTCCGAATGACGTGCCGTCGACTTTTTTGTTTTCCTCTAAGTGAGAAGGATCTTTTGGCTTACTCCTCTCAAGGTTTGGATGCCGTCGGAGTGCGGTCGGGTTGGTTCGCTCTCGAAACCAACCGGGCCCCTGGGACGAAAAAGCCAATAACTCACAGACCGGGCGTCCGATTGACGCACCGTCTGTCTCGTTGTTTTCCTCTTGTTGAGATGGAACTTTTGGCATACTTCGCCCGAGTTTTGGATGCAGTTGAGATACGGCCGGGTTGGATTGTACCTGAAATCCAATCGGGCCCCTGGAACGGAAAAGCTGATATCTTTCTGACCAGACGTCTGTTTGAGGAACCGTCAGCGGCGTTGTTGATCACGTTGAGAAACGGTCCCTTTTGAGTATACCCTATGAGTGTTCGGGGTATAGTTGAGTTACGGCCGGACTGGTTCGCACACGAAACCAACCGGGCCCCGGGGACGAAAAGGCTAATAACTCGCAGACCGGGCATCCGATTGACGCGCCAACTGTTGCGTTGAGACTCCTATGACGAGGTGGTCCTTTGAGATACTTCTTCGTGGGACTTTGTGATACTTGGAGTATCGACTTGTAGCTCGTGGAGCGGACCCTCCCAGAGATGAGCGTACGGAGTATGGAGACCGTGTAGCCGGCAGAGACCCGAAGACTGCTTGTCCGATTCGATTCGGAGTGACTTACGTAGCCCGGTGGGGAGCACTACTTTGTGAGGTGGCACACCCACAGCTGAGGAGCACTACTATGTGAGGTGGCAGACCCGTGGTACTTGACAGGAGGAGTACCTCTGTAGGCTATGAGGGGGGAGCACTACTGTGTTTGAGTGGCAGACCATGGCGGGAAGCACTACTGTGTGAGGTGGCAGGCCCGCGGTACTTGACAGGAGGAGTACCTCAATAGTCTTAGGTTAGTGAGCAGTACCTCGGAGTCGTGACAGGACCACTGTACACTCCAGAGACGGAGCTCTTCAGCAATTACGGTTTCGATAATGAAAATCCTGGTTTGAGCTGAGTCTATGACCTTTGTGTTTCCTCATGATTGAGATGGGTTACTTGATAACTTAGGTATATGTATGGGCATATACCTAAGTAGAGGTTATCTGTTGAGATCTTCTTTGTGGTTATCCTTGTTGGTTTTAGTGAGACCTTGAGGGTCTCGGGGTCCCTACTGAGTATCGTTATACTCACCCCTGCACGGGCTATGCCCGCACCTCGTTGTGTTGGTTGCAGATGACGGGCAGTGCTGACGGAGGCCGAGTGTTCGAGGACTGGTCGGTACCCAGAGGTGGACTACACGACGAGTCAGTACCCGGAGGTGGACTACACGACGTGACGACTCACAGAGGAGGTTGACGGACGAGAGCGTGGAGGAGGATATCTGTACCTACCCTTTAGGTAGGATCTGTGGTGGACGACCAGGAGCTGCGCTATCTATACCTACCCTTCAGGTAGGATCCGAGGAGGACGACCCAGGAGCTGCTTCCTTCTTCCATCTGTTTGTCTTTTTGCTGTTGTACCTTGTTCAGTTGTAGTCGTACTTTCTTTTGGGTTTGTATTCTGGCCCATTTACTTTTCAGCATTTCTTTTATACTTAGTGTTTTGCTTCCGCTTGTACTCTGTGGTTCTTGTTTTCTTTTATAAAGGCAATGCCTTCCCAGTTATCGGGATTTTACGCCTTTGGTGCTAGTCACCAGCCCCTGGCCTATGGAAGGCGGGCTTGGGGTAGTTACGACACGGGCCCCGAGGACGGGTCATGACAAATTAGTATCCGAGGAGTTCGATTCTACCGCAGAACTTATAACTCTGATGTTTCTTTCGATTAAGCAATAGTGTTAAGAGTACCGAGTGTGGTTTTCAGTTCAGGGAGTCCAGTGTTGGTGCGGGCGGCCGACGTATCCATACACCAGGACCCTGACAACTGATTTCCGACTTTGTGCATGAAAACACTGATTGCGTGTGTGTTTTCCAGAATTTTTATTTAAATGTCAGCTCAAACCAGGTCAGCTCACCAGGTATAATCTTTTGACCGTGTCACGTTGTTTCTTTTAGGATGCCTCCTCGTGGACGACCAGCTAGAGCCCCGAGAGTGGTACGTACTGACAGCCCGCCGAGTGATGAGGCCTCAGTACAGGGCCCTATCCTAGTTGAGGCACCAGCGGGGGCACCAGCGGTACTACTACCCGTTGGGCCACCGATGCCACCAGCCCCAGCAGCAGAGGATGCACGTCGCTTGAGCACACTGCATGAGTTCCAGCGCCGGAGGCCACCCAGGTTCTAGGTAGGGACGGACCCGCAGGCGGCTGAGGATTGGCTGGAGGCTGTGGTGAGAGTCTTCAGGCTAGTGGGGACGCCGGCAGATTTCATGGTGATCCTTGCTGCCAGCCTTCTTCAGGCAGCAGCAGGCAGATGGTGGAGCCTGATGCTTCAAATGCATGACGAGGTGACACTTCTATGGGCAGACTTCGAGAGCCTGTTCCGGGCAGAGTTCGTACCAGCCACCCTTCGAGCGGTGCGTATACAGGAGCTACTTCAGCTGCGGCAGGGCAGCATGTCAGTGGCGCATTACTCATTGAGATTCACAGACCTCTCGCGCTACTCCACAGATATGGTACGAGACCCGTTCTTCAGGGCTCGAACCTTCGAGCAGGGGCTCAGGCGGGAGATCAGAGCTTCAGTTGTATCGCACAACATTCCGACGCAGAAAGGAGTGTTGGAGCGGGCCGTCTTAGTGGAGAGTTTCCTTGCTGAGCAGTCTCCAGCAATAGGACCCACCACTAGCCGGCATGCGGAAGAGTCTTCTGTAGCGGGCAGTAGATAGATGACGCAGGGGTCCAAGAGGACCAGACCTACAGGTGGTCGACCGCGTGACTCAGGGTCGGTAGTGCAAGGCACCAAGGGAAGTGATAGAGCCAGACCTGCCATGAAGTGTTACTCCTGCGGCGGAATTGGTCACATAGCACGTGACTGTCCGACCCGCCATGCAGATAACCAGCAGTTAAATGAAGAACCTCCGAGGCAGAGGCAGAGGTTCGATCAGGGCGGACCGCAAGGAGCAAGCGGCCATGGTAGAGGAGCTGGATGTGCAGCTGGAGGTGGACGACACTTCGGGATGTTTCCACCACCACCACCAGGAGGCCCACCCCGACCGCAGGGGACAGGAGGACATGGGAGAGCTCAGCTTCAGGCAGCTGATGCCTATGGTCATGAAGCTCCGGAAGCAGATGGACAGGAGCGGGTCTAGCTTCCGACCTGGAGGCTATTGATCCTGTTGCTTCTGGTTTTGTTGTTGTTGTCTGTAGTTTTTTTTGTGTCTTTGTACTATGAGCTGCAATAATAAAAAGACACTTATCTTTGTTTGCTTTCCTGTCCTTTTGTTTGGTTGATACTGAGTGGTCCCAGTTAATAATGTTGACTTGACCCTCACTTTCGAGTTTTCTACTGGAGGAGACCTAGTGACCACACACTGATGCCGACAATGTGACTCGACCCTTGGAGGTGAGAGTGACAGTTGGATATCTTGGTAGTTACGTCGAGGCCTTACGACGTCATCCATGGCATGAACGCATCATTCATGTCAGGATTGACTGTATTAGGCAACGAATGTGGTTCATCCAGTGGATGAGACCGGATTTCTCTTATCGGCAAAGAAGAAATCATAGCAGCTCTTGTGAGACTAGAGAAGGTCCAGGTCATCCAAGAGCAGATGAGGACGGCAAAGGGCCGACAGAAGCCTTATGCTAGCAGGACTTGGAGGCCTCTAGAGTTCGAGGATGACCATCACGTACTTATACAAGTCTCACCTCGACGAGGTTTATGGAGATGTGGCCAGGGAGGCAAGTTATCTCCGAGGTTCAACGGACCTTTCTAGGTCCTCAGCTGGGTAGGCGAGGTGGTTTACCGCTTGACCCATCCACTTCAGTTGCACTAGGTGCATGACGTTTTCCACGTATCTCAACTGAGGAGATACGTGCTCGACCCTCCGCATATCATCGACCATGAGGAGTTGGACGATGGCGACGGGGTTTCTTTCACGGTGGTTCCAGTGGGGATCGAGGATCGATAGGAGTGGATCCTATGAGGACGATCGATTCCTCAGGTGAGCTTTCTTTGGCAGTACGGGAACCTCCAGGTAAGCACTTGGGAGCGGAAGGCTCAGATGCGTGCTCTGTGCCGCTTTTGTGACCCTAGTTGTGTTGAAGCTTTACGGGGACGTAAAGCCCTGATGTGGGAGTAATGTAAAGACCCGGAAATTTCAAGGAAATTTTTTTCTTAATTTTCTTTGGAATTTTACAAGAACGCAGTTTCTGACGGCGCCTGATTCCGAGGCCCGGTGTGCCCGGAATCAATTTCCGAAGTTTGGCTCGGGTACGTTCAGTGAACGAACGAGCGGGAATTTCTAACTTTTGAATCGGTGCTCGGAATTGAAATCCGATAACAACAATTAACTCGCAGTGCCGATATTCACTTAAGGAGACCTTTTCCGAGGTTGCGTTTTATGCGGGTTGAGAGTTAGTTTTGGGGATATTTAAATGAAGTTAAATAAATTGTGGAAACACAATTTATTTTAAACCATGTTGGTTATATCCTCCCAAAGGGAGTTATAGGTGGGACCCACATCCACTTAACCTCCCTTGAGAGGATTAAGTGTGGTGGGGCCCACACGAACCCTAACTCTTCAACTCCCCTTTAAACTCCCAATAACTCCTCTCCTTTTTAATTTTGACAACTTGAGTTATTAATTAAGTTGAGTGGCTTAATTTAAAACTTTTTAAATTCAAAGTGGTTTAGTTGTGTAAATAAAATAAGCCTTAGACTTTTTTTATTTTGTTAGAGTTTTGTCTCCTTGAGAGAGTTGGGAAGTCTTCTTCATCTTCTTCAAACTCAACAAAGAACGCGAAGAACATCGTTCTTTAACGAAGAACTTCTCCGCCGAAGAACACGGTCCTTCCGCGACGTCGTATCCGCGACGCGACGTACTTCTTCCGCGTCGTCTCTTCCGCGACGGTTTTCCGTGACGGAATCGCCGTCAATGACTTCGAATCCCGCTTCGCGATGTTGACAGTCTTCCGCGACGCCCGACCTCTGCGACGCTCGTCTTCCGCGGGTCGTTAACGAACACCGCTCTTGAAGCCGAGGTAGGGGATTATTGATATTTTATTTAGTTATTTCCATTCTTGATTCTAGAATGTTGAACTTCGAGGATAAACGAATAAATGTTATCATTTAACGAGAGGGGGGGTCGGACCGCACAAACACGGCCGAACCCCCCTCCTATGTTCATGTTTGTTTCCTTGCGGATGGAACGGGATGGCGTGGTGCCGTCGCACCACGCGGAAATCATACGGCAAGTATTGCGCGGCGCCGTCGTGCCGCGCCGTGGAAGGAAATTCAAGAACGCGACGTCTTCGCGCCGCGTCGAAGGAAATCGAAGGCGTCGCGGCCGGAGCGGGGCCGCGGCAGAGGGGGCGCGGTGTCGTCGCACCGCGCAGGACGACAAGGGCCGCGGCCGGTTCCAGGCCGGGCGGAGTTTGGTGACCGGCGGCCAGCCGGGCCGCCGGTGTCGGAGCCGGAAAGGGGACCGGCCACCGCCGGTCCCGTTGAGAGGGAGCCGGCCGGCCTGGTCGGGCCGGCCGGAGTGGAGAAACCCGGGGGAATTGAATTCCCCCGGCCAAATGAAGGGCCCCCCATTATGAGGGGGGTCCGCGGTTGCAAAGGGGGGCAGGCGCCCCCGTTTTCTTCAATCAGCTCGGCCGAAGCCGAGCTGGCAGCGCGCCCCGCGCGCTGCGCTCAGCCGGACCGGCACCTGGCCGGTCGGCCAGGCCGGGCCGAGCCCAGCCGGGCCGGGCCGCGCCGGGCCGGGCCGGGACGACCCTGTCTGGGGTGGGTCGACCCGGTTCGGGCCAACCAGGGGGTCTCGGGCCGGGTCGGCCCGGGCCCGAAACCCCCGATACCGAACTATTTAGGTTCAAATGCACGTAACTTGGGCTACGGACCTCCAAACGACTCTCCGTCAGCGGAAACACGATCCTTGGATCGAGACGGTCGTTTCGGTATATCGCACACAAGGTTTTGGAGAACTTTGGGTTTGGCCGGGTTGGTTCGTACACAAAACCAACCGGGTCCTCGGAGCGGAAACGCTCGTAACTTGAGTTCCGGACGTCCGAATGACGTGTCGTCGACTTTGTTGTTTTCCTCTAAGTGAGATGGATCTTTTGGCTTACTCCGCTCGAGGTTTGGATGTCTTCGGAGTGCGGTCGGGTTGGTTTGCTCTCGAAACCAACCGGGCCCCTAGGATGAAAAGGCCAATAACTCACAGACCGGGCGTCTGATTGACGCACAGTCTGTCTCGTTGTTTTCCTCTTGTTGAGAAGGAACTTTTGGAATGCTTCGCCCGAGTTTTGGATGCAGTTGAGATACGTCCGGGTTGGATTGTACCTGAAATCCAATCAGGCCCCTGGAACGGAAAAGCTGATATCTTTCTGACCGGACGTCCGTTTGACAAACCGTCAGCGGCGTTGTTGATCACGTTGAGAAACGTTCCCTTTTGAGTATACCCTATGAGTGTTCAGGGTATAGTTGAGTTACGGCCGGACTGGTTCGCACACGAAACCAACCGGGCCCCGGGGATGAAAAGGCTAATAACTCGCAGACCGGGCGTCCGATTGACGCGCCAACTGTTGCGTTGAGACTCCTATGACGAGGCGGTCCTTTGTGATACTTCTTTGTGGGACTTTGTGATACTTGGAGTATCGACTTGTAGCTCGTGGAGCAGACCCTCCTAGAGACGAGCGTACGGAGTACGGAGACAGTGTAGCCAGCAGAGACCCGAAGACTGCTTGTCCGATTCGATTCGGAGTGACTTACGTAGCCCAGTGGGGAGCACTACTTTGTGAGGTGGCACACCCACAGTGGAGGAGCACTACTATGTGAGGTGGCAGACCCGCGGTACTTGACAGGAGGAGTACCTCTGTAGGCTATGAGGGGGGAGCACTACTGTGTTTGAGTGGCAGACCCCGGCGGGAAGCACTATTGTGTGAGGTGGAAGGCCCACGGTACTCGACAGGAGGAGTACCTCAGCAGTCTTAGGTTAGTGAGCAGTACCTCGGAGTCGTGACAGGACCACTGTACACTCCAGAGACGGAGCTCTTCAGCAGTTATGGTTTCGATAATGAAAATCATGGTTTGAGCTGAGTCTATGACCTTTGTGTTTCCTCATGATTGAGATGGGTTACTTGATAACTTAGGTATATGTATGAGCATATACCTAAGTAGAGGTTATCTGTTGAGATCTTCTTTGTGGTTATCCTTGTTGGTTTTAGTGAGACCTTGAGGGTCTCGGGGTCCCTACTGAGTATCGTTATACTCACCCATGCACGGGCTATGCACGCACCTCGTTGTGTTGGTTGCAGACGACGGGCAGTGCTGACGGAGGCCGAGTGTTCGAGGACTGGTCGGTACCCAGAGGTGGACTACACGACGAGTCAGTACCCGGAGGTGGACTACAAGACGTGACGACTCACAGAGGAGGTTGATGGACGAGAGCATGGAGGAGGCTATTTGTACCTACCCTTCAGGTAGGATCCGTGGTGGACGACCAGGAGCTGCGCTATCTGTACCTACCCTTCAGGTAGGATCCGAGGAGGACGACCCAGGAGTTACTTCCTTCTTCCAGCTGTTTGTCTTTTTGCTGTTGTACCTTGTTCAGTTTTAGTCGTACTTTCTTTTGAGTTTGTATTCTGGCCCATTTACTTTTCAGAATTTCTTTTGTACTTAATGTTTTGCTTCCGCTTGTACTATGTGGTGCTTGTTTTCTTTTATAAAGGCAATGCCTTCCCAGTTATCGGGATTTTACGCCTTTGGTGCTAGTCGCCAGCCCCTGGCCTATGGAAGGCAGTTTTGGGGTAGTCACGGCACGGGCCCCGAGGACGGGTCGTGACAAGGATAGCCCCCCCTGCTGGACCCCCCTGGACAGCAGCCCCCCCTGTTAGAGCCCCCTGGACAGCCCCCCTGCTGAATATTTTTATGTTGAATGTACAAATTTTTTTTGGAAATAACTGGTTAAACTAATATGTGCGTAGTGGAGATGTAACAGATATTATAAAATAAAAATCTGTTTGAAACATGATGAAATAATAAAAACTTACCCAACATCAGTGTTTCAACTAATTTGTAAAGATACACAGCTCAAAAATGATTCACTACTCCCCTTTCAGTGATGGTGTATTTCTCTAAATTGTAGTGTGACTCCACCCTGTGACCCTGTATGTTGGATCAAGAACATCCCAACACAGTTAATGTTTACTAATGATTCATCACCCATTCTCATTCTAAAGCAATTGTAATTCTCTAATCATATGTGCAAATTTTAAATTTTCATCAAAACAAATAACATATAAATGAACAGACTATTCAAATAATAACTAATACTTGTAGAAGTTTCTAAGAAATCATCACAATATTAGTAAACGTTAATTTTATATGAAAATGAATAAAGATTTATTTGTACCATTGAGAAATAAAATATATGATGTAACGTACTGTTCAAATAATTACTAATAGTAATGAAAAATGAAACCGGAACACTGTAATTGTGAATGTCAACATAATGGAGATAGTTTGGAAACCAATCAAATATAACAAAATCTATACAGAAAAAAAATTAATTGTGAAAAGAAGGGTGTGTGAGGTTACAAAAGCTGCAGTTTATTAAATGATAATCACATTTTACCTTCCACGATGGTGTATTTCTCCAAAATCTAGTGTTACTCCACCATGTCCCCTTGTATGCTGGATTAAAACATTGCATTAATATTTATTATATTGAATATGTTGAATGCATAAATTATTGGTACAAAATATTTCAATAAAAGTGGATTAAATATGGAGATAGTTAAAATAATAGAAAACATAAATGATAATCACATTGTACCTTTGTACTGATGTTCATCCGACACATTGAACAATATCTATACATAATAATTGAAAAATTAGAAATATAATGTATAAAATTAGAATAAATAACAAATCAAATAAACTGTATCATATTCAATAAGTCAAAAAAACTAAACCATAACCAAGTAAAATCTGACAATAAAGAAGACAATAAATTGAAACCAATAAATCATACCAAATTCAAATTATAGGAGGCTAACAATCTGTAATATAAAAAAAACCACCTGCACACCCCCCCTTCCCCCTCCCCTACCCCCCACCTTCACATCCCTCCCCCCAACAACCCCCCTCTCCCTGCCCCCTACCCCCCACCTGCACACCCCCTGCCCCCTCCCCTGCCTCCCACCTGCACACCCCCTCCCCCTACCCCCCCCCCCCCCCACCTTCACACACCCCTCCCCCAGCCCCCAGCACAACCCCTACCCCCCCCCCCCACCTACACACCCCCTCTACCTGCCCCCCTGCCCCCCCCCCCCCCCACCTGCACACACCCCTCCCCCTGCCCCCTGCCCCCCCACCTGCACACCCCTCCCCCCAGAAACCCCCCTTCCCCCTACCCCCCACCTCCACACCCCCTCCCCCTGCCCCCAGTACACCCCCTTCCCCCCCACCTGCACACCCCCTACCCCCTCCCATGCCCACCCCCTGCCCCCTCCCCTACCCACCCCCTGCCCTCCCCCCCCCCCTGCCCCCTTCCCTTCCCACCCCCCTGCCCACCCCACACCCACCCTCCCCACCCCATGCACCCCTAACAACCCTCCACATTTCATTCCACTTCAACCAATTAATGAAATATGTGTATAAAGGATCATTCGTGATGCTTTTTCAGAAAAAACCTTTTTTCCCAAGATCAGGATGATGAATGATTTCCAGGAATCCAATCTTGAATTTGGAATGAGTAGTTGCTTCCATTATGATTAATAAATCTTGATTTGTTGGATAATACGGAATAATTTTCAAGTATTTTTATCCATTATGTGGGGAGTTTATAATTACCTATATCGTTATGAGTCAGAGAATTCAAATGAAATTGAATTTTTAGTCTCCAAGTCGTGAGAGTTTCAAGAAGTGGTATTTAGAAAAACAATCTGAGTTTTGGGATGTCTCTTGAGGAGTTTTTATGCCTATTTAGGTTTTCAGGTGGTTCATGGGGTAATTAAGTAGCAGTTAGAGGGTTTCTAGTCCATTTCACTTAATTTTAAGACCCATCAATTACCATGTCTAGGTACACTGGGTACCAAGTCTAATAAAGGAAAAAATAGTTGATTATGAGTTTTATAGTGGTGTATCCTCTAGTGGGGAACTAGGTATGGCTTACTGGATAGCCATGTTCTAAGTTTATGGCTGTGTTCTCTATGTATTTCATACTCCCTTACTGTATTCATGTTGTCCATGTCTTGAATGAGATAGTGGTGGTACATGATATGATAAGAGATATGACCTAAAGAATAGATTGGTGATATGAGATGAGATCTGGGACCTCAACCTATGTGAGTGGGTGATATAATGATATGATCATTAATAAATCTCTTTATTTTTCAAACATCACTCATTCAGCTCAAATCACAATGATTTAATCTGTGATGAATAACCCAATCATCGAATCAACATCATCTATATTATTCTTAAAAACTCGTGATGTTTTTTTATCAAGAAGCTCTTTCACCCCCCCTGCCCCTACACCAGCACCCCCCTGCCCCACCCCCTTCCCCCCTCTTTCACCCCGCTGCCCCTACACCAACGCCCCCTGCCCCACCCCCTGCCCCCCTTTCACACCCCCCCCCCCCCCCGCCCCCAACACACCCCCTCCCTACCTTGCACACCTCCCTCTTCCCCTTGCACCCCTACTTCCCCCTCCCCACTACACACCCCCTCCCACTGAGCATTTCATGATATCATGCCAACCATATAAATATCAGATCTTGGTGTAACCTAGGCATACCAAATTCTCAGGTCCAAACAGCCAACTACTCATCATGAATGGCTCTATGAATATATTCCAAGCATCATGAGAATGTATGTAGACTCCAATAAAATGAATGGATTGATGTTTTTTCCTAGGCACCTCGGGTAATCACTGAATAAAAAACATCCCCCAAGTCACCATGCCAAATGGTCGGATCCCATGCATCCTGATCAAGAATAAGTAAAATCATCAGGATTGACTGGCTAATCCTAGGGATAACATAGTCATCTCATAATAATAATAATCTTGAATAAAAATAAGTAATCCCCTAATCCAACTCAGTTGGATCCTAGTTAGGTTGGGCATCCTAGGGAATTTTGGCATCCAAATCATTCCATATAGACTTGAGTTCAAATCCCAATTTCCCAAGAATTCTTCACATGGTTTAATAGCTGAATCCCAGGATACATTTCAGGAATCCATGATGACATCATCATGTATAATTTGTCTCAAAACCATACCACATAAGGCCCAAGGTCGGATCCTAGGAAACACTCTTAGCCAACCACCATACCATCGTCATAGGTTAGGTTCCAAGAAGTACATCTGGGAACCATGGTTGCATACAAAATAAACATATGAAGGTATAAACAACATTTAAGTGTTTTACAAATTTCCAAACCCATAACTTATAATTCATAACCCCATGGGATTATACATTTGATGTAGGTTTTAAGGTGACACTCACTACCATCTCTACCAAGGCCATATGCATCCACTTAGGGTTGGTTAGTCAACAGGGCACCCATTGGGGTCCCCTAGTAATAGAGGCACCCTCACATAGTTCCTCGGTCTCAATCTAGGTCTTGGTTCAAGAACTGATGCTCAAAGTAATACTATTTTTCTTGGTATCATAATCAATAGAGCACAATATTTTTTACTACACAAGATATGTCATGTTGACAAGACTCAAGAGATGGAACATGACCCATTTTGGTCTTCAAGGTCTCACAAGGTCTATCTTCTCACCCAACCCAAGTACATAACCTAGGCTATGTGTGTCTCGAGTTAAGGCCTAGACTATTAGTGTCCAAGGTAAACCAGCTAGTACCAAGGTCCATCAAGGCCTTAGCACTTTATAAATCATAATCTATGAATTTCAATTTAATTAATTAAAAAAGTTTATTAATTAAAACCAATTAATTTATATATTGGTTATGGGGTTAATTTAATTTAAATAAATTGATCACTTCATTAGCAAGACTGGAAGATGTGAGTATAAATCAAAAGCACAAATACCACATGGTAAAGTATGCATACCGCCTATCTTTATTTGACGCTTTTCTAATTATTTCCCAAAGGTAGGAAGAAGTTTTCAAGGCACACCAAGGTATTTCCATGCTCAGTCCCATCCCACATCACTAAGCAAGATCCCAACTCTCTCTAAGATTCTTAAAACAATTATCTAAAACATTTGAAATTAATTTATCAGTTTAATTATAAAAGGGAATAATCATCAAAAATCTAACCGGATACCTTATTACACTGGAACCAAGTCCAATGACATCCCAAGGGTCTGTCTCATATCCCCAGACCTACATCAAGAAAAATCCCCAAAAAAATTCCAATAAAATTGTAAATTTAATTTAAATTTTTTTGAAATACTAAGAAAATCCACAATGATAACATAACTTTCCAAATCGTTGAGAAACCAGGTGTAGATGGCATCTTGGGATATCATCATCCTCGGTTGTATGAAATACCCTTGAGAAATGCAATCTGGTTAAATCTCAAGACATTTTCACATGCTTGTCAAGACTCGCACATCATAAAGCACATACAACTCATATAAATTGAAGAAGAAACTTAGGGACCACCTACCACATAGTTATATGAGCCTCTCCGTCTGATATTGATGGATTGACCAATCTAAATCAAAATGATTCCTCAAAATATATAAAATCCCCCATGTTATAGATTTAGAATAAAATGCCAAGAAATGGTGAGAGAGGTCACGATGGGTACCGTCGGGGTTGGAGGGTCGCGCGCAGAGGGTATCCGGGAAGAGGGTGCCTTCGTGAGATAGGTCGAGGGCGGAGGGTCGCGGATCGGGGGAGGATGGAGTAGGATGGTGCCACTATGAGACAGGTCGATGGTGGAGGGTCGCGGATTGGGGGAGGATGGAGGAGGAGGGTTCCGCCATGAGAGAGAGGTCGAGGGTGGAGGGTCACTGATCGGGGGAAGATGGAGGAGGATGGCGTGGAGAGTTGCGTATCGAGGGAGAACGGGGGAGGAGCCCGACAGATTTTGGGAGAAAAAAGGGGGGACGGCAAACGGACCGAGGGAGAATGGAGGAGCCCGACGGATTTTGGAGTAAAAAAGGGGGATGGAAAATTTTAGGCATGGTTTTTTAATTAAACCATGGCTATAAATTTCCTATATCCACGGACCTATAAAATCGTGTCTATAGGTCCGTGGCTATAGCCTAAATTTCTAGTAGTGCCTCTTCCTTGACGTCCCTCTTTTAAACCTACTCTCAGGGAACTAGAGTTGGTCTTTTGAGAAAACCAGAACCTATATGATATAACTAGGGATGTTTAGAAGAAGAATTGGAAGGGTTTGTCTGAGCATGAAGGCTCAAAATGTTTTGAAGAGGAGAGGGAGGAGGTGCCCCTTTATAAGGGAGTAGAGGGGCACTTTTGGAATCCTCAAAAATATTAATTTATAATAAACTGAAAACCAACTTAAAAACATCCAAAATTACTCAAATTAAAAGATTAGATGATATAGGGTTGTAATCTCATAAACCAATAAAATTTATACATGTAGGGGATTTATTTTAAACATTATCAACTTGATTTATCCTTATTTAATATATTTAATTTTATTTGTGGTAATAATATTCAAAATTTTAAATTGTTATAAATAATTACTTATGTGTTGTGAATTTTCCATAATTGGACACTTTATGACATTTTAGAACATATAAATTTCAATTTATAATTTTTAAATATTTTTTTTTATTTCTAAACAATTTTATAATATGTTATTTTTATAAAATAACAATACTGTTAATTTTGACACTATTTATTTATTTGAATTTAAATAAAATCCACACCTAGGATATATTTGAAAAAAAATGTTTAATAGATTACTAACATGTCATATTAATCTAGAAATTTTTTTTATAACATTAATTAGTTCATATAATATTTATTTTAATATTTATAAAACCATTTATTTGATATTTCTCTTAATAAAACAATTACTACATCATTTTTGTATAATCATTTAATATACTTATTAGTAACATAAAAATTAAAAATAAAATACTATGATGATGATAAATATAATATATTTAAAAATAATACTTTTACTCTAATTTATCATCTTAAAATAACAAAATGTAAATTGTTATATTTATTAAATTATGAAGGTGACAACTTTGACATCATTTAAAATGAAATAATATAAGTGTCATAATCACTTTTATAAAGATCAAAATGGTAAAAAATTCGACCATTGGATGGTTATGGTTTATATATATACGACCAATAAGTTTTTTTCAGGTTTTTGAGCCTTTTAATGGGTATTATTATTTTAATAAAAACTATATTATTGATTTTTCACTAAATAAATAATTTCTACATCATTAATGTATAAGCTATTAAGGTAATTAAATATATCTTAAAAATTAAAAATAAATTACCATAACAAAAACAAATTTATATTTAAAATGAGTATTTATAATCTAATTTATATTCTGTATAACCTTATTTTAAAAATACTTTAATTATTAAAGTTTGAGTGAGACATATTTCACTTTCTTTAAAATAAAATAAATTAAAGGTGTTAATCACATCCAAGTGGGTTCCAATGGATTCCATTTCTACCAAAATACACCTTAAGACGAAATATAATCATCCAATTATATTAATACAAGTGTTAGGGTAATTTTATAATATTATATTTACCCTGAATTACCTGATTTACGTTTTACTATGGTAAATAAAATTTACCGTAGTTACTATTCATAGTGCCAAAAATAAAAAGTAGCCTATTAACATAATTTGGACCTACTGATTCCAAATATGGAATCCATTTTTCCAAATTCAAATTATAGAAGTTTCAGAAATTAATTTATAATTAATCTCGTTGTTAAGAAAATGAGTTTTAAAAGTTAAAACATTGCAAAAGATTGAAATGATTTTACCTATGAATTCAATGTAAAATCAATGATAATGACATAAATTATATTAAATGGTCAAAATATATTCTATTTATACTTTAAAACCATTCAATATTATAATTAAACCACATAAATTATTACGATGAAAAAAAGTTGTTTTTAATTAAAATATAGCGTGTTTTTACTATTCATTAAAATATGAAAGTTATCAGAATAATATGAAAAATTTATCCAAAGTAAATTTTTATATAATGATTCCAAAGAAGGTTTTTATTTTGTCAAATTGAAATTATAAAAATTTCAAAAACTATATTTAATGTGTTTGCACCATCAAAAGGCGGCAAAACTGCATTTTTTGAAAAATACTTATTTTACCCGAAAAAATTATTTTGTTCTCATACCATGTTCTAGAAAATGTGTAAGATGAATAATAATGTTATAAAATTAAAAATGTAGTTAATAATATTCATAATGTCTAGTTCATAATAATATTATAACAATATATCGTTGTTTAGTGAAACCTAGTATTGCGTACTACACACGTTGTCGAGGAAGGTCGCGATTGCGTGCAACACAAGCCAAGAATAGTGTTTGCGTATACTAAAAGATAATATAGTGTTGAATATAGTGCAAGATAATCTTGCTGAATCATACAATACAAGATGTCAAATAAATTAAAAAGAATATTTCTCATAAAATCTCGAGGTGTTACACATGGTGTCAACCCGATGCCCAAGGGTCAAGAGGTTTATGTGATTTTTTGTATTAATTTCTAAATTAATACCCAATTTTTTCAAACTATTACATACATTATATATTAATAATATATTTTTAGAAACCATGGGTATTATCCTACTAAGTTTTCATCAAATACTATTTAAGTTCCATTTGGTACCCTATTCTTAATTATTTTCTTGTTAGATGGGTTGGATCTTAGAGATCGGATTAACATGGGGTTTGGGACTAGATTTTAGAGTCTTTTATTGAGTATTTTTAGAATTTTATTTGTATGAGTTTCAATATATCATTTAGTTACATCCATCCATACATTAAATTATTATTATTATTATTATTCAGTTTTGTAATTTATATAGTTTTGGTCACATGATTGATTATTTATATTGTTTCTTCAATTTATGCAACTCTTTTCCTAAGGGTATAGTATCCCCACTATGTTATTTACACTCTCTATGCTAGTCATTAGCCTCTCAGATATAGGGAGGCACACCTGAGGTCCAATATCCAACCCATATTGGTCATGTGAGGGAGAATTGGGCTAGGGGATGTTACAGGTCTCAAAAAAATCCCTCAAATTCATAGCTACTTCAGGTCTCAACATCTCCCTAAACACATCTCTTGGTCCCAATAATTATAATAACTCTACAATCATTCAACGTCTATATGATTAGTACTTAGTGTAGAAAATAAGATAACAATATAGAATTATATTCTTTCAATACATAAATTTTAACATCAGTTGAAGGAAACACTTGCTTATTAAATTATAAAACTCCATCAATGTCCCATTTTTCATCCATTTGAATCTCCTTCTAGATCCTCACTGTGGATCATATATCCCCATGTCATGTAAACCAAATTCCTCCTCAAAAGTAAACCCCACTCCAAGATGAGAACTCTTTTCTTACACTATTTATTTATTTGATTGGGCTTTAATTTTTGAAAATATAATGTTTAGTCCTAAATTTTCAAGATTTCAATGACTCTAAAATTTCTCTAATTTATCTCATAGGACCAATCCTCAAGTTATCCTCCTTTGATAATAAACTGAAATAGAAATTTTATTTCAAACATGATTAACTAGATTAGAAAATAAATTCATATATGGAGAGGGTATTTTTCAAACCTCCTTAAGATGATTGAGGTGTTTAAATATTGAGGTTCAACCTATGTTTTTCAAACTCTATTGTGGATTATAGTTTTTGTGAAAATATTTACCACTTAATGATTTTTTCCAACAAAATTCATATAGATAATTACTCACTCAACCTTTTGTTATATATACTTTTTAAACTCAATGGTAGCCTTTTTATCATAATTAATAATCAATGGCACCTTCACACTTCCCTATGGTCCTCCATATATTGATCCATCTATAGGAACTGAGTTCATGACTTCATTTCTAAACTATATAATGATTTATTTGTACTAAGATTTGTTCTCTCTTATTTATTCCTAAGCTATCCAATACACTTGTTCTTGATAAATAAATATCCTCCACTATTGGATTTTATACCATATCTAGACCAATCCATATTTAAAAATGAATATGATTCCCAATCATTTATTACATAGTACACTAAACTATAATCAATAGTATCTCAAATGTACCTCATGATTCTTTCATATTTATAAGATATGATTCCTTCAAATTAATCTGAATCTGAATAGCCAAGAATGTAACATAAATTATGTTTATCCTTTTTTACTATCAATTACAAGAAACTTCTAATAATTATTTAATATTGTGTAGGATGAATAACTCTCCATTCGTTTTGTTTTATAAGTTTTGTTCCAACTAAAATTAGTGTTGAAACTGGATTACATTAATGCATCTTGAACATCTTTAACAACTCCCTTAAATAAATTGTAGAGGGATAAATAAATATTTCTTCCTCTAAATCACTTGAATCCCAATAAATTTTTTAAAACCTCCAATCATTTATATATCAAACTCCAAACACATTAAAAATTCAAATTCATCCCCTAATTTCTTATTTTTTATACTATATATGATATCATCAACATAGATAAGTACCATGAACTACTCTTCCTTGGTTAATTTATCATAAATTTTGTGATCAATACCACTTATCTAAAATTTTAACATCCCCAAGTAAGTGTCTAATCGAGCATATGAATATCAATGTTTTTTATATAATATATATAAAACCTTATTTGAATTGAAAACCATTTCTGTTTCATCACTGATTTGAAAGCCACTTTTTGTTCAATATACACTTCCTCTTTGAGAACTCAATTCAAAAAAAATCTTCAGAGCCATTTGATAAACTTTTAAGCTTCTTTTATTTAAAATAGCCAATCAGAGTCTTATTTAATCAAGTCTATACACTAGTGAAAAGGATTCCTCTAAATCCATGCCTTTAAATTCTATACAACTCTTTCAAACTAATATTACTTTTTCTAACCACTTTTACATTTTTTCATATTTGTTCTTAAATACGCATTTTGTTCTTATGGAATTGTGATCCTTTAGTCTTATTGCATGTTACCAAGTTTAGTTCTTTTCTATTTGGTCCAAATTATATTTTGTGACCTTAGAATAAGATTCAACCTTTAATCCTTCAGATTATGATGTATTAAATTGAGATAATAGATAAGAATTATCTACACTTCTCAACCTCTATATTTGAGTTGGATTAGATTTGACACCTAATATATTTCAATTATCAATTTAATCTATTATATTCATCTTCTAAGTCAATGGATGTCTTTCTTCAGTAGCCTCTTATTCATACAATTTGGCCTTGAATTCATCATAATGTGTTAGATTTTGAAATCCTATAAACATTTTTTAGCATATTCCTCTTCATCAAAAACATTAGTCAACTAAAAATCCTGATATTTATTTCTAATTTTCTCCTCAATCACTATCACATCATTACACTGCATAATTGTTTTCAAAATCTTATTGAAACATTTATAGACCTTACTCTTGTTTGAGTAGCCTAAAAATATTATTTCATCTATTTCATATTCATGCCTGCCTTGGTTTCCTTTTTTATTCTATATATTACACTTACTTATAAAAAAAAGTGTTGGCTTCATTACATGACACATATCGTACAGTTTTTTATTCTCTTATAGACTTAACAAAGCTCAATTTTTTTTGACACTATCACTTTTATTCCTTCCATTAACTAGTGCCTTGAAATACCACTTTTGATTAGTAGTGTATTCTCCATGTTATTTACAATCCAAATTTTACCTTCGATAATAACATTTTTCTATAGTTTTTACACTAATGAAACTTTATTCTTGGTGTTATAATTATCTAGATAGTTTTCCACCTCAATAGAGGTGTATTTTATTCAATTTTGTAGTAAAAAATTGGATCAGCCTTCCTATTTAATTTTCATCTCACCTCTAGAAATGTTTAATTCACTTTAATACTTCTTTCTTGGTATGTGTGAGTGTAAGAACCCGGATCTTCATTTTAGGTATGTCTTTCCTTTTCCTAGAGTTTTTGAGAAAATAGAGGTTCTGAAAAATTTTAAAGTACACACCATTTACTTTTTTGTCGCTCGAAGCCATGTGATGTCCATGTCTGGGCCACACACACGGTGTGTAGGGGTGATGTGGAGGCCTCTTAAAGCGGAGTACAGAAAAACCGAGTACACGCCGTGTACCCCCTTTATTTTTTTCATTAAATGGATCGGGGTCGCGCCTAATCGCCAGAACGGCCTTCTTCTAGGTCTCGTTCGGCCGATATCTCTTGTACGATCACGTTTCTTCTCCGAGCCCCTCATCTTCTGTCCGACCTCCGTTTCATCCACCATCAATTGTGTTGGATCTGCAGCGGTGGGTTCTTCCTTCTCCTAGATCTTTGTTTTCAAATTCCTCCTCTTTCTCAAGACATTGTGGGTTGAGTGTTTTGGATGTTTTCTCATATCTTCAACATTCTAAAGAGAATCAATCATCGTGGTTCAAGTATATTGATCTCCTAGCATCGAGGTAGGTGGTTTGTTCCTTTATGTAGGAAGTCTTTGAATATTTTTTGCAATTCCACCAATTCCCTTGAACAGGGTATTATGTGTGTTTCCTATTTTTCTCCTGTTGATGCCTTCTTTACTTGATTGCTTGAGTAGTGTTAAATTCTTGTGAATAGGGTATTTTCTACTATGTTTTGGATGTTTTTCCATGCATGTTTTTCTTGTTAGGTGTTTTTATAGTTTCCATGCCTAGTTGTAGGATAGTGGAACTATTGTATTGTTATTTTGTTGTTCCCTAGAATGATATCCAAGTAGTTATTGAGGTTTACTTGGGCCGATACGCGTGTTATGCATGTTTTTTTTACACAGGGTTGTGAGAACCTAGTGTAGTGGACCACAGGGAGAATGGACGTAAGGGCTTCTCTAGAGTGTCTTTAATTTACGATGCAAGACCAGAGGGGGAATTGGTGTTGAGTGCTTCCTTAGAGAGTCTGTAGTTCCTCGACGCAGGACAGAGGGGGAATGAGATGTTGAGTTCTTCCCCAGAGAGCCTTTAGTACTATACGAGACTATATGGGGAATTGACGGTGAGTGCTTCCTCAGAGAGTATATTCTTCAGCTGAACCAGAGGGGTGAGACTGTGTGTACCTCCCAGAGGGTTGCTAGTACTTGTAGGTTGAACCATAAGGGTTAGGCTATGAGAACTACCCAGGGGGTTACCTGTTGTTCTTCTTGTTGATTGGTTGTTATTTGTGTACTTTATACGCTAGACACTGTGGATTGTAGCTACTATGTGCTTTCCTGTTTACTGCTTCCTGTATTTTTTTTACTGCCATGTATTCACTGACTGTTAGGCATAGATCTTTGGGTGGTTTCCTACTGGGACCTTGTCTCATACCCTGTTTGGGCCATTCTTTTGGGCCCAAACAGATTATCTTGTTGCAGGTATAGATAAGGGAAAGTGCCCTTCTACTTCAGGTACTTGACTTGTTGTGGAGCTGGAGAGCATGGGACCAAGCTATGGCTTGTGATGCTGAAGAGTTTACCTATTTTTCTTTTGCACTTTGTTTTAGTATTTTATTCATAATTTTTACTTGTTTTTATGCTTTCCTAGACATATGTATCATACATAATTTTATATATATGTGAGTTTTCTCTAGTTGCTTACTGTTAGTCTTTCGTTGTTTATCGTTTACTCTTGTATGGATGATTATGGTTTCTGCTGTTGTCTATTTGATTTTCTTCCACTGTGTACTCTGCCAATGAGGGAATAGTTTCCCCACTATCACACCGAAGGCTCTCACTGCTAGTCGGTATCCTCTGGAATTTGGGTAAATGCGCTTGAGGCCATGTGACCAACCGGGTACGGGGCACCTCTGGGTGTCTTTCGGAACCGGGACGTTACAAAATGGTATCAGAGAGTTTCTTTTATATTGATTTACTGTTTGGATCCTTTAGACAGGGATAGGACAGATTCGGTACTTAGTAATAAGTTGTGACTGGGAGTAGCTAACCCGTGTACAGGGAAAATCCATACAACCTCGATTATTGCAGTTTTCTGGTTTTGAGATTTTACAGTTGATATGATTTCACCTAGAGTGATTCACATGACTTGTGTTGTTATTCTTGTTTCTATTGTGGTTCTATTTCTGTCGCAACCTGATGAGATGAGGGTATTCCATATCATGCATCATATAGGCACTTGATAGAAATCACATGCCATGCATTCTTTCCATGCCATCTTGGGTGCATTAGAAATTGCATGTTGTTGTGATAGACGTTGTGTGGATTATGTATGTTGTTGTGATAGATGCTTGATAGAATCCCTAAAGTTTGATAGAAAGGTTTTTTGTTTTGTACTTTGCTTAAATGAATGCCAAATTTTGGTTCTTGAGGTGTTATGGGCCCTCATGAATCAGAAATTGGCACCTTCATGCTTTTTTTTCAGTGTTTTCTAGGCATCGGTGTAGTTTCAGAGCTACTGCCCAGAAAAACCCAGAATACACGGCATGTACTTTATATATACACGATGTGTAGTTTTTAAACTCTGTCACTGACTGTGTAGGTAGAAACACGGGTTGTAAAAAATCTCCAAGAACACGCCATGTATGGTAAGTACACGTCGTGTAGTAGTGAGCTATGTACCCGGCCGTGTCACTAACAACACGGGTCGGGGAAGCTCGTGTCATACACGTCGTGTTGTTTATGAACACGCCATGTATCCTTGTTCTCAGTACCCGGTCGTGTCACGGACAACACGGGATGGTGTTATCTCCTCCTATACACATCGTTTTTGTTCGGAACACGCCGTGTAAGGGTCAGCCGTGTACCCGACCATGTCGCCAACAACACGGGTCGGGAAAAGTCTTCAAGTATACACTGTGTTTGTTCAGAACACGTCGTGTAGTCTCAGCTGTATAGATGGTCATGTAACTAAAAACACGGGTCGTTGAACCTTGTCTACTACACAAAGTTTCCACCAGGAACATGCCGTGTAGTCTCAGTTTAAGAAGGTTGTGTGGGTTAGCCGTGCAAGGAGACACGGGCAGGGGAATATAGTTAAGTACATGCTGTGTAGAGTTAATACACACCATTCCGTTTTGTACTCATTTGTTCTCTGTCCTTGTTTTCCTGGTCTAAGGTATGATCTTTCAGAGCTATGCCTTTGAGACTTCCTCTATTTTTACGTCAGTTGCCATACGGTGATCAGAAAACAGATATGGCTGATCAGGGACTTCCTGTCGATCCTCCAGTCGGGCCAGCCTTGGCACCGGCTGTCATACCAGTTGCAGGTTCTGATGCGTAGTTCAGAGAAGGATTTATGAGGATGATGCAGACCTTTCAGGGAGCACCTCCTCCTTCCACGACTATGGCATACTTGACGCGGGTTTTCTAGTAGCAGCATCCTCCTACTTTCTTGGGGGAAGGAGGACCACAGGATGCAGAGTCATGGATGGAAGCCATGCTGACTATCTTTGAGCATCTGGAAACACCTCCAGAGAGGCGGGTCAAGCTCTCTACCTATATGCTACGATACTCTGCCAAGAGGTGGTGGGACGTGATCTCACGGGCGGGTCATCAGCAGGTTATGGCTTTGGAAGAGTTCCAGTGCATGTTTTACAACTACTTATACCTGGAGACCCTAAGGGTTGATCGAGCTCAGGAGTTCATGAGTCTAGAGAAGGGTACTCTTTCTATTATGGAGTATTCCTATCATTTCACTGAGCTGTAGCGATTTACACCCCTCCGGGGTAGATATGGGGTCTTCTTAGCAAGGAAGTTTGAGGATGGTCTCAGGAGGGAGATTTGATCGCAGGAGAATATATTCCAGTTGACCTCCATCACTTCCATCATCAACCAGGCGCTGATTGCGGAGCACAATCTGAGAGAATTTGGAGCTGCGAGCCAGGGCGGTTCTACTTCCAGAGCTAGTGTTCCTCCAGTTGACAGCAGGAAGCGTTGTAGGGAGTCTACGCACAGTGATCCGAGAAGGTGAGATACATCTTCAGGTAGCCAGGTAGTATGCTACCAGTGTGGAAGGGCAGGGCACATGAGTCCGCAGTACCAGAGAAACCCAATGGAGTGCCGATCTTGTGGCAAGATGGGTCACCTTCAACGTTTCTGCCAATTTTTCTCACCAGTAGCTGGTGACGGGGGTTCTTCCATGACTCGTCGTTCAGGAGCAGCACCACCAGTTTCTCACCAGTCAGGGAACTGGAGTTCTTCCGGCCGTTCGGGCCGAGGTGGAGGTCGAGGTCATGGCAGTCAGTCACCAGTCCTTCAGCGTCGGCAGGGAGGATCAACTCAGAGTGGTCAGGCAAGGTCACAAGGCTGCGGGGTAGGCTAGACTTTTGCGATGGAGCAGATCTATCAGGAGCAGGATCGCAGACCTTCTACAGTTTGAGGTATAATTTTAGTAGCCTCAGTTTTATCTTCAGCCCTTTTCGAAACTGGTGCTACGCATAGCTTTATCTCTGTTGCTATTGTAGAGAGCCTTGGGCTATGTATCTTTTCTTCTACCAACTTTTTGACACTATACACACCTTTGGGGACGAGGACATCTAGTGTACATCATTGTAGAGATTTCCCTCTCAAGTTTGTAGGGTATCGTTTCTTATGGGATCTCTATGTCCTAGAGATGACAGGCTATGATGTCATTCTCAGGATGGACTGGTTGGTTCCCTTCCAGGTAGTCGTCGACTGTTATCACCGCAGGGTGAGTTTCATTTCACCATAGGGTGAATCTTTTCTTTATAGAGGCGAGTGGGATGTTCGGGCGAGTCGAGCAGGACTCGACCATCATGGGCTAGGAGGGTTTACGGCCCAGATTTCTAGTCTTTATCTGGATAACCAGGGGACTTCACAATTATACTTTCCTCCTGTGGTGGATCGTTTTAGGGATATCTTTCCAGAGTACTTTTCAGGTTTTCCTCCGGAGCATGAAGTGGAATTCTCTATTAATCTCATGCCAGGATCGGCACCGGTGTCCATTCCTCCCTATAGGATGGCTACACCCGAGTTGCAGGAGCTCAAAAATCAGTTGGAGGAGTTGCAGGAAAAGGGTTTCATCCGACACAGTACTTCTCCTTGGGGTTCGCCTATCCTGTTTGTGAAGAAGGCAGATGGTACCCTTAGGCTCTGTGTGGATTATCGAAAGCTGAACCAGTTGACAGTCAAGAACCGATATCCCTTGCCAAGGATTGATGATATTTTTGATCATCTTCGAGGATCCTGGGTGTTCTCAAAGATCAATTTGAGGTCTGGTTATCATCAGTTTCACGTTAGACCATCAGATATACCTCTTAAAGCCTTTAGGAGCAGGTATGGTCTCTACAAGTATATGGTTATGTCGTTCGGTCTCACGAATGCGTCGGCAGTTTTCCTGGCACTGATGAACCGAGTGTTCCATTCTTACTTGGATTCCTTTGTCGTGGTCTTCATGGACGATATCTTGGTGTACTCTCACACTCAACACGGCCATGCTATCCATATTGAGATCATTCTGAGTACACTGAGAGAGCATCGACTTTATGCTAAACTCTCGAAGTGCCACTTTTGGATGGATCAGATTCACTTCTTGGGTCACGTCATCTCAAAGGCAGGAGTATCTGTGGTCCCAGAGAAAGTGAGAGCTGTAGTTTTCTGGGAGCATCCAAAGAAAGTTTTTGAGGTACGTAGTTTCCTAGGGATGGCTGGATACTAAAGACGCTTCATTCAGGACTTTTCATGCCTAGCAGCACCATTGACAGGTCTGACCAAGAAGGGGGAGAAGTTCTTATGGTCAGATTCTTGTGAGTCAGCCTTTCAGGAGCTAAAAGGAAGGTTGATGTCGGCACCGATACTAGTCTTTCCAGAGCCAGGAAAGAGCTATACTATTTATTGTGATTCTTCAGGTATTGGGCTGGGCACTGTGCTTATGCAGGGAGATTGAGTCGTTGCGTACGGGTCTCAGCAGTTGAGGCCACATGAGAGGAACTACCCGACGCACGATCTTGAGTTGGCAGCTGTTGTTCATGCCTTACGTTGTTGGAGACATTACCTTCTGGGATATCACTTTGTGGTTTTCACCAACCACAAGAGTCTTAAGTACATCTTCATTCAGCGTGATATGAATCTGAGACAGCGCAGGTGGGTCGAGTATCTCCAGTATTTTGATTTCAAGCTTGCATATACACCGGGAAAGGGCAACGCAGTGGCAGATGCGTTGAGCAGGAGAACTCATATTCAGGCAGTTCAGGAGGCCAATAGTGAGTGGAATCTTATGGATCTATTCTCTGAGATGCATTTGTAGGTGCACGATAGACAGGGACAAACTTTCCTATCTTCTGTAGGTGTTACCTCTACACTTCTTGATCTGGTACGGATGAGGCATCTATCAGAATCAGAAGTCTTAGTCCTACGGGAGAGTGTGTTAGGAGAGGACTCTCTTCCTGGATGGACAGTGGGTGAGGATGAGATCTTTCATTTCCAGGGGCGCGTATGGGTGTCAGCGGACATACGCGAGGAGCTGATGCGGGATCTTCATTCCTCAGCTTAGGCAGTTCATCCTGCCATCACCAAGATGTATCGGGATCTTCATCGCCAGTACTGGTGGCCAGATATGAAGAGAGATGTTGATGGTTTCGTCTTGAGGTGTTCTACTTGTCAGCAGGTGAAAGCGGATCATCAGTGGCCAGCATGCCTTTTATAGCTGTTACCCATTCTAGAGTGTAAGTGGAACGATGTCGCAATGGACTTCGTGACCAGATTTCCGAGGTCGCCCCAAGGGAACGATGTTGTTTGGGTTGTTGTCGACAGGCTGACGAAGGTTTCTCACTTCTTACCGATCAAGGAGACCTTCAGTGTCGATGATCTGGGATGACTTTAAATCCGAGAGATTATACGTCTGCATGGAGTTCCACACTCCATTGTTTCAGATAGGGATGTGCGCTTTACTTCTCGGTTCTGGCAGGGGCTTCAGAGGGATTTGGGTACATAGGTACTTTTGAGTACAACATATCATCCCCAGACAGATGGCCAGTCCGAGCATACGATCCAGGTGCTTGAATATATTCTCTGATCTTGCATTCTAGACTTTGGCAGTTCTTTGGAGAAGCATATCCCTCTAGTGGAGTTCGCCTACAACAACAGTTTTGAGGACACTATTCAGATGTCACCTTACGAGGCTTTGTACGGTAGGCCATGCCGATCACCTTTATGCTGGCTGGAAGCAGGAGATGCAGCTTTATTAGGACCTCGTCTAGTTCAGGAGACCTCATAACAGGTAGAGTTGATTCGGAAGAGGATGACTACAGCACAGTCTCGACAGAAGTCTTATGCTGATCAGCAAAGATGACCTCTGGAGTTCGAGGTCGGGGTTCAGGTTTTCCTGCCTGTCGCACCGAGGTTGGGACACAAGAGGATTCGGAGATAGGGTAAGCTTTCACCAAGGTACGTTGGGCCATTTAAGGTATTGGAGAGAGTTGGACCAGTTGCCTATCGATTGCAGTTACCTCAGAGGTACCAGGCCATGCATGACGTCTTCCACGTCTCTCAACTCCGACATTACTTTTCAGACCCATCTCATGTCTTTCAGCCCGAGGAGGTTGATCTCGAAGTGGATTCATTGTTTGAGGAGCATCCTATCCGAATTGTTTATCGCAGTACGAAGGTTCTCCTTGGGAGGTATGTTCCTCTAGTACGGGTGCTATGGCAGCACGGGCGAGTACAGGACGAGACTTAGGAGAGGGAGGCCAATGTACGATTGCAGTGGCTAGAGATGTTCGGGGTTTCTTCTTCTCTGCCTCGTTAGGGAAATTCGGGGACGAATTTCTTTAGGGGGGGAAGTTTGTAAGAACTCAGATCTTCGTTTCAGGTATGTCTTTCCCTTTCCAAGAGTTTTTGAGAAAAGAGGAGTTCTGGAAAATTTTGAAGTACATGTCGTGTACTTTATGAGTACACGTCGTGTACTCCTTTTCCACTTGAAGCCGTGTGGTGGCCGTGTCTAGGCCACACACATGGTTTTTAGGGGTGATGTGGATGCCTCTTAAAGCCGAGTACGAAAAAACCAAGTACACACCGTGTACCCCAGAAGTACACGTCGTGTACTTTATTTTTTTTTCATTAAACGGACCGGGGTCGCGCCTAATCGCCAGAATGACCTTCTTCTAGGTCTCATTTAGCCGAGAGCTCATGTACGACCACATTTCTTCTCCGAGCCCCCAAACTTCCGTTCGACCTCCGTTTCAGCCGCCATCGATTACGTTGGATCCGCAGCGGTGGGTTCTTCCTTCTCCTAGAGCTTTGTTTTCCAATTCCTCTTCTTTCTCAAGATATCATGGGTTGAGTGTTTTGTACGTTTTCTCAGATCTTCGACGTTCTAAGGAGAATCAATCATCGTGGTTCAAGTATATCAATATCCTATCATCGAGGTAGGTGGTTTGTGCCTTTATGTAGGAATTCTTTGAATATTTTGTGCAATTCCAACAATTCCCCTGAATGGAGTATTGTGTGAGTTTCCTATTTTGCCCCTATTGATGCCTGCTTTGCTTGATTGCTTGAGTAGTGGAAAATGCTTGTGAATAGGGTATTTTATACTGTGTTATGGATGTTTTTTCAATGCATGTTTTGCCTGTTAGGCGTTTTTCCAGTTTCCATGCCTAGTTGTAGGATAGTGGAACTGTTGTACTATAAAACTGTTGTGCCTTAGAATGATAGCCAAGTAGTTCTTGAGGTTTACTTGGGATAATACGTGCGCTATGCATGTTTGTTTTACATAGGGCTGTGAGGACCTAGTGTAGTGGACCATAGAGAGAATGGATGTAAGGGATTCTCTAGAGTGTCTTTAATTTACGATGTGATACCACAGGGGGAATTGACGTTGAGTGCTTCCTCAGAGAGTATGTAGTTCCTAGACACGGGCCACAGGGGGAATGAGACGTTGAGTGATTCCCCAGAGAGCCTTTAGTACGATACGAGACTATAGGGGGAATTGACGATGAGTTCTTCCTCAGAGAGTCTATTCTTCAGCTCAACCAAAGGGGTGAGACTGTGTGTGCCTCCCAGAGGGTTGCTAGTACTTGTAGGTTGAACCATAAGGGTTAGGCTGTGAGAACTACCTAGGGGGTTACCTGTTGTTCTTCTTGTTGATTGTTTGTTACTTGTGTACATTATATGCTAGACATTGTGGATTATAGCGGTTGTGTGCTTTCCTGTTTACTGCTTCCTATATTTTTTTTACTGCCATGTATTCATTGACTATTAGGCACAGATCTTTAGGTGGTTGCCTACTGGGACCTTGTCTCACACCCTGTTTGGGCCATGCTTTTGGGCCCAAATAGATTATCTTGTCGTAGGTATAGATAAGGTCAAGCGCCCTTCTACTTCAGGTACTTGACTTGTTGTGGAGCTAGAGAGCATGGGACCAAGCTATGGCTTGCGATGCTGAGGAGTTTACCTATTTTTCTTTTGCACTTTGTTTTAGTATTTTATTCAGCATTGTGACTTGTTTGGATACTTTCCTAGACATATGTATCATGCATCATTTTATATATATGTGAGTGTTCTCCAGTTTCTTATTGTTAGTCTTCTGTTGTTTATCATTTACTATTGTATGGATGATTACGGTTTCTACTATTGTATATTTGATTTTCCTCCACTGTGTACTCCGCCAATGAGGGCATAGTTTCCCCACTATCACACCCAAGGCCCTCGCTACTAGTCGGTAGCCTCTGGCGTTTGGGGAAATGCACTAGAGGCCATGTGACCAACCGGGTACGGGGCGCCTTTGGGTGGCTTCCGGAACCAGGACGTTACAGTGAGAATGATACAACCCATTCTACTATAATCGTTAATAAATAAGATAAACTACCTCTCAGATCAAGTTTTTGGATGTCTTATTGGACCACACACATTTTTATGAATTAAATCAAGAAAATTTTATGCTCACTTATTATTTTGTTGGAAGATATTTATTAACATATTCCCTATAATACAAAATTCAAAAGTTTACTTCATACCACACTTTAGATTTAAAATATCTATCATGGACTTTTGATTTGAAAAATTCTCCATGATTTATTGATGTATGTGGTTAAGCCTCTAATTCCATAATGTTTTCACCTCTTCCTTCATAAGAAGATTAATTTTCTCCATATCGTCTACTTGGTGCAAGTTTCCATTTTTTTGTAACCCTACATAAATGAATTTTTAGCATTAACTTTGATTATAAAACCTTTTTGGTTGATTATGGCTTCAATCTCGGAGTAATATAGTTGGATCATGTTGAAAATATTATGTCAGGCTCCATTAATGTAAGGAACATTTTTATTCTTCAACTCATCACCAGAAAACCTTTTTTTCCACTTTCTATAATCTTCAATGCCTCATAAATTCCAAACTAAACCATTCCATAAAGTATATCATTTACATTTTATAAGATATTTATATTCCCATTCATATCATATAAACACCCACTACCAAGGATCTATGTGTTATTATTCATAGTTTTCGTTATAGAAATTTCAGTTAAGATAGCATGCACCCTCTTCTTATATTCCATCCATGAGGCACCTATTTGATTTAATATATAATATGATCTCTTATCATACTCTTCAACATATAAAACATAGTAATATAATTCTTCCAATATAAAAAATCTATTTTCTAATGTAATTATGTTCATCGATCTTCTCTCCATCATTCGTAAACCTCCATATATACTATTTCCACTTCTTCATTACACGTAATCAATGGATTTATTACCAAAGTTTGAGAAATTAAAATAAAATACATAGAATGATTTTCTTATTTGAAATATAGAATATTTTTTCATCCTCTATTACTATTTTCCAAGTGATTATATTTTCAAGTAATTTTTTCCTCTCCATAAAATGTCATCATATATCATAGGTAATAATAAAATAGATTATTCATTAAGGGAAATATCTATCCACTATTATTCCATATATTCATTTTTGTTTAATAGATCCTTGGTCTTTGATATGATATTAATGGTTAAGAGTTATCTCTACCATTCATATTTACCTTTTTATTTTTGATATCTCATTAAACTCTAGATGTTTTTATAATTCCCCCACCCTAGTTCACTAAAAACAGTAACTACACTTGATCACTATGTGATACCAAGTGCTCTTCCCTATATACCATAGGTTATTTATTAGTAGTGAGAGTCTAGGCTATTACTGTTGAAAAACTATTCCCCCATATTAGAGTGTGTAATAATAAAGAAATAACCAAACATCATCATCATAATAATAATCATCATAGTGCATGGATGTAATAAAACACAACATGTTATATAAAATGTAAATGTGAAAGCAAGAATTCATATAGACTCATGACCATGCTAGCATATAATAGTTGATCACCCACTGGGATGATCGCATATATAGCACATTAAATAAATAAAATTGTGAGGATATACTACTATTCTCAATCTAGTCTTGATATATCTCCTAACTTTATCTAATCTATCCATATAAAAAATCCAAACCCAGGTATGTTCCCAACCTAAACCTGTGATCAATTAATATTTTCTTGGGTACAGAAGTGTCATGGCCACCCGTGTAGGGTGTGAATATTACTCATTAGGGAACCACCAATGTGGTCATTTACATAACTAGTAAATGTAGGGTACGTGAATGTGGCATTCTCAAAAAATAATTACAAATATGGAAGCATAAATAAATAAACCATCATCAACCCTTAGGTTTAAATATGACGCCTATGATCGAATATACCATCTTTGGCTAGTGTCAGAGTGTCTCTAAGTATGTACCATCATCTAGAACCTAGAGGAAAATTCTCCCCTCCTATGAAAATTTATCATCCAGAAACTCAAGTGAAGTTCCCTTGGGTTGATCTTGTATTTTTTTCATTTGATCTTGTTGTCACTGTCAATGTCATAATGAAAAGGTAGTGATTTGGGTGATGGAATGTGCATTGAACCACCAAAGAAGAATAGTTACTACCCATACACTATAGGTAAAGAAGAATGAATAGTTAGTTGCCCTTGAATATCTATCTAGATAGATTACAATGTGAATCTCGTACTAAATCAGATGATTGAAGTAGCTAATATTCATGTCGATGAAAAGTGTTGAAGGTAAAGAGCATTATATTCAATAGGTTGGGTGAAAACTACTATTGAATATGGAGATCTGATTAGATAGATTCTAGTTAATGGTGAAGATATATGAAAAATGAGCACCCATACAAGGATAAAAAATCATGTTGTCTACTAAAAATAGTTTCATACAACTCTTAGATGAAATTTAAGTGAATGGAGATGGCTCAGGATTGATTGAAGAAGAGTTGCACCAAAGTTGGCCAAAATATTCCCTAAAATACTCATATTTGAGTATTTTATATGCTATAACACCTTTAAAATGAATTTAAATGAGTTTTAAATTATTTTAATACTTCCAATAATTAATTATAGAATTTTTGAGATTATTTTTAGAGGTTGGGGTAACCCTAGAAGTAATCAGAAATTGTTTTTAAGATTACTATAGAAATTTTAATTTTGGAGTTTATAGAAAAAATATCAATTCAATAGCGTAATTCATTTCCTACCAGTCGTAATACTTCACCCCAAATGTAAAACTTTAGGTACTTAATGTAAGGCTTTGAAGTTTTCTGAGTATTTTTAAATTTATGACTGCATGAAATTATCCACAGCATAAGTCATGATCATAATACTTTACAGTAAGTCTTTGAGCCTGCTGTATGACGTTGATGAAACATAAGACCTTAAGCTAATGTAGAGTCAGTATTCTGAATACTATACATAAGCCTTCATCATAAGAATCTACGATTGTAAGACTCTGAATTCTCTATCATATATATTTGGATGAATGTATATCTTCATCACTCTGTGAAATTTTCATAAATCTATTGGATGAAAATGAAATGCTTAGAGAAAAATATAAACTTTCGTACTAATGATTTGAGAATATAATTCTTTGAATTCCCCATCACAATAATTCAACACTTAAAAAAATTTGAAGTTCTACTGGATAAAGAAATCAAGTTTCCAAATTTCAAATCTGATGAAGATGAAATATTTGGTTTGATACAAGAGTTGTTTGATTATGTTATAAACAAAAAAAATACCTTTAATGGTGTGTGATGAAATATTTGAGAATAAATAGAAGTTTATCTTATTCTATATAAAGAGAAGATCAAGGTGATGTAAAAAATATATTTTATACAATTATTTAATTCTGAGGAAATAAAATTCATATGATGTTGTGTTGTTCCTAAGTTATCACAATCACTTGAAACTATTGAGTAGTGATATTTTCTGAAATCCTTTTCTTAAGTGGAAATAAATTGGATTTATAAAATGGGAAGATAAATGGGGAGAATTTTATGAAACATAAAAGTGAATAAGAACTTACCCATGTATTTCAGTTCATATAAGTTTTAACCTCAAATGGTATAATCTTTAAAGAAGTATCGCATCTCAAGTGATATCAAAAATTATTTGGGGAGAAGAGGATGAAAGTTGAATAAAGTTCACCATTATAATAAGGGGTGAAAATTTTCCCTCCCTTTATATTCATTGAAAATTAGGGGGGTATAATGGCATTGAGTGCTAGAGTATATTTGGAATTGAAAACAAATCTAAAGGGAGGATTGAAGTTCCCTTGGATTGATATTGTATTTTTTATCACATGATCTTGTTGTAATATTCAAATTTATGATGAAAATGTGGTGATTTGGGTGATGGAGTGTGTATCCACCCACTAAATAAGAAGATTTATTTCCCATAAAATATGGGTAAAGAGCATGAAGAGTTGGTTTCCCTTGAATACCTAGTGGGAAATATTAAAGTGGGCAATCCATACTAAATTAGATGATCCAAAGCATTGATCTTTATGTCAATGAAACGTTCTGAAGGTAAATAAAATTGTATTCAAATGGTTTAGTAGAAGATTCTACTACCTAAGGATATATTTTGGGATAGATTCTAGGTAGTGGTAAAGCTATCTGAAAAATGAGAACTCATCTAAAGAGAAAAAATCTAGTTATTTGTTGAAATCAATGTTATAAAACTCATGGATGAAGGTTAAAGTGAATAGAGAAAGGACAAGATTGATTAAAGAAGAACCACACCTGATATAGTATAAATGTTCACCAAAATACTCTTATTTGGGTATTTAATATCCTAAACACCTCAAAAATTCATTTTAAGGAGTTTTTAATTATTCTATTAATTCCAACAATCATTTAGAGAATTTCTAAGATGATTTTAAGAGGTTAGAGTAGCCTTAAAATAAATCCAAAGTTGTATGGAATATTATTATATAAATGTATATTTTGGATTATATATAAAAATATTCAATTCCAGAGAAAATACTTTTTCTACTGATTGTAATACTTCACTCTGAACATAATACTTCAGGTGTTTAATTTAAGTCTCAGTTAAATATTATCAAATGTATGATCATATGACTTCAACCGAAACATAAATCTTGATCATAAGACTTAATTATAAGTCTTGGGGCCTACTATATAAATTTTCTAAAATATAATACTTTAATCTAATGTAGAGTTGAAATTTGGAATACTGAGCATAAATCTCCATCATAAGACATCACAAATGTAAGACTTGTAAGTTCTCGGTGTAAGGCTTTTGTTGGATATAGAGTTTAAAAACATGGGAAACAAATTAGAAATACATTGGATGAAAATGAAGTATCCAAAGAAGAATATAAATCTTCCTTATAAGGATTTATGAATATGAGTCTTTTGAATCCCACGGTGTAGTACGTCAACACTTAAGAAATTTCAAAGTTCTTATGGATGAAAAAATCAAGTTTCCAAATTTCAAATTTTATGAAGATGAAATATTTGAGGTGATGAAATAGTTATTCAATCAAGGTATAAACATCACAAACACCTTTAATAGTGTGTGATCCAATATTTGATAAGAAAGAAAAATGATCTTAATCATGTAAAGGGAAGATCAAGGCGATATGAAAAATGAAGTTTCTAGAATTATTTAATTCTTATGAAATAAAAATTTGAAGGTGTTTGAGATGTGAATTTAAGTTAAGAACATCATTATTCTTAGATAATCCATGTTATGATCCTATTTTGATAAATACCATAGAATAACCACTACATATATTATTTGATGTAAAAAATTAGTTACATGAGTTTTCAATAATAATGAAGATAAAGAACCATTGAACCTCAAGTTGTTGTTTTTAAATGCTTGTATCATTTTGATTCAAGGTTGTTTGAGTATTCATGAGTAACTGGGATGAAAGTCTAGGAATTTTTCCCTGATTAAAATCTTGATAATATGGTTCAGTTATATCTTTTAATAGAACTAATATTTAAGGATGTATTCTTTTTATTATGAAGTTATCAAGACAAAATAAAATGATCTGCACAACACAAGATCTGTTTATTGTATATTTGACAAAACTATGAAAAATGTAAGGTACGGATTTGCGTGGGACATTTTAAGAAGGAAATTTTTATTCTGTTGTGTGTTTTTATCTAAAGATGATATTCAACCAAGCTAAGAAAAATGAGAAAGAATAAGATTAAAAATAATTTTCCCCTACTTCATATTTATTATGAAGATCTTTTGGTACAAGTTTTAAAAAAAGAAGAATCATTAAAATTGAGTATTGTGGGAATATCTCTTTAGATAAAAAATTAGTGAATGAAGTATCATGGGTACCCAAAATAGGTATTCCATGATAACACTTTATGTATAGTAGTGGTAATTCCACCTCAATTTTATATTTGAGGTTTTTTATTTTTATAGAATCCATTTAATGCACTTAAATAATGCCACATGTGCATGAGGATATTGATAAGGAAGAAATAAAAAAAGAATTAGTAGCCACTACTTATAAGTTAGTTTTAAGATTACTGATAGTTTAGTGTTGTAGTGTGAGATCTAAATATCATCTCTCAAAGATCAAGAAGAAGCATCTTCTACATGGTGTAGTGAATAATAAGAAGAGGATTTGACCACTAATAAAATATTAGTTTTGAAGATCTGATTTTTTTTAGTAGAGAGGAATATAGGAAATTAGATCTATTAAAGAATGGTGAAACTAAGTTTTAGTGGAGACCAGGTTGCATACATTCTATCTAGAAGATCTTAAGGCATTAAAAGACTCTACTATGAGTTGAATAAGATCTATCTTATTAATAATGAAGAACCCTGTATAGATATACAAATACACTTATTATAATTACATCAAAGTAAGAACTTACATATATATGGTGGGACTCCATAGAACTTTCATGACTCAGGGTATATAGGGAAATCACTATGTGACTCAGAGATAGTAGTTTGAAGCTATAGAGATAAATCCAAAGTGATTCTGTAAAAAGAATTCTTATCAAACGCAAGCTATGTAAACACTTTGGGACACAATATTGGTGTTGGAAGCACCACCCATTGTAATATGTGGCTAATTATAGTGTAGAATCTATGGTTAGGGAGAATAAGAAATCATAGTAAGGAGTAGGTCTTTGTATGCCACTTTACTATTTTACTTACATTCATACAGTTGATTGATTTTCAGGCTGAATGATAATATATCCAATTTCACTAACTAGTAATAGAGGATTAATTCTAAAGGGGGTAAAAAAATCAAAGAAAAATTTGGTGTTATTTCCCATTCAGGATATAACTATCACTGAGTGTGGGAGGTGTGAATTAGTGATAAATTTTTCTTTTAAGTTTCCTTAATTTTGAAAAAACCTTCACCACCTATTAAATATTTCTTACTTTTATGAAAACAAAACAATCACACATCCATAGGAACACAGGGATTTACAAGGTTCACTACTCAACAGGAGTAGCTACGTCCATGGTATGGTTTAGAAAATAATCCAATACCACACAATATACTAGAATATAATTGTATGGATATAATAAGTAGGATATACCCTTAGAATTGTGTAGCATTATGTTCAATACAATTGTTCGTGTGATTCAAGTAAAACGAAATGATGTAATACAATTTGGTGTAACAAGTTAAGAAACATCTATCAGATGCTTCAAAACATGTTACTATGCTTCCTTATCAACTTTCACAAATATGATCTTCAAAATAAATATTCACTTTCCTACCTAGTAGCAGGTAATAACTTCTTCTATACTTCGTAATGATACTAAATTTGATTCCCCAATATGATTCCTAGTCTGATTACTTAGTATGATAATATAAATCTATCAGAATACTATAGAAAAAATTTCTGAACTGTTTCTACCTCGGTCCGGAAATCACATTCCAATTTATCGGTTCGGTCTAATAACAGAATAAAAACTTCCTTCTTCTTCTTCTGTCTGTAAAACTTTCTCTGGTAATCTCAATTCAGAAACTCCTCACTAAAAACTTCCATCGTTTTCACCTTCCCCCTCTTCTCCCATATACAGTACTTCAGTCAGAAAGTACAGTGTACTTCCTTCTATTTTTATGTGATCCAAATGTGGTTTAGGTGGGATTTTGAAAAGGTTTTCTGGCTTAACCAAATTTCCTAAAACTCAAATTTCCCCAAAATTTTGGATATACCTTTGACTTCTTCAGTGCTTCTCAACTCTTCTAAACTCTTCTCTAACCTTCTCAAATCTTGTCATGACTTTATCTCAATTCATACTTTCTAATAATTCTTCAGTTTGATTAAGATTTTTATTATCATTTTTTCATTATGATGGTCACTCTGATTTTCTTGACCCATTTTCAAATACATCAAAACAGAAGACTTCTCATTACAATTCTTTGTACCAACTGAAAAAACAAGCTTATCATTCTAATTATTTGTACCAACTACTATAAATAAACTTTGATAAATATAAAACCTTTGATACCATTCATCCATAAATATTACTTCTACTTTGTTAGACTTTATCATCGGCTTCAAACATCTTTAACGAACACTTTTTCAACCACTTGAAATACATTCAATATTCCCTTGAAAAAAATTGCAATCTATTTTACTCGATTCTTCTTTTCTTATTTTCCTCAAACTGATGATTTGACATCCGATTAAGTTATCGGTATCAGGACACATCTGATTATCGGTCTATGTTTTCCTCTAAAGACTCAGTTTTGTATCAAGTTTGATGGTCAGCACCACTTCTTGTCTAATGAATCTTGACCCAATTGATAAATAGATCAGATTTATTTTTGTTGTTCTTGACCCAATTGAAACAAAACAATTCGGCCTGATGAAGACAAAATTCTTTTCCCAGATGAGCACAACCAATATAAGTTATATAAAAATTGTTGAATACATTATTGATATCCATTAGTTTGATCTATCTTTGACTTCCTTTCACATATTGGTTCTAAAAAACTTCACTTATATTATTTTTACTGATCCCAACATCTCCTGAAATAATTTTTCCTCTGATTGTATTTTCCAACCATCATTGTCTCAGATGATTGGTGTTAGGACCACTCTGATGATCAGTGGCGTACCACATCCAATTAACTATTTTTAGCAACAACTTATTCCTTTTTCTAATTATGGTAAATAGGCTCTCAGCATTCACTAACTTCATTCTACAAATAACTGTATCTTTTAGCTTGATGGTTTGACTAAATACCAGCATCTACATCTTCTCACATTTTTCAAACAAACCTTTACATCCTTTAATAAATTATGTGTTTGGTTATATCACACTGATGAACTAAGACCGGAATGATTCAACTTTATTCTTTCAAAAACTCCAGATTGTAATCATGGATTCCTCATGATTTTGAGAACATTTAAGATTAGTATGGAATCATCTAACTCACATTAGAAATTATTGTAACTTTCTTATATTCCAACAAATTATTACCTTGCAATATAAACCTAAATATGATTGATAACACTTTTTCTCATCCTTTTATTCATAAGTCTTTTATAATAAGTTTTCCAGGAAAATTATGATATTTGGAACTTACCAAACATCAAAGAATCATTAAATTTCTATCGGATCCATGAAAACTCTAATTCCCTTCCTCATTACGATCAAATTATCATTCTGAAACCAAGGTGAGTTTGATGAACCTTTTCTCTCGGAAAATTTCATCTAAATCTGATGGGGTTCCTTAAGAATTGTTTTTCCTATATTTTGATTATAATGATGATTATGATCATCGTCTTTTAAAGAGTGAGGTGATTTCTTTTCTTTAACAAAAGTTAATAATTTTCATTATAAACTTATTTCAGCTTCCACAAAAAACTTCTTACCAACTTGGTCCCAAAAATATCCCCATTTGGATTTTCTTTTCAACCAAGTTTCATAAATCACTAAACTTTTTAATCTCAAGAAATTGATCACTTATCAGCAATTATAATCCTACGTGAGCTAACTCATTGTAAGAAACAAGAATCATTGATAGTAAAACCATTTTGTCTGAAAGTAATGACTCGTGAATGTTACTCATATTTTCTTCACATATTTATTCACTTACTCAACTTTCCTATAAACAATATTTTACTAAAACCACTCCAAAAAATAGTTAGAATAGTTCACACATTCACATGTTGAGTTCACAACTTACCCATAACTCCCCCTACATACATGATTCCTTAAAAGTTTTAGAACATATCAATGGATAGATTTATAAAAAAATTCTCCCCCTTGATAATACTATCCAAATACTAGATTAGATGGGAGGAAAAACATACCTCAACCTTGATGAGAAAGAGGTTGGACACCCATGTTTAACCTCAATTTGTAAAAATATTCCTTCAGTAAAGGTTTTGTGAATATGTCAGTAACTTGTTCCAATATAGGAACATACTCCAACTTTAATTCATTATTCTCCAAATTCTATTTGATGAATTAGTATTTTATATCAATATGTTTTAAATGATAACTTTTTCTAGATTTATCATAAGTTTGATGGTACTTTGATTATCGTAACCCAAGAGCAAGGATAACTTTACTTCAATAAGTAAGTCTTCCAACTGAGTCTTCATCCACATAAGTAGGGTAGCATCATGAGTCACAGCAATATACTCAGGTTTTATCCTAATAATATTTACTGAATTTTGTTTCTTTATATGCTAACTAACACAACTTTTCCCTAGAAATAAAACTCCACTAGATGTGGATCTTATTTCATCAACATTTCTTGCCCAATCAGTATATGAATACCCAAAAAAATCAATACTTTGTGATCTATCATACCTGATTTTTAAACTTGTTGTATCTTTGATATATCTGGAAAAACATTTCCATCCAATAAATTTGATCCTTTTGGAGAACTCTAAAATCTTGAACATATGGTAAAAAAAATGCCAGGTCTTGAGGTAGTTGAGTATAAAAAACTTCCACTCAGCTTTTGAAACTCTTTAGATTCAACTTCCTTACCTTCTCTATCTTTTTTCAACTTGGTTCCCATAGAAATTAGTGTGGAAACTGGTTTTTAATTTTCCATGTCGAACTTCTTAAGAAGTTCCATAGCATACTTTTCTTGGGAAATAAAAATGTGTTTATTATTTTCTAATATTTTTAACCCAAGAAAGTATTTCATTTTACCAAGCATGGACATCTCAAATAACTTTTTCATCTCTTTAGTAAATCCTTCAGAAGTTCTTGCATCATTCCCATCAAAGATAATGTCATCAATATAAAAAATTGTGATGATGGAAAATTCCTTAGTTTCTTTGATGTAAAGATTGTTGTTAAATCTTAATTTATTAAAACTCCTATTTCTTAAGCACATATCCAATTTGGAATACCACTCCCTTGGAGATGTTTTTAGACCATACAAGGATTTCTTCAACTTACACACATAACTTTCATCCTTCCAAATAAAAAATACACATATTTGTTCAATATAAACCTCCCCATCAAGTTTACCATTAAAAAATGCTCATTTCACATCTATCTAAAAAAATTGTAAATTCATTGTGCAGAAATAGTAAGAAATATTCTAATAGTTTCTAACCTTTCCACTAGAGAAAAAGTCTTGTCAAAATTAATGCCTTCAATTTGTAAGTAACATTTTCACACTAATATTTCTTTGTTTCTTATCACTTCACCATATTCATTAAGATGGTTCTGGAAAAACCACTTTGTAACAATAACATTTTTATTATTTGGATTAGGTAGGAGTTCCCAGGTATAATTATTCTCAATTTCATTCAACTCTTAATTCATAGGCTAAACCCATTTTGTATTCTCAAAATATTTATTCACATCTTTCGGCTCAACTTTTGAATAAAAAGAAATATGTGTAATAGTCTTCGATGTTCTTCTTGTTTGAACCTTTTATGTTGATCACCAATTATGTTTTCAGCTTCTACTTGCTTCCTCAATCTCAGATGATATTTTTGATATTCTTCCTCATCACTATAAATAGGTGAGTCTGGTTATTCTTCTTGAGTAGGATTGCAATTGATTTCATCCTTATCAAAAATGCTTTCATCCTACTCATCTTTATTATCTGTAAGACTTTGTTCATCTTCCTCAGAATTTTTAATAACTTTCACATAAATAGAGTACACTATTATTCTTGTTTATTTTTTAAATAATCTATATCCTCTTCCTTCTGAAGCATGGCCAAGAAAATTTTCATCTTCACCTATCTACTCAAACTTTTTAAGGTTTCCACCTTTCTTCTTTATGATGCATGGACTCCCAATAACTCTTAAGTATTTCAATATTAGAGTTTTGTCATAAAACATTTCATATGGATTAATATATTAAATTTTCCTATAGAAACATTGGTTTTGAAGATAAATAGGAGTGATCGTGTATTTCTTCCAAAAATAATGATAGAAACCATATTCAAGTAAAATTATTTTCCCCATTTCAACCAAACTTCTATTTTTCATTTCAAAAACACCATTTTACTGAGGAGTTTATAGTGTACTAAACTCATTTTAAATTCCATTATTCTTAAGATAAATTTAAAAAAATTATTTTTTTTATTCACCACCATTTTATGTTCTCAACTTCTTCACACAATACTCACATTCCTTCTCAGCTTTCCTCTTGAAACTTTTAAACATTTTCCAAGAATCTGAATTATGTTTCATAAACATAACACAAGTAATGAATGTAAATTAATCAATGAAAGTAATGAAGTAATTATATCCATTAGTTTATTTTTTTCTCATTGGCCCATAGATATCGGAATGGATGAGTTTTGGGGTTCGTTTTGAAAAAAATCAACTTTCTTATGCACTAAATTCGTAATCTTTCCTTTATGAAAAATTATGAAACACCAATATCTTTTTATTGACATATCATTAATTCAACAGACACTATTTATCTTATATATCTTACTCATGTTTCTTTGACACATGTGTCAAAGCCTTTTATTACACAACTAATTCTCTTCACCATGACTAGACAAAAAGAGTTTTGAACCTCACCAACTTGGAACAAGTTTCCTTTTGTATGTTGTCCTCTTGTACCTATATTTCCATCTTTCTATATTTTTATAAAAAACCCATATTTTCTAAAAATGACTTTGTTACCACCATCACAATGTTTTGAAACACTTATCAAGTTTTGTTTTAGTCCACCAACAAACAAATATTTCTTGTATTTTAACTTTTATTCCCTAATGATGGTTGATCCAACACCTTTGGTTTTGATAGATTTATCATTACCAAATTTCATAATTCCATATCTTAATTCTTCAACATTCTTAAAAAACTTTAAGTATCCTTTAATATGATAATAACACCCACTATCCAAGATCCAAGTTCATTATCCTTTGGTATCTTTGAGAGTGGTTTCTACAACAATAGATTTTTGTTTCACTATATCTTTCATAACATTCAGATTTTAATAATTGTTAAGAATATTTTGTTGGACTCTAAAAAAACAATCCATAATTTAGAAATATATTCATGTTGTTCAAATCTTCCACAAATGGTTTCTAGATGTTATAACCTATTTTTAGCTTTTACACCATCCTTGTTAGATTTCTTCAAAACATCCTTCTCAAAATTCTTCTTTTGAGAGGATTAACTCCCCCTAAAACTTCTCTTTCTATAATATGTGGCATAGTTGTAATGTTTTTGGTTAAACTAACACATATTTTCAGTATGGTCGAATCCACCACAATACCAGTATTATCCATAGAAATAATATTTAACTCTGTAACTTCTATACTATCTGGAGTTGTGGTCGTGTTTCTCAAAAATCTTCTTATCAGAACTTTGTTGACCACCAACCTCTCTATTCTCAATTAGAACCTTCTTCTTCAGCTTGATTTTATGTTTAGCCTTATCAAAATGAGAATTTTTAGGAAATTTTTTGGACTCATGGTGTTTAGAAATTTTTGAATTATCCACTTTGTGGACCATGGCCACATAGATAACTTTTCTAGATTTCTTCTTCTTAGAAACAAATCCATCTTTCTTATCAACCTATGAAGGTAAATTTTGATCCTTCTCAGGTTTAACCTTTATAAAACTTTCACCAACATAAAAGATAGAGTTTTTGAAACATGTATCCCTCTATTCAGATTTTGAAATTTTTTGTTGGACAAGTTCCAATTCTTCTTCTTTTTCATTCAACTTAACTTCCAAATGATCATTCTGATTCTTCTCTTTCTCAATAGATTTCTTTAAATAATTAATCACTTTTAGAAGCTTAAATTTATCATCAGGAAAAAATTATTTATTTTTTGTTGTGGAGCTTTCATTTTTCAAAATCCTTATTTATTTATTTAGCCTTAAGATCTTTCTCAAACATTATTTCAATTCTTCTTTCAGATGAAATTCTAAACAAGTTTCTTCTTTTTTAGAACTACTGCTTTCTAATTCTTCATCATTAACTATTGGAATAAAAGTATTATATCTAGCATTCTCAATATAATTTTCATATTCAACTTCATTATCTTCTTCATGATAATATTTATAAAAAAGCTTCTCCTTTTTTATTTTGATAATTTTCTATCCTTCCCTTTTGAAAAATATTTATCCTTATCAACATGTTTCTTCCACAATCTTCTTGGCCTTATTGCATCTTCATCATTATCCTATTCTTTCTTTCTTCAAGGAAAATTATCCACAAAGTGTCCAATTACTGCACATTCAAATCATTTCTAGGGAAGTTTTCTCTTATATTTTCTTATACCTATTTTCACATTTTTAGAAAAAAAGGATACAAATTCATCATGATTTTTACATTCCTTGTTTTCAGAATCAGAGTTAGAAACCTCTTCGTATTCAAGAAATTTCTTAGACTTTTCTTTCTTAGAATATTTAAAAGACATTTCTCGATCAAATTTTTTTCCTTTCATAACCTTATTCCTTCTCATTTCATAATTAATGAGAGTACTATGAAGATCATCCAGAGATAAAGTTTCTGGATCTATATCTTCCAAAGAGGGAAATTTGGTGTCAAACTTTTAAATAAGAATTTTCAATATATTTTTAACAACAGTGAAATCTTATAACTTTTCACCAATATATCTAATAGTGTTGAAAATGTAATCCATCCTAGTAAAGAAGTAACTAATAGATTCATACTCACCCATCTTGAGATCTTTATACTTCAGCCTCCAGATTTGTAACTTTTCCTTGTTTAATTTTGTATTACCTTCATAAATGTTCTTCATCTTATCCCAAATACCTTTTCCAGTGGAAACACCCTTCAATATTAGAAACTCATTTTTAAAAAGTGATAATAGTAAAGAATTTTTAGATCTTCTATAATTCACAAGATTAATCTTTTCAATATATATAAGAGTAACCTTTTCATCAATAGGAGGAAATACATCTATTACAGCTTCAAGAACATCATACCAAAGAGACATAAGATAATAAAATATTCTATCTTTCTAGATATGATAATTATTACCAACAAAAACTGAAATCCCCTTATTCTTCACACAATTCAGATTCTCCATCACAACTTCTCTTCAAAAACTTTTGCAAAGAATAAAATAAGAGAACCTTCAGTCTAATACCAATTGTAATTGACCAGCTAGAATCTTAGAATCACTAAGAGGGGGAGGGTGGATCAATTATATATTTTTCTTTTAAGTTTCCTTAATTTTGAAACAACCTTTTCCTCCTATTAAATATTTCTTAATTTGTTGAAAAAACAATCACACATCCATATAAACATAAGAATTTACAAGGTTTACTACTCAATAAGAGTCATTACGTCCTTGGTAAGGTTTGTAAACAATCCAATACCACACAATCTACTTGAAAACAATACTTTTGTGTGGATACAACAAGTAGGATATACCCTTACACTTGTGTGGACCAATGTTTAATACAATTGTTCATGTGATTCAAGTAACACGAAATGATTTAATACAATTTTTTGTAACAAGTTAAGAAACTTTCATCAGATGCTTCAAAACATGTTATGGTGTTTCCTTGTAAACTTTCAAAAATATGATCTTCAAAATAATTCTTCAATTTCCTACCCAGTAGCTGGTAAGAACTTCTTATGGACTTCATAATGATACTCAGTATGATTCACTAGTCAAATTCCTTGACTGATTGATCAGTAAGATAATACAACTCTGTCAGAATACCACTAAAAAATTTCTAAACTGCTTCTACCTCAGTCTAGAAATCCCAGTCTAATTTCTTGGCCCGGTCCGATAACAGAGTACAAAATTACTTATTCTTACTCTATTTGGAAAACTTCTTCAGGTAAGCTCAATATGAAAACTCCTTCTCATTAAAAACTTTCAATTATTTCATATTATCCCTCTTCTCCTATGAATAGTACTTTAGTCATAAAGTATAGTTTACTTCCTTCTATTTATAGGTGAGCAAAATGTGGTTTAGGTGGGATTATGAAAATGTTTTCCCAATTAACCAAATTTCATCAAACTCAAATTTCCATTACATTTTGGGTACATATTTTACTTCTTCATCACTTATAAACTATTCTAAACTCTTCTCAAACCTTCTAGAATCTTCTCATGAATTCAGATTACTTCAGAATTTCTAATTGTTCCTCAGTCTGATTAAAATTACCATTCTGATTTTTTCATTATGATGGTTACCCTAATTTTCTTGACCCATTTACAAATACATCAGAATAGAAGACTTATCATTACGATGATCAGTACGAACTGAAAAAAACGTCTCATTCTGATGCTTCGTACTAACTATTAGAAATAAAATTTGATAAACATAAAACATTTGATATCATTCATCCATAAACATTGTTTCTTATTTTTTAGACTTCAGCATCAGCTTTAAACTTCTTTAACAAACACTTTTTCAACCACTTGAAATACATTCAATATTCCCTTGAAAAAAAATCAATTTATTTTATTCAGTTATCCTTTTCTTCATTTCCTCAGACAAACGATCATGCATCCAATGAAGTTATCGGTGTCAGGTAGTATCTAATTATCAGTCTATATCTTCCTCTAATGACTCGGTGTCATCTCCAGTCTAATTGTCAGCACCACTTCTTATCCAATGGATCTTGACCCAACTGATAAATAGATAAGAGTTATTTTTTCATTCTTTTCCCAATTAATACAAAAAAAATCATCTTGATAAAGATAAATTTTTTTACCAAATGAGCACAAAAAACATAAGTTTTATGAAAATGGTTGACAAAATTGTTGATCTCTGTCATCTTGATCAGTCTCTAACTTTCTTTCACACATAGATTCTAGAAAACTTCACATATATTTTTTTTATTAATCCCAACATATCCCAAAAAATTATTCCTATGACTGTATTTTACAACCATCATTGTGTCATATGATCGGTGTCAAGACCACTCTGATTATCAGTGGCACATCGCGTCCGATTAACCAATGTCAGTAGCAACTTCTTCCTTTTCCTAGTTACAGTAAACAAGCTCTTAGTATTCACCAACTTCTTTCTCTAAAGATCTATATCTCATTTCTTATTGGTCTGAATAAAAACTAGTATATTCATCTTCTCAAGTTTCACACAAACCTTCAATCCTTAAAAAATCAACATCTGGTGGTAAACCATTGATCGAGCTTCAACAATTCTTTCATCTCACATATCATTTGTAGTCTCTTCATCATCATCCACATAAATACTACCCATACGGACCATACTGATTCTTTTCATGAGACTTTCCCTTAGGGAATTTGGTTTGCATAATGCCCGTACATTCCACATTTTAAACATTTAACCATTGTTTATGTCGTAGCAATACCATTATCCTCATCCCTGGTGTTAACTGAACCTTTTCCTTTGCACTTACTGGCTTTGCGTCCTTCTTTTCTACACCCAAAGCATCTTCCAGTTCCTTTGAAACATTCTCCTTGATGTCTATTCCCAATTTCATTCCTCATTATAATCAAATCATCATTCCATACTTGAGGTGATTCCTATGAATCTTTTATCCTATAAAAGTTCGTATAAATCTGATTGACTTCACTAAGAATTTTACGTCCGATATTCTGATTACGATGATGATTCTGATCACCAGATTTACAAAGTGAGGTGATTTGTTTTCTTTGATAATAAAAGACAATCCTTTTTATTACAAACTTCTTTCATCTTCCACAAACAACTTCTTTCCAACTTATTCCCAACATTTGGAATTAGTAAAAAGTTTTTAATGCCTAATTTATCCCCCAACCCCACTTAAGTGTCTTCACCAATCCAAGTGGCACCTCATCAAGGGAGTATTTTCACCCTGTTAAGAAATCATTCATATATAAAATCACCCATTTGGGAAATCAAGTCATTTAGAAACTCAAGGTGTATCCATACCCTTCCAGGAAAGCAATCCATCTAGAAATTTTGGGTGTATCCACACTCAACTGGGAAATTATATCAATTAGAAACTCAAGGAATTTTCACACCCTACTGGGAAATAAATTCATCTAAAAACTCATGGTGTATCTTCACCCTTCTGTGAAATCAAGTCATCTATAAAATTAGTGTGTATTTGTATCCTACTAGTAAAACAAGTCACATAGAAGTAGGCACAAGGTTTGGATCCAAGGAGAACATCCACGACATCCCATATATCTCAGTCCATATTGGTGGGTAGTATATACCACTGAAATAATCTCATTAAACTTAACTCATAAGGGTTTTCCATCCACCAAAACCCATCATGCATAGTCAAGGTCAACCTCTCAAGTACATGACCTAAAATCATTAATATATCCATATAAGTCTCGGATCGTTGATTTAGGTTAAAAGGTGATACTTGGAATCATCAATACCCATTCATATGTGAACCCTTTATAGGATTATCACATCATTGGGGCACTCATTTAGGTACCTTAGGTCACATCCCTTCCAAGAAACCCTTTTCGGGTTCCTCTATCCCATTTCCATCACTCAAGTTCAAGTCATCACTCAGAGGGAATAGCATCCCTTAGCATCATGAATATCTCATAAAGGCATCATTTTCATCATAAGAAAATCCACATTGACATTACTCTCAATATATGGAACAGTTACCATATTAATTCAAAAGTTATCTCAGGTCATTCCTCACACCCGGTCTACACATAGTCTACCTAGGGAATACCTACCTAGGTACTCACATCTCATTGGGGGAGGAATAATCACCCCATTCTCATCTTAACTATCCTGAAGACATTAAGGAATCTCAAGGTACCCATATAGCCCACTTGGTCTAACCGTTCTCAATTAGTTACACATCCCTACTCAAGGGGTCCAAGAAACCTATTTAGGTTCACTACCTGCACCTAATTCACTTATGTTTTCACACCTTTGGGTTTTTATATCACAAGGAACGAAAATAAAATCAATTCATCTACCATTAGTGGATGAGGAATCAATCCATTATACAAGGGTCCCTCACAGCACTCGACACTTTATTCAATTTTTCTAGTCATTTTATTTTAAATAAATAAGTTTTATAATTTAATAGTCCAATCACCTTAAGTGGAAAGATTACACATATCACATTCCAAATTTTCAATGAGTAATAATACCACTGGGGTATGTACGAGGGACCACCTACCATAATTTTGGAGTTACCATCCTTTAAGTGCAACGGGGATACTCTCACCAAATCCCATCCAAGTATAAACGGACAACATCAACCAAAATGAGGCCCTAAATCAAGAATAATCAACCAAACTAATTAATTATAATCAAACTATAATTAATTTATAAACATAATTAATTTTAAATTTGAAACTATTTGTAATAATCATCAAAAACTCACTAAGAGACCTCTCTGCATTGAAACTACAACCAAACACAAATACAATACCCATAGAATACTATTGAGAAAAATAATTAATAATCAACACCAAATAAATCACTAAATTATTTTAATTTAGTATAAAACTTTAAATAAATTCATGTGGTGATATACCTTCAATGAAACAACATGAAATGTTGTGTGATCAACATCTCAGTACATCCTATACCCAAACAGTGAAAAATCCCCATCATGTCAGGATGATTCCACCATGCTCTAGTGGAATCATCAATAAAACCCTAGAGTCACTAAATAAATCACATCACAAACACCCAAAACCAAGAGGGAATTGAAAGAGACAAAGGAGATCCTCCCCTTTTTCACTCATGCATGTGAGAGAGAATAAGAGAGGGGAGAGGGTTTTAAACTAGTGGGGGAAGGGGGAATCTCATAAAAAAAATTAAAATGAATAAGGAGACCACCACTTGAACCATGGATTTCCCTACATCATGGTGTTCATCCCAAAATCCCCCAAGTAAATATGAAATGCTCAGATTGCATGGTGAAGGTACTTCCTCACCATTTCAAGACCCACTGCGGAATGCCCTATGTTATGGTGGTGATCACTATTTCCCACAAGTGGTGCCCCTCAAGCACCACACTCCTCAAAATGCGTGATCTCCAAGCACTATGATGTGTTGGGTTTCTCATCCAACACATGGAGCCAAAATTCCCAACTATAGCCTTTTCCTTGGTTGTTTCTGACATACTCCACCCCTAGCATCATGAGGATTTTTATGGTGTGGAAATCCTTTTATCCAACCAAAACAGATAGACTAGGGACCCCATGGAATAACCTATTATGTGATGGACTTCTAGGAACTCAAGGAACCTATCGAGCTTCCCAAACCCTCTTATCCCCTGAAAATAATAGTAACAGCTCTGAAACTACTATGAAACCCTGCAACCAAGGCCTTCATGAATAAACCAAGGACAAACACAAGGATCGATGTAAAATAATGGGTTCTTACATAAAACAATTCCACGGGTTTTCAAGTTCTCAAACTGAACCTTGCTCCAAAAACCAAAAAATCAAAATCCATTAGCATTTCACAGCTCGTACAGACATGGAATTTTATAACCTCCCTAGAATATCACTTCTCATCCTCAAGAATCCTTGGTGACCTTTCAACCATTTACCTAAACCCATCCAATTTTCCGATTCATATCCAACTCACCATGTTTTATTCTAGAATTAAAATTGATCTTTTATTGTATAACTCTAACTATGAGTTGCACTATTCATCAATATTTTATTCACTACTCTCTGTCATTACCAAAATATTGAGATGATTCTTACTTATAATCATCTATTTTGAGACACCATAGTGTCATCTATCAATTTTTCATTCATATTATGGTGCTCCACACCATAAGACTTGCCTCATAAGGACTTATTCCAAGCCCTGGTGCTCCCCTCCATTGAAAGCATCCACTATGACACATTCCCAACAATCTAATGAAACAATAAGTGTGGCTATCATCTCACAACACCCAATGTAATGTGAAAACATTTGTTGGATCTTCTTTATCCAACCATTATAAAAAATGATCAACTGCACCCATTGACTCTCTATCACATCATCACTCAATCATGATTCCTTAGACCTCAAAGGAATCTTGAAATTATCCAAATACCCACACTGATGTTCATACTTGAAATTTGGTGTATTTTTCTATTTGGTTATTCAACTAACTAAATCTATCACCATTCTCTCACCCCGAGCACCAAAACACCATCGATCCAACTCACACTCATATCACATCAAAACCATCCTGAACCCACTATAAACACATAAATCCCATATAAAATCAAATCTAAAATCCAAATCTAGTATTATTCATGGAACTATATAAAATTATATTAAATGTTCATCAGCACTTAAAATTCACCGCAAAAATCTAATGATCGGTCTCATCCCACCCATGACCCTATTAGAATTTGGTTCATACCTCTATGTCTCATCCTCCATATATCACCATACATAATAATTGGATATGGTCATCATTCTCATTCCTAAGTTCCAACATTAAGTTTCAACCACTACCCATTCCCAGTTCACAGGAACATCATCCTCAGTATCCGTTGAGTTTCTATCCATAATGAAGGCCATAACCTATAATGGCCAATGGTGTACTCCCCACCTTATAGATTATATTATACCACTCCTTAAGTGTAAGATCAATAGGTTTCATCAGCTCACAAATTTTTCATTCCTCTAGATCCACACTCATCCAAACTATCAACTAATAATACCTTTCCATCCACAGTGTCATCATCATTATAGAGGAGACACTTTTCATTCCCATCCAAACCCTGAGTGACCATGCCCAAAAGTGTTCTATAAAAAACATTTTCCCTTAGCCCACACATGGAAATCAACAATTCATAACTCTAATGACACTACACATAACCAACTTGTGTTATCATGATCTCATCTAAACTTAATGGGTGTATGCTTCCATACCACCCAATCATTGAAATCGACTCATGCTCCCATGAGTCACACGTCATCGAATCTAGGATTACATATCAAAATACTAACCATGTACTATGGAATGTCAATCTCATTTATCCATCAGTACCTCAGTGCTTTATCTTTAAAATTGAGTCATTTCACTCATTCCAAGGCATACCAAATAATCACCCATCACCCAAGAATCATTCCAAAACCAAAATGTGTTTACCCATGAAATATTTTTCCTAGGTCTAACCATCTAGGATTAAAATCAACTATATCATTGGAATTCATACCCAAAGTCTCCAAGGTTAGGCATCCTGCTAATCCTTCCCTCTAAAACCATCTTTATTTTCCAAGTACCTTAAGTGCTTCTTATCACATAGCCTAAGGCATCATTATACCTATATCACTTACTCGGTAACAAATATCATGTACCAATATCATAACCTAAATAATCTACCCGTGATTCCATATCTCAAGAATTATTATGTTTAGGCTAACCCCCTCATAGGTTACCCTTTCATATATCACACAACATGATGACTCGCTAAAACCCTGAGCCATATCTCAACAGCATTAGGCTCACCCACCTAGCATGTAAATCATGTCTCCTATAAGACAAAACTCACAGAAAATACCTCTCTATTCATGTCTCAAACACCATTAGGAAACTCACATGCCAAAAAACATACTATAGGGTCTCATGTATATTTATACATATTCCAAGAATCACATTCCAAGTCATCAACCTACTATGGCACTGATTCTAATCATGTTTTTGCATACGTAACTACCCCCTTGAGAATCCTGATCTCATCCATGTACAAAAGTGTGTGTGTGTGTGTGTGTGTGTGTGTGTGTGTCTATATATATATATATATATATCATTATATCATGATCTATGTAGAGTATACCACAGACATACAGTTCGGTTAAGTAAAATTTCACCATGAATTTATATGGGAAATCACCATATAGGTTAGTATTGACACTTTAAATAACCAAACCTATTTCTTTTTTAGAACCATAATTCGGAAATGAATGCATATACCATTAAAATATGAATTATATAGTCATCATAAAGAATCAGTTCATCGTAGATACACATGTCCCATCATCGAATTAGACTATATTATGGTCTAGATGAGTAGAATTCCACTAACATGTTATATGGAAAAACTACATATAAGTTATTGTTGACACTTTAAAAAACTAGACTCTCATAAATAGTAATATAAATCACACATAAGGTGCATTTAATGTGAATTCTATATTTCAAAAGATGCATGTACATAGGCCTCTTTCCATCAGGCTAAGATCCAAAAACCCATAAATCATAAATACATAAACAAAAGTGTGTCGCACTAGGTGAAATCATACAATAATAAAATTGAAAACCAAGAACACAAATCACATGTCCCTAGTAACCTATAATTCCTACCATAAAATGTGTTCATGAAACACCGGTATGATATCCATCACATGCTCTAACACATTCACAAGTCACATATATACCATCTCTCCAAATAGTAAGATAAAAATAGCTGACACATTGTGTGATATCAGTTACATGACTTATATAATGCCACTTTATAATTTCCCCTCCCCAGTTTAATCTGAATAGTAATCGGAAAAAGTCACCACGTGAACCTGGGCGCACCTCCCCATATGTCAGAGACTGCCAACTAGTAGTAAGGGTCTAGGGTTTTACCATGGGGAGACTATACCCCCATATCAAAGTGTGTAATAATAGATAAATGACCAAACATCAACATCACTATAATAATCATAAAAGTATGTGGAAGTAATAAATTAAAACATGTTATATCAAATATAAATGTAGAAGTAAGTTGTTTTATAGACTCACGATCATGTTAGCAAACAAAAACTAATCGCCCACCAAGTCGATCTCACATACAACGCATAAAATAAATAAAATTACAATGATCTATTATTATACTAGAGTCATAAATTATATATATAGTGAATTCATCCAAGCCATCCAGCTGAAAGATCCAAACCCAGGCCTCTGCCCAACCTGAACTTGCGATTAATGAAGATCTGCTCGGGTACCCATGTTCCTTATATGCCTGATAAAGGTGTGAGTATAACTATATAGGAAACCACCAATGTATTCCTATACATAACCAGTAAATGCAGGGTATGTGCATGTTACATGATCATAAAATAAATGAAGTTTCAAATGCATAAATAAACACACCATAATCGATCCTCAAGTTCAAACATGGAACCTGGGATCAACTATACCTATTTTGGACTGTTACAGACTATTTATGAGAATGTACCCTCATCTAGAAAATAGGATCAAATGATCCCAACCTAGTAAAACAAATCATCCAGAAAATCATGGGTGTATCTACACCCTACTGGGAGAGTAGTCATCTAAAAACTCAGGGGTGTATCAACACCCTATCGGGGAAGCAATTTATCTGGAAACTTTGGGTGTATCTACACCCTTCCATGAAATAAATTCATCCAAAAACTCAAGGCGAATCTACACCCTTCCAGGAAAGCACGTCATCCAAAAACCCAGGGCATGTCTACACCCTGTCAGGAAAGTAAGTCATCTAGAAACTCAATTTGTATCTACATAATTCTAGGAAAGCAAGTCATCTGGAATCTTAGGTCATGTTTTTAATGACCCAAGATTTTAGACCCTTTAAATTAATTCTATCTTCAATAGATTTTCTCACACACAACACCTAAATAACATAGAACTCTTATAAAATGAACCATGAAATATTAAAATTACATTAAGAATATAATTATTAATAGATGAAAAGATAATAATCAATTAAAATAATTACAAGTTATTTTTTTCTTGGATAAATATTTAAAAAATAATTTCTTTCAAAGAACCATTTAAGAAAAGGTATTTTAATTTACATTAATAAATTAAATTAATCATAGTTAAAATTTTTATTATAATTGGTAATATTTATATTTATAAACTAATATTTCAATATTCAATTATTTAAACTTTTATATAAAATAAGATTAATGATGCATTATGTTTAAAATGGTATTTTTTTAATAAAAGTAGTCTTTCTTTATATATAATGATTTTTAATTTAAAAGATAAATTTATAAATTTTATAAATTTAATTTAACAAAATGAACTTTATTTTTTAATTTCAAATATCAAAAAAATTAATATGAATTTTTTAATATTTTTCTAAAATAATTAATTTTTAAGTGAATAATAATTTTTTTTGATTTTGCTAGTATGATCACTTTTAAAATTAATGTTTTTTTAACCATTTTATAAAAAATATATGTATTTATAAAGTAAAATAAACCATTTAAAAATACTATGTTATATTTTTAAAACCTACATTTAATATTTTAGAAACTTAAGCAATATTTTACTCTATAAACTGTTTTTATTCCCGTATATTAAAAATTATTTTTCATCACCTATAGAAATAAAATATATCAAAATGGGTTTAGATAAACATGGAAAAATTATTTAATAAGTTCAATTTCATTTTTTGGAATAAAATTATGATTAATAAGATTAAGATTTATGATCACGATAATGGTAAATCCGTTATATTCAAATAATTGTTTTATTAATATTATGAAGCTTTTATCTAATAAAATAAATTAATAACTTATCAAAACTGAATTCAATATAATTTTTAAAACTATATATAAATATATTATCAATACTTCAATGGGTGATAAATACTATATAATATTAACAACACTTAATTTTAAAAACAAAATTTTTCTACAAAATATGTTTTTCTATATATTAAATGTTTTAATTTAAATTTTAAATTTTTTATTATTTATAAATTGAATTGGATTAAATAGAGGTTAAAATTAGGTTCATGAAACCAAAATTTGGTAAGATATATTATTTTATTTTATTATTAAAACATATTTTACTTAGTTAAAAACTAGTTACCAAGGTAAAAACCAAAAGGGTAAAACATAAAAATCAAGTAGTAAAAGGCCTGAAACAAGTTTAAAACATGTGGAAAAATGATTGTTAGAGTATTAATAGACCTTATCCCACCAAAAAAATCCATTATTTAACACTTTTTGATCCGTATAATCTTTAATAGTGTCATTTCATTTTGAAAAATAATGGGTAATCATAAAAGTGTCATTTTCTTCACTTATAAAAGGGAAAAGTTCCACCCCATCATGCCACACCTATTCCTTAGAATTTATTCTTGAAACTCAAAAAAATTTATCCTCCAATAATACTCTCTAAATTTCATAATATTTTGTTCTTAATTATTTATCCTAATCCCGTAATTTTTAAGGATACTTTCAAGAGAAAGTTCAAGGTCCTAATATGAGTATTACTTAATCCTTATCCTTTTCTTATTAAAAATTCTATTCAAAAGATAACCTAACCATAGTAATAAAATTAACTTAGTATAATTAGTATACTGAAGTTTAATTATATTAATATAACAAATATTATTTATTCCTACCAACCCATTTATAAAAACAAAAGAATGTTGATTGTCTGTTGTGCAGACTACTGCCTCCATGAAATAATTTTTTTTTCATTTTTCATCTTAATTTTAATTATTTATCCAAACCAATTAAAATATGATTCAAAAAATTAATAAAACATATAAATAATATCATTATTATTATTTTATAATGATATTATACACTTCCTTAACCATACTCAACCATCGAGTTATAATGTGTCACTGTTTTGGTCGATTTAACCACTTACATGAACAACATTATAAAACTCTATCATAAATGATTTTGAGAATGTAAATAATAGTATTATTATAAGTTCATAATAAAATAATTATTTTTTTATAGTTTTATAAATTTTATATTATCTATTTAAATTATTATTAAAATATCATCCTCGATCACTAAAATTACTAAAATAAGTTGAAGTTGTTCAATTTTATGGAAAAATAACGAACATAAGAAAAATTATATAATAATTAAATCAAATATGATAATAAATGTTCCTTATTAAATAATTTAGAAATAAATAATATTCATATTAATATATCTAATGAATTTAATTTTATTATTAATGAATTTAGATGCATGTGCATAGAGAATGAGGACCATGGTAAGGGTTTCTTGTCTCAAGTTTTCACCCCTTAAGACTTATTTCTTATTATACACCATGATTTATTTGTAATGATGTATGAACGACCAATTTAATATTTTTGTATCTTCATATGCTAATTTTTTATGATACTTAATGTTTCATTTGAAATCATATCCTTTAATGGGGTTTTATTCAAAAGTTTCTAATGTTGTAAGGGGGTTCTTTGCCTTAAATTTCATTTCTTGAGATATATTTCTTATTTTTTCACCATGAAAAATTTGATATGGTGTTATTACTTCCTCATGAATTTATGTTACCATATTCATGTAATTAATGGGGTTATAAGATTCATATTTTTTTCTTTCTTTAAATGGATTTTGATTCAAAGGATACCATGGTTGTAAGGTTCTTTGTTAACTCAACTCCCTTCCTTGAGTTAGAATATTTATTGAACGTATTCCTTCCAAGTTTGGTTTCTTTCACCTTAATATTTTTTATGGTAATTTCACTTCCTCTATAGGGAAAATGAAACTTTTGATTCAAATCTTCCCCCTTGATGAATTTTTCCCCATTAATATTATATCATTGTTGAGAATAATTCTCATCCTCTTTAATGATTATTTCCCCTCCTTGTCCATATTTTCCTTTCCCACAAATTTTCTTCTTTATATATGAAAAACCAATTATATTTTATCTCATGTGAATTTAATATTTTACTTCTCCTATTTTCAAAATAATTTTTGTTACTAATTTTAATATTTGGGTTTTCAATAAAGGTATTTCAAAATATTTTTCCATCCTTTCAAAATATAATATTTGATCTTCTACTCCAAGTTTTATTTGATAGAATTTATGTCATTTTAAGGATATATTATTGAGGTTTATTTTTCAAAATTAAGTGTTTTATAAATATTTTACTTCACATTTTGAAACATTTATGTCTTTTTCTATGATTCTTTATTGAAGATTCCTTTTCAAAATTAAAGTTTCTAAAAAAATCACTTCACTTTTTTCAAAACTTTATGTATTTTTCAAGGATTCTTTATTGAAGATTATTTTTCAAAATTAATATTTTTTAAAATGTTTTTACTTCACCATGTTTAAACTTTTATGTCTTTTCAAGGCATTATTATTGATATTTATTTCCAAAAATTGATTTTTTTAAAAATTCCTTCATTTTAATTTCTCAAAATTAGGATTTTTAAAAATGGATTTTCAAAGTGACTATAACATTATCTTTTACACCAAAAATAAAAGTGTTTTATGAAAAATAGTTTATGATTTTTTTACCATTCCCTCTTTATCTCTAAAGTATTTATTTCCTTAGAAGTTATTTTTCATGAATCGCCCTCTAAATATTCTTGTAAAAAAATCTTTTGGATTAATTGAGTTGGGGTTATCTACTATTTACATTCTTGAGGCCAATTTTGGTGATACCATTTAGAAAGGTTATGAAACCCATTTTTATTTCCATGGGTTCTTTATGATGTGATTATTGGAACCCATTTTCTCTCATGGTTTTTCATGATATATTGAATAATTGATATATTATGGCACATATATGTTTGGTTTTTCATTAAGTGATAGTTGGTCCCCATATAGCCGTTGAATGCATTTGGTAAAACTTTTTATCTCATGAGGTAATGGTAAATAAGTTTCGATGCTCAATCCACCAAGGGAAAGAGGTGAGTGAAGCCTGATCCACCAAAGGAAACAAGTTATGATTCCTAATATTCTATGTTATGATTACTATGATCATGTTTGTGCCATATTATTATGTTCTAAAATGTACTTGTGTTGTGATTTATCATTATTATGATCCATGTATTATCTCAGTATGTTTTCCTAATGATTTTTTCATGGATCTTGATGATTATATAATACCCATATACTTATCTTTTTCTCACTTATGATCAACATCAGTTATCTATTATATTTCCCTTACTAGGCATCTTATCTCACCCTTTATTATTTTTTCTTTCCCTGTGAAATAATGATGGGTATTACATGTGATTTGTTTAAAATGGGGTTTACAAATGAGATGTTATGAAGAAATATTGAAAATTTTATAAAATAAGTTGTGTATATAGTTAATGTTACAAGACACTCAACCTTTTGGTTCTTCGGTTCAGGAGACTATTTCTTATATGGAAGGATTATTCATGTAAAATAATGAAATTAATTTGTTTATTTAGCTTGGGTCACCTCAGTTGGTATCAAATGAGGTTTTAGTTATTTTAAGGATTAGTTTAGATAACATTAGTGAAAACCCTAGGGATAAGTCTAATGGATAAGTATAAGTATAGGATAGAAAGGTTATGGAATAGCCCTTTTTTATTAAAATAAAATAAAAAACAATGAGATAAACGGGTTCATACAAGCACACATGACCTCATGCTAAAGAGAACCAAAGGAAAAAACTCAAAAGTCAAAGTCCCTTGAATAGGAAACATCATAGTCACCATACGAGTCATAATAATAATCTAGAGGCCCATGTGATCTGGTTACTATGGTTGGCTTCAAATATGAATATTCTTTCCTCTATCTTTCTTTCTTATTAGGAACGGTCTGAAATCCTTCATCATCCACAATAACTATTTTACCTTTGGACAAGACCTGGCTATAAGATGGTTTATTTGGGGAATCATTAACATCACCCCACCTTCCCTGGATAATCTATATTTTCTCTTCTTGGGCCCTTGAAAGAAACTCACTATCTCTTGGAGTTTGTTTCCCCACAAGAATAGGATTTAGGCCTTCTTATTCATTTTCCAAAATCACTCCAAGCATAATGTTACCTTCATCTTGGGAAACTTGCCCAGGATCCACAACTACACCTATATCAAGGCATTCACCTGCTTGATTCACAGTCATATTGAGTCTAGTGTCCCTCTCCACTTGAGAGGTCTGAGAAATATCCTGAGTGGATTTCACTACTACAGCATCATTTTTCATTGTTTGCTTCCTAAAATTCCTCCCGCATAAAGTCTCATGATTCACTTTTACTGAGAAAAAAGTGCATACAACATTTTTACAGAACTTCTCTTTGGTATGTACAATAACTTGACATTTAGTACAAAAGCTAGGAATTCTCTCTTACTCCACCTTTAAAGAGATTCCATCATCTAATGGATACAAAATAATATTATGAATAAGGCAAGAACATAGATCAACCTCCACCAGGATCCTAGAATAATGTTCAAACTTCGTAACCTCATCGGTCCTGTCCATATTAATTGGAATTCCCACCACAGAGTAAATATAAAAAAAGGATTTTAGTATGACATAGTATCCAATGAAGTCTAACTATTTTAATAAAAACCTGATCCCTGGTATTATTTATAGAGAAAGGACTGAAGTGAAAATCCCATTCATGAAAGTAAATCATACCTGTCTTTAGAGATATCGATCTGAATCCCCAAGCTCTTAGTTTGAGATCCTCTGACGGAAAAATAATGTGGAAAATTCCACGTCCCAATGGTATGCATCTCCAGTCAGAAAACCCCTACGTAGAGGTTAATTTCTGAACCAATTCATCAAGTCTCCAGACCTTTTTTTCACTAGGAAGAACCAATCTGGAAACAATTGAATGCTCACAGATCTTAAATTTATCATGTATAAGATCTCTGTTAGTAATAACACAAGAAGTTCCTCCCTTTTTAATAATGAGTTCAGAAATTCCATCACGCACAGATGAGAAGTGTCTTCTGTCAAAATCTATTCCAACTCCAATAAGGTTTTTTCTGGAGTTCCCCGCTTCTATCAACCTAACAGATGAAGGTCTGTGATTCACAATCACCTTCTCCACTACTGTTCAATGTACCTTTCTCACCGAAGGATCCAACACCTTTGCATCATCTCCACCACTGTAGACAAGGTAGCGGACACTATCAGGATGCGGTGCACAACCAGATTCCGCCAGATCTGTGCCGACCCCTAGAGATCTGGATGCATCATCCATGACTGGTCGCCCATAAATTTCATCACCCAGCGGAAGAACCATCGTGTTTAGATATATAATAGATCTAAAAGGAACCTCCTTCGAAGAAACAGCAAGACCCTTTGATCCGAGACTTTGTGGAACATCATTACCTGCCGCCGAGTTCAGATTTAGATCTGATCTATAGGTCTCCTTCATGGTGGCTTCCAACGCCCTAGAACCGGAATGCTTCGGGATCTCAGCATAAGTCGCACTTGGAGTCGTTGTAGGAATCTCATCGCTAGTGAGTGGGTTGGAAAGGGGAAACACCATTGTTAGGAACCCTAGATCTACACAGTGTCAGAATCTCCATGAGGAGAGCTCTAGACTCGGTCCATCGATAAGTATAGGATAAAATCCCAAAATTTTGGTAATAAGATATTTTTTTCTTCTCCAAGAAATCACATCCATGTCTGGATACTGAAAATGTATATAGACTCTGCAACAAATATACCTAGAAGTAATAACCCTAAAAGGGAAGATTGGGAATTAACTTGATCATCACTTGGTTCATCAAAAAGAGGCCTAAATACACATCTGGTTTGAAGGCCTTTGGGGTGTTGGATTTATAATGAACCATTATGAAGGATTTGAGTATGATGTTAACTAATTAGGTTAGAGAACCTAATAAAAAATGACCATGTATGACTAAGGATTAAACAAAGAGAATCATAGGGTGAACCAAAAGTATCATATGTTAAAAATGAAGGTTTCATGGGTGAAAACATATTCAGATCAATGTTTTCATATTCATATTTTTTTTATTATCATAACCATTATAGTTTTAGTATTTTCTTGAATAGTATCATGATAATGAAGCAGATAAAGGTATGTATTTTGAAACTACTATGTATTATAAATGAATAAGGGAGTATTCTTAAATGGTTAAAAATATTAGTATATGTATGTTATGATGAAAATGGTGAGTTTACCAGTCTTACCTAAGGTAATTGGTAAACATATTAATATAAATAAAATATTGATACTCTTAGTTATTTTCATCAGTGGTTGATATTTTTCGATGATATTCTGGTATATTCCAAAAGTTATGAGGATTATATAAAACATATAAGGATTTTTCTTCAATTTTTTTACTTTAAATGTTTTGAAACATATATTAAATAGTATCAATGACCATGAAATTTTTTTTATTACACGGTTATATTGATATTTTTGGTGATGTTCATCACATTTTTTGGATTATGATATATATTGGATAGTTTGTGAGTTTATGAATTGGTGATTAATACAATAGTGTTAAAGATATAATTAATTTTTAGAGGAATAAATAATCTCATCATGGTTTAATATCTAGGATATTGAAATGGTTTTGGGAAATGTGTGTTATAGAGAATATATTATTGGGTTATATAAGTACTTGGGTATATGATTGAATGAATGATTAATGTTGTTTTAGGAATGATAAGTAACTTGATATATCCTAAGAGAGTAAGGTGGATGTAATATTAGAAGTTATATCTAGATTAATGAATATATTAATAATACCCTCACCTAATTTCATTATTTAATAATAATAAAAATTTAAGGACACGAATTATTTAAGGGGGTATAATGTAACGACTTGAGATTTTGGACCCTTTAAATTGATTTTGTCTTCAATAGCTTGTGTCACATGCAACTCCAAATTAATGCAACACCTGACTAAAACAAACAATGATATATGAAAAATACATGAGTAATATAATTATTATCATATAAAAAGATAATAATAAACTAAAATAACTACATATTATTATTTTTCTCTGATAAATTTTTAAAAAAAAAGAATGTTGTTCTACGAATGACTTTAAAAAAGGTGTTGTATTTTCCCTTTATAAATAAAATTGATCATAGTTAAAATTTTATTATAATAGATAATATTTATATTTATAAACTAATATGTAAACATTAAATTATTTATAAATTTATATGAAATAATATTGAAGACACTTGAAGTTTAAAAATGTCATTTTTTTAATATAAGAAGTTTTTCTTTATATATATTGAATTTTAATTTAAAATAAAAATTAATCAATTTAATTTTACAAAATAAACATAATTTTTGAATTCCAAATATCAAAATTAGACTGAGGTGAATCTTTGATATTTCTTTAAAATAATTAATTTTTAAGTGAATAAAAAAATATAAAATTTTATAATACCATCTCTTTTGACTTTAATTTTTTTGAAACCATTTTATATAAAAGATGTGTATTTATAAAGTAAAATAAACCATTTAAACATACTATGTTATATTTATAAAACCTATGTTTAATGTCTTGGAAAACTAAGTAATATTTTCTTAAAACCTATGTTTAATGTTTTGGAAACCTGAGTAATATTTTACTCTGAAGACTGTTTTTATTCCCTTATATTAAACATTAGTTTTCATCACCTGTATAAATAAAATCTATAAAAATGGATTTAAAATTTTAGATAAAATTTATCATATTATTTAATAAGTTAAATTTCATTTTTGGGCATAAAATATGATTACTAAGATTAAAGTTAATGGCCACAATAATGAAAAAACTATTATTTTCAAAGAATTGTTTTATTAATATTGTTTCTTTTTTATCTAATAAAATAAATTTATCTCTTCCCAAAAATGACTTAAATATAATTTTTAAACATATATATAAATATTTTACCACTCATTCAATTTTTTGTCAATATTAAATAACATTAAGAACACTTAATAATAAAAACAACATTTTTCTAAAAAATGATTTTTCTATATATTAAGTGTTTTAATTTAAAAGTTAATTTTCTATTATTTATAAATTTAATTGGATTAAATTGAACTTATATTTATTTTCATCACACCCACATTTTTTAATAGGGGTTATTTAATATTTTTAGTAAAACATGTATTACTTAGTTAAAAATTAGTTTCCAAGGTAAAACCCAAAATGGTAAAACAAAAAAAACCAAGTAATAAAAGGCTTGAAAAATGTTTAAAAGATGTGGTAAAATGAGTGGTGGAGGATTTATAGACCTTATAAAACCCTAAAATCCATTATTTTTCACTTTTGAAACATTTTACCCTTGAATAGTTTCATTCCATTATTGAAAAATAATGGGTGTTCATAAAGGTACCATTTTCTTTGCTTATAAAAGGGGACACTTCCATCCCATAATCACACACCACCACCACCACCAAATATAAATTTTTATTAAAAATCCACTTTGAGGTAATGTGGGGAACCATTGTTCACATAACAGAGACCACTAAGTGCTGAAGGAGACCACAAAGTTATTGAAAACAAGGCTAAGGTGTTTTGAGTTAGACACTCTATATAATTCCCAATGCAGAGTACTAACCTAAATGTATGGATCCTACCTGATAAGGTCTTCGAGGTGAGAAATCATTTTGTCCATCGTCTAAATAAATTCTTCCATTTTGATTTTGCCTTGGTTGAAACCTCGAGCAATTATTCGATATTTCTTTTCAATCCACACTTGTTGCTCCTCATTGGCCTCAACCTACACACACCTTTCATATATTCTTAAGATATCCTCATTTGAGGCATTGGGTATAAGGACTTCTTCGATCGTTTCTTCCTTGGAGTGAATAATGAGCTTCAAACACTCCCCTACCTCTTCCATCACTCTTGGTTCTCTACTTGGATCACCACTTTCTCCATGTAGGCCTTTGTTACCCTTACATCCGCCTTTCTTGGCCAACCTGGTTTCCATTGGTTTAGGTAAGTGAGAATAGTCTTTGCGTCCCTTGGGTTTTTTCCCCTGTACCACAATGCATTTTCGTGAGTCATTCTTCCCTTTGTTCCCTTTCTTCCTTATTGGATTTTGGGGGCCTACACTTTCTAAACTATCTAATGAGATATGGTTGAGACCATCATCTCCTGAGTCATCATCCACGTGCGTTACTTCTTGTAGTTCCAGACTTTCAAATCGGTTTTTCAATGCCACCCCCGGGCCCTGCCTCGGCCTGCTCGGAGAGTCCACCTTGCCTGCGTTAACCTCCATGGTGTTCTTAATATTCCCCTCTCTCCCAGGCTTTGAGTATAAGGGAATGTTTGGGTCCAAGGGACCCAAAACACTAACCCTCTCTTCTATTTTTCTACTCTTAGAATAATATCCCAATTTAATAATCCTCTGGTCTCAATTATTTATCCTAATACCTTCATTTCCAAGGATACTTTTAAGATAAAGTTCAAGGTCCCAACTTGAAAATTACTTAATCCTTATTCTTTTATTATTAATCATTCCATTTGAAACCTACCCTAACCATAGTAATATAATGACCTCAGTTTTATTATTATACTGAAATATAATTATATTAATTTAATAACCATTATTTATTCTATCTTGGACACTTATACAAATAAATGAACATTGATCGTGCATTGTGTGGACTATCACCTCCACGAAGTAACATTTTTTCATTTTTCATATTGATTTTTATTATTTATCAAAACCACTTAAAATATGATTCTCAAACTTAAAAAAATAAAAAAAAATATCATTATCCTTATATTATAATGATATTATACAATTCTTTAACCATACTCACCCATCGAGCTATAAAGTGTTCCTGTTGGGGTCGGTTTAACCACCTACATGAACTACACTATAAAAATCTATCATGGATTACTATAGGAACATAAATACTACTATTATTATTAATTAATTAACAAATAATGATTTTATTATAGTTCAGGAAATTTTATATTAAGTATTTAACTTATTATTAAAATATCATTCTCAATCGCTAAAATTTCTAAAATAAGCCAAATCCAATTCAATTTTCACACAAAATAATAAAAATAAGAAAGAACTATATATTATATAACTAGAATATAATAATAAATGGTCCTTAGTGTTAATATCCATATAGGATCAATGTATCACAGAGAGGGGGGGTTGTGAATCAGTGATATCTTTTTCTTTTAATTTTCCTTTATTTTGAAACAATATTTTCCTCCTGTTAAAGATTTATAACTTTACTGAAAAAAATACAATCACATATCCACAGGAACACATGTAAATACCTGAAAATTCTGTATATTTTTTTTAATTATATGGAATTATTATGAGACTGCAAAAATTGATGGCACGTAATTCCGAGGCCCGAAGATCCCAGAACTGAATTTTGAACTTTTTTTAAAGTGAATTCAATAAACGTGTGGGTGGGATTTTCTATCTTTTGAAATGGGGCTCGGATTAAAATTATGAGGGCACCATTGTATTCGCAATGCTGAGATTCGCTTAGGAAAAGCTTAATTACGACTAGTAAGGGTCAGATGAAAAAGTTAATTCTTGGACTTTCGGAAAAAATAATAAAATAACTAAATGTTATTTTATTCTTTTCCTTCCACCATTGAGAAGCAGTTGGAGGAACCACTATGTAACATCGGTCATTAAATGAGGTTCATTTAATGACTTGATCCTCTCATTGTGTAAACCACAATGCTCATGGATTAATGGATCATTAATTACAGTTCATTAATGAACCACACTAATGAACGCAACGTGAGTGGTTTCTTTTTATTTAATTAAACTATTGGCAAACAATTTGACAACCATGGGGAAGCCTCCATCACGATGCTGAAGACTTTCCTCTCCAACAAAGAATGGTGACTAAGGGATGATCTTTGGAGGAATCGAACTGGGGATCGGCGAACGACGAAGAACGTCTTCAAATGTGGATTCCTTCCTTCGTCTGTAATGGATTACACTAATTCTAGGTAGGGGGAATAATTTTAGTTTTAAGTGTTTTTATGATTCCTCTCATCAAATTATTGGAAAATAAAAAGAACGCGGATCAATTGACTAACGGGTTGATTCATGCCTCATTTGTTCATGTGGGTGGCTGTTGCGGGGTTTAATTTTGGGGTTTGTTCTTTTTAAACGATGATTGTTATCACCCCTTGCTAAAATGATAAGGTGGAGGGCATGGGTCAATCCGAACAAGGCCCGGATGATCTGCCACTCTTGGGTTTTGAGTGTTCTTTGTGTGCGGTCAGGCAACGTGGCAGCAAGATGAATATAAGAGCCACTTAATGAAGACGACAACCCAAGATACCCATAGGTGCACATGGTAAGGAGAACGGACCACCAGAGAATCTCCGGTGGCCCGTAGAAGTAACCGCCGGCATGGAACCACCGGCACGGCAGTGCCAACGACCAGCGGCGGCAGCCGGCCGAGCCAGCCTCGTGGATATGGAGGCACCCGCAGGCGCCACGATGGAAAAATCCGTGGCTAGTCGGGCCACAGTGGGTGGAAGGCGCAGCACCGACGCGCTGCGCGAAGGGGAAACGAGCAGCCCGCTTGGGCCGCTCGGATGGAGCACAACGGATGGCTCCAACCGGGTATCTCAAAATGAGGGATGGCACTCCACTGGTGTTGCCTACTATCTGAGCTAGAAGGCGCCCCGCTGGCTGGGTCGAACCCCTATCGGACCTGACCTGTCTCATTTCATTAAAACTTGAGTATCTCGTAAACCGAGTATCTGATCGACGCGTCGTCTGCGGTATTAGAACCCTTGGGATGAGGCGGTCCTTTTGAGATACTCCAAAAGGGTTTTGGTGAAATTTGGAATATGGATGAGTTTTGTTGGACTCAAATCCAACTGGACCCTATTTACCTTTTTGCCTATAACTTATGGACCAGACATCTGATTAACGCGTCGTCAGTTAAGTTATAACCCTTACGACAAGACGGTACTTTGGGTTACTTCTTCATGGGACTTCATGGACGTTGTTGTATAACTGATTTCCTGAGGAGCAGAATCACCAGAACTCAAGCACATCAAGTGCAAGAATCATGTGGCTGGCTGTCAAGTGAAGAGTGACCCTCCGTGAATCAGTATAGAAGCGACCCTCTATGGATCAGAATGAGAGTGACCCTTCATGAATCGGCATAAAAGTGACCCTTCATGGATCTTCATGAGAGGGACCCTTCGTGGACCAGCAGCAGTATGACCCTCTATAGATCGGTAGTAGATCGACCCTCTATGGATTGGTAGTAGAGAGACCCTTCATGGATAGGTGGTACAACGACCCTTAGTGGATTAGCAATAGAACCTCTCAATAGAATAAAATTATCTAGATCAAGACTAATCATCTTTATTCCTATTATCTAAGTTGTATACTTGGTGTGAGTTGTCTTCTAGTTTATGCTTTGTGATGGAGATCATGCTTTGTGTTTTTTCCTTTATGGAATTCTGGGAGACCTTTGGGAGTCTCGGGGTCCCTACTGGGTATTTTGATACTCACTCCTGCACAAGATTTTCCTTCACCTTGATGTGTCGTGTACGGACAACGGACAGCTTGACTGAGACTTGGGGAGTCAGGGCTAGACGGTGCTCACAGGTGATTGATAGATGTGGGGAGTGGTTGTGATGATGGATTACAAGTTGTAACTACCCTTCAAGTAGGATCCTTGGTGGATGACCTCCAGAACACGTTTTTTCCTTTTTTCCGTACTTTCTTTTAGTTGGGTTTGTATACTGTCTTTTTTTTACTTTTGGTTCACACTTTTACTATCAGCAGTTCTACTTTGTGGTTTGCTTTTGTTGTGTACCTAGTCTCTGTGTGTACAGGTTCAAAGGAAATGCCTTCCCTTTTTGGGATATTACTTTCCGATTCTAGTCACCAACCCCTAGCATATGGAAGGCATACTTGGGGTAGTCACGGAATGGGTCCCAGTGGACGGGTTATGACAAGTGGTATCAGAGAAGATCGGTCCTACTAAAAGAACTAAGAGTCTGTGTTTTCAATGGAGAAATAGTGATAAGTGTCTTGAGTTTGGATTAAAATTTGGGGAGTCCAGTGTTGGTGTAGTGGCTGATGTATCCATACACCAGGACCCTGAGTTCTGATTTCCAACTCGATACATGAAAACTTGTTTGTGTGTATTTTGAAAATGTTTTGATCTCTTTTGATTCAGCTTACTAGGTATAAATTATTGACTGTGGTGAACCTGTTTCTTCATAGGATGTCACTGCATAGATATCTAGCTAGGATTCTAGTGATAGATCACAATGACGTCCCATCGAGTGATGAGGCGTCGATGTAGGGCCCTCTTACGGCGATAGCACCTTCGGGCGGTGTACCAACAGCACCACCACCTGTAGGGAAGTAGTTTCCACCAGCCCCACTAGAAGACCGTGCACGCCAACTGATCACATTGAATGAGTTCCAGAGACATATCCCTCTGAGGTTTCGAGGCGTGACAGACCCGCAGGTTGCTGAGGACTGGCTGGATGTTATGGCATGAGTTTTCCGCTTGGTTGAGACACCAGAAGACCAGATGCCGATTCTAAATTCTTGTCTCTTTTAGGGAATAGTAGGGAGATGGTGGATCCTGACACTCTAGACTCACGAGGGGACGACTCTCTCCTGGTTGGACTTCAAGATCCTCTTTAGGGAGGCGTTCGTTCCAGAAACTTTACGCTCAATGCGTATTCAAGATCTACTTCACTTACAGTAGGACAGCCTAATAGTAGCCCAATACTCGGTGAGATTCACTTACCTCTCTCGTAACTCCACCGACATGGTACGAGACCCTTTCTTCAGGGTTCGGACCTTCGAGAAGGGACTCCGACAGTAGATAAGAGTGTCGATGATATTGCTCAACATCCTAATGCAGGCTGGAGTGCTTGAGCGAGCACTATTGGTGGAGAGCTTCCTAGCTTAGCAGGCACCGACAGTGAGAGCCACCACCGAACGACAGGTAGCCGAGTCATCTGTAGTAGGTAGTAGGCAAATTATGTAGAGGCCCAAGTGGTACAGACCTTCCAGAGGATGACCCTAGTATGCAGGGTCGGAGGTTTGGATCTCACAAGGTAGATGAGGTCGGGAGAGGAGTAGACGGTGTTTCTCATGCAGCGGGCAGGGTCACATGGCTCACGATTTCCTGATCCACCATACTGATGATCAGCAGACGGTCAAAGGATGGCTGAGGCATAGGTAAAGGTTCGAGTGAGGAGGTATGTAGGGTGGAAGATATGGAAGAGGAGCAGGTCATGATGCAGACGATGGGCGACGGTTTGAGGTACTACATCCACCGCCTCTATGCGGTCCACCCCGACCTCAGGAAGCAGGTGGAAAGGGATGAGCTCAGCTTCAGGCGACAGAGGCTTATGACCACAGTGCTCCAAAGATGATTTGAGTTACAATCTGTTTCTACTCCACCCTAGATGCAGTATTTATAAACATGGGTTCCAGTCACTCTTTTATTGACACGACTCTCATTAAGAGCTTGGAGATTCTGGTGGAATTTTTGGCTCAATACTTACGATTAGATACTCCTACGGGATAGGGTTCAATGATTAAGCACTGGATCCGGCAATGTCAGCTTACTCTAGGAGGTGTGAACTTCAGCTGGTATCTCTCAGTAGCAGCGTCGAGGCCTTACGATGTCATCTTGGGTGTGGACTGGTTATCCACAATCCATGATTAGATCGACTATTTTAGGTGCAAAGTGTGGTGTGTTTGTAAGGATGGGACTAGGTTTTCCTTCACCGGTGAAAAGGGAACCTTTTCAGTATAGGATGGAATTTCTCAGAGGAGGGTGTAGCTGATAACTCATCAGTTGGATAGCCTCACCCATGGTGTAGTGGATGAGAGGAGTTTGATTTATCCTGTAGTGGTGGACCAGTATGTAGATGTCTTCCCTGAAGATGTTCCGGGACTACCTCCTTGTAGAGAGGTAGACTTCTGCATCGACTTTCACCCTAGGACGACACTGATATCTACACCAGCATATCAGATAGCTCCCATGGAGCTTCATGAGTTGAGGGTACAGTTGGAGGACTTTTAGAGGAAATGGTTCGTAAGGCCCAGTGTTTCCCCATGGGCAGCCCCAATTTTTTTCTCCAAAAGGCATATGAGAGTTTGAGGATTTGCGTGGACTATCGGTATATGAACCAGGTGACCATGAAGAACAAGTATCCTCTTCTTAGGATTGATTATCTCTTCGACCAGCTGAATGGAGCATGGTGTTTTTCAAAGATAGGCCTTAGATCAGGCTATCATCATCTTCGGGTGTGGGATGAGGACGTACCAAATACAGCCTTCAGATGCCAGTATGGACACTTTTAGTTCTTGGTATTTCCTTTCGGCATGACCAACGCCCCAGAAGTGTTCATGGGACTCATAAACAAGATCTTTCAGCCTTACCTCAATCACTTCATGGTGATCTTCATTGATGACATCTTGGTGTATTTGACATCGGAGGAGGAGCATGCCACACATCTGTGAATACTACTGAATAAACTCTGAGAGCACCAGTTTTATGGTAATATCTCAGAGTACGAGTTCTGTATATGAGAGGTCCACTTTCTAGGACACTTTATCTCAGAGGCTGGATTTGTGGTGGATCCGGCGAAGATAGAGGTAGTGCTTTCTTGGGAGCCACCCGGGAGAGTGGGTGAGGTACGGAGTTTCCTGGGATTGGTTGGGTACTACCAGAGATTTGTACCCGAATTTTCTAGAGTATCATCACCCTTGTCATCTTTAACAAAGAAGGGAAAGCCCTTTGTATGGACAGAGAGGTTCCATTAGAGTTTCTAGGAGCTAAGGCAGAGACTGACAAGTGCCCCCATCTTGAGGCTACCAGAAGAAGGTTTTGGGTATATAGTCTATTTCAATGCATCAGGGACCAGAATGGGGTGTGTCTTGATGCAGGAGAGATCAATGATCACCTATGGTTCATGAAATCTGAGGCAACATGAGCAGAACTATGTGAGCCATGTCCTGGAGTTAGCATCAGTGGTATTTTCCTTGAACATGTGGAGACACTACATGATGTGTGAACAATTTACTATCTACTTCAATCACAAGAGTCTTAGGTATATCTTCTCATATAAAGACCTGAACCTGAGACAACGGCGATGGCTAGAGTTCCTCCAAGACTATGACTTTGAGATAGTATACACTCTTGGGAAGGGAAATGTAGTATCAGACGCACTCAGTAGGAGGTCGAGTTTACAACTATTGAACGAGGCGATAGAGCAGCTAACCGTGTTATAGATATCTTTCGTGGATAGGGATCAAGCATCTTACATTCATTCTATGACTGTCAATCCCCCACTTCTTCAGTGAGTTCGAAAGGCACATCTTGGGGATGTTGACTTTGAGGCCCGACGTGCTCAGATATCCTTAGTACAGGCTTCTGATGGATTTTCAATTGGTGGGGAGCATGTCATCCTTTTTAGAGAACGCACCATGGTACCAGTGACATTTTGAGAGGAGTTTTTGAGGGAGTTCCACACATCCTCTTTGGTAGTACATCCTGGAGTGGCTAAGATGTACCAGGACCTCCAACGTCAGTATTGGTGGCCAGGAATGAAGAAGGTAGTGACAGAGTTCGTTTTAGGATTCCTCACTTATCAGCAAGTGAAGGCCAAGAATCAGGTTCCAGTAGGCTTGACTCAGCCACTAGAGGTACCGGAATGGAAGTTGGATGGTATCTCCATGGACTTTATGACTGGGTTACCACACACGTCCAGGGGCCACGACTCTATCTGGGTGATCATTGACTGACTCACCAAGTCGGCCCATTTTATACCCATCTGAGAGTAGGGATCAATAGAGGGATTGGGATGCCTCTATGTCCAGAAGATAGTATGGATTCATGGGATACCATCGACGATCATTTTAGATCATGATGCTGTTTTTACATCCCAGTTTTGGAATGGATTACAGGAGGCATTCAGGACTTAGCTACGCTTGAGCACCACCTTTCACCCTCAGAGAGATGGTCAGATGGAGCGAACCATACAAAAACTTCTGGACATGCTTCATTTTTGTGTCCTTAATTTTGGCCACAGTTGGGAGGACCACCTTCCACTGGTGGAGTTTGCATGCAACAATAGTCATCACTCCACCATTGGCATGACACCATTTGAGCCTTGTACGGGTGACCATGAAGATCACCTCTATGCTGGACAGACCCAGGGAAGTCAGCACTTATGAGTCCAGAGTTGGTACGGGCTACCACTGAGAAGGTGGAGATCATCCATGAGTGGATGAAGACTACACAGAGCAGGCATATGTTTTATGCCGAAAGGTGACAGAGAGCCATGGAGTTCGAGGAGGGACGTCATGTCTTCTTATGAGTCTCACCTCGGTGAGGACTATAGAGATTTGGCCGAGGCAGAAATCTATCTCTGACATTCATCAGACCTTTCCAGATTCTCAGCAGAGTTGGAAAGATGGCATACTGCCTAGATCTTCCTGCATAAATGCATCGGGTGCACAACATTTTCCACATGTCGTAGTTGAGGAGATACGTGCATGATCCATCGCACGTCATCGAATAGGGCGAGCTAGACATTGACAATGGGGCAACGTTTACAGAGTTCCCGGTGGAGATAGAGGATTGATAGGAGCGAGTCCTTCATGGACGTTTGATCCCTCTAGTGCAAGTTTTTTGGAAGCACGAGAAACTCCAGGAGCGCACATGGGAGCGGGAGGCTCAGATTTATGCTCAGTACCCTCATTTGTTTCCTTAGATTTTGTTGTAGATTTTGGGGACATAAATCCCTAAGGTGGGGAGAATGTAAAGACTTTGAAATTCTGTATAATTTTTTTTTAATTATATGAAATTATTACGAGACTACGAAAATTGACGGCACGGGATTCCAAGGCCCGGAGAGCCCAGAACAGAATTTTGAAATTCTTTTTAAGGTACGTTCAGTAAACGTGCGGGCGGGATTTTCTATCTTTTGAACCGGTGCTCGGATTGAAATTATGAGGGCATCGTTGGATTCATAGTGCTGGTATTCTCTTAGGAAAATCTTAACTTTGACCAGCAATGGCTGGATGAAAATTTTAATTCTTGGACTTTCAGAAAAAAAAATAACTAAAGCTTATTTTATTATTTTTCTTCCTCCATTGAGCGGAAGTTGAAGGAACTGCTGTGTAACATAGGTCATTAAATGAGGTTCATTAAATGACTCAATCCTCTCGTTGTGTAACTGAAACACTCGTGGATTAATGTATCATTAATTGTGGTTCATTAATGAACCACATTAATGAACTCAATGTTAGTGGTTTCTTTTTATTTAATCAAACCGTTGGCAAGAAATTTTCTAACTGTGGGACAAGCCTCTATCGTGACGCTGAAGAATTTTCTCTCCAATGAAGAATAGTGACCGAGTGATGATAGTTGGAGGAATCAAATCAGGGATCAACGAACAACGACGAACGTCTTTGAACGTGGATTCCTTCCTTCTTCTACAATGGATTACACTAATTCTAGTTAGGGGGAATTAATTTGAGTTCTAGGTGTTTTTATGATTCCTCTCATCCCGTTTTTTGAAAATAAAATGAACATGGATAAACTGACTAACGGGTTGATCTGTGCCTAATTTTTTCATGTGGGTGGTTGTTGTGGGGTTTAATTTTGGGGTTTGTTCTTTCTAAACGATGATTTTTATCACCCCTTGTTAAAATACTAATGCGGAGGGCGCGGGCCAATCTAAACAAGGCCTGAACCATCCACCACTCTTGAGTATTGAGTGTTCTTTGTGAACAGTTGGTCAACATGGCAGAAAGAAGAATATAAGTGTCTCGCGGTGAAGGTAGAAACTCGGGAGGCCCGTAGGCACAGACAGGAAGGAGAACGGACCACCAGAGCATCTCCAGTGGCCTGCGGAAGCAACCACCGGCGCGACACCATCAGCGCGACGACGGCAGCCGGCCGAGCCGACTGCGTGGAGACGGCGGCGCCCGTAAGTGTAGTGGTGTAATAATACGTAGTGTTTAGAAGGTGTGGCACTGACGCGCCGCACAGAGGTGAAACGAGCAGCCCGTTTGGGCCGCTCGGCTAGAGCGCAACGGCTGGCTGCAGCCGGTCGTTTCAGAAAGAGGGGCGGTGCCTCGCTGGCCGAACTGGACGCACCATGTCCAGTCCCAAAAACGGCCCACTTTCAGGCCAGATTTTCTAGTCGGGCCAGACCAGCGGGCCCAACAGGTCGGTCGGGCCGGACCCCTACCCGGCCTGACCGGACTCGTTTCATTAAAACTTGATTAACTCGCAAACTGGGCATCCGATCGATGTGCCATCTACGGCGTTGGTTCCCTTGGGATGAGGCAGTCCTTTTGAGATACTCCACTTGGGTTTTGGAGGAAGTTTAAATACGTCTAGGTTTGATCGTACTCGAATCCAATCGTTCCCTATTTACCTTTTGCATATAACTTACAGACCGAGCGTCTGATTGATGCATCGTCTGTCGCGTTGGAACCCTTACGAAAATATGGTCCTTTGGGTTAATTCTTCATGGGATGTCATGGTGGTTGAGGTATAAACAATATCTTTAGGATAATAATCTCCAGAACTCAAGTGCACCAAGTGCGGGAATCCTGTGGCTGGCTGTCAAGTGAAGAATGACCCTCCGTGGATCGGCATAGAATCAACCCTATAGGGATTGTCTTGAGAGAGACCCTTCATGGATCAGCATAAAAGTGACCATTTTTGGATCGTAATGAGAGAGACACTTCATGGATTGTCAACAGTATGAACCTATGTGGATCGGAAGTAGAGTGACACTCTGTGGATCGGCAGTAGAGAGACCCTTTGTGGATCGGTAGTAAAGCAACCCTTTTTGGATCAGCAACAGAACCTCTCAACATAATAAAATGATCTATCTTAAGACTAATCATCATTATTCCTATTCTCTAAGTTGTATACCTGGTGTTATCTGTCTTTTAATTTATACTTTGTAATTGAGATCATGCTTTATGGTTTTTCCTTTATGGAATTCTGGGAGGCCTTCCGGAGTCTCAGGGACCCTACTAGGTATTGTTATACTCACCTCTGCATGGTCTTTTCTCGCACCTTGTTGTGTCTTGTGCAGACGACGAACATCTTGAATGAGACTTGGTGATCCAGGGCTAGACAGTGCTCAGAGGTGATTCATAGACACGAGTAGTGGTAGTGACGATGGACGATGAGCTATATCTACGCTTCAGGTAGGATCCTTGGTGGATGACCTCCGGAGAATGTTTGTCCTTTTTGTTGTACTTTTTTTTAGTTGGGTTTGTATACTAGCCCTTTTTACTTTCGATTCACACTTTTACTATAAGTAGTTCTACTTTGTTATTTTCTTTTTTTGGGTACCTAGTATGTGTATGTACATGTTTAAAGGAAATCCCTTCCCTTTTTGGGATATGCCTTTCTGGTGCTAGTCACCAACCCCTGGCCTATGGAAGGCGGGCTTGGGGTAGTCACGACATGGAACCTGGGGGAATGAGTTATGAAAACACAAGTATTTATAAGGTTCATTACTCAACAAGATTATCTACGTCCCCAGAATGGTTTTGATACAATATAATACCACATGATCCACTAGAAAATAATCTTCTTATGTGGATACAATAGGTAGGATATACCCTACACTTGTGTAGCACTATGATCAATACAACAGTGCATGTGATTCCTCTATCATGAATTATGTAATACAAGTTTTTGTAACAAGTTAAGAAACCTTCACCAGTTGGTTCAAAACATGTTACTATGTTTCCTTATCAACTTACACTTTGAATGATTCTTCAAAACAAATATCTTCACTTTCCTACTTGGTAGTAGGTAGAAAAAAAATTCTAGACTTTGTTTGGAAAACTCAGTCTGATTATTTAATCTGATCCCACTGTCTGATTTCTCAATTTAGAAAATAGATAAAAATTAATACTCTAGAAATAATTTTAAACCTCTTCAAATTTTCCTCAGAAACATGCATATGATGGATAGGTCTAATCCAGTAACCTCGAATAACTATCTTTCCTTATGTTTCTTATGTCAGGAGATGTTTCTTAGGAAAACTTTTTTCAAAAACTTTTTCTCTCTTACTAAAATTTAATATTTTTTACTCTCTCTCTCTCTCTTCACACGTGAATAGTACAAGTGTTAGAAAGCACAATGTACTTCCTACTACTTATAAGTGCACCAAAGGTAGTCTGGGCGGGAATGTGAAATGTTTTCCCACTCAACAAAATTTTCCAAAACACAAATTTCACATTTATTTTGACATTATCTTTGACCCTTTCAATTATTCTCAAATCTTCTTGATTCTTATCAAATCTTCTTGATTCTTCTCAAACCACCTCTAATCATCTCACAACTTCAGCCAGATTTGGACTTTCTAACCATTATTTAGTCCGATACAAAGGTCATTATGATGAAAACATATGTAATACTGAATAATGTTGATTATGATGAACACTTGTAAAATGAATTCATCCTTATATCGATGCTCTGTTCCAACTGAAGAACACCTGATAAAAACATTGAAAACATTCTACCAGAAACATTGTTACAACTTTTTTAGACTTTTGTCACTTTTATTTTTCCATAAACATTATTTCCACTTCTAAATATATTTTCACAATTTGGAAAAACTTCATCAAAAACTTCAAAACCCCATGAAAATACTTTTTTAACATTTTATTTTCTTTAATAGTTTAATAACTTACTTAGACAAATGATTTTTTCTGCTAACTTATCGGTTTCAATGTCAATTCAATGAATCACCACCACTTCTTCTCCGATAATTTTTTACCCACTTTAAAAATAAATCTGAGTTTCTTTTTCTCTTATACCAATTGAAATGAAACAAAAAAACTTAATGAAAATGGTTGACTACATTGTTGAACATCATCCAGTTGATTAGTCTCTGAACTCTTCTCATTCATTAGTCTCAATAATCTCTGCTTATTGAACTATGTCAATAAAATTTTCTTCCTTAGATGGATCAGTGGCACTTTACATATGATGAACCAGTGTCATCATCAACTTCTTTTCTTCCAGAATTTCTTCCTCCATAAAAATTTTATTTTATCATGACTTCTTCATGACTTTGATAAATTTTATGATCAACATAGCATCATCTAACTTAAGGTACCAAACACATCTTCTCCCCATTTCTTTCATAATTATTTCATAATAAGTTTATCATATAGCTTATGATATCTTAGAATTAAAAATAATAAAAGCATTTTCATATTTAGTATGGATACATTCAAGCTCTGATAATTTTCCTCATACCGATTGAAACTTTCTTTCTAGACACAAAGTGAGTCCAAAAAAAATAAATTAATTCAAAAAACTTCTTCATAACAGGAAAATAAAACTTATGAATTTTCTTAAAAAAATTACATTTGATATTCTGATTACTATGATTCCTTTTATCTGATCATCCAATAAAAATAACTTATAAAGTAATATTATTTTCTTTTCTTAACAACAAAAAACAAAAAAATCATCATAAACTTATTTCGGCATCCAAAAACAACTTCTAGCCATCTTGGTCCCAAAAATATCCCCATTTGAATTTTGTTTTAAACCAAGGTTCATAATAACTAAACTTTGTAACCTCAAGTAATAGATTACTTATCAATAATTCTAATCCTACATGATTGAACTGTTTTTCGGAAAAAATAATCATTTAGATAAAAACCATGTTTTCCAAAAGTAGTGACATATAAAACATCGTTAGCTTTCACCTTTCAAAACTTATTTGTCTTCCACCTTCCTATTGGGACAGGTTTCCTACACACTTCAACAAATTGTTAGAATAGTTAACACACTTACATGCTGAGTTCACAACTTACCCATATCCCCTCCTAAATACATGATTCCTTAAAAGTTTTAGCACATACTAATAGATATATTTATAACAAAATTATCCCCCTTGACAAAACTATCAAAAAAAATATGAGATATGGTATAATGAAAAATATAAAAACCTTGGAGAGAAAGAGGTTGGACACCCATGTTCAAACTCATCTTGAAAAATGATTCCTTCGGTAATGATTTTGTGAATATGTTAGCAATATGTTATGATGTAGGAATATAATTCATATTGATTTCATTCTTCTCCAAATGCTATTTGATGAAATGATATTTTATATAAGTATGTTTTGAATGAGAATGTTGTACTGGGTTTCATGTAATATTGATGGAACTATGATTATCACAACCCAAGAGAAAGGGTAATGTTACTTCAACAACTAATTCATCCAACTGAGACTTCATCCACATAATTTGGGTAGTAGCTTGAGTGGAAGTAACATACTCAGCTTCTATCATGCTAAGAGTTATTTATTTTTGTTTCTTAGTATGCCGACTTAAATAGATTTTACACAGAAAGAAAACTCCACCAGATGTGGATCTTTTATAATCAACACTTTCTTCCCAATCAGCATCTATGTAACTAAACAAATCAATAATTTCTAATCTATCATACCTAATTTTGAAATCTGTTATACCTTTGATATATCTGAGAATTCGTTTTCTATCCAATAGGTGTGATTATTTTGGATCACTTTGGAATATTTCACATAAGGTAATGGCATAAACAATGTATGGTCTTGAGGTAGTTAGATAGAAAAAACTTCCAATTAACTTTTGAAACTCTTTTGAGTCAGCTTATTTACCTTCTCAATTTTTAGTCAACTTGGTTCCCACTGAAATTGGTGTGTAACCAGTTTCAAATTTTCCATGAAAAACTTCTAAAGAAGTTCCTTATCATACTATTCTTGAGAAAGAAATATGTGTTTCTTTTTTTGTGAGATTTGTAACCCAAGAAAGTATTTCATTTCACCAAGCATGAACTTCTCAAACAACTTTTTTATTTATTCATCAAACCTTTCACATGTTATTTCATCATTCCTAGTAAATATAATATCATCAACATAAACAATTACAATGAGGTAAATCTCCTGGTATTCTTTGATGTACATATTATTATCACCCATTCCTTTCTTGAAACTCATATTTCTTAAGGAGGTATGTAATTTGGAATACCATGCCCTCAGAGCTTATTTTAGCCCATACAAGGCTTCCTTCAACTTACACGCATATATTTTATACTTCCCAACAACAAATCCACATGGTTGTTCAATATAAATTTTTTCATAAATTTCTCCATTCAGAAATTTCGACTTCACATCTATCTGAAATATTTTGTAACTTCATTGTGCAGCAATAGAAATAAAGATTCTAATTGTTTCTATCCTTTCCACTGGATCAAAATTATAATAAAAATTAATTCCTTTAATCTATGAGTAACCATTTCACACTAACGTTAATTTTTTCCTTGTCACTTCACCATATTTATTTAACTTTTTCAGTAACACACACTTTGCACCAATAACATTTTTGTCATTTGGTTTAGGTACAAGTTCCCAAGTATCATTCTCCTTAATCTGATCCAGATCTTCATTCATAACTTGAATCTATTATGGATTCTCAAAAGCATCATTCACATATTTTGGCTCAACTTTTGAGTATAAATAAGTATGTGTAATAACTTTTGACGTTCCTCTTGCCTGAACCTTTTGATGTTGATCACCAATTATGTTTTGATATTCCACTTGATTCCTCAGCCAAGGTTGAGATGTAAAAAAATATTTCCACATCACTAGAAAAATATGAATATAATTCTTCCACCTATATAGCATCACAATTGTTTGTATCCTTATCTGGTTTCATAACAACAATTCATTCATCCTCTTCATCTTCCTCACATGCATGAGTTTGTATCATATCTTAAAAATCTTTTTCAATAACTTTTACATAAACTGAATCAACTAATATTCCTAGATATTTTTTGAAACATCTATAAGACCTTTCATTTGGATCATAGCCAAGAAATATTCTATCTTCACCTATCTGATAAAACATTCCAAGGTTTACACCTTTGTTCTTTATGATGCAAGGACTCCCAAAAACTCTTAAATGTTTCAATCTTGGAGTTTTATCATAAAACATTTCATAAGGATTCATATAGGAACATGTCATGTAGAAAAAACGGTTTTGAATATAAACACTTGTGCTCTTAGATTTCCTCTAGAATTAATGGTAAGTATCATGTTCAAGTAACATAGTATGCCCTATTTCAACCGAACTTCTGTTATTTCTCATAGTAATGAAATTTTTTTGACGTGTGTATGGTGTACTGAACACATGTCAAATTCATTTTTTATCAAGATAAATTCTGAACTCTTTATTCTTATACTCACCACCATTCTCAGTTCTCAAATTCTTCAAAGAATACCCACATTCATTCTCATATCTTCTCCCAAAACTGTTAAATATATTTAGATATTCTGATTTATGTTCCAAATGCATAACAAAAGTAATGAAACTAAAATCATAAATGAAAAAAATTAAGTACTTATCTTCGAATTTTGATTGTTTTCTCCTAGTCACAAAAATATCATAATGTATAAGTTTCATGGGTCAATTTGAACATATATCAACTTTCTTATATATGGAGTTTTTTATCTTCCCCTTCTGTAAAATAGAACAACACTAATCTATTCTTCTTAGTATATCAAGAATATCTCAGACACTGTATCAATTTGATAACTTTATCATGTTTCACTAACACATTTGTCCTAAACTTTTATACCATAACTGGTTTTATTTCATCATGCTTAAGTAGCATGAATTATGAACTTCAACAACTTGAAATAAGTTTCCTTTTGTATGTTGGCATCTTGAAACAACTTTTCCATCTTCCTCTTTTTCACAAAAAAAATACCTTTTTTAAAAACAATTTTATTTCATTCATCACAAAGTTGATAAACACTCAGCATGTTGTCTTTCAAACCATCAAAAAACAAATCCCTCTTGGATTTTGACTTTTCTTACCCAATAATAGTGGATCCAACACCATTGATTATGAGGGATTCATCATTTACAAACATCAATATTCCTTATATGAAATCTTTTATATTATTTAACAATTTAAAATATCATGTCATGTGAGAAGAACACCCATTATCCAAGATTCATTTTTTTCTCCTTTTTTAGCTTTGAGAGTAGTTTCTATAATAAGATATTTTTCTTTCCCTTTATCTTTCTTCACTTATATATTTTTAAAATTGTTAAAAACTTTTTCTATGTCAGTAACAGAAGAAGAAAAAAAATTTAAATATGTATAGGTTGTTCACATCTCCCACAAATAATTTCCAATGCTTGGAATCTATTTTCAACTTTCAAAACATCCTTCCCAGATTTCTTCAAAACATTCATCTCAGATTTATTCCTTTGAGAGGATTGAATTCCCCTCAAAATTTTACTTATATAACTCATGGGATAGTTGTAATATTTCTGATTGAACCAAAAAAAATTCCATATATCCAAACCCACCACAATACCAGAAGTAACCATATAAATAATTCTTTCCTTGGTAATTTCCATACTATCTGAAATTGTGAACATGTTTCTCATCATATTTCTTATCTTTAACATCAGAACTTTGTTTAGTTCCAAACTTTTTATCATTATCCAGAATATTATTCTTCAATTTAAATTTATTTCCATCCTTATCATAATTCAATGTGGTTAATCTTTCGTTTTACACTCAAAAAATTTAAAAACTTCTAAATTTCCAACTTTGTTGGATTTGGCCACATACATGATTTTCTCAACTTTCTTCTTATTAGGAACAAAACCAACTCTATTCTCAACCATTGAATGTAACTTTTGATCCTTTTTAGGTTCAAATTTTCTAGAACTTTCGCCAACTTTAGAGATATAATTCTTGAAACTTGTAACTACCTGCTCAACTTTAAAAAAAAATTATTGTAAAATTTACAACTCTTCCTCCTTAGCTTTCAAATTTACTTAAAAAATTTCATTCTGATTCTCTTCTTTATCAAGATACTTATTCAAAAAATCAATCTATTCAAGTCACTTTAATTTCTATTCAGGAATACATTCTTGAATGTTTAATTTAGGAATTTCTTTCTTCAACTTCTTGATCTCTCTTTAAAGTCTAACAATCTTTCTCAGACATTCTTTCAGTTATCTTTTCAGATGAAATTATAACTCAATCTCTTCATCTTTAGAACTGCTACTTCCAAACTATTCATCATTAACTATAGCAATGTAAGAAAATTATCCAGAAGCTTCAGTAAAATTTTTGGCCTCAACTTCACTATCTTCTTCTTCGTCGTCTTTAGACAAAAATATTCTCCTTTTGGATTTAGAGAACTTTTTATCCTTACCATTTGAAAAGGATTTAGACTTATCACCATGTTTCTTTGTAGATCTTCTTGATCTTATTTCATCTTAATCACTATCTTATTCATTATTTATTTGTGGAAAATTAGAAGAAAAGATATCAATGGCGCCATATTCAAAACATTTCAAGGGAATTTTACCTTTATACTTTCCTGTACCTATTTTCACATTTTTTGAAAATAAGGATAAAAATTCATCAAGATTGTTACATGCCTCATTTTTAGATTCATAATTACCATATTCTTCATGTTCATATATCTTATTTGACTTTTCTTTCTTGTCCATCATGAATGAAATTTCTTGATTAAATTTTTTTATCTTTTATAACTTTCTCCCTTCTCATTTCATAAGTAATGAGAGTAATATAAAGGTCATCTAGAGATAGAGTTTTAAGATCTCTATCTTCCAAAGATAAAACTTTATCATCAAACTTATCAGGAAAAATTCTAAAGATCTTTTCAACAACATTTGAGTATTCCAAATTTTCACCAATACATCTTATGGTGATGACAATATCATTTACATTTGTAAATAATTCACTGACAGATTCATACTCACCCATTTTGAGATCTTCATATTTTAGCCTCCAGATTTGTATCTTGGATTTCTTAACCTTTTTATTCCCTGTATAAGTGTTCCTAAAATTTTCCTAGATACCTTTAGAAGTAGTAATACCCTTCACTCTTAAGAATTAACTTTTATAAAGTGATGAGAGTAAAGAATTATTAGATTTTCTATCATTATCATTATTCTTTTTGTCCACATATGTTAGAGGAACTTTTTCATATAGAGGATAAAATCCATCTATAGCATCTTCAAAAAATTTATACCCAAGATATATAAGATATAAAAATTCTATCTTTCCAGATATGATATTTCCTTCCATCAAAGACTACAATCCCCTTACTATTCACACAATTTAGATCCTGCATAAAAACTTCTCTTTAAAAACTTTATCAAATAGTAAATGAAGGGAACCTTCACTCTAATAATAATTTTTAATGTCCATATAGGATAAATGAATCACTTAAAGGGGGAGGGTTGAGTCAATGATATCTTATTCTTTTAAGTTTCCTTTATTTTGAAACAACCTTTACCTCCAGTTAAACATTCATCACTTTTCTGAAAACAAAATAATCACACATCCACATGAACACAACTATTTGCAAGGTTCACTACTCAACAATAGTATCTATGTCCTTGTCATGGTTTGGAAACAATCAAATACCACACAATCCACTAAAAAATCATTTCATGTGGATACAACAAGTAGGATATACCCTTACACTTATGTGTCACTATAATCAATACAACTATTCATTTTCTTCTTCTAACATGAATAATGTAAAAAAGGTTTGTGTAACAAGTTAATAAACCTTCACCAGTTGGTTCAAAACATGTTATTATGTTTCCTTATCAACTTCCAATTTGAATGATTCTTCTAAACAAAAATTTTCAATTTCCGACCCAGTAGCTGGTTGAAATAACTTTTTTGGACTTTGTTATAGAAACCCAATCCAATTCCTTTATCTAATTGATCAATCTGGAAAACAGATAAGAAATAGTACTTTGTAAATAATTATGAAACTCTTCAAACTTTCCCTATAATCCTATGTTCGATGCCTCGGTCCGATCTGGTAAGCTCTGATTACTATCATTCCTTATTCTTCTTCTATCCAGAGATGTTTCTCAGGAAAACTTTGTCTAGAAAATTATTATCTCTTCCAAAACTTCCATAAATTTCTCTCTCTCCTCACATGTGAACATTAAAAGTGTCAGAAAGTACAATGTACTTCTTATTATTTATAGGTTCACCAAAGGTAGTATAGTTGGGAATCTGAAATGTTTTCTGGCTAAACCAAATTTCCAGAAACTCAAATTTCACATTTATTTCAACTTTATCTTTGAATCATTCAATGATTCTAAAATCTTATTGACTCTTATTAAACCATATCAAATCTTCTCACAGCTTCATCCATCTTTGTACATTCTAATGATTCTTCAATTTGAAACAAAGGTCATTACAATGATAAAAAATTGAGACTGAAGACTGTTGATTATGATGACTACTTGTAAAATGAATACATCCTCATACTGATTCTCTATACCAACTGAATAACACCTATTAAAAACATTTAAAACATTCTAACATAAACATTATTGCAACTTCATTATAATTATATCATTTTTCTTCTTCAATAAACATTTTTTAAACTTCTAAAGATATATGCGCCCTTTGGAAAAAATTATGTAGGAACTTCAAAATCCCTTGAAAATACTTTGTCAACATTTCACCTTTTCTTCAATAGTTTAACAAATTCCTCATACTAATGATCCTATGTTTGATGAAATATCAATGTCAATGTCAGTCTAATGAATCAGTACCACTTCTTTTCTGATAATTATTAACCCACTTGATAAACAAATCAAAGTTTATTTTCTCTTGATCCAATTAAAATGAAACAAAACAATATAATGAAAATGGTTGAATACATTGTTAGACATAATTTTTTTTATTGGTCACCAAAATCTTCTCATTCATTAGTCCCAAGAATCTCCACTTATTGAACTGTGTCAAAAAAAATTATGCCTTTGATGGATCGGTGGCACTCCACATCTGATGGACTGGTTTTAACTCTACTTTTTTTCTTCCAGAATTTCTTCATCCACAAAAATTTTCTTGTATCATGACTTCTTTATGACTTTGAGAACTTTTAGGATCGACATATCATCATCTGACTTAAGGTACCAAACACATATTCTCTACCTTTATTTCATAAGGATTTCATCACAAGGTTCTCAAACAACTTTTTATCTTCGAGAATTAAATAACAACAAAGCATCATCAAATATAGTATAGATACATTTAGACTCTTATTATTTTCCTCATACTGATTGAAACTTTCTTTTCGGAGACAAATTGAGTCCGAAAAAAAACTTCTTTAACAAGACTTCTTCAAAATATAAAACTAAAACTTATGAAATTTCATACTAAAATTGAATCCAATATTATGATTACTATGAATCCTTTCATCCTATCATCTAATCACCAAAACTTGTAAAGTAATTTGACTTCCTATTCTTGACAAAAAAAGAAAAAAAATCATCACAAACTTCTTTCAGCATCCAAAAATAACTTTCAGCCAACTAGGTCCCAACACTTAGTAACTAAATTATATATTAATAAAGTTACTAATAAGATGTATAATAAAATTAATTGGATTATTCAATAATTTAGGCGCATGTGAAGAGTTAATCAGGACCAAGGTAAGAGTTTCTTATCTTAAATTTTCACCCCTTGAGACATATTTTTAATTATACACCAACACTTCTTCTGAATGGTTTATCTACTAACCATTTAATATTTTTCATCATAATCCTCTCATTCTTCAGGATATATAATGTTTCCTTTGAAATAATATCTTTCAATGGGTTTTGATTCTAAGTTTTCTAATGTCGTAAGGGGGTTATTTGTATCAAATTTAATTTCTTGAGACATATTTTTTATTGTGTACTATGAAATATTTGATATGGTGTGATTATTTCTTAATGAATTTATTTTACCATATTCATATGATTCTTGGGGTTTGAAGATCCATATCATGTTATTTATTTAAATGTATTTCGATTCGATGGATATCAAGGTTGTAATCTTCTTTGTTAACACAACTCCCTTTGTTGAGTTTTAATTCTTCTTCTTGAACTTTTTTCTTCCAAGTTTGGTTCCTTCCATCCTAAGAATTTATTTCATGGTAATTTCTATTATTATCTCAGGAAAATTATACTTTTGATTTAAATATTCCTCCTTGGTGAATTCTTCCCCATAAAATTATATCATTGTTGAGAATAATTTTTATCCTCTTGAATGATGGTTTCCCCTCCTTGTCTATATTTTCCTTTCCCACCAATGTTATCATTTATATTCAGAAACCCAATTATATTTTATCTCATGTGACATTCATATTTTCTTTCTCCTATTTTAAAAATGAATTTTTGTTACCCTTTTTATGATATGGGTTTTCAATAAAGTTATTTCAAAATATTTTTACATCCTTTTAAAATTAAGTGTTTTATCTTCCACACCACATTTATTTTGATAGCCTTTATTTTATTTCAAGGATATATTATTGAAAATATTTTTCAAAATTAAGTGTTTTTCAAAGGGTTAAATTCTAATTTTGAAAACTTTATGTCTTTTTCATAGATTCTTTATTAAATATTCTTTTTCAAAAGTAATAGTTTTTAAAAAAATATCACTTTTTTGACCCCTTTATATATTTTACAATATTTCTTTATTGAAGATTCTTTTTCAAAAGAAAAAAATTTCAAAAAAATCACTTAAATTTTTTAAAACATTTATGTGTTTTAAAGGATTAATTATTGATATTTCTTTCCAAATATTTATTTTTAAAATTTATTCTTTTCAATTTTTCAAAATTAAACTTTCCAAAAATGAATTTTTAAATTGACTGTAACTTCATCTTTTATTCCAAAAATAAAAAACATTTTCTAAAAACTATTTTATGATTTCATTACCATTTCCTCTTTATCTCTAAAGTTATTTTTTCCTTGGATGTTATTTTTCATGAATCACCCTCTAATTGTTAATATGAAGTACTATTTTATGATGATTGATTTTTGGGTATCAATAATTTATATTCTTGAGGTCAATTTTGGTGAAACCATCTAGAAATGTTGTGAAACCCATTTTTATTTCAATGGGTTCTTTATTATGTGATGAATGAAACCCATTTTATCCCATGGGTTTTTAAGATATGTTGAATTATGTATATATTATTCCAAACATATGTATGGTTTTTCATTAAGTGATTTTTGGGGCCTATATATCCCTCCAATGCATTGGGTAATGCTTTATATCTAATGAGATAATGGGAAAAAATTTGTGATGCTCGATCCACTAAGTAAAATATGTGATTTATGCATAATCCACTAAGGGAAATAGGTTTTGATGGATAATATATTATGTTTTGATTTCTATGATCATGTTTGCACCATATTATTATGTTTTGAAACATACTTATGATATTATTGCTCTTGTATTATGCTCCATGTTTTATCTCGGTTTATTTTCTTAATTATATGTTCATGGATCTTGATTATGATCATATTCCCATATAATTATATTTTTCTCACATATGATAATAATTGTTTATATTTTATGTAGACCTTACTAAGCATCTGAGCTCACCCCTTTATTATGTTTTATTTCCTCATGATGTAAAGATGGGTATTATATGTGAGATATTTAGAAGGGGGTTTAGAGTTGAGTTGTTATAAAGATATGTTGATGAGTGTGAAAATTAAGTTTTTTATATAGTTAATATTATATGACACTAAACCGTAAGTTCTTCAGTTCATGTGACTATTTATGATATTAAATGATTATTCATGTAAAATAATGAAATAATTGTGTTTATTTAGCTTAGGTCTCCTCAATGTTCACATCATACTGGGAAAAAATTCACATAGAAGGAGGAATGAAGGTTGGATCCAAGGAGAACATCCAAGGAATCCCATGTGTCTCAATACATTTTTATGGGTATTGTGTCCCACCGAAATCATCTCATAAGACATAACTCAAAAGGGTTTTCCATCCACTCAAACTCATCTCGCAAAGTAAAGTTCATCCTCTCAAGTACACAAACTGCAATTGTCATTATGACTATATGAGGATCAAATAACCAATTTGAGTATTAAGGTGACATCCCAAATCATCACTACCCATTATTTTATGCACCCTCTCTAGGGTAAAAGCATTAATAGGGTGCCCACTGAGGTCTTCTATATCACATCTCTATCAAGACACCCTTCTCAGGTTCCTCTATACCATTTCCATCACTCGGGGCTAAGCCAAACTCAAAATGAATCACTCCCCTCAATATCATTAAGATCTCATGCAAGCCTCATTATACTTCTAAGAAAATCCACACTGGTATCAGTCTCAAGAGATGGTACAGTGCTCATATCGCTTCTCAGGTCATCCATCTCACCCAATCTATCCATAGTCTACCTAGGGCATACCTTCCTAGGTACTCACATCTCTATAGGGAAAGAACACTCACCACATGCTCATCCCAACTATCCTAAAGAATTTAAGGCATCTCAAGTTCATCACATGGCCTACTCGGGCTAACTATTATCAATTATCCCCACATCCATACTCAAGGGGCCTAAGTCACCTATCTAGGTGCACTACCTTCAATTAATTCATTTGATTGTTCACCCCTTTAGGCATGTATATCTCAAGTCAGAAAAATATAATCAAGGCCTTGATAATTGGTGGTTGATTCATCAATCCACTTTATAAGCGTCCCTCATAGCCCTTGGTAATTTATTTAATTTATCCATGAATTTAATTTTAAATAAACAATTTATATAATTTAACAGGTCAATATTATTCGAAGGAGAGATATCACATATCAAATTCTGCATATCGAATTAAGAATAATACTATAGGTATATATATAAGGGACCACCAACCTTAATTTAATACTTACCATCCTTTATGTGCATCCCAACTACTCTCGCCTAAGCCCATCCAAGTCCAACCATCCAACATCAACCCACATGAGGCCTTAACTCAATATGAAGTATCTAAATAAATTAATTATAATCAAATTATAATTAATTAATTAACAATCATAATTAATGTTACACTCAGATTTATTTGGTATAATTGTTGAATAACTCATAGAGTGACATTATCGCAACAAAACTATGACCAAATGCACGAAAAAGGCCTCTGGTATACTCACGTCATCATCTCATGCAATACCCTTAACAATCGACACCAAACCAATCACCAAATTAACTTGATTTAGATGAAAATCCAAATAAATTCATAAGGATACATACCTTCAAGGGAATTTCATGCAACATTATGTGATCAACAACTCAGTACATCCTCTATAATTTCCAATCAAAACTCCTATAATGTCAGGATGATTCCACTATTCATCAATTGAATCATAAACTAGACCCTCAAATCACAAAATAAATCACATCACAAACACCCCAAACTAAGGGGGGATTAAAGGAAAAAAAGGCTTTACTCCAAATATTTAGTTGTGCATGTGAGATAGAAATAGATAACAGAGGGGGTTTAAAAATTGGTGGGGTAAAATGTAGCATTTCATAAAAAATTAAAATTCATAGGGGGGTCACGACTTTGCCTATGTCATGGTGTGCCACTCAGCAACCCCCATGGAACCTAAAAATGCTCGAACACTATGGAAAGAGTATTTCCTCTCACTATTTCAGCACCCACCATGAAATTATCATTATGTTGATATATATTTCCCATAGATAGTTTCCCTCAGGTTCCATGCTCCTTAAAATAGTCGATCTTCAGGAACTATAGTGTGGTGGGTTACCCAACCACCATGCCCAACCAAAAATCCCAATAAATGTGTTTTTTCCTAGCAATTTCTAACCATCACCACTGATTAGAACCATGAGGATCTCTATAGCTTAGATATCCCAATATACATATAAAACAACTATAATAGTTGCACCATAGTATATCATATGCCATGGTGGGGCTCCAGGAACCCCAGTTGCCTCCCAAACCTCCCAAACCCACTCTTTAGCCACCATTAACACCCAAAACACCTATAAAACTACTATAAAACCCCATAAATAAGTCCATCCAAAATAAACCAAGTAAAAAAAGAAAGTCTTGATATAAAATAATAGGTTAATAACTTAAAATAAGTCTGTTTTTTTAGGTTCTCAAACAAAACCTTTCTCTAAAAACCATAAAAAAATCAAATTCCCTTGGAATTTCACAACCCATACAGACATGGGGTTTTATAGTTTCATCCAAAAAACATATTCCAATTTTATTATTTTTCTAGTCCTTTTATCTAAAAATATTTTTAAAAACTCCCCATGCCTCTTTTAAGAATCGTTTTCATCACTTCATCGAAAAATCATCTAAACTATAACTTCTTTTAAGAATCTTTTTCATCACTTCATCAAAAAATCATCTAAACTATAACTTCTTTTTTGAATAGCCTATTTTTAATTCAACTTTGAGTTTCTTTCGCAATGTCACCACTTCTTACTCAAGTTTTTTGTTCCTTTTTTCTCATTACTCAATAGAATCATTAATTTAATTAATTACCTTATCATGTTATTCAACATTAAACTTAAATTATATAACTTATCATAAATTTTATTAAGAAACACCTTATTCTTCTACAACCATCTCTAACTATATAATTTTAACTTCTATTTTGTTAATGTATTCTGAATATTATTTTATAAGTACACAAATATTCTTATTATTATTTCATTCTATATTAAAATCCTTGAGAGAACCTTAAAATTCCACTTTGAGATCAACTATAAAAACTAGTTGATTTTCTTCCTTGGTTCCATTTTTATCTTTCTAGATTATTACCATCATTGTATATTCTAAATCAAATTTGATTTCAATTTCAGCTTATTTGAAGAAATATTTATCAACATTATCTTCTTTACTCACCAAACTCTTTCATTAAAACTTTTTTCCAGATGTATTTATAGATTTGATGTTTTGTTATGGGTGAAAATACCCTTGATTTTTTTGTGAGTAATCAAACTCACCCTATTTACATTCTTGCCTCCTCATAAATATTACTTCATTATTTATGACTTTTATACATCGAAAAAAAATCTAATGGTAACTTGAATTCAAATAATCATTTACCTCACTTAGATTTGTTTGTTACAAGTGATATTAATTCATTACTTACATATTGTTCTTGATTTTTAGCTTCATTAATCTTAATATTATCTGTGGATTTAAATGTCATTTCATTTAATGAATATACTAATGAACTTTACAGCTTCACTTGTATTTCATGTGCAAGTATATCACTATGTAAATTATCTAGATATCACTCTGTAAGGTTTAATTCTTCAAGTATCAAAAAAATTTCACTATATAGTGGTAGAAATCCCAATAATATTTTTCACATGAAGTTGAAATCCTTCATCTCATAATCAACTATATAAGTAACTCCAATAACCTCAATGATTTTGTCTAATAATCAATCAATGTTTTCATTAAGAAACATTTATAAATAATAAAACTTATTATAAATAACCTTCAACTTTTTCTTCTTTACTTTGTTGTAACCTTCATAGATATTAGTCAATTTATACCATATCTCTTTGGTAGATAAATAACCCATCACCTTTATATATATTTGATTTGATAATTATCCCAATAAGGCATTTTGTGCCTTTGTATTATTATTTAATAACTTATTGTTCACTTCATACATAGACAAATATGTAACATAACTCACTTGTATACCATCAGTAGCATAAGATAAAATAAAAATTATAATAGATCATAAATGATATCTCATTTGATTCTTCTAGATTTTATAATTATAGCCATAAAAAATGATACTCAATTTGTATTTATAGCATTATATATATTATCAATAATCCTCTAATAGATTATTCAGTATTAACCTTGTGGATCTAATACTACTTTTTTCAATTTTATTGTATCAAACATACCCTAAAATAGAAGGGTGGTTAATTAGGATGTGTATTATTTTTATTCAAAATCTAATGAATATTATTCTTATGGGGGTAAAAACAAACTGAACTTTTCAATATAAAGTACACAACCACAATTTCTAGGTAGTGAAAATAAATGCAGTGACATGGATATTTAACTAAGTTTGATATTAAGGGATACAAACAAGGATCATACATTGGCATTGTGTCGATGTACCAGAATCATTATCAATTTTCATGATTTCAAGTTTTAGGAAGGCTCATTATAGATCCTAGGGTCACTCCCTCCACTTATCTCTCCACTCAGTACTCTGATAAAAGGTATATAAATAATTCAATACAACTATAACTAAAATAATTTTTCAAATAAATAATCAATACCAGCCAATAGAGATGTTTGTGTTGTGCTTCAAATTCCTTTAACAAATATGGATATTAAATATAATTCCTTATAGTAATCATTATTTATCTTCCTTACATATGATATCACAATTAATCTATTTATTTATTATGTATTTTATTCTAATTTTATCTCCCATTGACAAGAATCTTTCAATTTCCTCTTACTTCGTGTTTACAACATGTCACATGATGATTATGCCTCAAAAACCCCCACTAGGGCCTTGCTAAAAACAGTAATAACAGAAAATAAATCTCATTGTGAAAAACCTTTGGATCATAAAAAAAATCAAAAATCACCACACCATGGCATGACCTAATTAATTATGGTGTGATTCTCCTCAACCATAAACTCCTTCAAAAACTTCAAAGAGCGTTGTGGTGTGATACCTTCAAATATAATATGAAAAATATATTCCATTTTATAATGATATTAGATCATTGTATCATTGTTCCATATATTGTTTTGAAATGTAATGGATTGTAGCATGAATAATATTCATCCAATTAACTTCCTTAATAAATTTCTTCATGGAGTAAACCTTATAGTGTGATTCATAATTCAAAATCTCCAAACATAAGTTTAATTATGGTGTGACATCACCATCGCAACAGGATTCTTTCGATCAACCTAAACTGCACTAAAAAAATTAATGGGGTCTTGATCATGGTGAAGTTTCTCCCATTATGTTGTAACCTTATTCTTACAGTGTGGCTGACTATTTAACACTTCAATTTACTCATACACAATAACTCTGGTAGTATAACCAGCAAGGTTGCATCATGATTTTTTCTTATTTCACAAAATCAACCCAAAATTTTCAATCCTATTTTAGAATTTCCTAAAACTTCATACCAATCCAAATGGGATTGAAAATAAATATAAAACCTATTTCAAATAAAAATTTGGTCTCTGAAATTATCTCCCTTTTCCAATACAAGTTCAAACATTCTCTAAGTTGTATAACCTTTGTTCAAAAAACGTATGTACAAGATCTATCATATGTACTAAAATAAATGTTTGTATAAGTGGACCATGATCTCTACTATGTCGACCAACCAGTATAGATCTTGGATTATAGAAGTAAAGCAATATGAAAAATACCACTCATATGTTCTATTTTTTATAGTGAAATAATAAGTTTGAATAAGTGACATTAGAACCCAATGATGTAATGAAACAAAAGTACCATCATATGTTTTCCTTTAAGTAATTAATTTTTATGGGTAATATTTTAATTAGGGAGAGAGTGTTAGAATAAATTTTCCTTCAATAATTTAAATGTATTGGAGAACATATTATACACTCAATACTGGGATAAAATAAACAAAGCTTTATTTTATTAAGGTTGAATATTACAATATGAATGAAATAAGAATAATTTTTTTAATAAATAAATATAGAACATAATTATGAAAACTTAAATATGAAAATAAATACATGTAAATAAACACATCACAAGATTGAATTATTTTTCCTTATGATCTCCCATGAATATCATATCACATAGTATATTTTTAAAAAGGAAGAAAAACAGTAGACATTTGGTAGACATTTTGAGAAATAAATGAATAAATTTGATAAATTATTTTAATAGGAGTGTTTAAGGCTATAGATATGAATAGAAAAGGATAATGTGAAAATTATATAGTCATTGGGTATACATATTGTCATTGGTTATACATATAGTCGATGAGAATATTGAAATGATTAAATTAGAATATAACCCTTTTATAAAATTGAAAAAATTGTATTAAAAGTGATATATATATATATATATATATAATTTATAAAAAATTTACATACATTAAATAATTAATGAATGATAATAAATAATAATAATATAATATTTAATTACAAAATAAAGTGTTTTATTACAAAAAAAATTATGGTGTTATGTATTATCTATTTTTATTTAAAAGTAAAATTTATCATATTTTGATTATAAATTTAATAAAATAGATTATATATTTAAATTTAGGATGTTGGTATATGGTTAGAGTTCTAAATTCAATTTTTTATGAAACGATATTTTATTGGGGTAAATAATACAATACATTAATAAATTATAAACATGGTAAAATACCACATATAGTTTAAATGGTTTATAATATTATAAAAAATAAGTATAAATCTAAAAAAATGTTGAATCATGATCCATATTCTTTTTTTCAATTTTTAGTCCAAATTTCACTTAATATATATTTCCTTAACAATTAATGAATCAATATTTTCAAATATGTCACCAAATATTTTTTATAAATGGACCCCTTCTTTACCCACTCTAAATGAAATCCTTGTTCATATGATTTAATAATTTCTACCCAAATTATCTCCTATAAAGTCCTATATCATTATTTAGATCTCATGGGTAAAAGTAGTACCAAATATTTCATTTCAAATTAGGATGTTAAGAGAATATTCGTTTTCATAAATGTAAGTAATGAGTTATTCTATATCATTTTCACTTATCATCCCTCCCTAATTATTTTAATATCATAATTACCACTGAAATAATATATAATTAACATTGTTATACTTGTATAAAAATTGTATTATAGTAATGTAACTACATATTTTTAATCATTCGTTCATTGTATCATGTTCATTCTTGGGACAATTTAACCACCTATATGAATGATGTTAGACAATTTTAATTAATTTCATAATGAATTATTATAAAAATATAGATTTTGGTGTGATATGGTATAAAGGAGGAAATTATGTTATGTTTATAGTTCTTTAATTTTAATATTAAAATTAAATTATTTTATTAAGATAATGAATTATGGTTGAATAAATAATAAAAAATGATCAAATAATTTTTCAGTTTTGATAAACAATACATGTTACTTTCATATAATGAATATGGGTTTATTTATAATTATTGAATCATTTTGATTTTAGTGCCTTGATCATTCCAGATGATTTTTTTTTTGTTTCTTATGAAAAAAATTATGTAACCCATTTTATTTTCATATAAATTGTACCATGACTTTTTAAGTATATATGATTCTTTTCATGTTCACATGACACACATATTTTATAATGACCCATACTTTTCATACATTGTTAATACTTCAAAATTGAAGCACACTTATTACAACATATGACAAAACCACAAAGGACCGTATAGGTATAGTGTCTTTAGAAACTGGGAAACATAAACAACTAGTTCATAAATCTTCTACAGTGTATCCCATTTATTTCATCATATCTAGGGTCCCTTTTAGCATATTCTACTTAATATCCATCTTCCTGACCTGGGGAAAAGAAAACATAAAAGGGTGAGCTCAAATGCTCAGCAAGGGCAAATAAAGGAAATAAAAATCATATCATATCTTTTTGAAAATCAAAACCTGCAAAAGAGATCATAATATCTTAACATGGAATAAATCATAGAAGTGAAAATGAGATCCCCATAATCATAACATAAAACTTGAAACTTTGTGGCATGCACACATAATCATGGAAAATCATTTCTTGTTAGTCATGACTCATTGCCAAGACTATCTTAGTGGACAAAGTCCCTTTCTGAACCGAGTTCACTCCTCGTTTCAGTCCTGTATCACTGAACCGAAATAACCTTCCGTTCCAGCCATGTCTATCTCATGATATATAAAATCTTTACCCAATGCATTGGAGGGAGATATAGGTCCCACCCATCTTATAATGAATCCTTTCTTATGTGTGCCACATAATCATAAATCATACATCATCGCATAACCCATGTAATAAAAAATGGGATTCTTAAACAACATGACATAATAAAACAATTCATATAAGATAAAGGAATTCATAAAAATGTTTCCATCACAACATAATCAAATCCATGTAATAATAGGGATAAAAACAGAACCCTTTATTATCTTAGATGGAAAATAATTTTGATAAAACACTTGAACTCCATTCTTGAGGAAAATATCCTTTCTTCTTCAAAAACATTTTTCCTTTCATAACATGTCATACGACTTTAAAATAAAAGAAGTTGATTAAAAATAAACTTGAAAACTTGTAAAGAAATATTCTTGGAAATTTTGTTTTAAAAATCCATTCATGCCGTATAAGTTAAAAAAACATTCTTCGCACTTTTGTCGGAAAAGTCAAAAAGTACCTCGTATGAAAAACGACAAAAGATTCCTTTCATTTCTTTTACTAAAAACTCACCGAAGGGTAAAAATGGATTTAAAAAATTGTAGGTGGATGGAAGTAATATTACATATTGATGAAACATGGATGTGGATGATAAAATACACCCCAGTAAATACTTACGAATAAACAATCTCGGATAAAAATGAGATTGTGATATTTCCCTTACCTTAGGTCCGATTTGCTTTGTATGTGTCCGAAGCTCCTGTATAATGGTTTAAATAATGTTATTGACTTATTCCAGAATCATACATATTGATATGATATCATATATGGTCATATTCTTAGCTTCTTATTAGTAATATTTCATTGTTACTTGTTACTCGGGTCTTTATTGCCTTTTGTTCTTATGTGTGTTTTGTCGAATAAATTCTTATTCTTCTTTTAAGGTTATAGATACCTTATATCCATAATGGTATTAGTGTAACATATATCATATTTATTCATTCAATTCATTTATATAATTACTATGTAATGATGATCATGTAGAACGAGTCGCATCACATCGTGGAGACGGTATTCCGTACGTACGCATGAGTGATGATATCATTCCTATGATCGTGGAATTGTATTGGAGTATATGTATATTATTTCAGTATCAATATTACTTTATAATAATCATAAATAGTTACTCATTACACCATTATACCCATCCTTGTAAGGTGGTGGTGGAAAATAGATTACACCACGGCGTGGAGACGGTATTCCGTACGTACGCACGCGCCGTGATTTCATTTTTCAGTAGGATGGATAGAAGGTGAATTAGGGTTGTTTCATATTTATAATAAAATATCAGTATGTAAGTAATACTGATGTTATTACTTTATCATGAAACAACTAAAGAATAAGAAGTTGAAGAAGAAAGAAATTGAAAAGATCGGTAATGGATATTACCTCTTCTTTGGAACGCCTCTTTGAATTCTCCACTTAGGGAACTAAGATTGGTCTTTGAAGAAGACCAGGACCTATAGGATTATTCTAGGGAAGTGGAGAGGAGAAAATGGCAGGGGTTGGCCGAGCTTGAGTGCTCAAATTGGTGTGAGGAGGAGGGGGAGGAGGTGCCCTTTTATAAGGGAGGAGAGGGGCACCTTAGGAATATCTCAAAATATTATTTTATATTAAAGTCAAAATCGGTTTATAATGGTTTCAAAGGGTCTTATTTCGAAGCTAAAGTGGGGAAGGGTCGAAATCCTATCAACCAATAGGATTTAGACAAGTTTAGGGTATTATTTTAACCTTATCAATTAGATTTAACTCTAAGTTAAATAATTTAACTTTTACCATGTCTTTTTGTTTTCTTTCACTATATGGTTAATACACTTACTATAACATGCCAAACGAACCCCAAATTGTTTATTATTAATATATATATCCTTATCTAAGTCATTTGGCCGAACCTTAGATTTTTAGGAATAAAATAACAATTAATAACATAATATTTGATTTAAAAACTATTTTGTGTCAATTTTGACACTATTTGATATATGATTTTTGTGAAAGTCATAACAGAATTATATGTTCGAACCAAGTTGATTAAATCAACATTAATATATCATATTAACCTAGAAAATTAGTGGAATTCATAAAAAGTCTTAAATTACATTTATTTTTGTGTTTATAACATCAATTATGTCAATATTCCATTAATAAGATAATTACTGCATCATCATTGTGTCATAAATAAATTAAATTATTTAATGTCTAAAAATTACAAATAAAATACCATCATGTAGGAAATATTTTTAGATTTTTAATGAATATTTATAGTCGAATTTATCTTATGTATAACCCCATATTAAAAATGATTTACTTATTAAACTTTGATTTTAACTATTTTAACCCTTCTTTAAATAAATTAATAATAAATGTCCTAATCTAATCCAAGTGGGCCTAAATGGTCATATTTTATTCCTAAGTTTGTTTTTGTTTGAATTACACTTGTCCAATAGAATTAGGACATGTGTTAGGGTAATATTAATATCATATTTACCCTTAGTTACCCTATTTACTATTAACCGCGGTAAAAAAAGTAAAAAGTTACTATTCACCAAAAAATTATTTTTATCTCATTGAACCACATTTTACTTACTGATATCAACCGTGTCTGTTGGATTTTTGAAATTCCATTCACAGAAGCGGTAAAATTAAGTTTTATGCAAAATTCAGTTTTTAACCTACCACTTAGTGGTTTCACTATTCATCAAAAATTGAAAGTTTTCAGAAAAATACCAAAATTTTACCCTAGGCTAATTTCGATATTCTGAGTCCAAAAATGAAGTCCATTTTGAAAAATAAAATTTATAAAATTTCAAAAAGTGGTTATTACTATTCATAACGGCTAGTTTTAATAGCATATTGTTGTTTAGTGAAACTCGGTATTGTGTACGACGCAAGCTATCGAGGAAGGTCGCGATTGCGTGTAAAGCAAGCCAAGCAAGTGTTGTGTAGAAAAAGATTCCTTTGATGATTTATATAACATAAAAGTCTTGGGTGTTACATTATACCCCCCTTAAAAAGAATTTCGCCCTCGAAATTTGTCACTTTGTAACAAACAGATGAGGATACTTCTCCCTCATCATATCCTCAAGCTCTCATGTAGCTTCTTCAAGTTGGTGGTTCCTCCATAAAACTTTCACCAATCGAGTGGTCTTGTTTTGTAGGACTTTTTCGCTACGATCCAGAATCTCTATCGGCTGTTCTTCATAAGAAAGATCTTGCTCCAGCGGTACAACTTCTGAGCTGAGTACATGTGAAGGATCTGGTATGTACTTTCTCAGGAGAGATACATGGAACACATCGTGAACTTGAGAGAGATTCGGTGGAAGCGTCAATCGGTAAGCTACCTTCCCAACACGATCCAGTATTTCGAAAGGACCGATATATCTAGGGCTCAACTTCCCCTTCTTTCCAAATCTCATAACCCTCTTCCAGGGAGATATTCGTAAGAACACTTTATCACCCACTTCAAACTCTAGGTCTTTTCTTCGGTTGTCGGCATAACTTTTCTGTCGACTCTGAGCTGCTCTTATGTGTTGTTGAATATATCTGACCTTTTCTGCCATTTCATCAACGAGATCAGGTCCTAATAGCTTTCTTTCTCCAACTTCATCCCAGCAAGTTGGAGTCCTGCATTTCTTTCCATAGAGAGCTTCATAAGGAGCCATCTGAATACTGGAGTGAAAGCTATTATTATAAGAAAATTCCACCAAAGGTAGGTGTTGATCCCAACCTCCTTTGAAATCCATAGAGCAAGCTCTCAACATATCTTCTCGGGTTTGAATTGTTCTCTCAGACTGACCGTCTGTATGGGGATGATAAGCAGTGCTGAAACTCAACTCTGTATCCAGAGTATGCTGAAGACTTCGCCAGAACTTTGAGGTAAATCTCGGATCCCGATCAGATATAATAGAAAGTGGTACTCCATGCAATCTTACCACTTCCTTTACATATATCCTGGCAAGCTGATCTAGAGAGAAATCCTCTCTAATAGGAATGAAGTGTGCAGACTTTGTAAGACGATCAACTATGACCCAGATAGCATTATTGCCTTTGGATGTTTTAGGAAGTCCTGTGACAAAGTCCATAGTGATGTTTTCCCATTTCCATTCGGGTATGGGTAATGGTTGTAACATCCCCTTAGACTTTTGTCTCTCAGCTTTAACTTGTTGACAAACCAAGCATCGAGAGACATATTCAGCAACATCTCTTTTCAGGCCATCCCACCAGAAGTACTCTTTCAGGTCCCTATACATCTTCGTGCTTCCAGGATGAATAGAGAATGATGAACTATGAGCCTCATCCAGCAGCTCCTTCTTTAATTCGGGGATGGAAGGAACACAAACCCGATTCCTGAACTTTATTATCCCATCACAATCAAGGTTGAATTCAGGAACATTTATCACCTTCTTTTGTAACTCGGCATCTTCTTTCTGTGCCTCTTTAATCTTCACATGTATAGATGGTTGAACATTCATTTGAGAAAGATAAGATTTTTCCCCTTCCATTATAATTCCAAGATCCATCCTTTGTAAATCCATAAATATTGGATCTTTTGTGATCCTCATCATGGATAAACTAGCATGGTCTTGTCGACTTAATGCATCTGCCACCTTGTTTGCTTTCCCAGGGTGGTAATTGATTGAGCAGTCATAATCCTTAATCAGCTCCAACCATCTTCTTTAACGCATATTCAGCTCCTTTTGTGTGAAAATATACTTTAAACTTTTATGATCAGTATAAATATCACACCTTTCACCATAAAGGTAATGCCTCCAAATCTTTAATGCAAATATTACCGCAGCCAACTCCAAATCATGTGTTGGGTAATTTTTCTCATGGATTTTCAACTGTCGTGAGGCATAAGCTATCACCATATCATTTTTCATAAGAACACACCCCAATCCCTTCTTGGATGCATCACTGTAGATCACAAACCTTTCTCCACTACAAGGCAGTGTGAGCACAGGTGCACTGGATAACCTTCTTTTCAACTCCTTGAAATTCTCTTCACATTCCTCTATCCAGACAAACTTAACTCCTTTCCGAGTCAACTTGGTGAGTGGATTAGATAATCGTGAAAAATCTTTTACAAAACGTCGATAATATCCAGCCAAACCAAGAAAACTTCGAATCTCAGTTACTGTTGTTGGTCTCGACCATCTTTCGATAACCTCTGTTTTTGCTGGATCCACAGATATCCCCTCTTTTGAGATTATGTGACCCAAAAATGCAACTTTTTGAAGCCAAAATTCACACTTGGTAAATTTGGCATAAAGCTTCTCCTTTCTCAGGGTCTTCAATATAATTCTCAAGTGATCTTCATGCTCTTCCTTCCTCTTTGAATAGACAAGAATATCGTCTATAAAGACTACCACAAATTGATCAAGATAGTCTCTAAAGACTCTATTCATTAGATCCATGAAGATAGCAGGGGCATTAGTAAGACCAAATGGCATCACTATAAATTCATAGTGTCCATACCTTGTACGGAAAGCCGTCTTTGGTATATCCTCCCTTTTGACCCTTAATTGATGATACCCTGAATGAAGATCAATCTTGGAAAAGTATTGAGCTCCGCGTAGTTGGTCAAATAAGTCATCAATGCGTGGGAGAGGATATTTGTTCTTGATAGTGATCTTGTTAAGTTCTCGATAATCAATGCAGAGTCTCATTGATCCATCTTTCTTCTTAACAAATAGAACAGGTGCTCCCCACGGTGATGCACTAGGGCGTATGAATCCCTTATCAAGATTCTCTTGGAGTTGCTTCTTCAATTCCTGCAACTCAATTGGGGCCATTCTATAAGGTGCTTTGAAATTGGAAAAGCGCCCGGTACGAGTTCTATTGAAAACTCAACTTCACGATTTGGTGGAAGACCCGGTAATTCCTCCGGAAAGACATCATAAAACTCCCGTACAATGGGCATATTCTTAATCGTGAGTTTCTCACCAACCATTTGAGATAAATAACCTTCATTTAGTGGAATCAATACACATAAGATGGAAGAAATTTCCACTGGAAGGTTATGTTCATCCTTGCATTGGTATACGATCGTAGATTGATCTGTAATATGAAATGTGACTTCCCTTCTTTGGAAATTGATATGAGCTCCATGTAGAGAAAGCCAATCCATGCCAAGAATCACATCAAATTCCACTAAAGGAAGGATCACAAGATTTGCAGGAAGCACTTTCCCACAAACTTCGATCGGAGAAGAATTATAAACTTTTGATGCGACTGTTGTTCCATTAGGTGTTGTCACGGCTAACTCAACATCTAATTGTTGAGGTAATACGGTGATACCCTTAGAAAATTCTTTAGAAATAAAAGAGTGGGTGGATCCAGAATCAAATAAAACATTTGCTACTTTAGAGTGGATGGTAAGTGTACCTTTCACCACTTCGTTATCGTACTCCACATCGCTGATAGAAATTGCATGTGACTTTCCTTTGTCTTAGCCTTAAGATTTTGTTGACGTCGACCATCATCATCAACCCTTGGATTTGGGCATTGATTTGCATAATGCCCCATCTCCTTGCACTTGAAACATTGAAGTGTAGTAGGTTCATTCTGTGTATCCCTTCCTTTGTTTGCGTCATTAGACATCTTCTTCCCATTATCACGGCATTCAAATGCCCGATGACCTTCCTTTCCACATTTAAAACATTTACTTGTCCCTTTAAGAAAACTCCCTCCATGTTTCTTTCCACACTTTGAGAATAAGGGAAAGTTCATCTTCTTTTCAGTGTGCTCTTTAGAGTTTCCTTTGAATTCCATCTTCCTCTTCTTATCAAACCCATGCGACTGATGGGTTACTCCAATCTCCATCTCGACTTTGAGAGCACATCGAACGATTTCCTCGTAGCTATTGAAGTCCCTTATGGCTAACGCCCTTCGAAGACTTGGTTTTAAGCCACTAAAGAATCGATCGATCTTACTCTCAGGTTGGGTAATAATACCAGAAGCGTACCTTGCAAGTCTTGTAAAATTTGCTTCATAGGTACTAACAGATTCATCATCCCTTTGCTTCAGTTCAAGGAACTCTTTCTCCATCTTTGTTCGGAGAATACGAGGTAATTACTTATTGAAAAATAAGTTCTTGAACTCGTCCCATTCCATAGACTCAATTTCATCCCTTTTCCTCGTATTCTTAATAAGATTCCACCATTGATCAGCATCTCCTTCCAAACGATACACTGCTAGGATGACTTTATCATGTTCAGAACATTGAATAACTGAAAATATCTTTTCAGTAGTACTAATCCATTGTTCAGCAACTAATGGATCAGTAGACCCACTGAAAGAAGGTGGACGCTGCCTCATGAAGGATTCAACAGAATGTTGCTCCTTCCTTTGCTTGTTTGGAAGTCCTGCATGATTCATAGCTTGAGAAAGTTGTGTGAGCATGGCTACAAGATTTTGCATTCCAGCTCCCATATCGTTTGGTTGCTCAGGGGGACAATCATTGCATTGCCCATCGCATTCCGCATTAACACGGTTCCTTCGGGTTCCAGCCATTGACTAAAACCAAGAAGAATAGTGTGAGCAACACTAATTATAATAGGAAAACCACATAATTCAAGAATAAAATTTTCATGCTTAAGGTCTTATCCTAGGTTATTCAAGGCCATTTCTAAAACACTAAGATTGTGTTATATGCTTAGACTTATCCTTAGGGTTCTTACTAAGGCTTTCACATCCTAGTTTCCAAAGGTTGACTATACCTTTCCTTTGATACCAACTATAACGACCCATACTTTACATACATTGTTAATACTTCAAAATTGAAGCACACTTATTACAACATATGACAAAACCACAAAGGACCGTATAGGTATAGTGTCTTTAGAAACTGGGAAACATAAACAACTGGTTCATAAATCTTCTACAGTGTCTCCCATTTATTTCATCATATCTAGGGTCCCTTTTAGCATATTCTACTTAATATCCATCTTCCTGACCTGGGGAAAAGAAAACATAAAAGGGTGAGCTCAAATGCTCAGCAAGGGAAAATAAAGGAAATAAAAATCATATCATATCTTTTTGAAAATCAAAACCTGTAAAAGAGATCATAATATCTTAACATAGAATAAATCATAGAAGTGAAAATGAGATCCCCATAATCATAACATAAAACTTGAAACTTTGTGGCATGCACACATAATCATGGAAAATCATTTCTTGTTAGTCATGACTCATTGCCAAGACTATCTTAGTGGACAAAGTCCCTTTCTGAACCGAGTTCACTCCTCGTTTCAGTCCTGTATCACTGAACCGAAATAACCTTCTGTTTCAGCCATGTCTATCTCATGAGATATAAAATCTTTACCCAATGCATTGGTGGGAGATATAGGTCCCACCCATCTTATAATGAATCCTTTCTTATGTGTGCCACATAATCATAAATCATACATCATCGCATAACCCATGTAATAAAAAATGGGATTCTTAAACAACATGACATCATAAAACAATTCATATAAGATAAAGGAATTCATAAAAATGTTTCCATCACAACATAATCAAATCCATGTAATAATAGGGATAAAAACATAACCCTTTATTATCTTAGATGGAAAATAATTTTGATAAAACACTTGAACTCCATTCTTGAGGAAAATATCCTTTCTTCTTCAAAAACATTTTTCCTTTCATAACATGTCATACGACTTTAAAATAAAAGAAGTTGATTAAAAATAAACTTGAAAACTTGTAAAGGAAGATTCTTGGAAATTTTGTTTTAAAAATCCATTCATGCCGTATAAGTTAAAAAAACATTCTTCGCACTTTTGTCGGAAAAGTCAAAAAGTACCTCGTACGAAAAACGACAAAAGATTCCTTTCATTTCTTTTACTAAAAACTCACCGAAGGGTAAAAATGGATTTAAACAATTGTAGGTGGATGTAAGTAATATTACATATTGATGAAACATGGATGTGGATGATAAAATACACCCCAGTAAATACTTACGAATAAACAATCTCGGATAAAAATGAGATTGTGATATTTCCCTTACCTTAGGTCCGATTTGCTTTGTATGTGTCCGAAGCTCCTGTATAATGGTTTAAATAATGTTATTGACTTATTCCAGAATCATACATATTGATATGATATCATATATGGTCATATTCTTAGCTTCTTATTAGTAATATTTCATTGTTACTTGTTACTCGGGTCTTTATTGCCTTTTGTTCTTATGTGTGTTTTGTCGAATAAATTCTTATTCTTATTTTAAGGTTATAGATACCTTATATCCATAATGGTATTAGTGTAACATATATCATATTTATTCATTCAATTCATTTATATAATTACTATGTAATGATGATCATGTAGAACGAGTCGCATCACATCGTGGAGACGGTATTCCGTACGTACGCACGAGTGATGATATCATTCCTATGATCGTGGAATTGTATTGGAGTATATGTATATTATTTAAGTATCAATATTACTTTATAATAATCATAAATAGTTACTCATTACACCATTATACCCATCCTTGTAAGGTGGTGGTGGAAAATAGATTGCACCACGGTGTGGAGACGGTATTCCGTACGTACGTACGCGCGGTGATTTCATTTTTCCGTAGGATGGATAGAAGGTGAATTAGGGTTGTTTCATATTTATAATAACATATCAGTATGTAAGTAATACTGATGTTATTACTTTATCATGAAACAACTAAAGAATAAGAAGTTGAAGAAGAAAGAAATTGAAAAGATCGGTAATGGATATTACCTCTTCTTTGGAACGCCTCTTTGAATTCTCCACTTAGGGAACTAAGATTGGTCTTTGAAGAAGACCAGGACCTCTAGGATTATTCTAGGGAAGTGGAGAGGAGAAAATGGCAGGGGTTGGCCGAGCTTGAGTGCTCAAATTGGTGTGAGGAGGAGGGGGAGGAGGTGCCCTTTTATAAGGGAGGAGAGGGGCACCTTAGGAATATCTCAAAATATTATTTTATATTAAAGTCAAAATCGGTTTATAATGGTTCCAAAGGGTCTTATTTCGAAGCTAAAGTGGGGAAGGGTGGAAATCCTATCAACCAATAGTATTTAGACAAGTTTAGGGTATTATTTTAACCTTATCAATTAGATTTAACTCTAAGTTAAATAATTTAACTTTTACCATGTCTTTTTGTTTTCTTTCACTATATGGTTAATACACTTACTATAACATGCCAAACGAACCCCAAATTGTTTATTATTAATATATATATCCTTATCTAAGTCATTTGGCCGAACCTTAGATTTTTAGGAATAAAATAAAAATTAATAATATAATATTTGATTTAAAAACTATTTTGTGTCAATTTTGACACTATTTGATATATGATTTTTGTGAAAGTCATAACAGAATTATATGTTCGAACCAAGTTGATTAAATCAACATTAATATATCATAGTAACCTAGAAAATTAGTGGAATTCATAAAAAGTCTTAAATTACATTTATTTTTGTGTTTATAACATCAATTATGTCAATATTCCATTAATAAGATAATTATTGCATCATCATTGTGTCATAAATAAATTAAATTATTTAATGTCTAAAAATTACAAATAAAATACCATCATGTAGGAAATCTTTTTATATTTTTAATGAATATTTTTAGTCGAATTTATCTTATGTATAACCCCATATTAAAAATGATTTACTTATTAAACTTTGATTTTAACTATTTTAACCCTTCTTTAAATAAATTAATAATAAATGTCCTAATCTAATCCAAGTGGGCCTAAATGGTCATATTTTATTCCTAAGTTTGTTTTTGGTCGAATTACACTTGTCCAATAGAATTAGGACATGTGTTAGGGTAATATTAATATCATATTTACCCTTAGTTACCCTATTTACTATTAACCGCGGTAAAAAAAGTAAAAAGTTACTATTCACCAAAAAATTATTTTTATCTCATTGAACCACATTTTACTTACTGATATCAACCGTGTCTGTCGGATTTTTGAAATTCCATTCACAGAAGCGGTAAAATTAAGTTTTATGCAAAATTCAGTTTTTAACCTACCACTTAGTGGTTTCATTATTCATCAAAAATTGAAAGTTTTCAGAAAAATACCAAAATTTCACCCTAGGCTAATTTCGATATTCTGAGTCCAAAAATGAAGTCCATTTTGAAAAATAAAATTTATAAAATTTCAAAAAGTGGTTATTACTATTCATAACGGCTAGTTTTAATAGCATATTGTTGTTTAGTGAAACTCGGTATTGCGTACGACGCAAGCTATCGAGGAAGGTCACGATTGCGTGTAAAGAAAGCAAAGCAAGTGTTGTGTAGAAAAAGATTCCTTTGATGATTTATATAACATAAAAGTCTCGGGTGTTACATATTTGAGGATATAGTTATGTGAAGGGGTTTTTGATAACTATATATCCCACCAACATGTTGGGTAACGCATTACACTTCATGAGATTATTATGTGTGGGACATGGATGGTTATCCTAATCTATTATGCCATGGGTCCTAGGAGGTTATCCTAGTCCATAATATTATGCTGGTCTTGGAGGTTAGACTTGACATATGCTTATGATATCCTATAATTATATATGTTCCACATTCATATCTTAAGATACATCCTTATGTTATAATTCATGTTTATTTTTATATAGTTTATAACAAATTAGATATAATTACTACATTCTTATGTCATATACTTTGATTATATTTTCATACTTGTATATTAGTTTTATGATTACACCTTTGTGGTATTATTCATGGTCATCTATGATGCCCTTTTATATGTTTTTTCCCATATTAATCATTTGAGGTCACCCTTTTCTTATGTTTATTCACTTCCCCATACAATGAAAATGAATGTTATATATTATATATCTATAAGGTAATCAAGTGTAAATAATTTTATCAATGAAATGCATACAATTTTGTTTGAAAATGTGAAATATGTAGAATATATCCAATAAGACTAAACTGTTGTGTTTTGGGAGTGTTATTTAATTATTTGTTTTAATTTATTATTGTGTAAAATGATTAAAAATATGTATGTTATATGTGGTCCATCTTAGGAATATCCTATATCTTTATTGACTACATCAAATCCATTATTTGAGCATTGCTTCTATACCCATCCTTTGATAATAATCAACCTTTATCATAAGAATATTGAATATCTTGATTATATTCTCTCACATATATTTGAGTACTAATTTGGGTCAGTTTAATGGATTCAATGTAACAATATTATATTAAAATATTATATTGGCCCTATAATTTGAGATTCATTCCAAACCTAGAATAATATTGAATTCAATCGTGGTATGACATACTAGATTTGTGGGAAATATTATCCCATAAATCATAATAGATAAATTTTTTATAATTAGGATTGAAATTAATGAACCTTTATATGTTATAGTTGATAAATAAACCTCTAACCTATAAGGTGAGGTATTCATATGTACAATTAATTTATATGATAATAATAAATGATATTATCCAAAAAAAATAAAGCACATGATATTATTTAATAATTTATTATAATACCCATGAAAACATTGATGGGTTTCTCCATCAATTCTATTGTGGTAGCATATGCATGATCCCGGACTTGGATAATTAGTGGTTAAGAAAATTGATTCATATAAATCATACTCTTTTTAGGTAATTTTCTGGAATAATAAATAACTTCATTACAAAAAATCACTAAATCATATGTTTAGAATTCTAAGAAAACATTATTTTCTTCCTCGATATCCCTGACATGACCACTTTAATGCCCTAGATTTATTCTTTATCAATATTTCTGGTATTAATGTCCATTATTTACTTATTTAAAATATATAACAGTTATTTTTGGACAATTCCAAGAATGATTTCCTTTATAACATCAAAATATGTGATATAGAAACTTCTACCTTTATTTATGTTTATCAAATGAGATTCAATCATGGTGCTCCACTTTTACCTTCTTCTTAAAAACTACATGAGTCTATTGATTATTTGAGAACTAAATTTTCACCATTATATCAAAAAAAAATTATTTCTTTATATATATCAAAATAATGAATTTACAAAATATTTGTGAAGATTTTTCTTTTATCAATTTTAGAATCTATTAATCATACATTCTAGATTGATAAAAAATCTAAAAGAATACCTTTATCACATATTAAAGTTATAATAATATGTCATGATATATTCATTATCATTTTTATTCAACTAAAGTGATTTATTATTCATCTTCATTCATGGTGTAAATAAAATAATTATTAAGGAAAAAATTATTTAAATCTCTCCATAACATGGACTTGACCACTTAAAAATTGTTTGTATTCTCTATTAATTTCCACTATTGATCATCTTCTCCTTCAATATGATAAACAGTTAGGAGAACCTTTCAATTTTAAAATAATTCAACCAAAAAAAATATCTTTTCTAATGAGGATATCTGATTTTCATCCATAGGAGGATCCATGTAACAAATAAATGATGGGGTCACTTTCTCATGAATTTTCTAATGAATTAAGGTCCATATCTTGGTGAACTGGGCCTCTCTGTCTAGGTATGTTTATTAGTTATAACATGTGTCCTTTGATATAATATTATCATGATATTTTCAACATTATCACCAATTACATTTTTTCGAACATTGGGATAATCATGACATTAACCATTGTCTCCAAATTGGTTATTTGTATGAGAATGTATCTTGTATACAATTGTAACAAACTAGACTAGGATAACTTATCACATCACCAAATCTGATTCTCCACTAGTCCATAAGGGTATTCCTGATCCCCAAGGGTATGAAAATAGAACCTAGGTATCAAGGACACACACTTGAGAATGATTTTACCCTTATAATAACAATAAAATAATCCATGTAATTTTTATTAAGAATTTTACATAGGGAATCCATATATTGGAACTCCATACAAAAGTAATAAATAGTTTCAATATAAATGAAACAACCAAATAGATTAATACAAAAAAAAATCAAACAACTCAAGAACTGTATCAACATATAAACTAAACATAAGTCCAACAACACAAACATAACACATACCAAGATAAATATTTGGATTGATAATGGAAATACATAACATTCTAAAATAAAACCAAAGTTAAACCACTAACAACCATATTAATGTTCCTTGTGGTCTCTCACCACATCACATACCTTACATCATCAAACTAAACTGAACATAAATCTAATAAGAGATAAAAACCTAGACACTTAAAATAAATAATGAGAGTTACATACACCCGTTGGTGTTTTCAGGGTTTGAGTTAAACATGCTCGGTACAATTCCACCCAAAAAAAATTTTGTTTCTTTCAAAATGAAATTTTATTAATTCTAGTTTGAATTATAAATAGAAAATAATCTGTTCACATGCATGTGATATGAAACTATGTAACATTCCATAATCTATTTTATAAAATTCCCCCATCTTTGAATAAAAAAAGGAGGAGTCAAAACCTATTTATATAACACTTTTAAAACAAGGAAATTGGAACCTTTATTAAGCTTGTGAAAATGATCTCAAATCCCTTTCCCATTTCCAAAAAACCCTTCTAAAAACCATTTTATTTTATAAAATACACACACTTTCCCTTCAAAACAAACTATCCAAACCATTTTATAAATTTATTTTAATTTAAGTCAAAACTACAATTGAAACGGAATATAAATACATACAAGCACTAAGATATAAAAAGTATAGAAAAGAAAATAAGTGAAACTAAAAAAATGGTGTAGTATAACCAAATAAAGATCTATGGCATAAAAATAAGGAAAAATAAGGAATCCCCTAAGTAATCCTCAATAAAATCTAACTATCATGGGGAAATCACTAGGTTCTGACTTAAATAATACTGAACTTAGAATAAGAAACACCTAAAATAAAGTCATTTGACCCTAGGTGAACTTAATTTTACTCTCCCCAACTTACCCTATTGGTCTCATTGGAAGAAAAACCCCTAGTATAATACAATCATACCTAGGGTATTAGTCGGTGCATAATTTATGCTAGTGTAGCACTCATCTAGATCTCTCACTTATTTCCCTTGGGTTCCCATGAAATCAATAAACAAATGTGAGAAAACAATAGAATCAAGTGGGAATCATATATATATATCATTTTAAATATAAAAAAATAAACCTCAACTCACCTCCAACATCCTCATAAGAAACAACCTTTTAACATCCATGCATACTATAAATTATATATAACATCCATATCACAAACAATATACAACATCCTCCTCAATTATCCACAATCCATGTCTAGAATAATAAAAAACAAGTGGTACTATCGAGGGTCTTGTACTCATCATGAAAATCTCTTTTATAAAGTTCCAAATGGGCCTTTTCAAAATATTAATCAAAATTCCAAGCCATTATCATCTATTTGAAATTCACTTTTAAAACATTCTTTTAAAACAAATTCATGTAAAACCATATTTAAAATAAATTAAAGAACCAATCCCATTTTCATTCAATCATTTGAAAAGTACACAACATACCTTTTTATTTTTTGAAGTATTCTTTAAGAAACACATGTGTACCCATTTCCAGACCCAAATGGAAAAAAATGCCTTTAATCGCTAAAATTAATTTAAAATACATCATATAATAATTTTTAGAAACACTTTCCACACAAAAATCACTTTGGGAATTATAAAAATATCAAAACCACCTTTATAACAAGTGGAAATAATGAGAAAAACAATTTCAAATACACTATGATTACCACATATAGGTATAATTTGATGAACAAAGGATTAAAAAATATTAATCACTAAATTACATGCCAATTAAAGAAAATTTTCAAAAATAACTAACTCAAACCAAGTCACAATGGATCGCCTTTAATGGTGAAGCTAAATCAAGTAAATATTATCCCTCTACAAACCCTTAACACCCAAAACTACCAAATTAGAACAACCCTCAAACCCTAATATTGTCCAAACAGTACCAAGGTTTTCTGATAGAATATCCAACCAAGAAATAATGGGTTTAGGTGAGACTATAAGGTATGAAAAAGAATAAAATAACAGTTTAACTTGAGATACCGCTTGAAATCAATGGAGAATGGGATCAAATGGAAGAGGGAGGGAGAGATACCTATGTCATTCTATGTGGTTAGTTGAAAAAATGAGAGAGGAGATGGGATCCATAATTCCTAAAATCAAAGGGGGATAATTACAATTTTATTTTTTTTAGAATCTAGGAAAGTTTTGTGGTTAGGAATCATGGTTTACCAAATCATGTGCTAACCTTGTGGGTGCCACTAGAAGTCACCTACATGAATCACACGGTTTGGATTTATGGTTTAACAAACTATGCACCAACCATACAAAACCCACTGATAAAAACTAAAACAATATGCATGATAAACTCGTATGGTTTTCCCTAACTATGTGGTAACCATAAAACTGAGGAAAAACCTTAAAAATTCAAAAATATAAGATTGAAACTTCAAAAAAACCAAAATAATATAAAATAATTGATATAAGTGACACATGGGTCTCACAATTCTCCCTAACATGATACTTTTTACCCCTATAAAGTAATTTATAAAATTAAAATCAAATTAAAATTGAAACTGTTGCACCAATGAGAGAGTTGGTGGGGTCAGGAAATTTTAACAAGGTCCAGTGAGAACAAAGCACCAGAAAAACACATAACTTCTAAAATACAAAGATCAAATACTCAAATATTAAAAAACATATTCAAGCATGAACCAACTCAAAAGCATTCAACATGGGATCTAAGAAAATAGAGACTAAATATAAGTCTCCCCACCATTTATAATTATTCTAAAATGGAGATAAATAATATAGACACACCCAATAGAAATGAAAATCCTTCACCAACCACAAACAACCATTCAAGAATTGACCTCATATCCCCAAAGGAAGCATAACCCAAGTATAGGTTATTATCGCAGTGGAAGCACCTTTATAGTATATTCAACTCATATTTTTAGTATTAATTTATTAAAAATAATTATTGTTTATAATGAATGATTTTATGACCAAAAAAAATCATAGAATACTAGACTTAATTAAAAGCTGGAACTAGAATAAAAGGATCTTTACATGTAATTTATAATTAATTTATAAGAAAATATAGAATTACCTAAACTTGTAATTATGTATTCATTAATTATTTTGTTTGATCGATCTCATCATACTGTCTTTGTGCTATAGGATCCATGTATAGAATCCCTCTACTGGTGATCTACACATGCACCAAAATATCAGAACAACATCGTAGAATCTTTGGGCACTACCATGGTCGATCTCATTCAATTACATTATTCATGGTTGATCACAATATAATTATTATATGGGTATGAAGAACTCTTGGTGTTATATTGATGGATTGATAGAATATAAGGATATACAACACTTTAGATCTTTTTATATCTCTCTAGGGATTGAGAGAGATTGTCTCTATTTGTTATGCACAACAAGTGTGTTTATGGAAAGTGATATAGTTATATATTTATTATAGAAGGTTTATAGTTAGCAACTTTCACTCAATTACCTTTCTAATTACTTAATTATTAGTATACCATGTGTCTTAATAAATATATAATTATTATTCACTTGACATGTTCATCACCTAAGAATAAATAAATATCGTTCGTATTATTTTCAATCAGTCTATTAAACTCATCCCACTCATCCTCATTGAAATTTACCAAACCTTGAATAATGGCTATTTATTTAACAAATAAATATAACTACATTATTCATTGATAAATATAATAAATATTATATTCTCCAAAACATGAAAATAAATATTTATTATTATTATTTAAATCTCTAGTTCTTTCGAATAACTTGTGATTAAATCTTAGTGATCAACTAAACCCAAGTAATTATTAAACTACAAAGTAAGAATAATATTTATTAAAACTTGTTAAATTCATCATTGAATTTAACCAATATTGTGGATACACTTGGTGTGTGACCACCTAGGCATATTTCTTAGTGAAAATGGGAAAATTCTCCTTAAGTAAAAGGTTATAATCTAACAACAAGCCAAGTATCCCATAGAGAAAGAAGTTAATGTTTTGATGACATACAACCTCCTATGAATTATTACAGTATAATATAATCCATTTATTGTGATATCTCTAATCAATTTGGTTGCATATTGGTGTTATAAACCTATGTGATCGATGTCGCTTTCTTTGAATTTTTTAAAATGAATGTTCCCACAGAACACTTTGGCCATAGATTTATCCAGGTAGTTCTACTTCCATCAAAAGGTCTGAGATATCAACTTACATTAATATACAGAAGGAATAATTCCTTTCTCAGATTATCCATTAATGTAATATCACTTGTGTCACACCAAACATATCCTACCTGTCCGTGAACATATTTCATTATGGTTTTTATCAATACATAAAAGTACATGACTTATGGTATTCATTAATAATAATATTAAATTCTGGGGAAAAATAAACACATCTGCAGATAGTACCATCCAATGACACATAAAATATGGATTTCCTACTGTATTATTTGTTTTCATAAACTCACTTATTAGAGATTACTAAGGTATAAAATCATGATAATGTGTCTTAATGTCTTATGAGACTCTTACCCATGATAGCCTATATTATTTTTGTCTCTTCAGACAATATCACCCAACTATAGAACACAAGTTTAAGGAATATTTTCATAACAACTAAAGTATATCATCATATCAGGGAAATAATATATAATTTTGGCACTGTATGTATCCTTAGAACATTATCCCATAATATGTCATGTAGAGGAAAAATCATGATATGATAATAAACTTCATTAATATTAAATGCAATGAATACATGTAATCATCAAGTACAGAGAAGTTGGTTCTAGGGTAACAACTCTAATAGACTCCCACTTGCACTAGATCCAACTGTTAATAACCTTCAGTCCACTATCACTCGCATGATAGTCATTCATCTGCTGAGATAGATCCTTCATCAAGGGATCTGTCATATTTTCGTCTATGGGTAATATATTCACTACAACTTCATATCATTGATAAAAAACCCTTAAGATATGAAACTTCTGAAGTATATGCTTTGTCTTTTGATGTTAAACTAGATATTTGGAAATATCCACTGTTGTAGTGTCATCATAGTAAACTATGAGTGGGTCTTAACTAATAGGCACTACATAAATCTATTGGAAAAAATTGAATCCAAACTACTTCCTTGAATGCATCAGAAGCTGCAATATACTCAAACTCCATTGTAGAATTGGTGAAAATTGTTTTATTTGAAATATTCTAGCTCATAGATCCACAATTGAGATAAAATAAATATCTTGACTATGAATTCATATCATTCTGGTCTATCTAAAAGATAACATCTGTATAACCCATGATAACTAGATCTTCATCTCCTACATACACCAAGATCATATCCTAAGTTATCCTCAAATACTTAAGGATAATCTTAATAGTAGTCCAATTTTTTTCACCGGGATTAGTTTGATATCTTTCTACTATGATCAAAGAATAAGCAGCATCAAGCCTCATAAATAACATGGCATGCATGATAGATCCTATCATAGAAGCTTAAAGGATCTTACTCACTCACCCTATTTCCTATTATGTATGATGAAACGTCTTATTAGAAAGATGTATACCATGTAACTTCGAAACCAATACCCTCTTGGATTGTTCCATACTAAAACTCCTTAGTATCTGGTCAACATATGTACTTTGACTTAGTCCAAGCCAACTCTTTGATCTATCATGCATGATCTTGATCTCTACAATATAGGTTGTTTCACCTAAGTCTTTCATAGAGAAGTAATTGCTTAACCATGACTTCACCTCTTGTAATGATGGTATATTATTTCTAATTAGTAATATATCATCAATATATACTAATATTAAAATGACTATAATACCAAAAAACAACTTATAAACACATGAATCCCATTAATTTTTTATGAAACAAAATTCTTTTAGATCTTTATTGAACTGAATGTTTCATGAATTGGATGCTTAATTTAATCCATAAATGGATATTAATAAATTACATACTTTTTAGACATTTACTAGAGTCACAATCCCTTTTGGTTTTGTCATATACACGTCTTCCTGAAGGTTCCCATTAAGGAAAGTTGTTTTGAAATCCATCTTTCAAATCTCATTGTCATGGAAAGATGTTATAGCATGTAGAATTATGATGGATTTAAACATGGAAACTAGAGAAAATGTTTCTTCATAGTCAATGAATTGATTTTTCTTAACCCTTTAGTCACTAGTAATGCTTTATAGGTACTAATATGGTCGTCCATATCCATATTTCTCTTGAATATCCATTTACACTCAATGGGATTTACTTTAACTGGTAGATTGATTAGAACCCAAATTTGGTTCTGATACATGGAATCCATCTCATAATTCATGGGTTCTTTCCATATTATAACTTTTGAGCTCTCTAATTCCTCCTTGTAGGATATATGGTCATTATTGTCAACCAATAATGAGTTTCCATATTATATGAATAGAAAACTATATCTTTTTGGTTTTATAACCTCATTAATGCTCTTATAAATCACTTGTGTTTTAAGAGAATCTTCTTTCATAGGGACCTATGTAATTTGTTACTATACCAAATCATATATATTTTTATCATAAACTTCATCAAATTTTTTATTTATCCCATTATCCCCCTTGAGTATCTTTTCCCTATCAAGGAATACAACTTTTATAACAACTATAGCCTTTTTTCTAAGGGGTTATATAGGTATTATCCCCTTATTTATTTAGGATAACCTATAAAGATACACTTTTTTCCCTAAGGAGACAATTTGATTATTGATATGTCCTTAACAAACACCTCACACCCCCATGCATGAGTATGTGAAAAAAATGGTTTCTTTCCACTCCATAACTCAAATGGAATATTTTTTATCACTATGGTTGGTACTTGGTTTAGTATATATGTTGTCATGTGTAATGAATATCCCCAAAAGGATAATGTAAGGCTTGTGTGAATCATCATCAACCTTACCATGTTCAAAAATCTATGGATTCTTATTTCACTGACACAATTCCACTTCATTCTATAAAGTGAGTGAGTTGAGATAAAATCTCATTCTCCCATATAAAGTTGATAAACTCTTGGCTAAGATATTCACTGCCTTGATCTAATCAAATTTTATTTATCTTCTTACCAAACTGATTCTCTACTTAATTCTTAAACTCCATAAAATTATAAAAGGATTTAGACTTATACCTCATCAAGTAGATGTAATCATACCTACTTAAGTTGTCAGTTAAAGTAATAAATTATTAGAATCCACCTCTAGATTCTACTTAAAAAGGTCCTCACACATGAGTTTTTACAAATTCTAGAAGGTCTATGGCCCTTTCACCTTGACCGAAAAATGATTTTTTGGTTATATTGCCTTGTAAATAGGCATGAAATCTTTCGAGTAGTTTAAAATCAAAAAATTCTAAGTAACCATCTTCATAAAGCTTCGTCAAACACTTCTCATTTACGTAACCAAGGAAGAGATGCCACAATTGGGTGTGAAATGAGTCACATGAATTTTATTCACTATCAATTAAAAATATTTTTTCATAATTTAATACATAAATATTTTTATTCAGTTATTCCATACTAAAACATATGTTATCTTTTTAAAATTAGTAACTCTTATTTCCAAAGCTGAAAATAAATCCATTCATGTCTAAACAAGAAATGGAAATGATATTATTGGTAATAGAAAGAACGTAATAATAATTCTTTAAAACTAAAATCAATCATGTTGGAAACATGAGGTGGTGGTATCCAATGGATAGAGCAGCCAACCTAGTACCCTTAGCAACTCATAGACCTGCCTTTCCTTTTTCAACCTTCTGAAATCTACTTGGTTCCTATATTTGGAAACAAATGTGAGTATCACATGTAGTATCTAATGCCCAACTCATAGATATGGAAATATTACACTCGATAAAAAATGAATCTGAATCTTCCCCTTGATTCTTTGGCTGAGTATATTTCCAATTCAATTGGCCTTGATTGCCACATGAAAAACACACTATATTCTACTCATTTTCTTAATAATAAATATTCTTCTTCTTGGAAGGACGGTTCTCTAAATACTTAGACTTGGAATGAGTATTTAGACCCTTTGCATTGTTATTCCTTTATTTATTCCCCATAAGGACTAAGGTTTTCTCCTTCCCCATGTCTTTATCAACTTGGAGAATGAGAGTAAGAAGTTCTAAAAGAGTCTTCTCGCTATTGCTCATATTATAATTCACAATGAAACTGGAGAAGGTTTTCAGTAGTGAGTACAAAATGATATATGTGCACAACTCATCAAGGATATTAAAACCCAATATATTTTATTGTTCTATGTAGACAATAATATTTACTACATGAGGCCCATCTGGCACTGAATCACCAAGATTTCACATGAACAATGTTTTTGGGAATAATGGTAAACAAAATACAAGAGGGTTGACTTGTAGTTTTAAATTAAACTAAAAAAGATTCTTCTTCTTGAAGTATTAAGGTAATTGGATTTTTGTATTACCAATGAAATCATAGATTTATTAGTTATTCAAATTATTGATGAGATCAAAGATGATAATAACTGAAATATGTATAGTATTGAAATGTTGTTTGTATAATGAAAATTAAATGATCAATATTTTAAACTACTAATGAAAGAGTTTAAACAGTGGAACTTTAAAACTAACTAAATTATAGAAACTAAAAATTATAAAATAATAAAACTGAATTTAAAAAAATAGGTATTGCTTAGAAAAATAAATTCTTCGATAAAGGATATTTATTAAAACCAAAAATTTAAACCAAAGTGAAAGGTAGATCTATAATTTGATCTGAGGTATCCATGACATTCAACCAGTCGTAAGGTATCCTTAATTTTATTCATATCAAGAGATATATCTTCATATTCCTAGAATACATCGACTATACTTGTTGGTAGCTGATCACAGCTAAACTTTCAAGAACCAAAAGTTCATGAACTCTGTCTTCCTAACCATGGAAGCTCTTGATCATATGATCAGATTTTTTGTCTTCATATCTCCAGAATCCCTTGATGAAACGATCAGATAATTTATCTTATTATCCCTATAATTCCTTGATAAAATGATAAAAAGAGTAATAATTACAATTTAAATATTAAGATCTTTATAAGGATAACCTCGCACAATGGTAGATCTTAGCAGAAACACTCACAAAAAAAATCACGCTGATCAGAAGCGTACTTGGCAATAAGATATTGAAAAGTTTCAAAATTAAAAGAAACTTTTATAATGATATATTCTCATAGATTATTACTTATAATGCTCAAGGTGTGTATTTATTTATAGGAAACATTGTAACAAACTCCAATGGATAAATTCTGAAAAAATCAAGATCAGTTGTAACGACATCGGTAGAAATATATTCAGATGAACTCGGTAATAGCTTCATCTAAAGATGGGTTAGTTCATCACTATTGTAGTTATTATAAAATTAAATGGAATTAATCTTTCATTGAAATTTCTGATCAATATATTTTTTGTAAAATATTTAGAGTTTCATTATTTCATAAATCAGTTACCATAAGTTCATTCTAAAAAAGAATAAGAACTTAAATTGAAACTTAGTTAGATCATTTCCATATGAAGTGTATTGAGATTTTTGAAATAAATAAAGAAGTGAGATACTGAATTAAAAATTTCCCCAATAATCTCCCCCTTTTTTAAAGCACAAAACATGTAGAAAAATTTGAATAAAGGAACTTAATTTAAAAATAAATCTCTCTATAATCATCATGTATGGAATTTTCATTCCATTATTTTTCTCTTTTTTAAAAAATACTAAAAAATTTCATTATAAAAGGATAATACTTCCTAGATATCTCCCTTTGAAGATAAAATAGAGAATATAAATATATTTATTTTGTAAAATGATTTCTCCCCCTTTAAAATATAATAATATAAAAACTATAATTCTCTCCCTATGATAGAGAAATAAACATAGAAAAGAAAAATGTAATTTTCTTAAACTTTCTCCCCTATTAAAGTAAATTAGATAAAATACACCAAAATAATAATAGATTTTATTATCAAAATAATATATAATAAAAGGTAAGTAACTAGAATATTTTCTTCATCATACAAAATAATAAGAAAAAACATTTTATTTAACTTTCCTCCCCTTTTTTATTTTCAAAAAATATATACAGAAGAAAGAGAGAAATACAATAAAAAATTAGAAATTTGATTTAATTAGATAATTTGTAAAATCATATATTTCAGATTCCTTGAAAACTTATTTAGATCTTTATATCTTCAGGATAAGTATTTTTATCATGGTTGATGTAATCGAATTTTTCTACAACAATTCTATTTCAACAACGTTTTATTCTTTGAAAAGATCATATTATAAAATGATCTCAGGTTGAACTAAAAATTATTCACTAGTCTTTTGGATGTTATTGTGAATATATACATAATAATTGATTTGAATCTACATTATCATAATTTTAACTTCACCTTCTCTACCAATAATAAGATAAATTTCTTCAGCAAAGAATTATCCTTTTTATAGGAGTGGTTTACAAGTCTCACTCAGAAAATAAAAGATCAAAAAGATATTTTGTATATATTATATTAAGAATTGAGTTTATTATTTATTTAAATAGAAATTAATATGTTTTTTTAACATAAAATCAACTTTCCTTATAAGAAATAATCATACAATTAAAAAAATATCCCCCTAAATTAAATAATAATTAATATATAATAATAAAAGATATAGGTAAATTGATTAAACCTTCATTAAGTTATCTTATAATAATGATATATAGTATTACTTTTTCAAGGATGGTTCAATAATATATTATAAAATAAATGTAAATCTTTTACTAAAAAGTAATGATGACCCATAAATTTAAAAAATGGATAAATTTGAAAAGATGTGAAAATCATATGGTTTTATAAATCAAATGGATTTATAAAATTAAGGAATTTTTTGAAATTTAAAAAACTTATAAAATTTAGAAAATATTTGAAATTTATAAGAAAAAAATTAAATTTTGAAAAATTTTGAAATTCAGAAATATTTTGAAATTTATAAAAATTTTAAAATTCAGAAAAATTTTGAAATTAAAAAAATTAAATTAAATTAAAAAATATATATCCTCTTTTTTAGAGGAGATTTTAATTTAAGTAGATAGATGAAATAGAAATTGTATTTAGAATTACTTAAAATTGATCGTTCTTAACTTCTAGTTAATGAATTTGAATCAATCATAGGCAAGAAGTTTGGTAAAAATATCAGCAAGATTGTTTTTTATTCTGATAAATTCAAGAAAGATATCTCCTTTGATTAAATGATCTCTAAAAAAATAGTGTCTTAAATCTATTTTCTTAGCTTGTGAGTTATGTGTTCAATTTTTATATAAGGAAATTGAAGTTGTATTATCAAAAATAATTTGAATTTGAGTAAAAATCAATCCAAAATCTATGAATGTGTGTTTTATCCAAAACACTTGAGAACAAAAAATTTCACCAGCTACGTATTCTACTTCAGTAAAGGAAAGTTCTAAAAAATGTTATTTTCTTCTATACCAAGAGACTAAATATTCTCCTAATAAATTACATGTTCCTAAATTAGATTTTCTATCTAATCTATAGTCTCTAATGTCAATATTTGAGTGACTTTTTAAAAAAATATAGAGGAATAAAATAAACCAAGTTATGAATTAATTTTGAGGTATTTTAAAATACATTTAACCACATTCAAATGAGATTCTTTTAGATTTTCTTAAAATCTCACACATAAACATATTAAAAAAATTATTGTTTACTAACAGTAAGATATAATAAAATTCTAATCATACTTATATAATTTTTTAATCAATAAATTTACCAGTTTCATCAAGATCAAGTTTGATAATAGTTATAATAGGAGTAACAATATTTAATTCATTTTCAAAACCAAAAAAATGAGTAGATGTTTAATATATTTATATTGATTCAAAATATATTTTTCTTGTTTTTGAGAAATCTAAAAACCAAGTAGAAATTTTGATTTCTCCCATCATGCTCATTTCAAACTCATTTTTCATAATTTTAGAAAAGTTATCTGAAATTGATTTATGATTTCATCAAAAAATGATGTCAACAACATATATTTGAGAAAAAATGGTTTTTTTTAATTTTATTTATGAAAAGATTTGGATCATCACTTCCTTTAACAAATCTATTTTAAAGTAAATATTCATAAAGTCTTTAATAATAAGCTCTTGGGGTGCACTTAAGTCCATGGGGTTCTTTATTAAGTTTGAATACTTTTTCTGGAAAAAAAATTATCTTCAAAACCTAGATTTTTTTTCAACATAAACTTCCTCTTGAACATGCCCACTAAGCAAAACACTTTTCATAGATATTTAAAATAAAGTGAAATTCAGATGTACTGTAAAGGATAATACGATTCTGATAGAATATAATCCAGATACCAGTGAAAAAGTATCACTATAATCTATCTATTCTTCTTGAAAATAAACTTTATCAAAAAGTCTATATTTATTTATAATAATGATTCCATTTTCATTACAATTATTTCTAAAAAATCATTTTACTCCAATTACCAGTAGATCAGTAATATGTTCAATTAAGGTCCAAAAATAATTTTGTTCAAACTGATTGATCTCTTATTGTATGGACCTTATACAACTTCCATCACCAAAAGTATCATCTACTATTATATGTTCAAATTATGATAGGAAATATTGATGTTTACAATGATTTCTCAAGGAACTTCTAGTTTAAACTGGTCGACTTACGTCACCTATAATATAATTAGAAGGATGATTCCTTAAGATCAAATAATTTTTGGATAAAGTGGTAAGATTACCCTCAATAATCGGATTTATATCTTCCATTGAAATATCTTCCAAATATTGAAAATCTATTTGACTTTCTTTGGTAGGTTTTATAATTGTTAGTTTTAGATTATCATATGGTAAGGAACAAAAGAAATTTTAAAAACATCATTGGTATTTTGAAATACCAATAGTTTTACAAAAAAATATTGGCTAAAAAACATTACATGAACCATTTTATCAACAAAATTAGTTCTTTTTTTAACTCTAAAATCATTACTAGTTATAGAATAACCCATAAAAATTCATTTATCAGTTTTGGATTCAAATTTATGTAACTGGTCTTTAGTATTCAAGGTGAATACTTTAAATCCAAAAAATAATAAGTAAGAAAGTTTTTTATTTCTTCCAGTCAACAACTCACAAGGGGTTTTATTTAGAATAAGACTGAGTAAAACACAATTTATAGTATAATAATCAGTACTCACAGGCTCAACCCAAAAGTGCATTACAATAGAATAATCACTTATTGAAATTAGAGTAACTTATTAAATAATTTTATTTTTTATTTCAACTATTCCATTTTTTTTGGTGTTCTTAGTGAAAAGAAGTTATGAGTAATACCTTTTTTACAACAAAAGGTTTCAGAATAAGAATTAACAAACTCACCACCATGATCACTTTAGATGGTAACCGAAGGTGGGTTTTTTACATTTAAAAAAAATAATGAAAAAAAAATAAAATTTTTAAAATCTTCAGATATTTGAGTGAGAAAATAATCCCAAGTAAATCTAGTGTAATCATCAACCAAGACATATACATAATATTTTCCTTCAATACTCCTAGTTTTTGTAGGACTAAAAATATCCATGTGCATTAACTATAAAGCTTCAGTAGTTAAGACTTCTCTTTTAGATTTAAAACTTGACTTATGTTTCTTTCTATGTTGGAAAGGATCACAGACTCTGGTTGAATTAAACTTAAGTTCTCGTAAGTCCCTAACATATATTTTACTATAAATTTTAGTTAAATTATGAAAATTACAGTGTCCTAACCTCCAATGACATAACCAATAAAAGTCTTTGGTTTCACTTAAACATGGAAATTTTTTATTACTTAGTTCTTCTAAGTCGAGTTTGTAAACATTTTCATGTTTGTCGGTAGATAAAATGAAATTACCTCATGAAAATTGAATAGTGAATTTCTCATTCCTGAAGTTCACAAGATATACCTCATCTCATAACTGGATTATACTGATAAATTTGTTTTTAGGACCTAAAACATATAAAACATTTGAACAAAGATATTTTCCAAGAAAATAAATTTTACTTATTCCAATTATTTCACCTTGTGCATTGTCTCCAAAATTATCTTTTCCTTCTTTCAAATTATTGAAATTTTGAGAGTTTGACTTTTCTCCCTTCATGTGTCAAGAACAACCATTGTCCAAGAACCATTTGTTTCTCCTACTGGTACACAACATATTTTCCTAAAATAGATAAAATTATGTTCATGGTACCAATGCATATTTGGGTTTGGTTATGTTAGCAAATAAAATTTTAGGAACCCACATTTTTTCATCCCTTTTATATTGTATAACTGGTAGTTCTTCTTAAATGAAATATTTTTTAAAACCAAAATAATGAAATTTATTTAAAGAATAATATTTATTTGACTGACCTCCTATTTGAGATTTAGTACAAAAAGGTGAACTTTTAGGTACATAATAATTGTATTTAAAATAAGGTTTTTTAGAACTGAAACCTATTCCATTTTAAGTTCTAGAGGGTCTTATTTGTTTATACATTTTATCAAAATTTTATTTACCATAACTGAAGTTGGATAAAGATTTATTTAAAAAAATGTTAGATCATTTTCATATTAAGTGTATTTTTATTTTAAAAATAAATAAATAAGTGTATTATTGAATTAATAATCTCCCATGTGCATTGGATACCTCGTATCTCTCTTGTCTCGCCTTCTCCTGATAAAGATCATGAAGGTGAGAAATGATGTTTTATGCATATATATCCTCATATTTTTTTAGAATTCCATTGGACATAAAGGATTTCATGAAACATTAAACATCCATTGCATTATCCAAATGTTTTAGGTAGAGAGATACTAATTTCACTCTAGCCTATTTCACAAGCAACACAAGAAGTGGGGTTTCTAGTACATATAATTTCCATTCATGGAATAGTATAATTTTTAAGCTCATATACCATTCCTATAAATTCATATTGATAATAATGTCATTCTTATCTAGTATGTATCATAGTAATATTGTCAAAGTTTTTTTGGTTTTCCATTTATACAAAAATTAAGACCAGGTTATTAGTTCTTTCTTGATAAATTAGATTAATAAATTAAATTTCAAATTTTTTAATCTACCACCATTTTTTAGAAACATGATATCCCTAAACATTAGTTTCAGAATATCTTGTTGCGTAGATATTCTAGTGTCAAGTAACCATATTCCTCTCATCATAACCCAGACTTGGGTCTAACAAGTTATTTTAAGGGTTTTAGGTAGGTGTAACATTCCAAATGCATTAACTCATAGTTATTTGATCTGTTGAGTGGACTCCCCAATCCTGAAATATCATATAAATATTTCCTCAACCCTTGCCTCTCAGTTACACCAATTCCTATTTGGGAAGTCAACCCTTGATGTGAAACAAGTTAAGTAAACCCAAAACTTCAAGCTAAAAATTTCTTTAATAATTGAAAGCACTCTGATTTGGGTCAGTCAAGAACTTTGAACTATATTTTTGACTCTAACTTGAGTAATAGAAGGTTATACCAACTTAATATTTTAGTTAATTTATTTTTATCCTTATACATAAAAATAAAATTTTGTCTTTTTACATTCTTTGTTAATGTTAAGTGGACTTTACTTAAGTGATTAACCATATCTGAAAAAAAATTAAGCATAACACAGTTTTATTTTATTCCACATTTCATGCTTATTAATTCATTTATTAATTAATCTTGAATCATACACAAATATAAATAATAAACCATGCAACTAGTAGAAATAAAATAGAAGTGTCATGACCATGAGGTTATCTCATAGTTATTTTATCTATTTGATGATAAACTAACCCTTGACCCAAGGGTAAAACACCTTGAACGGTAGCTTGGTTCGTGTTGTAGAATTCCACCTCAACTCCAATGTATCGCCTTGATTAGTTTCACCTCAACTCTGAGACTCGGACCTCCCCCTCTCGCCTGGGACCCATATCCTTACATGATAATTTACTCACACATAGTTGAGAGGATCCAATGGATTGGATAAATGGATTTACATAAAAGAAACAATAGACACATATTCCCTTGCATAATAAGTAGGAGGGAATGACTTTAAATCCATCATTTTAATTTAATAAATACTAAATTAAAAGAAAACCAATCACATACCCATAGCATGAAACAAACATACATTTTCAATTTATTTATCAATTACTTCAATTTATTCTATAATTAAGATAAATGGCCACAAATTAATCCAATTATTTCAATTTATCTTAATATCATCTGATTATCCTTAAAATTTCATCATTCATAATTCTAAATAAATTAAATTAATTAATTTTATTTAAAATTAATATATTACACATGTATACTTTGAGGAAATGGTATGTACTCATTAAAACTACCTGGCATGATTCTTGTGCTTGTGCATTCCCTTGGAATCTAACACACATTTCGTGATATGTAATTACATGGCATGTACTATCAAACAAATGACACATAGAACACATGTGAATTAACCTATGTGTGATTCTCTTGATGTGTATAGAGTGCACTATAAGTAAATACCATACACAAATTGTAGTTTTAGAATTTAACATGGAAATTGATTTAATATATAATTAAAAAAACATGTGACATGGGGTAAACTGTCAAATAAATGACACATAGAACACATGTGAATAGGTTTAATTATATAATTAATTATTCTCTCCATGTCAAATTAAGAACATTGTTTGTAGTAGAGTACACAGCGTGTATTCTCTTATTCATGTGTTCACAACACACTCTTAGGAAATAGGTGTGTTGACTTCTACAGTTGTGTATGAGGTATATGGAATGTAACCTTTTTACATGACATTTATCCACATATTTTCATGGTTTTTTAGCCCCTGTGTTGTGTACTAGATACATGACACGCTTAGACCCCCCGTGTTCTCTATTATAAAGATATGAGGAATACCCACTATGTATTCAAGTTACAAAGAACTTGGTTCTTAAAAAATATGAAAATATATATAGATCTACATGCTAATCTTCTTTCATTATATCATTGACCAGATTTCATTGATCTGATATGATATTATTATGAGAAACACACAAGATACACAGGTACGTAACATGTAGATTTAGGGTACGGGTTGTGTACACTTGCGTTACCCAAACAGAACATTTGTAATCTCTAAATGGAATTTTCATATGTCTCTTCATTTTATCTTAACCTATTTATTGGTTAAGTGAGTGAGAACAAAGAAAGTGAAGAGAAAATGATGTTTAGATTTCAAGAATGAATATATTTGAAGTAAAAGAAATTGCAGACGCATACCATTATATAAAAACCCAGGTAATGTTAATTTAAATAATTTTCATGTCTTATTAAAATTAATTAATTATATTTTATAGAGTTATATTCATTATAATAATATTAGGTAATTTTTCAGTTTAAAATAAAAAAGATTTATTTCTAATAAAATTGGGTTTTTATGCATTATAAGTTTTTTTTAAAAGATAAATTTTCAAATTATATAAATTTAATTTAGAAAATAAAGTTCATTTTTGAATTATACATGTCAAAAATCTTCTTAGAATTTATTTTTGATAATTTTCTAAAAAAGTTTGATTTTTCAATGAATAGTAAAAAATACTGATTTTTATTGGAAACTATATTTTATTTACAAGTATTTGAAAATTAAAATTCTATTTTGGAATATTTTTAAAATTACATTAGTTACTTTTAATTAAAAAATCCAATAATTGTCTTTGAAATTAATTTTATAGTTGAGTTTGGTTTAAAATATTTTTATACTTAAAAAAATTCTTTGAAATTGTTTTTCATCACCATTTAAAAGTTTAATTTTAAATTAAATTATACCCATTTTAGAAATTAAATCTTTAAAAATAGTTAATATATTTTTAATTTTTAAGTACAAATTTATTAAACATTTACCTTTTATTTTTATCAATATTAATACTAACCATAGTAAATTTTTATTATCACAGTAAAAGTTAAATGGTTTAATTAGGGTTAAAACTAATGTGAAAAGGCTTCAAATTCATTCAAAAACTTGCCTTTATTTTATTTCATGAGTATATTTCATCCATAATCATCCAAATTTTGAAAATATAACCCTTTTCCATTTAAATTTGATTTTTACCTTTATAATATTTAAGTAAAAGATAAAGTAAAAAATGTCACTTTTTTGCTTTTAATATCTATAATATTTTTTGAAATGTATAAAAACAAATATTTTTTGTTTAGAAATATTTATTTTAAATATTAATCATTTTTTTATAATTTTAATTTATTTTTAATTTTTAGTGATGATAAAATTGCCTTAAATACTTACACAACGACGACTTCGTGCTTGTGCAAGTAGTAGAAAAATCAAGTAAATGAATTTAAAAACACTAAAAGTAAGAATTTTTTTTTCAGTTATAGTGTCTCGTGAACTTTATAGATAAAAATAACATATTAAATATATGTTAAATGTTTATATTTAGATTAATTTTCTTTCAGGTTTTTTCAAATTCAAATTAAATGAATAGTTCCAAAAATGACATTAATGATATTTTATAATAAATAATATCTGATTAAAAGATTTAAAATTCATAAAAATATTATATTCAGATAATTAAATGTAATATGGTTTAAAATATCAACCATTTTCCATTTATTGGTAATTTTTCCATTTATGGTAACTTTCTTGACCCCTAGAGATTAAAAAAACATTGATATCATCATAATTGTCAAATGGGTTAACAGGGGGTTAAAATAAATATAGAAGGGTGAAACAATTATAGAAACTTACATAAATTTTATTTTATAAGCTTATTTTGAATAATAATCATTCTATATTCTAAATATAGATATTTTGATCCATTTTAACATGAAAATTAATTTATATTAATTTAATAATTTATGAAATTCTAAGAATTCTCCTCCCCTAACTTATAAAAGAGCACCTCCTCTCCTCATTTCCTCACACCATTTGAGCACTCTATCTTAGAAAATCCTTATTAAAATACCCTCCTAACATCCATATACAATTCGTAGAGGTATTATTTTTTGAATAATACCAACCTTAGAGGGATCAAGGTATAAAGCGGAGGAGGTTATTTGATAGATTTTAACCGAATGTTTTCATTTTATTTATTCTTATAACTCCTTAAAATATTATTAATACATGAAAATATAAAAAAAATAAGTATCTAAAATGGGAAACGAAACCGTTGTTTGTGCGTACGAAAGACTACCGCCTTGCGAACTGATGAAATATTTTTCCATCACCGCCTCTCACTGATGGTAATAATGATGGAATTAATTTATATATATGATATTCATGACATAATTATAAGTTTTTTAATGATATCATATAATCTATTCTCTTACCTTTTCATCCATTGGAAAATGATAATGTTATTCGTGCATACGTGTGGATTACCACTTCCATGAAGCGATGTGATTTTTTTTCATAACCACATTACATGGATACTATATATAAGTGTATTTAAAGAAATAATATTATATTTATTATATAATAATCAATATGTAAATATAAAATAATAATTACTTTCTTTCCATCATTTTCATTGAAAAATGGAAATGTTACTCATCCATACATACGGCTTACCGTCTCCATGATTGTAACATAGTTCATTTTTCATAACAATATTTCATGATTAGTTTTAAAATTATAATTAATGTATAAAAATTATAATTATTTATTTATTTTTATTCTATATATGATTTAATAATTACCACTTTGTCCATAGTTAACCTACCAATGTCATTTTGGATATATGAGTTGAATATCATCAAAACGTTTCACATGAACTTAATTGATTAAGTAATTAAATATATCATAGTAATTAATAAAATAAAAGGAATAATAAAGTTTAAAAAGTTTCTTAAGAAATTATTAATTAAAATAAGTTTATTATTCATGAAGATAAAGGGAATGTGTGAAGATTCATGCTCAAAGGGACACTTTACCTTAAAACCCTTATTTTAAAAGTTTTAAAGATTTATTTTCTAAATATTTTTCTTCCGTGTCAATATTCTTATAAATAATTATTATATGTGTTAATATGTACATAAATGAATTGTAAAGTACATTTTATGTCTCTTTTTACTATATTTAAAAGGTTTTAAAAGGGAATCTTTTTACATATTTTATACATAATGTTTTGACTTCCATTATAAATGGAAAAAATGTTTTATTTTAATGTATACGGTGTTAATGGATTTTCCTGTCATCACAACCATTATTTTATTTTTATCTTATATTGTAATATTGTACGTTTTCGTTAATAAAACCCTTATTTCTGTTTTTTTTTTGTATTTTATTTTTGAAAAATGGGTTTTTAAGTAAAAGGATATATCAATATCTGAAAATGTTTTATCTATGGGTTAAAAAATATATTTTTATGTACATGATTATGGAAATGAAATATTTTATGTATTTCATTCATTTTATGGTCCTTGTACATTTTTTATGATGTCGGGTGAGCCTATTATAACTCAAAATGATGGGTGAGCCCGATATATCTCTCAAATTCACTTGTTAATGATTATGTTCACTGGAGAATTATGTTTGAATTCGGTCATAATTATAAGGACCCAACCTTAAAACATTACATAACCTTGAATTAAATGAATAATTCACATTGAGTATGTTTTTAGGTTTTGAGTTTTAGAGAATTAGGCCATAACTATTACATTACATCTAAAAAATTACAAAGTAGACACTTCTACTCAGTTTCCATTTTTTCATAAAATAAAAACTCTTGAAAAAAAGAGTCATGACTAGTTCCATGTTTTGGAAAGCATGACTTTTCCTTGATCCCATCCTTGACCCTATTTATCTTTAAGTCCTGTGAAAAACATTTCAAAACATGGGATGAGCATAAAAATCTTAGTAAGGGTCATAAAATAAAGAAAGAAAACATTAGTCCATTAAAACATAATCTTTTTAACATACCTCAAGAAATAATAATATTTATGAATAACACATATAAAGTATAAATCTTAATGGTAACTTGTGGCATCCATAACATACTAACGTTGTAGCTTTCACAGCTACATAGGGAGTTACATTTGGAATACCCATCACAGTATATTCCCTAAATCTATTAGGATAAACATTAAAATTTGCCTTTGTTACGTTACCCAATGCATTGGAGAGCTATATCAGGCTCACCTGCCCTAGGTTTATCACGGAACCACCCATATACATAAAACAATACCCAAGAACCATAACATATAAAACAAGCATAAAGGAAAGATAACATTTCCACATTACAATCACAATATATCATTTCAAGATATTGAAATAGTCAATTATTTCATAAAACCATTTTAAATACCAAAAAACATAAAAAGGTTATATGGTATTTATTTTCCTTTAAAAAAACACTACGGCTTGTTAAGGAAGCCAAAGATCAGATAATACTCGCAGCGGCGGAAAGGTCGTTATAACTGCATATGTTAAAAAGAAACATTCCTTTTAGTTGTTTAGTAAAACGCTTCATATAAAAATATTCCCTTTTAATGAAATGAAAATTCAAATGTTTTTTATACACCGTGTAAAATAAAGTCATTTATAAATCAAAATATCCATCAATGAAAGGTGATTGAGACGAAATCCCTTACTTCGTGTCTGACTTGACTCGTTCTTTCTTTAATCTCCTGAATAATAAAGTAAAATTAATTTATAATTTCTCAAGAACCTTTTTTAAGTTTATTATTCCTTTTATATTACTTATTATCATGTTATAAACATTACATAATCATTTAAGTTAATAACAATCATTTTGTCGATATTTGGTAATTATAATTACAAGTTGTCCATGTGGTCAAAATTCAATTATCTTTATAATGATATTAATGAATTATATATCATATATATCATATATATATATTATATATATATTTATAATAATACATAACATTTAGAGATAAGAAATGAAATGCACCGTTCATGGAGACGGTAAGTCGTACGTACACATAAACGCTACTTTCATTTCTATTTCGTATTCAATGGAATGAAAACTTAATGATACATAGGTATATTATAATTACAGTATAATATAATATATAATTTCAGTAACTCCATCCTTTATACATTCTAAATATGGAATGAACGAGTCATATCACTTTGAGGGGGCGGTAGTCCGCAATTCCTCAAATAAAATTATCGTATTTACCCATTATGGAAACCATAAAGGTATTTTATAAATGAAAAATACAGAAGAATAGAGAAAATATAAATATAATATATATCACATATAAATACATTTCCATCATAATTTCCACCATGAGAGGCGGAAGGAGATAATCGAACAATCGTCGTTTTGTGAGGCAGCAGTTCGTCGTACACAGAAACATTATGTTCGTATCCATTAGATGGAGGTGTGTGTGAGTGTAGTTTTAATACTTCTCATAAAAAACCTAGTATATTTAGGATACAGGTGTTGTTATTTAAACAAGGAATAATAATAGAATAGGTAGTGAATAAGTAAAATAAAAGAAGAGAACTTGAGGGAAGACGTTACCTTTAAATCGGGTAACTCCCTTTGATTTGAACCAAAAGGCTTCCTTAAAGTTACTTCTACCTGAGGTAAGGATTATATAAGGAATAGAGGTATCTTAGTATATTATTTGGGCAGAGTTTTCATGAGACAAAGTTCTATAGAGTTATTTTTAATGGGTTATAGGTGATGTACTTTTATAAGGGATAGGAGGGGCTCTTTAGGAAAGTTTGAAAATATTATTTTATTAGAAAATTATTTTCAGTTTAAAAAGGTCAAAAATTATTTAATTCTAAGATAAAGTGAATATAAGTCTAAATAAAATCATCCAACAATAATTGGATAGGTTTTGGATTTTTTTTAACCCTTATCTTTCTTATTTAACCCTTTATTAACTTATTTAACTTTTACCATGTCTTCTTATATATTCATACTATATGGTTAATATATTTACTATAAAATGCCAATAGAACCACAAGTGGTTCATTAATGAAATTTTAAACCTTATCTAAGTCATTTGGCCGAATCTTATATTTCTAGTATTATTATATCATTTAATAAAATAATATTTTTCTTAAGAACTCATTTATGTCAATTTAAACACTATTCATATCATGACTTTTTAAAAAATCTAAAACAACTTGATTATTTCAAAAAAAAAATTATTAATTCAAATATAACAAGTCATTATTATCTCTAGAATTTGTGTATGGAATAAAAATTTTCAAAATAAAATTATTTTAATAATTATAATATCATTTATTTGAATCCTTTATTAATGAAGAAAGTATTGCATCACTATTGTGTCATAATTAAATTTATTTATTTTATGTCTAAAAATTATAAATAAAATACCATGATGTAAGAAATATTTTTAGATTTATAATTACTATTTATAGTCAAATAGATAAATTATATAACACCATATAAAAAAATTACAAAAAGGTATATGTTTATGTTATATTTTCCTTAACTTTAAAATAATTTTTATAAAGTGTCATTTTCACATGAAAGTGGCTCCATGGGGTCCCAAAATCGACCCAAGGATGCCCATGGTCGGAAATGTGTCATAAAATAGGATTAGGACATGTGTTAGGATAATTTAATATTATTATAATATTATTGTTTACCCTTATTTGATAGATTTACCTTTTAACCAAGGTAAATAAAATATTTACTGAAGTTGTTATTCATAATGTCTAAAAATTAAAGTTACCTATTTACACAATTTGGACCTCCTGATTCTAAATATGGAATCCATTTTTCTAAATTCAAAACACAAAGGTTTCATAAATTAATTGAAAATTAATTCACATTGTCAAAACAAAAAGCATGTTTTTAAGAAATAATAACTATCAAAAGATTGACACTTGTTTATGTTCAATTTCAAAGTGAAAATACATAAAATTACCAAAATTGGATTAAATGGTAAAAATATAATATAATTAAACTTTAAAACCAATTAAAAAGATAATCTTACAATATAAATAAATTATGTTAAAAGGCAGTTTTGAATTAAAATGTAGTATTTTGCACTATTCATTAAAAATGAACTTTATTAGAAAAATACCAAAATTTCATCCAAAGTAAATTTTGATCTCCTTATTCTAAAGAATAATTTTATTTTTCCAAATAGAATATATAAAAGTGACAAAAACTATATTTAAAAAGGGTTCGCCATCAAAAGGTGGCAAATCGACATTTTAAGGAATGTTAGAGTATTTATGCTTAAAATTGAATTCATTCACATTTTAAGCCTATAAATTTTATTGGATAAATGTAAAAACATTTAACAAACATATGTAATCATATTGTAGTTAGTTCTGTTCATTCCTGCCAATACAATGGCTAGGCGTTAACTACCATTTAAAATAATAATATCATATTATTATTTTTTAGTATAACTCAAAGTTGTGTGCAGCGTAAGATTTCAAAGAAACCCGTTGTTGCGTATCGGGTACACCATCAAACATAGAATCCCCTTTAAAGTAAAATTAATATATAATTCACAAATATTAATAAATATGAAAATGTATTATTCTCTATTTACCTGGGATGTTACAGTAATGGTTATTCCAATCATAAGGGTTCTTGTATTGGTTCTATGAATATGATTTACCAAGGAACCTATATAAATTTTCTATGTTTGCTAATTAGTTTTGATGGAAATTGTTTGATTTCAAAAGGTAAGATAATGATATGTTACTTTAAAGGAAATATTATTCCCTTTTAGGGTAAAAATGGATGTTTTTTAAGAAATTTTTTTAGGGGTTCTCATGTTTTCTAATACACCCTCATGGTTATGATTTTGCCTTTATGTTTTCTTATAAAATGTTTTATGCAAAAATTTGGCTAGTAAATCCAATTTCATGGGTAAGTAAGTGATTATTTGAGATCAATGTTTATTAATATAAAGTAAAAATCTCTTTTATGATATCATAGTTTTAAAATGGACTAATCGGTTTCTTTATTCTTTTTTTTATTAGCCTTACCAATCTTTTTGTGTTCATCCCACATTTTAAAATGTTTTTCACTAATTTTAAGGATGGGTGGGAACAAATAATATTTCAAGTTGAAAATATTAAATATTTTCATAAAAATAATACATGTTTATTTTTAAAAGTCTTGTATTATGATAAAAATGGTTACTAAGTGGAAGTGTCCAATCTGTAATGTATGGATTTTTTATTTAAGAGTTACAAATTAATTCTCTAAAACTCTAAACCTTAAAATATCTCCAGGAATAAAAGAAAATTAATTATTGTTTTAAAAATTAAATTATGGATTAAATAAGGATCAGTCCCTTATAAATTCAATCATTTATTAATAAATAATTATAAATTAACCATGTGATTGCTCTGATGCCACTCGTAGATTCCAAGCTGGCAGAAGCAGCTGTATGGTATGGCTTACTCAGATTTTTAGTCTTAATTTATGAATAATTATTATTTTACATAACGAATGGCTTAATGAAAAATGGAATTCATATATTACTTGACTTGATTAAATTTCATTACCAGAAGACAAGGATATTCACATGTAATTTTTAATTAATTTATAATCAGATTTAGAATTACATGAACTTCCAAATACTTCTTCGTTGATGATTTAGTTGAATCGATCTCATCATACCATCATTGCACTATAGGATCCAAGTAAAAATACTTCTAATGGTTATCCACATATTCACTACAATCTTTAAATATCACCATATAATTTTCAAGTGTCTACATAGTCAATCCCAATCACTTGTGTCGTTCATGGTTGATTACAATAGAATTATTCTATGAGGATGAATAAATCTTGGTGTTCTCTTGATTTCCTCAGATAAGTGGAGGAGAGAGCATAATTTATATATCTATATATCTATATAAATAATTTATATATCTATATATCTATATAAGGATTGATAGAGATTATATATATCCATTGTGCACAAAAATTGTGTTTATGAAAAGTGGTATAATTAGATATTTATTATGATGGGTTTAGGGTTGGAAACTTGCACACAATTCCCTTTACAATTACGTAATTCTTATTAAAGCCCATGTATTAATAATAATATAATTATTATTCACTTTAAATTTTCATCACCTAAGAATATATAAATATCATTTATTTTAATTTTAATCAGACCATTAAACTCAGTTTGTTTATTCTCCTCAACATTTACCAAACCTTGAATACTGACTATTTCTTTTAAAAAATAAATATTACTATATTATTCATAGATAAATATTATATTCACTGAACCTTGAAAATAAATATTTATTATTATTTTTTAACTCACTTATTCATTAAAATTACTTGTGATTAAATCTTGGAAATCAACCAAATCTGAATAATTATAAAACCACAATACAGGAATAATATCTATTCTAATTTGTTAAATTCATCATTGAATTTAACTAAGATTGTGGATACACTTAGTGTGTTAACCCCTAGGTCTCTTTCTTATTGGAAATAGGTGGAGATCCATAAATTCCAAGGTTAGAATCCAGAAACATTCCAAGGCACCCATAAAGAAATAATTCAATGTCACAATGATATACATCCACTTTCGAAGGCTTATTGTGTAATATAATCTCTTTATTTTGATATATCTAATTAAAAAAGTTGTATACCGGTGTCATCAACCTATGTTTTCAATGTCTCTTTATTTGACTTTCCAAAAATAAAAGTTCCCATAGAACACAATGTCCATGGATTTGTTAGGGTTGTTCCATTTCCATCAAAGGGTCTAAGATATCAACTTATATTACTAAAAATAAGGGATAAATCCTTTCTATAATTATCCATTAATGTAATATCAATTATGACCCACCCAATGTACCATACTTCTCTATGAACATATGTCATCACAATTTTCATCAACACATAAAAGTATATGGATTTTGGTATTCATTAATGTTAATCTTAAATTTTAAGAATCAATACACACATCCATATATAGGAGCATCAAATGATACATAAAATTTGGATTTCCTACTAGCGGGTCCATTCCCATAAACTCCCTTCTTAGAGATTGCCAAGGGAGAACACCATGACAATGTGTCTCAATATCTAATGATCCTCCTACCCTTGAGATCCTATATCTTTTATATCCCATACAATAATATCATTCAGTTATAGAACATGGGTATAAGGAATATTTTCATAGCATCTAAAGTATCTCATCATATAAAGGAACTGCTTTGAACTTTTGATGTGGTATGCATCCTTAGGTAATTATCATGTACTATTTAATGCAGAGGAAAAATCATGATGTGATAAGAAACTTCATTAATATTCAATATAATGAATATAAGTAATCATAAATTACTTAGAAGTTGGTTCTAGGGCACTAACTCCAACACCAAGGAACCTCCAAACAACCATAAGGCAACACCACCCTATACAATGCATCCCATATCACCAAAAAGGGAAAGATAACACAACCAAAAACATTCCACAATGGGAAACACAACTATAAAATCAGGCTGCGTCCACACTTTTTTCCATGGTTTGGAAAACCGTGGCAGTAGGCAGCCTATATCCACAGTTTATAAAAACTATAGCTATATCCCAACATATAGACGTGGTTATATGAAACTGTGATGATAGGTTTCATAGAAAAACCCAAAAAATATGGGAAATTAACAGGAAAGGGATACTGCAATGGTTTATAAAATCATGGACATGGACACCGATTTACATGATTAAATCCATGTCCATATCCACTTATTGCCACTATTTAAAGTGTGTCCATATCTGCCTATTTCCATGGTTTAAACCATGGCCATTTCCATGTATTTCTATATTTTAAACCATGTCTATAGCCATCTATTTTTCATTTTTTAAACCGTGGTAATATCCACTTATCACCACGGTTCGTAACTGTGGTGATAGCCACCTATTTCCATGGTTTAAATAGTGGAAATAGGTTTTTAAAAATTATTAATAATTATAATTATATATAATTATTTATATATTTATAATTATATAAATATATATATATACACATATAATGGAGATCAGTGTTGTGGTAAAGTCTTGGAGTAAATATAGAAGTAGTCGAGGATCAAACCTCGCTGGAAGCATTTATTTTTTTAAGGATATTTCCACAGTTTTAAACTATATAAATAGGTCAATCCCTATTTCAATGTCCATAGAAACCATGGTTTTGGACCCTATTTCCACAATTTTGAACCGTGGCAAAAGACTAATTTTTTAGTTATGAAACTATAACATCCTAATATTTTAAAATAACATTATGTCTAATAGCATATACAACACGCAACACCAAGCCTAAACAAACCAAAAAAATATATTATTATTTAAATGTTACATTTATATCATACTTGTTCAAATGTTACTCAATACAAATTTATTGATTAATTCTTGTGAAATAAGCACTTAATTTTTACTAAAGTCATTTTATTCTTCAAAAAAATATGTTCTGTTCAAAAATATGATTTTTATTTCTTTTTATGAGTGAATATTATAATTAGTTTCTATAAATTTTAGAAATTACCATATCTTAGGGTAAAAGTTTGGGATTTTTCTGAAAAGATTGATTTTTTAGTGAATAGTGAAAATTACCATTTTTTATAAAACAGTTGTTTCTTTTAATTAAAAAAAGCACAATAATGTTCCAAATTTGATCCAAAATTAATATAAGAATAATTTATTTATAAATAATATAATTAATTACATATTAATTAAAATTATATTTAATCTTTGTATAAAAATACTTTTAGTCTTAAAAAGAATTTTTTTTCAGAAAATAGTTGTTCATCACGCTTTGCGAGATTATTATGAAATGAATTTTTAAAAATTGTAGAGATTGAATTTGTAAAAATGGATTCCATATTTTTAATTATCATAATTGATATTTTTTAACAAGTTCAACTTAAGTTTTTGTAATAATGAATAGTAAACACAGAAAAAATTGGTCACCGCGATAAAACGGTAAATCGAGTTAACCTAGGTTGAAATTAAGTGATAAGGCCACCATTTTTTATATTAATTCTTATATAATGAATTAATTTATACCATTATCACCATATACTTCATATTTAATTGTTTATGGGAAAATTTTCCATGAAAATGTCCTATATAATATTTTAAGTAAATAAAAATACAAAAAGTCACTCTCTTGATTTTAAATTTCTCTTATATGTTAACATAGGGATAAAAATAATTTTTGAATGAATATTATAGTTTTGTAATAAGTAAATTATTTCCATGATATTAATTTATTTATAATTTTTAATGATTATATAATTACCTAAAATGCTTACGCAACACCGAGACAATATTTATTCAATTAATAGAATAATAAAATAAATAACTTTAGAAAATTTAGCATTAATACAATTTGGGTGAATAATTGTGTTCAATGATTTTTTTAGATAAATATAACATAACAGTTATGTTTTTATGGTCTATATTCAAATTCCAATACTATCTTCTTATCTTTAAATTCAAACTAAATGAATAGTGTCAAAGATGACATTGATGATATTTTATGTTAAATAATATTTTATTAAATAATTTAAAAATATATATTTTAATAGGAAAATTAGGATTATAATTGGTCTAAAATTTCATAACTTATCCATTTATGTGCCAATTACTACCTTATAAGTAAAATTATAAACCTTCAATATTGAAAAGGTTGTTACTATTGTTAAGGTTAAAAATGGTTAACATAGGGGTTAAACCAAATAATAAGTGTTAAAGTAAAAAAAACTTTCTTAAACCTCATTGGATAGTTATATTTCCACCTTAACCTTATTAACTTTTAATATGAGTCATTTTTATCTATTTTTACAAGAAACTTACTTAATAATATTTTAAATCATGGAAAAATTACAAGTATTCCACTCACCTCAATTATAAAAGGATACCCATCCCCTCTCTTCATTACACCACTTTGAGCAACCTAGTTCGACCAAACCCAACCCAATTATCTAATAAACTTCTATATCCATGAATTATGTGTTTTTATATTCTTAAATGAAAATTCTAATGATCCTTATGAAAGGATCTAAAAGAATTCTACCAAAGAAAACGTAATAATCTTTGTTGACTCATTCAAATTTACTTCTTCTTAAACTTCCCCTAAATTTTGTGTACCCATATTAAAATAATAAATCCAGTATCATAAATATAATGAGATATTTTTATGATTACGGACCAACCATTTTTAACCTCTTTTCCATCCTATGGAAAGTGAAAACAGCACTCTTGAGTACATCTGCCTTACTATCTCCACGTAGCGGTGTCATTCATTTTTCATAACCATTTTATTTTGATGATTATAAGATGGAACTAATGAGTATATATGATATTTATGAAATAACTATGGTTCTTTAAATATAATATATCATTTACCTTCTTACCTTTCCATCCGTTGGAAAATGATAATGTCGCTCGTGTGTACATGTGGACAACCACCTCCACAGAGCGATGTGATTCATTTTTCATTTCAACTATAAATATATGGTAATAAATATATATTTAATAAATATATATGATATAATAATGTTTCTTTAAATATGAATTATTATTTACCTTTCTTTTTTTCTATTTGTAAAAAAGTGAAAATAGTGTTCATGCGTACGTATGGCATATCATCTCTATGAAGGGTGTAATTCATTTTTCTATCACTAAATTTTATGGAAGATTATAAATATGTAAATAATGAATATATGTGATCTTTATTCCATGATTATAATTCTAGAAATTATGGAACCATAATCAAAGTACAAGGATTGTAACTTACAAACCAAAACTTCTATGAAGAATAAAAGATTTAACACTCAGAAACGATGATTTTAATAAGGTGATTTTAATAAGTGGATATTAAAATATTATAATTGGATCATATATGATATTATAATTATGAAAATTAATATTTTTTATAATTATAATAAATTTAAATTTATTAAACATGAAGTTAAAATCACTTACAAAGCAAGTTGTACATGAGGTATGGGTTTCAAAACTCAATTTCCATTGATTGGGTTATACTTCTACTTCATTGACTATGTTATGTCATGATTATGTGTAAAATTACCTATGATTGTAATATATTTTATTTACACTTATTTTTTGGATTTACATTTGTCACACATAATCACTTCATTGATTTATTTTTACTTCAATTGTATGATCTTTGTAAGGGATTTCATCTCAATTTCACTTTATTGAAGCATATTTTAATGTTATACACATAATTTATTTTATATGGTGTATATAATACCCCTTTTACAAGTTATATAATTAATCATTCATAATTAATGGTATTTTAATGTTAAAATTCAATTTATTTCATCCATGGGGTTTTGATTTGAAATTTACCAAAGTGGTGTATTTCACAATCTCATCATTATTCAGAATTGTTTATGGTCAAGTTTCTGTTTGGGAAATTATATGATATTTCTATATTAAACCCCATAAATTTTTTTATCCTATGGTTATTTCTATGGTTTTCAAGTATTATTCCCATTTTTACCTTCTTTGACACTCAAAAAGACCAAAATAATGGTTTAATGGAAAACTGACATTTCTTTTCAATTCAGCTAGGAATATTTTTCTTCCATTTCCATATTTTATTTAAAATGTTTTCAAGAATTTTTCAAATATTATAAAATGATTTATTAATGAAATTGTTTCCCATATTTTACTTTGTATAAAAAAATTTAAAGGAAACCTTCTTATCATTCTCTAAATGAGTTACTTTTACCAATGGTATAAACAGAATCTTTGTTTTAACATGAATCACATGAGTGGATTTTATCATTATCATTACTAATATTTTATTTGAATATTACTTTATAATTTTTCATGTTTATTTCCAAATAAAATTATTACCCTAATATTTTTGTAAATTTTTATACTTTACATAAGTGAACTCAAAATGAAAATGGTATTTTCTTCAATAAATTTTCCAGTGATTTTTTAAAATTATTTTTATTTATGTCAATATCCTTTGATGAATATTATGATTTACTGAGGATATAGTATAACTTTACCATCCACCTTATTTCTATGGATGGATTATGATCATTTTTTTATTTTTATAAATTGTGATAAATATTAACATTTTGTATGCTAGTTTTTTAATTTGAATGGTCATGTTGATGATGTATTGAATTCTTATTCAAACATTTTGTATGATCAATATATTGGAATTAGTAAGTGATGGGTGGGGCCCGTTACAATACCTTGATACATCGGTAGGTCTCAAGATACAAACTATTATAAGTATTTAACATAATCCTTACCTATTTATTTATGATTTCTTTTCACAATGCCTTGATGGTATGTTGATGATGTCTTGAAATCAGGCCTCAATAGTAAGTTTAAGTTGTCCAACATTATGAATTCCATAATTAGGAAGTTAGTTATTCTTTTCCATGTGATTATTTGAATAGTTATGATATCCATGGATTAGTTTCAAGCTCATGTGATTATTTTTATGGCATTGTTTGATCATCATTTATTCCTACAATATTATTCTTTATGATCAAGTTATTGATTAAATGGCATGTGTTTTCAGTTATTTACCTTACCATACTGATTATGCCTTATTTACTCAAGATATATTCTGTTATATATAACCCTTACTGAGCATTTCATCTCACTGTTATTTTTTTCTTTTCCTCGGGATGCCAGGAAGTATAGTGTGATTGATATAAAAGTATATTATTGAGAGAATAATGATGTTCTTAAATAAATTACTTTGTTGTATTTTATGTTTTCAAATGTATGTGAGATTAAATTATGTATCTAGTTTACCAAGATTACTAAACTATTTGGTCCTTTGGGATATGATTGCATGTATATAGTTCCAATGTAATAAAGTAACCACTGACTTTAGGCTACTAGGATAGTGGTATTTATAGTTGGTATTAGAGAAAGTTTAATAGAAACCTTAGGAACTAGATTTTGGAAAACAAATATTATGTAACATGAATCTATGAAAAACTCTAAGGATATGTCTAATTATAGGATAATATCATAAAGTTTTTGGTAAGGTAGAGATTAATGGTTTTCCTAGTAACACATCAATATCTAGATACTATAAGTGTATTTTTATTTGGAACAAATGCATCTAGGGGTAATAACCTTGAAAAAAATTGGTTGAATATATCTTGGACATCATTCTGGTGCACATTTGTTCTGCCCTTACTATGCACCTAGTATGCACTGTCACGAACCGAATCTAGTCACTGCCAAAACCAGCACCCGACCCGACCCATGGAAAGTCCCAAAGGGCATTCCCAATCCCCATGGGCTGGCACAAGTGCCTGGGTATCAAAAACTGAAAATTGGGAATGATTTACCCAAGTTTGTATACTTAGAACAACAAATGAATCCAAGAAATCAAATCTGGATTTTTCAAACCAAAACATCTTTTACTAAAATTCAGAACTGAATTACAAAATTTTAAACAATGTTTTAAAACCATTACAAAGGTAAAAACTCATGAAATGACAGCCCAAGAACCTCCACATGGAAAGAGGCACCACCCTCAAGCCATCTCCACGACACTGCATCACGATGGACCGCTAAAAACCCGAACCAATGGCATAAAACCTGTACCCAAACCTGTGACACAAAATAAGAAAGTCTACTTACAACCAATGGTGTAGGTAGGGTGTGATCCAAATCCCAATAGGATACCACCACTAAGAGATTCTATATGATAAACATTTAAAGAAGAAAACCATGCAAGTTTTCAAAAACATGAAAATCTAGTTACAATTTCTAAAAGATGCAACTTTGAATAAGAACAGCGTTCAAGTGGGATATTTTAAAGGATTAACACTTTTAAAATAAACACCAAAGATACTTAATTTTCCTGCCAAATGTACCGTATGCCGACAGTAAGTATAAAGTAACTAATGAGCACAAGAAATAGGAAATAACCCCTGGGCACTAGCTAGCTGTGGGTCCCAGGTACCTCGTATCTCAGTGAGAGTAACCCCCACAAATATTCATTCCCATACATGAGCCACTAGTAGGGAACATACCCATAACCTACTGGTCCCCAATCATCATCATCATAGTTTAGTTAGAGTTGTAAGAATCAATATTGCTAAGTGAAACTGAGGCCAAACCCCACGGATTCACTAGCATACTAGTACACGTCCACCCACCTAGATACCCAGGTTTTCCCCTTGTGCTCAAACAATTTCAACAAGTAAATAAATATACATTGAACATGAAAATATCATTTACACATCACAAATTCACCCAACAGCCCATATGTATACCACACAAGTCACAAAATTCCATTTTTCATTCAAAATTATTTTGAAATCCGACTCACATCAAAATAACCCACAACACATTTCACATTTCTTCAACACTTACACAAAACCGTTAAACAATTTTATAAAACAATTATAAGATATTTCAACTCATATAACATCCCACACATGTGGAACATAACACTTCTTTCATAATAAAAATTTCAATTTTTCACATCACACTCACACAAAACAGTCCACATCACATTCACATCACTTTAACACCACAATATCTCCTTCAATAAATTTAATAAAATATTTCCAAGATGATACATATGACATAACATCCTTTTCAAAAATGAAATGGACCTTTTAAAAATATAATCCTACCAAAACATTTTTCTGATATAGTTTCACCACTTACACAACTCAATAAACCATTCAAAACTTTCATAAAACAATTATAAGGAGTATACCCAAGATTTTCACATAAAACCCATTTCAAAAACCTCTTTTTAATCAAAAATAACACCAAGACCCTACCAAAACAGAATTGGCAGCCCAATAAACATGTAATAATTTACTTTCAAATGTTATATAATCACCTTGAACAATATCACAAAAGATACCCATGAGAACACACAAATCTATAAAACACTTTCAAGGAGTATAACAAGGTTATACACATAAAACCCATTCAAATACCCCCCTTTTTAGGCCCACATTACACTATATCATTACCTAACCAAAATTGGAAGTCCCTTTCAACAACTAATAAATTAATTCCAAATTTTACAAAACTACCACAAGAGATAACACATGAAATACATTTGAAAAATACACACTTCAAACAAAAATGTAACTTTAATACCAAATGCTTTACTATTTCTACCAAAAATGGTTTTTGAATAATTCACAGCATATAAGGAACATGAAAAATTATTTAATCAAGCAAACTAACTCATCATTAAATGGTTACCCACGGAATCACCTACCGAAATTGTTGAATCCCTCAAAACATGGTGTGAAACATAAACCGCACCAACCCGGCACAACAAGGATGATAAATACAGCCCTAGACCACAAATTTACACCAAAAAGACTCATTTTTAAACCCTAGGTACGAACCCTAGGTTCTGGACACTTTGTAACATCATGAAAGAGGGATGAAACCCTAAGAAAAGAGGAGAAATCAAATAGAGAAATACTTACTTGTAGAAATATTGAATAGATCGCCCAGAATCCACCAAAATATGAATCTCCAAGTACCAAAAACTGGTATGGAGGTTCGAAGGAGTCATATTAGGTCATGTGGGGACTAAAATGGGGGGAAAATGATGAAAATTGAAGGAGTTATGAAAGATTCATTTTACCTCGTCAAATATGGTCTATTTGAGAAAGAGTGTGAAATATCGCCCTACTTCGCGGTACACCTGATCTCCAAAATTTCTAAAACGATGATGGGGGTGAATCAAGTTATATTGGCTTTGAGAGGGAGGTGGAATCACGGAAAAAAAGTAAAAAATGATTGAGATATGGAAACTTTAAAAAAATAATTTAAAGCAGGAAATGGGCTTACGGGCAGGCCCATTACCTTAATCAAAAACCCAAATCCAACATGATTTTGGATTTCTATGTGGTCCAAATGGATATGGTGATTTTAATATATCAGGGTATGCCAATTGGGAAGTGTAATGGGTATAAAATAGTAAAAATTGAAGGAGTTATAGAAGAAATAAAATTTGTTTTTAAATCTGGAATTGGGCTCATAGTTTGGCCCAAATTTTCAAAACCCACCATTTTCACCAAAATGAGTGGTAAACTCCCAAAACAAATCAGGAATGGAAATTAAATGAATAATGAATTTAAAAAAAGTTCATGTATGTGACAATTCTCCCCACCATAAAACTTTCCACCCTCGGAAATCCACATCAAGGAAAAAGAAAAAACCAAACCCAACCGAAAGGCTGAAATGGACTCCTTTGCTAAACTTCGCCCCCAAAGGCCAAAAAACCTCCAGTGATCAATTAAGGAAGGAATACTTCACGACCAAAACATAAACCTCTTTACTGAAATGATCAAGAAAATTCAGGATTTATCCTAAAATAAAACTTCTCAAACACTATCTGAACAAGGCTCAAGCAATTTACCCAAACAAACAAGAACATCGAACAAGGTTACACTTACCTTGATATAACTAAACCATTGGGAACTCTCCAATCCCAACATTTACCCAAGGAAGATGTAGGTGGTTATATATCCCCAAATGATACTACCCACTTCCAATCCAAGACCAAGTACAAAAGTGAGTTACTAGTACAAGGATACACAAATGGGCTCCCCAACCATAAGAGACAACTTAAATTTTTTTTTCGAGACAGAATCAAGACACTAACAGGGGAGCCCTGAACAAACTCCCTGGTACAAGGGGTAGAATCCCATTAGTCATTTTCAAAATAATATACATGAGACTCATAGTGGGTCTCCCCATCATAAGAACCAACCATCTTAACTAACCAATATGGTCCGGCACAGAAAAACCTCAAAACTTAAAGAGTTGGGACGGTCGCACGGTTAGCCCGCACAGTTTGGGAAACTGTGCGCTAACCCTATGGATCCTTATACCTATATGGTTTTCTGTGGAATTTTTACTACTAAATGTTCACTCAACATGTCTATAAAAATATAAAACCTTTTCCCCGAACCCAAAGGAAACCAAAGGGGAAAAAGAAGGTCATTAGGAGATAACATGGGGATGAGGCCCTCCACCCCTTTCCACTGAACGGGAACAAAAGACGCAAGATAACAACACCAAATGTTTAAACTATTCCCATCTATCATACTGAAAATAGTTCTTTGTACAAGGTTAAAAACTACACTGGGATTTCCTCTGACTACATGTCAGCTTCTCTCCGGGACCTATGGCTAGAGATGGAATGATTGAAGCATATTCAGCCTCGCAGTTAGGATTTGGAGAATAGAATTTCTTCTTTCGATGATACAAACAAATACATGAAATCCCAGATGGTTTCACCAAGAAAAAACACACTCCAGAACTCACTTTACCCTAACATGGAATTTCATTGAAATAAGGGTTTAGAGGATGCACTAACATCACACATCGTTTCTTTGGGTGAGAAACAACAGAAATAAAGGACACATATAAACACCTTCCTCTAAAAAAGAGGATGTAGAGATCTACTAAAAGGAGAAACACTTCTGAAGAAAAAGACTCACAAAATATTTTACAATTTCCCCTCTAAAATCAAATGAGCACGCGACATCACAACGTGTCACCGAACATGACCAAAGCGAATCATAGAAATAATACATGTAGGGGGCCTTATACAACATCCCCAAATATCATAGCGTTCCATAAAGTTTCCATAACAGCCTCTCGTGGCCATATTTCCCACACGGGTGGTCTAACATAAACCCCTTCTTTGAAGAGACTACGAAGGACTCAGAGTCCATCTTAGACACTATCCATACTGACAACCCCAGACAACTTCCACCTTTGACGAATCAGGTAGCTTAAGAAACTATGGTCTCTTTCAACCATCCACAAGCACTCTTCCGCAACAAGAGGATCCAAAAAAACCAAGAATGTAAATGGTGTACACTCGTTCTACAAATCTCAAGAAAAGATTCCTTACATTGATCAACTGGAGGATTTTCCAACGGCGAAGCAATCCGGGTTGCACTTCAGTTGTGCACTAACCCTGAATGGGGGCGTACCCTATCCAATGGGAGAACCCAAGGACCCAACCAAGATGGTCCATTGGTAAAAACATTACACAAAACAGATCCAAAAACATTAATGGAAGCACTGTAAAGGTTTCCGGAAACATATCTCATAGGAGACTACTAACCGGTCCTTCTACCCAGCTTACCGACCAAACACAAACCCAAAACACAATTCGAACAGGAGGGGTTCTTGGACTCAAAACATCCCACAACATCAACATTTTCCAAAAACACAAAATATACACCATCCCAAACAATTCATCAATACATCATGTTTTTCTTTAAAAACATTTCTTTGAAAACCAACGGTTCAGCGGTTAGCGTATCCACCAATGGTACCCCATGGGCCTCACACATGCATGTTTTTGTGCCACACCAGGCACCCTCCTCATATTCATCCCGGAACTCATCCAGTAATTCAATCAACCATCCATAATCCCATATAACCCCATGCATGTGGTCTCTCATTGAAATACCAAAGGATAAAACTAAAATTCTTTCCACTTTTCAAAAACAAAACAGTCAACCAACCCATCCTTTTTCTCAAAACTCCTTACAATGAGATCAAAATCCCAATTCACATCTTAAAAAACTTTTCATAAGGACACAACCATTTAGAAAAGAACTAAATTTAAAGTTATTCACATCAATTTGAAAACATATCATCCCATTAAAACTCCCTTTAATTGTTTAGAAAACAATATTGGAAACACTTTTGAAAACCAACTTCAATATGGTTCCTGATTTCAAAAGAGGAGTAAGCACACTATTTTCCATTTCAAAAAAATTCTGAAAATTCAGTTCCACCATTTCATAAATCAAACCATTCCCTATTTATTTGAAAATCATTTCACAAAAATTTTACGCTTTGTAAAACCAAGTCACTTTAAAACCAAAGTTCCATGATTTCAAAACTAAAGCACAAAACAATGCGAGAGGAAACTAGTTTCAGTGGGTGACTCGGACATATGGTTGGAAACCATATTCCAATCATTTCACTATCACAGAGAGTGTTCTAGGGAATATCCCCAACTCCACATGGCTTTCCAGACCCTGCGAGCTCACTGAGACCATTAACCCAACTCTCTTTTCATTTCCCCTAATCATCATCAGACCAAGAAAACCAAAAGACATAGATAAATCTCGACTTCCCCTGGCGACTTGAATCCCAACATGAGGTGTGGTGATCAAGAACACTACCCATAACCATAATTTCATGTCTCGAAAATCTTAACTCCATACTATCCCGACTATTTCCTAAATAACATGACTCAAATAGAGTGAACCTCCTCTGATGCCATTTTTTCACGAACTAAATCTGGTCGCCACCAAAACCGGCAGCAGACCCAACCCATGGAAAGTCCCGAAGGGCGTTCCCGATCCCCAAAGTCTGGCACAAGTTCCTGGGTATCAAAAACTGAAAATTGGGAACGATTTACCTGAGTTTGTATACTTATAACAACAAATGAATCCAAGAAATCAAATCTGGATTTTTCAAACCAAAACATATTTTACTAAAATTCAGAACTGAATTAAACAATTTTAAACAATGTTTGAAGACCATTAAAAGGTAAAAACTCATGAAATGACATCCCAAGAACCTCCACATGGAAAGAGGCACAACCCGCAATCCATCTCTACAACACTGCATCACGATGGACCGCTAAAAACCCAAACCAATGGCATAAAACTTGTACCCAAACCTGTGACACAAAATAAGAAAGTCTACTTACACCCAATGGTGTAATTAGGGTGTGATCCAAAGACCAGTAGGATACCACCACTAAGATATTCCATATGATTAACATTTAAAGACGAAAAGCATGCAAGTTTTCAAAAACATGAAAAGCTAGTTACAATTTCTAAAAGATGCAACTTTGAATAAGAACAGTTTTCAAGTGGGCTATTTTAAAGGATTAACACTTTTAAAATAAACACCAAAGCTACTGAATTTTCCAGCCAAATGTACCTTATTCCTACGGTAAGTATAAAGTAACTAATGAGCACAAGAAATAGGAAATAACCCCTAGGCACTAGCTAGTTGTGGGTCCCAGGTACCTCGTATCTTGGTGAGAGTAACCATCAAAAATATCCATTCCCCTACACGAGCCACTACTAGGGAACATACCCATAACCTATTGGTCCCCAATCATCATCATCATAATTTAGTTATAGTTTTAAGTGTCAATATTTCTAAGTGAAACTGAGGCCAAACCCCACGGATTCACTAGCATACTAGTACACGTCCACCCACCTAGATACCCAGGTTTTCCCCTTGTGCTCAAACAAGTTTAACAAGTCAAAAAATATACATTGAACATGAAAATATCATTCACAGATCACAAATTCACCCAACATCCCATATGTATACCACACAAGTCACAAAAGTCCATTTTTCATTCAAAATTAATTTGAAAGCCGACTCACACCAAAATAACCCACAACACATTTCACATTTCTTCAACACTTCCACAAAACCATTAAACAATTTTATAAAAAAAATTATAAGATATTGAAACTCATATAACATCCCACAAACATGGAACATAACACTTCTTTCATAATAAAAATTTCAATTTTTCGCATCACACTCACACAAAACAGTCCACATCACATTCACATCACTTTAACACCACAATATCTCCTTCAATAAATTTAATAAAATATTTCCAAGATGATACATATGACATAACAGCCTTCTCAAAAATGAAATGGACCTTTTAAAAATATAATCCTACCAAAACAGTTTGCTGATATAGTTTCACCACTTACACAACTCAATAAACCATTCAAAACTTCCATAAAACAATTATAAGAAGTATACCCAAGATTTTCACATAAAACCCATTTCAAAAACCTCTTTTTAAGCCAAAAGCACACCAATACCCTAACAAAACAGAATTGGAAGCCCAATCCAAATGTAATAATCTACTTTAAAATGTTATATAATCACCTTGAACAATATCACAAAAGATACCCATGAGAACACACAAATCCATAAAACACTTTCAAGGAGTATAACAAGGTTATACACATAAAACCCATTCAAAGACTCTCCTTTTTAGGCCCACATGACACTATATCATTACCCAACCAAAATTGGCATCCCCTTTCAAAAACTAATAAATCACTTCCAAATTTTACAAAACTACCACAAGAGATAACACATGAAATACATTTGAAAAATACACACTTCAAACAAAAATGTAACTTTAATACCAAATGCTTTACTATTGCTACCAAAAATGGTTTTTGCATAATTCACAGAATATAAGGAACATGAAAAATTATTTAATCAATCAAACTAACTCATCATTAAATGGTTACCCACGGAATCACCTACTGATATTGTTGAATCCCTCAAAACATGGTGCGAAACATCAACCACACCAACCTGGCACCACAAGGATGATAAATCCAGCCCTAGACCACATATTTACACCAAAAATACTCATGGTTAAACCCTAGGTACAAACCCTAGGTTCTGGACACTTTGGAACATCATGAAAGAGGGATGAAACCCTAAGAAAAGAGGAGAAATCAAATAGAGAAATACTTACTTGCAGAAATATTGAAGAGATCGCCCAAAATCCACCAAAATATGAATCTTCAAGTACCCAAAACTAGTATGGAGATTTGAAGGAGTCATATTAGGTCATTTGGGGACTGAAATGGGGGGAAGAGATGAAAATTTAAGGAGTTATGACAGATTCATTTTACCTCGTCAAATCTGGTCGATTTGAGAAAGATTATGAAAGATAGCCCTACGTCGCAGTTCACCTGAGCTCCAAAATTTCAAAAACGATAATGGGGGTGATTCACGGGATATTTTCTTTGAGTGGGAGGTGGAATCAAGGGAAAAAAGTAAAAAATGAATGAGATATGGAAAATTGAAAAAAATAATTTAAAGTAGGAAATGTGCTTATGGGAAGGCCCATTACCTTAATCAAAAACCCAAATACATCATGATTTTGGATTTCTATGTAATCCAAATGGATATGGTGGTTTTAATATATCAGGGTATGCCAATTGGAAAGTGGAATGGTTATAAAATAGTAAAAATTTAAGGAGTTATAAAAGAAATAAAATTTGCTTTTAAATCTGGAATTGGGCTCACGGTTTGGCCCAAATTTTCAAAACCCACCATTTTCACCAAAATGAGTGGTAAACCCCCAAAATAAATCAGGACATTTTAGGAGACATAGATGCCCATTTTTTTGTTTAAAGGCATAGATTCCCATTTTTTTGTTTTATTTGATGAAAGTTTAACTTTATTAAGGACATTTTAGGAGACATTTACAGGAATACAATACTTTGGTTTTGTGTATATTTTAGTGAAAAGATTATTTGTGGAATAATGATTTTATATTTTTTGGACATAAGATTAAATTTATTGATAACCTTTATGATTAATATGATAATTTATGTTAAGGTATTTATGGCTGATTAGGATAAAATATCTAGAATACTTTGGGAATATATCATATATATAACCATGGGATTGAAAATTTATTCTGGTGATTAAGTGATTAATGTTAAGTACAATATATTGGGAATATTAAATGACTAAGGTAAACATAATTTTAGGAATTGTTATTGAGTTATTTTTTGAAGCATATATGATTTTATTGTTGATTTTTGGTGATATGGAGTATTTATGGAAACAATTAGCATATTTTGGGGAGTATATGATTAGGATTTATATATTTTTGGTATATAACCTTATGAGTGATTGATATTATTTGGAGATAATAGTTAGGCTAGTCTTAAAAAATATATGATCAAATATTTTGGTTTTCTAGGATTTAAAATTGGTCAGACATATTTTGGAGGAGTCTTAAGGTTAAGTTTAACTTTGGTTGTTATTGTTATGGTTTTATATATTAATGTATTAGTTATTCATATGAATATTTATCCATATTGAATAAATTTTTCTAATAATTTTGGTTTCATTAAATATTTAGAGAAATAAGGAATCAATTTTCATTATTTTATGGATCTTATAATCCATTAAAATTTAATTTCAGTGCTTTTATCATGAAAAAATCATCTTGAATATTTATTTCTTAGAATAATAGATGAAGTAAAAATTCATCGAAGCACAACCCAAGGATGAAATTATGCTTATAAAATATAAATAAATCAAGTAAGTATATTTTCTCATGTTCCCTATATTAATAGTAAATGAATACCTAAACTTTTTTTAAAAGGATCTTGAAATAAAAAATTTATCCTTTTACCTTCATTTCTGATGAATTAATGACCTTTTCGCACCTCATTGTTTTATGGTTTTGTGGTCATTGACTTCCTCATAAGCTTTCACTTTCTTCTGATAAATGTTATCTATCACTCTCCATCATTATTTAGAAATTGATTTTTTTTCATACATGTCCATATGTTCACTTCCTATTAATTTTCTTATATTTGGAAACCTAGTTATGTGTTATTCCATATAAACTTCATATTTCAATATCTCTATTTTTAAGAGAAATTTTTATTAACCCTTTTTACATTGTGGGTTTTCAACAAAGGTATTTTCAAATGTAAAACCCTTGATTACCAAGATCATGTTCAAATTATGGGGATGAAATTTATTAAATAGGGGTATAATGTAACACCTTGAGATTTAAAAAGAACATTATGTTTGATAGCATATACAACATGCAACACTGAGCCTAAATAAGCCACAAAATATTATTATTTAAATATTACATTTATATCTTAGCCATTTAATTGTAAGGTATGAATAGGATTAACCACATAATTAAATACATACAAAGGTCTTAATAAATACAAATTTATTTATTAATTCTTATGAAATAAGCATTGAATTTTTAGTAAAGTCATTTTATTCATCAAAAAATACATTTTCTTCAAAAAATTATTTTTATTGCTTTTTGTGGGAGAATATTATAATTAATTTCTAGAAATTTTATAAATTTTATTTGATAAAAATAAAATATTTTTTTAAATCATCATATCAAAATTATCTTAGGGTAAATTTTTTTATTTTTATGAAAAGATTGATTTTTCAATGAATAGTGAAAATACTGATTTTTGTAAAACTGTCATTTATTTTTATTAAAAAAATCCTAAAAAATGTTTCTAATTTAATCATAAATTAATATAAGTATCATAAAAGTATAAATAATATAATTAATTGTATATTAATAAACATTATACTTGATCTTGGTATAAAAATACTTTTAGAAATAAAAAAGGAATTTTTTTTTTAGAAAATCATTTTTTGTTGCGATTTGTGGGATTATTATAAAATGACTTTATACCACTTATATAGATAAAATTTGGTAAAATGGATTAAATATTTGGAATAATAAAAATAAATATTTTTTAATAATACCAACTTAATTTTTGGTCATAAAGAATAGTAAAAACAATAAAATAAAGTTGTCATACTAAAGGGTAAATCGGGTTAACCTAGGGTGAAACTAAGTGATAAGGCCACCATTTTTCATCTTGATTCTTATTATATGAATTTATTTCAACTATTATCACCTTATTATAAATATTTAATTATTTATGGGATATTTTTCTATGAAAATGACTAATATAATATTTTAAGTAAAGAAAATGAAAAATGTCACTCTCTTCCTTTTAAATTTCTATTATATATTCATATAGGAATAAGAATAAGTTGTTAAAGAAAATTAAATATTATTTTTATAATAATGAAATTATTTTCCTGATTTTAATTTATTTATGATTTTAAGTGATTTTATAATTACCTTAAATGTTTGTGAAATGTTTACATGGTATTTATTCATTTAATATAAAAATAGAATAAATGACTTTAAAAATATTAAAAGTAATAAAATTTGGGTAAATTATTTTGTTCCATGAATTTTTTAGATCAATATAACAAATTATGTATGTGTTAAATGTTTATATTCTAAATCAATTACTATATTCTTATCTTTAAATTCAAACTAAATGAATCATTTCGAAAATGACATTAATAATATTTTATGTAAAATCATATTTTATTAAATAATTTAAAAATCATAAAAATATTTTTAGAGTAAAATTACGATTATAATTTGTCTAAAATTTCATACCATGGACATTCATGGTCCAATTATTCCCTTAGAAGTGAAATTATAACCCTTTAATATTGAAAAACTTATTACCATGACTAAGGTTAAAAATGGTTAACAAAGGGGTTAAACCAAAATATAAGGGTTAAAATGACTAGAAAATTTTATTAAATCTAGATTTTTGGTTTTATTTATAAATTATCCTTATCACATTTTAATATGAGTCATTTTATAACCATTTTTACAAGAAATTTACTTAATAATATTTTAAAACATTGAAAAATTATAAGTGTGTCACTCACCTAAATTATAAAAGGATACCTCTCCCCTCTCTTAATTACACCACTTTGAGAAAAATCTATCAACTAAAACCTAACCAATTATCTTCTAAAATTATCTATACATTAATTATAGGATTTTTTATTCTTAAAATTCTATTCCAAGGGCCCTTAAAAAGGGATCTAAAGAAAGCCTACCGAAGAAGAGGTAATCATCTTTATCGATTCTTTCAAATTTATTTCTTATTATACTTAATATAAATTAGTTTTACCCATAATAAAATAATAAATTCAGTATAATAAATATATTAATAAGTTTTTATGATTACGGGACTACCATTTTCCACCAATTTTCTATCCTATAGAAAGCGAAAACATCGCTTGTGTGTACGCACAGCTTACCGTCTCCATGTAATGGTGTAATTAATTTTTCATAACCATGTTTTTTAATGGTTATAAATATGTAAATAATGAGTATATATGATAATTTTTACATAATTATGGTTCTGGTAATATAATATATCATTTATGTTCTTACCTTTTCATCTATTGGAAGACGATAACGTCACTCGTGCAAACATGTGGACTACCACCTCCACGAAGCGAAGTAATTCATTTTTCATTTTTGATTTAAATGGATGGTAATAAGGAAATATTTAATGAATATATATGATATATATTATATAATAATTATTCTTCAATGTTGAATTAATATTTACCTTTCCTTTATTCCATCTGTTGAAAAGTGAAAACAGCATTCAATCATATGTATGACCTACCATCTCCATGAACGGTGTAATTCATTTTTATATATCTACCTTTCATGGATGATTCTAAATATGTATATAATGAATATATATGATATTTATTTCATTATCATAATTATGGAAATTATTGAACTATGATAAAAGTACAAGGACTGGAACTTCTAAACCAAAACTTCCATGAAGAATGAAACAGTTAACACCCGGAAACGATGATTTTAATAAGGAATTATTAATAAATGGGTATTAAAAATTTGTAAGTTTATTATTTATGAAATTATAAGTATAAAAATTATTTTTTATATAATTATAATAAATTTAAATTTATTTTACATGAGGTTAAAATCACTTACAAAGAAAGTTGGACCTAAGGTGAGGGGTTTCTTAAATATATTTCCACTCATTGGATTATACTTCTACTTCATTGAATTTTTTATTCCATGATTATGTGTGAAATTACTTTGATTATATTATGTTTTATTTTAAAAAAATTGGATTTTCATTTGTCATGCAGAATCACTTTATTGATTAATTCTCACTTCAATGATATGATCTTTGTAAGGGATTTCATCTCAATTTCACTTCATTGAGAAATATTTTAATGTTATGAAATTAATTGATTTTATATGGTATATATAATTTTTATTTTACATGTTATAAAAAAAATTGGTACAATTTCAAAAGCGGGACATGACACAACAAAGAAAATAAACAAATATTACTGGCCTGGGGACTTGACCCAACAACCACGCCCCAAAACCCTCCCCACACTTATCACCCAGGACGAGAATAGGGGGCATCATTTTACATGTTATATCATGAATAATTCAAAATTGATGTTATTTTAATGTTTAAATTCAAATTATTTCATCCAAGTGATTTTGATTAAAAATTTACTAAAGTGGTTTATTTCAAAATCTCATCATTATTCGGCATTGTTTAAGTTTTAGTTTCTATTTGGAAAATTACATGATATTTTTATCTTAAACCCCTTAAATTTTCTTCTATTTTGTTTATTTATAAGTTTTTCAAATATTGGTTCCATTTTTAGCTTATTTGGCACACAAAAAGGCCAAAATAATGGTTCAAAGGAAAACAAAAAAAAATCAATTTGATCAGGAATCTTTTTCTTCCATTTAAACCTTATATTTAAAAATTTTTCCATAATTTTTTTTATATTCTAAAATGTCTTATTAATAAAAAAATTACCCATTTTTGACTTTATATAAAAAAATAAAAGGAATATTCCTTTTGTTTTATAAACGACATACCTTTTACCAAATGTGTGAACAAAATCTTTGTTTTAACATGCAGTTCATCCCAATATTTTTTCATAATCATGAATAATATTTTATTTGAAGATTACTTTAGAAATTTTTATGATTCTTTCCAAAGAAAATATTTTCCCTGATATTTTTGAAATTATTAGATTCTAAATAAGTTCTTTCAAAATGAAAAGTGTATTTTCTTCAGTGAATTTTTAAAATTATTTTCATCTCTGTCAAAATCATTTGATGATTCATATGCTTTAATGGGGATATACTATAATGTTAATATCCACCTTATTTATCTAGATATATTATGATCATGTTGTTATATTTATAAATTTTGGAAAATATTAACATTTTGTATGCTAGTTTTTCAATATTAATATTCATGTTAATGATTTATTGAATTCTTATTCACCCCTTTTATATAAATAATGCATCAGACTTGGTAATTGATGAGAGGGGATTATTATAACCCCTTGATTCATAAGTAGGTATCATTATACAAACTAGTATGGGTATTTGGTGTATGACTTACCCATTTATTTATGATGTCTTGGTATGAGTGCTTGACAGTATATTGATGATGTCTTAGAACAAGGCCTCGATGATAATTTTAAGATATTTGGAATTACGAATTCCATTATTATGAAATCAGTTATTGATGTCCATGTGATTATTTTAATAGTTATGATATACATGGATAAATTTGAATCTCATTTTATTATTAAAATGGAATTATTTTATCATCATTTAATCATTCTATATTATTATTATTTTCAAGTTATTGATTAAATGAAATGTGTTTTCAATTATTTACCTTTCCATATTTATTAAGCATTATTTACTCAAAATAAATTCCATTGTACATAATAATTTGATTATCCACTGAAAGGGGATAATATTCATTGATTATATATTAATATTCATGTGTTTCAAAGTCTATAAACATCAATTTTAGTGCATTTTATAAATTGAACTTCATTTCTCATCACAAGTGCAGTTCATGTTTAAAGTGAAAATTTGGTCCCAATCAATTATCTATTTTTTGATTTAATTTATTTAATTTTTTGAATTTTATATTTTTTATATGATTTATCTCTTTATTTGGAACATTTTTTCTTTAAGGATCGATGGATGAATCCCAAGGGAAGGTGAAGATTTTTGGGCATGAATGCAGAACTTTTTTGGACAAAGCATAATAGGACTAAGGCTCATCAAACAAAAGTGGGGCCCATAATTCAATCCCAATGAAGATAAAATTTTGACTGTATACATATAAAAATATGAGTATCATTTCATTGAACTATGTATAGAGACAATTATGAAGTTTTCATGGAGATAAAGGGAACCCAAGTTGATATTTAAATGGTGGGCCAGATTTGAACACCCATAAATTCATCCCACTAGATCGACCATAACTTCTAAATGGATTGTCCAATTTTACTTAAATTTTGACAGGTGTTATAGGACACATGGAAGAAGATATTTTTTCAATTTACTCTTCATATTAAATGATCTTTAGTCACAAATTCACACATCAACAAGGGGGTTAATCTGGATGATTTTTCTGGTCAACTTTGAAATGTCAAATTTCCCTTAATTTTCCCACCCTCATTTTTACTCTCTCAATTAATGGAGAAGGAATGTATTTATGGTGGGTATAAATAAGGCTCCAAATATTCCTATATAAGGATCTGGTGGTGAAGGGAATTAGCATCCATGTTTTTCCTTTCCCCGAGGATGATTTTTTAGAAACACCAATCACTAAACCATTGGGAGAAATCACAAACTTTGAGTCTATATCCATTCTTGAAACTAATATATCCAAATTTTTGGTTTAATCATATCATCATAAAGAACCAATTCTACTAAGAAATTTTGAAAATGAAACTGGGTTCCATTCAAATTCCCCACCTATTTCTAGAAGTGTTATCCGGCCCAAGCTCTAATTCAAGGTCCATACATCCTCTCTCAACTATTACTTCATAGGGGATAATCAAACAAATTTTGTCACCATTTAATCATCTATTATATCTAATAAATAGAAATTTTTTATTTATGTATTAGTAAATACAATAGAATTTACCAGATCAACCATTTCAAAAATTCCTTGGACATTCACACTCATTGTTGAACATGGGTTTTCATATGAAACAAATTATAAAAAAATGAATAAATCTCAATAAAGTAGAATTTGAGAATAATGGGGTTTTAAAAATGTTGAAAGTTGTTATTAGATAAGTTTTTGGGGTCTAAGTCGAGCTAAATACATTAAAATAAGCACTTTCCGGGAGGAAACCCGGCTTCTGTATTATTTGGTTTTGTTTTGTGTGTTTTTGTTTTTTGTTTTTTGGTTAAGGGAACACCTTGGGGTTTCCAATATGATCTAATGGATCCTATTTTTGAAATTTAGTAGCTGCAGCATTTTAGTATTTCAAAATAAAACCCTTTCCTTCTAAATTTCAAACCCATCCGTCAATCATCCCTAAGGATTATACATGTGACATGAATACAATGTAATCAATTTCCTATTGATGGGACATCAACTTCAAATCAGGTGATTTTATTCCAAGATTTAATTTCAAATCACTTTACCCCCTCTTTTATCTCAATTCTAATCTCTCTATTCTATTCTCTTTCAAAACTTGGGGCAGTTTCATTCTAAGTTAGGGGAGTGAAAATATGGGATTTCAAAAAAAATCAATTCATTGTTCTTACATGTGTTAATTTACATTGGGAATCCTGAAAACTGAATTTAAAATAATTTTGAGTGCCTTGATTATGATTTTAAATCATTTTTAAGTTCATGAGAACAGTTTTTGGAAAGTATGGTTGTCTTATATGATTTTTCAAAGTTTACATTTTCATCCTCTTAATCAAAATTCCACAATGCACTTCCATTGGATAGTGGGTGTAAATTTGAGTTGTTGGGTCCCTTTCATCATAGCATAGGGTTTGGGGTCACTTTTAGTTTAATTTGAGTATCCTAAAAATATATATATAAAAAGACCACATAAAGCAATGTTTTTTTCAAATGTGTGGTATCCAGAACTTGGGGATAATGACTCCATATTTTTCTTTCCTAGAGTTGGTCTTTATATCTCTATTGTAGAGAATGGAACTGACAATATATGTGGTGTCCGGCACTTGGGGACCATGAATCCATAGTTTTGTTTCCCTTAGTTAGTCTTTTCATATCTATTGTGGTTTAAAAAAAGTGAAAAAAAAAACAACAACAAAACAAAAACAAAAAAAATTGGATACTCATCTTAAGGTTTAATGTGATTCCCACCTAGCGTTTATATTTATTTCCCCTTAAACAAGAAAATAGGCCCCATGTCTTTTGAGATACACAACACATCATCATGCTCAATTAAAATTGGATGGAATGTGGTAATGAATTTGAAAAAAGGAATGGGCTTGGGTTTGGGATATTCTTATGGACCTATCTTGTGTGAAATTATTTTTAAAGGTTTCATGATTTTTTGGAATGATGTTTTTATGAGCAATGTTTGTTAAAATGTTTTTGAAAAATGGAATTCAGTTTCATATTTTTGAGATATTTTTTGCATGAGACTAGAAAAACTCAAGTTGGGGGTGTGATTATCCACTAAAAGGGGATAATATTCATTGATTATATATTAATATTCATGTCTTTCAAAGTTCATCAACATAAATTTTACTTCATTTTATAAATTGAACTTCATTTCTCATCACAAGTGCAATTCATGTTTAAAATGAAAATTTGGGCCCAATAAATTATCTATTTATGGATTTAATTTCTTTAATTTTTTGAATTTGATATTTTTTAATATGATTTATCGATTTTTTTGGAACATTTTTTCTTTTATGATCAATGGATGAATCCAAAGGAAATATGAATATTTTTGGGCATGAATGTTGTAATTTTCTAGACAAAGCATAATGGGCCTAAGGCCCATCAAACAAAAGTGGGGCCCACAATCCAATCCCAATGAATCTCAAATTATAAATTTAGAAATATAAAAATATTAGTATCATTTCATTGAACTATGTTCATAGCTAATTATGAATTTTTCATGGAGATAAAGGGAACCCAAGTTGATATTTAATTGGTGGGCCAGATTTGAATGCCCATAAAGTCATCCCACTAGATCAACTATAAATTCTAAACGGATGGTCCAATTTTCTTGAAATTTTTATAGGTGTTATAAAACACATGGAGGAAGATATTTTAATTATATGGAAATTCAGGATCTACCAATATTTAGTTAGAAATTCACATGTAAACAAGGGGGGTTAATCTGGATGATTTTCTTAGTCAATTTTGAAACATCAAATTTCCCTTGATTTTTTCACCCTCGTTTTGACTCTCTCAATTAATGGAGAAGAAAATTATTGATGGTGAGTAGAAATAAGGATCCAAATATTCCTATATAAGGAGCTGGTGGTGAAGTGAATTAGAATCCATGCTTTTACTTTCTATCCATGTGTTTCCTTTCAATTGTAATTTCATACTTTCATTTTATAATCACATCGTCAATTTTTTCCATGTAAGTTTTTCGTTCACCTTAATTTAATTAATAAAAGTTATTATTTTTCTTATTATTCATTTCTTATTCCATTTTCAATATCACATTGATATCATTGCATTAGGGATTGAGGTTATTCACGAAATATTTTGTGAAACTCTTCACACAATGGTGGAGTGATTATTATTTATTTTTCTTCTCCAATTACACCCTCATGAGTCTACTACCTGATTCTATTGATAGAATAGAATCAATATAGGGATAACCGTCTAGTGGTTTGATCCAAGGTACTATAAAGGGGATATATTGGATTTTATTTCTCATTTTCATAATTCTTAATCAATTCTATTTTTGATATTTTTATTCAACGATGTACCTTCTCCTTTTAACTCATTAATTTTAAGGATACACACACAGAGTGATAAAAAGATCCTATAACTTGGAGTTATAATCAATATGTTACTCTAATTTTATAGGTTATTATCCTTAGGATAGTTAAGACTCAAAATTATAGGAGTGATTTGAGAATTTTATATTTTGTTGAAGGAAATGCTAAAATTTAAGACATTGAAAAAATTTAAAAAGAAATTCATCCAATCCATACCATGTGATAACCAAGGATCAAATAATTATTTTTAAATTTAATTAAATTAATTTTTAAAAAAATATAATTTAATAACCAATAAATTAAAACTCAAGTTGGCAACTTCATAGCCAAATCACCTCTATAGAATGTTTTTTTCTTTAGGTTTCTTCTTTGGTATCTGAGGATTCGATAAGCCATGTTGTGCTACAAGTGACTGCTTTAACCATATTTCTTGGGTAAATTTGGGCACAACCATCCTTACTGAAAATTTTATCTCACCCATATTTTTTTCTTTTTCCCAAGAGGTCAGGAAGTGTGTGATTATTGATATGCAAGGATATTCTAAAGAGAATAATGATGTTCTTAAAGAAATTATTTTGTAGTATTATATGTTTTCAAATGTATGTGATATTAAAGTATGTATATATTTTACCATTACTACTAAACTATTTGGTACTTTAGGATGTTATCTCTTATATATACTACCAATGTAATAAAGTAACTGCTAACTTTGGGACACTAGGGTTAGGATATTTATATAAATGATAGTATCACTGACCTTGTTTTACAAAACTGAGTGAAAGTGGATATCTAAGACCTCTTAATAAAATAAATATCTCATGTTGAACCCAAAAAAATCCAAATCAACACCAATTGGTTTATAATCACAACCAGTTCCACAGTCTTCCTAGTCACCTAAAGCACCCACCCAATGGATTCCATGTCCAATCCACCAAAACCCAACTATATAAAGCATAAAATGTAGTACTCTAGAGACAAGATCAAACACAGTGGCATAATAATGAAAACCATAATCAACACCTTTAAAATGATAAATCATAAAATCACTAAAAAATAAATCAATAAAAAATCACACAAGATCCTCAATTCACTCTAAAATCAATGGGCACAAATTCCAAAATAAAAAAAATCATCCAAGACTACTCTAGATAATTGAAATTATAATATTTATGAAAATAACCTAAACAATTTATTGCCTCAAAATGACCTTGATCAGAGTATAAGGATGGTAACTCAATAATTATTGGATAAAGTAAGGTTATGTCTCCACCACTCTATTCAAATTCTGGTAAAATTCAATAACTAGGATAACTACACCCATAAAACTGGAGGATTATCCCTATGACTCGTCCCCAAAAGCATAATTTACATATTATTTGAATACCTTTCTAGGAGACACAAATAAGAATAACAAAACATGAATCTAATTCATTAATTTTTTACAAACCAAATCATACAGTCCTAATAAACACCATGGTACCGGCCTAAATATAAAAATTCAAAAAATAAAAACATACAACAAAAAATATTTAAGAATTTCCATTTTATTTAATCCATACCCTTTCCATAAGGAGGTTCAAACCCATTTTTCAAAGGCACATATTATTTGATAACAATATAAACCCTTTGGAAAAGTTTCACTTCAATTAGAAACTCATGAGAAAATACATTTCTTTATAATCCTAACATTTCAAAAAGTTTCCAAAAATTAATTTCACCAAATCACATGAATGGTTTGAAAAATACCACCACTTTAAAACAAAGACCCACTAGAACTTCATAAATTCCCCTTTTGTTTTCAAAACACTCCATGTGTTTCGTTATAAAAACAAATTTTTCATGAGGCTCACTTCCATTTCAAAATATTTATATAAAACCCCACTTTCACTACAAATCATCCCCATAATTTATACTTTATTTTCAAAAATAATTCCCAAACTCCATAATGAAATAAACCAATTTTGAAACATCCCATGATAGTCTAAAATCTCTTAAAAATAATCCATAATATCCATTTTAAAAACCAAAACAATTTATAAAATCATCCTTTTAATTCGAAAAAAATTCTATAAATTTAAATGAAAGAGGAAAAATAATCACTTATAAACATTTTATAAGCACCAAAATTTCTTTCATTTATATTAAAAACTGATTTCTTAAGAAAATCTCCCATTAAACCTACTTTTTAATACAAAAATCTATTTTCCAAAAGAAAAATTAACTTTTTAAAACATGAGACCAAACAAAAAGGCACAAATAATCAATCAAAACATCACTAATAACATCAATTCACTAGAATTATCCTTTAATTAACCACATGCCTATGCTAAGAACCATTATAATCAATTCAAAAATTATGTGAGATAAGACTACACATCAGGGGAAAATATAAATATGTATGGTTTGGCTACAAAAGTTAAAAAACCATGTGAAAACCATACAATAACCTCTAAATTGGATTCTATATCAAAATTCATGAACTTCACATGGTATTCTAGGCCATGAGAGTTAATCATACAGCTTAATTTTTTATTCAATTTTTATCCCAAATTCTCAAAGACCCTCAAAATAAGTAGTATACTCATTGTGAATTAAAATATCATCTTCTCATATCAAAATAAATTAAGAATAATCATAAATGAACTCTAATTCAAAATTCAAATCCTAAATACCCCTGGTAACTCATGGATAGAAGTGAGAAATAGCTAGATAGACTATCCCCGCACTTACCTATTGAGTTCTGACATTTATATATTTATACTACCAAACATCCCAAATAATAAGAGAGTGCGTCCAGAAAAAATTACCTCTTTAAAACCTAGGATTTGATACCATTTTTAATGAGTGGACCTGAACTAACATGTTGCATCACTTGGCCTAATTAGCTACTAGGCCTTAAGGGAATTCCCAATCCCCAAGGGCTGGAAACTAGTGTGTGGGTATTAAGGATTCACACTTAGGGATGGTTTTACCCTTGTAATAATAATAAAATAAATGACACAAACTTTACCAAGAGTCTAGAAAGAGGAATCTATACATTGGACCTCCTGAAAAAGTAAAAAATGATTTCAATATAAATGAAAAAAAATAGATAGGGTAATACATAAAAATAATAATCAAAAAACTCATGAGCTATATCAAATCATAAACTAAACATAAGTCTTACAACACATATATGATACAAACCAAAGGAAATATCTAGGCTAATAAAGCTGATATATAACCTTCAAAAATAAAACCAAAGTTTAACCACTACCAACACTCTCTTATTGACCCATGGCAACTCACCACATCACATACCATTCATCATCAGACCAACCCAAACACAAGTCTAGAAAGAGATCAAAATCTGGTCACTTGAAAGAAAACATTATAGTTGCATACATCCATTAGTTTATGAAGGGCATGAGGTAAACATGTTGAGTAGGATTCCACCAAAGAGTTTATTATATTTCCTTTCAAAGGAAATTTCAGTGATGATAATTTAAAATATAAATATAAAATAAGTGTTATCATGCAAGTGAGATGAAACCAAGTAACTATTAGATGTTCACTAAAATACATGAAAGTGTTGCATGTATTCATGAATTTTATACATGAATTATGTGTGTGTGTGATATTATATATATAGTATACATTTGATTATAATGCATCTAATGAATAAATATAATATATATATGCATGAGGTTCATAGGTGAGTTTCATGTGATGAGTCTTCCTATACATCTTCTCCTAAACGGCTTCCATCAATTAAGAACCAAAGATTTTTTCATTAATTAATTATTTTCATTTATTCATTGAAATGAGTTTAATTATTTTCACTCAATGGGTAGTAGAACATGTGATGTGTTATGTAGTGGTATCCTTGGGCTTGGACTATAAAAGATAATGAGTTCTCTTTTCTTCTGGTGTGCGATTTTAGTGAGCCTCTGTTGAATCTCTCTTTTTCCTAGAACTCTATTTATATTATTTGAGAAGGATATATCACCATTTTATATGTTGGGTATCCTCATGAAATTTTCATAGTTACCTCAGAGACATGAATCATTTTTTTGATGCTTTAGTGGTCTTTATCAAGCATTCTCTTCATGTAGAGAAAATGAAAGCTGCTATAATGGATTATTTTTAGGTAATTTGTTTTATGATATTTTATATGTTTGAATTATTGAATATGGATATCTTGTGTTTTTGGGTTTTCTTACATTGAAAATGATCATAATATGATCATACAAAACTCATCATTGGTATCAGAGGGAATTTCTTCAAGATTTAAACTTGTTTGGATCCATGGTTTTTGAGAAAATCATAAATGGAAATGAAGAACGACATTTTCATAAAATGGTTGCAGGTTACAAACCTTTACATGATATGCATAAAGGTAAATATGATTTACTCTTATGTGAGTAGGATATATAAAGGTTGTACTCTTACGATATGAGGTTTACATAAAATTCATACCCTTACACAAAAGAATTGCGTAAGGGTAACCTCTTGGTTACATTTATACAAATAACTTTTGTAAAGGTATTACCCTTATGCAAGTGGTTTTATGTAAAGGGAACTCATGTTTTACCCTTAAACATATAGGTATTAGAGATGCTTTGTAATGTTCCTTGATGTTTACCTTTATGTAACATATGAAAATATAGATTACTTACACATAAGGGTCTTGTGTAAAGGTATTACCTATATGTGAGGTGTTGCATAAGGGTTGTTTTCTCTTAAACATTATGAAATTGGAACTGTTTAAGGGGTATACCCTTCCACAGGGCATCTGTGTGAAGGTATAGTGTAGTTTCACTTATATGGAGTGTATGCATAAGGGTAAAGAGAGGCTACCATTATGTAGAATAGGGATTCTGCATAAGGGTAATCATAAAAAATGTTTAAATTTTTTTACATATTAAATGTTTTTAATGGTTTATAAATTGTTTATAAATCATGTTAAAATGGATTTTGGGAATATTTAATTTATAAGGAATTTATAAATTAAATAATTAGTTATAAATTGTTTATAATTAATTAATTAAATTTTTATGAATCATTTTTCCCAAATTTTAAAGGTTAATATTTTAAAATAATTTTTTTTAAATTAAATGGCATGCATTATGAACTAAAAGTTTTATTTATAAATTATAATAGGTGATTTATAAAGTGATTATAAATTAAAAAATATATTATATTTAGATTATATAAAATGTTTATATAATAAAAATCGAATTATAAAATGTTTATAGTCTATGAAATATTATATAAATGTCATATAATATAAAATATTAAGGAGTTCATATTGAAATAAATATAAAATGTTTATATTATTACTAAATTATAAAATGTTTTTAATTAGTATTTATTTATGGATAGTTCATAAATTTATCAGGTTTTGGAAAATAAATTATTTATATATTTATTTTTTAAATTTATTTCATATTCATGTGTAGTAAATTTTTTATGAAATATGAATATTTTGGATTCACATTTATTTGATAAATTTATTTTAGGATAGAGTCCCACATGTCATGTTAGGTTTGATATCATAAATTTTAGTTTTCATCTTCCTTGGCATCAATTTTTAATTATAGTTATGATCTTGAGAATAGTTTTTTGGTATAGTTTGTGTATATTTGGTGTTATAGTTTTCATGAATTGAATTATTTATTGAGTAAAATCTCCCCAGGTAGAGGGACCTGGGTTCAGACAACCTACTTTCTTGGAAGCTTATTCCTTAGCTAGGAAAGTGAATGGGGTTGGCTATTTGTTGATCTGAGCTTACTCATGTGGAGTTTGAAAATATCATATAACTTTATGTCTTTACATGAAGCATTAATGTACCTTATTCATATGATGCATTTGAATATGCATGAATATACTTGGATTTTGTTTTGGGTGAGTAACACATACTTGTGGGCTATGTAAAAGAGTTACACATTAATGTGGTGTGAACACATTAATTTTGTGGTTAGAATAGGGAATTATAAAACTAAATTGTTAGAATCATGCATACATAAAAAAGAAATAAAACATGAAATGATAAGGATTACATATGATGTAATGGTTATAAATTTTTTTGGCCCATAGGATATTGTTGGCCACTATCTCTAAATATAATGGTTTTAATTATCACAAATCATGTCATATATTATCATATATCTTATCTCATAACATATCCTAAATTATGTCAAAGCTTATCTTGTATATCAGATCATTTCAATCATATAATTATTTATGATTATTTATGTGTAATTATGGGTATTAACACTTTCTGAATTTGTTGTACTATAAGACAGACAGAATATCTAAAATTATCTAAGTATGAGTCACTGACACCGATAGAAGAACTGAGACACTTACAGACATATGACTCATTGACACAGACAACCTACTGATGCATATGATTCACTGATGCATACGACCTACCAATGCATATAACTTACCGACGCACGACCTACTGATGCATATGAATCACCAATGCAGACGACCTACCATTAATCTAACTGACCAACTGATGCATGGTAATACCAACACAAGGACTCACTGATAGTTTAAATGAGTCGCCAATGTAATGAGTCACTGACGTATGGAAAGACCGAAAGAATGAAATATTTATGGGTCAAGTCACCGGCGGAAGTAGATACCGATAGACGAGTCACCGACTGATGTCTCACCGACAAGATGACTCACCGATAGACTGTTTAAATTTTCATTTATTAAAATTATTTCTAATGGTCATATTTGAGTCATTTAATGATACTGACATAGTTAATAATCTTTTGTAGGACTTTTAGCAGATAGTACGAGGTACGAAGAACCTATGCACATGGAAAGAACATGATCTTTGTCGGCCCTCAAGAATAAAAATCATTTTTGAAGAGAGAAACAAATATAGAGAAGATAAGTGTGGTGTGCCCGTGTGTTAGACATATAGAAGAACATCTAAGACTCTCATGCACCCACTGTGAACTCAAGAACAAAATTAATAACACATGAGGAAATCTCAATCGAGTTGTACATCGAATTGAAAAACTACTTCAGCATATCAAAGAAGGAGAAGAATATACCTGCAGAACCATACTTATACCTAGAATCCATAATATGACACTCTGTTTTTGTGTCAAATTCCAGAACAGGAATCAAACCTCATCTCAGCTACATCAGAAGAGTCCAGAGCCGCATATCAAGACACACAGATCCTTCTAAATACTTTCTCATATTTATTTTCTATGTTGTGTGCATTTTTACATACTTTTGAGCAGTGTGTGTATCTGTTTCTAAAGAACACACTATCTCCTATATCAAACTAAAGGATACAAGATATCCTTCCACTCATACCTTATTACATCTTTTTACTCCCATTGATAAGTGTGGAAGAGGTCCTTGTGTGACTTGGTAGTTTGTACCCATGAAAAATGCGGTATAGGTCTAGTGACCTAGATAGCCTGTGTGCTATTGTGAACCCCGATCTAAGGTGTGGATAAAACTGTTTATTAATTTAAACTTCCTAGTGTAAGGTGATAACCAAGTGGAGAGGATTAGGTCTCTACTTGATATTGAACCTATTGTTTCATTTCCACTGTGTTTTTACTTTTATTTTTACTCTGTTTTATCGTATATTTCATAAAACTAAATTTAACTCTGATAGTTAGTCTTAGAAAGTGTATATAACAGTATTTACTTATTAGGTTATTCTAAAAATTTGTATTAATTATTGAATTGATATAACTGAGAACTAATCAATATTTTGATAAATTAATTGAACAATCAAGATCTTATAAATTCACTAATGGATAACCGGTCAATTGAATGTTAAATTTGGGGAAACTTCAAATAATACTTTTTAACATAAATTTTTATAGGAACTCAATTCACCCCCTCTTAAGTTTCTGACTCTGAACAACATTTGTATCAGAGGTTTTGGAATTTTTAGTTTTCAAATATTTTTCAAACTTTTTCAACTGTGATTTTAGTTGTATTTAAAAGATCTTAAAATTTCTGTTAATACTAAATTTTTATCTCTTTAAAACTTTTTCATAAAATTTTATAATGTAAAACAGGCTGGAAGGTGATGTTACCAATAGACCTCCATTTTTCAATGGAACCAATTATGCACAATGGAAAATTAAAATGAAAATGCACTTAGAAAGTATGGGTTTTGAAATTTGGTCCTCAATTGTAGATGAATATAAGATTCCTATTTCTACTAAAACTATTTGGGATGACCCAACTTGACTGCTTATAATAATAATTTCAAATACTTGAATGCCTTATACTGTTCTTTAATAGATGAAGAATTCAATAGAATTTCTGCATGTAAAATAGCCCATGAAATTTGGGATACTTTGTCTGTTTCACATAAAGGAACTTATAGTGTTAAAGAAATGAGACTTAACACATATACTATTAAATATGCTAACTTTAAAATGAATCATGATGAGCCTATTTTTGACATGTATCTCAGGTTTAATAAAATAGTGAACACTATGATCTCTTTGGGAAGAGATGTTACTGCCAAATACCAGATTATGAGGATTCTCATATGCTTACCTGATATATGGTGAAGAACTTTGGTCTCCATTAGAGAATCATGTGACATTAGTAAACTATTTTTCAAATAAATAATTGGAAAACTAATGATGTATGAAGAAGAGTTGAAAGTCAACAACTAAGAAGAGGATGAACCTAAGAGAAAATATGTAGCCTTCAAGACTACTACCTCTAAGAAAAAGGAAAAAGATAAGGTTCTAGCCTCTGTTGAAAGCTCTAGTAATGATGAAGCAACATCAGATAATAATGGAGAGATGGCTCAGGTGGACAGAAGATTCAAGAAATTCTATAGGAAGAATAAGTTATTTATGAATCCCAATTATAAAGGAAGATACGATAACAAGGGAAACTGGGAAAAGGACTGGAAAAGAAATGAAAAATCATAAGAGATTTTCTACTATGAATGTAAGAGGAGTGGAAATGTCAATTCTGAATGTCCAAAATTAAAATACAAAAATAAGTATGAAAACAAAGACAAGAAGTATAAGAAATCTATAAAGGCCACTTGGAGTGCCTCTGAAGATAACTCTAGTGAATCAGCATCATCTCATGATGAGAAAGATGACATGGAAAATATGTGTTTTATGAAAAACATGTTTGAGGTAACCTTAGATTCTCCTGTACACAATTATTACTATTCTGGAGATGAAATTGATTCTGAAAATATGACAAGTGATGAACTATTTGAATACTATAACATGCTGGAAGAGACATTGAATGAATTGAAATACAAATATAATTCTTTAAATAAATAACATTCTCTCACTTTAAATATTAAGTTTGAACTTACTACTAAAAAGGAAAAGAATGCTTAACTACCCAAATAAAATAATTAATTAAAAATGTTTAATGAGAAATTGAAAAAGGACCTAGATAAATTCACCAATGGGTAAAATACTCTTACTCAAATATTTGGTAAACAAATAGCTCCTAAGTACACTTTTGGTATTGGATATCATCCTAGATAGAGAAACCTATCTAAAACACATTTTGTAACTAAATCTGAAAAATATGTTCTTCTACCTAAAAATAAAAATTCTGCTATTAGTTCCAATTTTGGAAAAAAATTACTACCTCTAAGTGTTTTGGACTAAATAGAGTCTATTTTTTAAATATGTTATATAATAATTATAGGAAACCCATAAAGAAAATGTGGGTACCTAAAGCATAGATTACTAATGTTACTGGACCCAGCCAAGTCTGGGTACCAAAATCTGTTTTTGTCTGATTATTCTGTAGGAAAGTTGTTTGAAGATGTCCTATAAAATCTTATGGTACTTGGACAGTGGATTTTCAAGACACATAATAGGATATTATTCAATAATCAAGAACCTAATCAAGATTTATGGTGGATATGTAACTTTTGGTGACAATGCTAAAGGAAAAATAATTGGCTTGGGCCATATTGGTAACTTTAACTCAGTTTTAATTTCTAAATTAATTTTTCTTAATGGAATGAAATATAATTTTCTTAGTATTTCGCAATTATGTGATGATGGATTTCATGTTAAATTTTAAAATGATGCTTAAAATGTTTTTAACTCTAAAAATGAATTAGTATTTTCTGCTTTTAGAAATGAAAATGTATATGATGTCAACTTAGATTCTTTAGTTTCTCCAAAAAAAATATTTTTTAAGTTCCTTTCACAAAGATTCTTGGATTTGGAATAAGAGATTAGGACATTATAACGTATACTCTATTAGAAAGATTACTCGAAAATGACTAGTCAAGGATCTACCCAAACTTGAGTTTTCAAATGAAAAAATCTGTGATCCTCGTCAAAATGGTAAACAACACAAGATATCTTTCAAATCAAAGAAAGAAGTTCCAACTTCTCAAACTTTAGAGTTGTTTCACATGGACTTGTTTGGACCATCTCGAGTTTCTAGTTTAAATATGAAGCATTATGTCTATATTATTGTAGATGACTATTCTAGGTATACTTGGACTTATTTCTTAGTTCACAAAAGTGAAGCATGTACTTACTTCACCAAGTATGCTAAAATAGTGGAAAATATTAGTAGACTTGGAATAAAATCCTTAATAAGTGATAATGGCTGTGATTTTGAAAATCAAGACTTTGAATCTTTTTTCTCACACAATGGTTATAGTCATAACTTCTCTGCCCCTAGGACACCTAAAAAAAATTAAGTTGTGGAAAGAAGAAATAGAACCTTACAGGAGATATCATGAACAATGCTTAATGAATATGATCTACCTATTTACTTTTGGGATGAGGTTGTGAATACAGCTTGCTATATTATTAATATAGTCTTAATCAAACCTATCCTCAAGAATACTCCTTATGATTTGTGGAACAATAGAAAACCCAAAGTTATTTAATTCAAAGTTTTTGGTTGAAAACACTATACCCTTAATAAAAAGGATAATCTTGACAAATTTTCATCCAAGAGTGATGAAGAAATCTTCCTAGGTTACTCAAATTCTAGTAAAGCCTATATAATCTTTAATAAAAGAACCAAGTGTGTGGAATAATCTATGCATATCAAATTTGATGAAATAGATCCACATAAACCTAAGAACACCCTAGATAATATTTAATATGATATGTCAAATCTGAACATAAACACAAAAACATCTAATCCTCATGTCAGGCAATCTATTAAATAAAACAATTCTAGAAATTCATCAGACTCTAGACATGATGAACCCGAACATGTAGATGAACCTGAAATTACTATCTCCTACTTTTCTAAACCAAATAGAGCTCTCAAGAACTATCCTTTAGATTTTTTTGTTGGAGACTTAGATAAAGGGACACAAACTAGAGCTTCTCTTAGAAACCATATTTAACATCAAGACTTGTTGTCACATCTTGAACCTAAAAATGTCAATGATGCAATTAAAGATGAATTTTGGGTGATGTATATGCAAGATGAACTTAATCAATTTGAAAGAAATAAATTTTTGAAACTTTTTTATAGACCCAAATACACCTTGACCATAGGCACTAAGTAGGTGTTTAAGAACAAAGTAGATGAATTTGGTAATATCATTAGAAATAAATCCAGATTGGTTGCACAGGGTTATAGTCAAGAAGAAGGTGTTGACTATGAAGAAACCTTTTCACATGTTGCTAGAGTTGAGGCCATCAGAATCCTTCTTTCTTATACTGCCCATCTTAATTTCAAGCTTTATCAAGTGGATGTTAAAAGTACATTCCTAAATGGGTATATAGTTGAGGATATTTTTGTTGAACAACCCCCCAGTTTTACAAACCCTCGTTTTCAAAATCATGTTTTCAAATTAACAGAATCTCTATATGGTTTAAAACAAGCTCCAAGATATTGGTATGATAGACTAAGTACTTTTATCATTACAAAAGGTTTTACAAAAGGAATTGTAAATCCAACTCTATTTATAAAACTAATTTCTAAAGATGTTTTAGTAGTTCAAATTTATATAAATGATATTATTTTTGGATCTTTAAGAAATTATTTCTGTATTTATTTTTCTAAAATGATGCAAAGGGAGTTTGAAATGAGTTTGATAGGTGAACTCAAATTATTTCTTGGATTTCATATTTTTCAAAATAAAGAAGGTATTATTTTAAATCAAAGTAAATACTCAAAAGAAATTTTAAAAAGATTTGGAATTGATAGAATTAAAAGTAGTGACACTCCAATGAGTACCACTTGTAAGTTGGAGCTTGATAAAGATTATAAATCTGTTGATCAAACCACTTACAGAGGAATGATTGGAAGTTTTCTCTACTTGACTACTAGTAGGACAGATATAATGTTTAGTGTGTGTATGTGCGCTCGTTTTCAATCTAACCCCAAATAATCTCACTTAAATTCTATTAAAATAATTTTCATATACCTCAAACATACTATCAATTTAGGTTTTTTTAGACTAAAGGACAATCATTTGATATAGTGAGTTATTCTTATGCTAATTTTGGTGGATGCAAGTTAAATAGAAACAGAACCTATGGAACATGTCACTTTTTGGGAAAGTCTTTGGTTTCATGGTGTATTAAGAAAAAAACACTATTTCATTATCTACTATCGAATCTGAATACATAGTTGTTGGTAGATTCTTTACTTAGATTTTATGGATGAGACACACTCTTCTAGACTATGGATATCAATTTAGACATGTACCTATAAAATGTGACAATAAAAGTGCTATTAAAATTTCTAAGAACCCAGTTTCTCATTCTAGAATAAAACATATTGATGTAAGACATCACTTTTTGAGAGATCATTATCAAAAGGGTGATATCACTTTAGAATTTATTAGCACTGAATATCATCTTTTTGACATATTCACTAAGCCATTGAACTCTGAGAAAATTAATTACATCAAATATGAGTTAGGAATGATCAATATATAAAACCTTGTGTTTCTATTACTTTGATCGTTTTAAGCGAATTTGTCATGCTGACACAGTTGTCATGCTGACACATTTTTCATGCTGACACAGTTGTCATGCCGACACAGTTTTCATGCCAACACAGTTGTCATTCTGACACAGATGTCATGTCTACACAGATGCTTTGTCATGCTGACACCGATGTTTTGTCATGTCGACACCATTAGTGTTATGAAAAATCTATCATGATGAAAGCGATGACTCGCTGTTTTTATACGGTTTATGTTTTTATCAAAATGACATTATTTCATTAATTTTGTTGAACCCACTTCACAATTTCACGATTGTGTAATTTCAAAAGCCCTAAAATGATGTAAATTTGAATCGATCCACTCTACTCCTTTACCTCTACACTCTCTCGGCCATTTCTCTCTCTTTACCCCCAACCTTTCACCATTTAACCTTCAGACTAAATAGATTGGAATGGTGTGTGTGAAGTGATATCTTGATGATGGTGATTCTCGTGCTTCTAATAAATAGAAAGGTGAATCAAGAAAATCTTCAGAACTCGTAAATCCTGCTCTGGAAAATCGTGTTTTTCTCCAGAAAAAAAGTTCTTGTGGAATGGATGTTAGAAAAAAGTCTCTGATACTCAAGGAACTACAAGATCAAGGTTGTCTTGAGTGGTTCTCAAATAATGAACGACCCTTTTACCTGAAACTCTCGTTCATGAGTTTTACATGAATATGGAGTTTTTTTGGAAGTGATGTCACCTGGATAAAATCCGTAGTAAAAGGGAAGATAATCTCTTTCTCTTCAATACATTGGGATGAATGTCTTAAAGTTCCTCATGAAGGTGTATTTGATGACTATCAAGGTGCCTCTCCACCTGAGAGTGATTTGTTTTTCTTTGATACAGCATTAAAGGAGCTTACTAATAATTATGAGAACATAAGACCCATTGCTATAGAGTTAAGTGGATAATGTATAATATTGTTTAAGTTTATCCAACATAAAATATGTCCTAGGAAAGGGGACTTTTCTTCTCTAAAATATCAATATGTCTACTTAGTTTATTTGTTGAGAAAAGGGATCGAGGTAAATTTGTGTAGATACCTTGTTGTGCACATGTGTGAGATGATCAAAATTTCCTGCAAAACTAATTCCCTATTCTATCTAAGGATGATCTCAGCTATGATGAAAGAAAAAGGTTTTGTAGATGAAGTTGAAGAAGTTTTTTCTAAGTGTAGTGGGATCTGTCGTAGTAAATAGATTTGTAAGAGGATGAAAATCAACTAGAACCCATAGAAGAGAGAATGGGTTGGAGATGAAGATAAGATCTATGACAAGTTAAATCCAATGGATTATCCAACTAGACCTAATAATATGGTTTATCCTAGTCTAGGACCAAATGAAGAAGTTTTTTACTCTTCAGAATAATAATAGGAACCTGTCACTTCAGTTAGAGATCAGGGATCACCTATTGATGATAGGAGTGATCCTGACACCACTGGACCTCACAAAGGTTTTTACTTTGGACCTCCTATTCCTACAATTACCTTACCCTGTGATGATCCTACTCTTGAAGATAATGGGGATGAGGAGACAGAATTCTTAGGCAGTGTGGAATATGTATGTAGATCTAGTGGCTCTGATGAAGAAGAAGAAAGTGAAAATGGTGAAAGTGGCAGTGGTAGTGAAGATAGAGAACGTGAATAAGATGGTGATAAAAATAAAAAATGAAGAACATGTCTCTGGACATGATGATGATGAAAGTAATGGAAGTGATAGTGACCATCATAAGGATGATCAAGGTGAAGATGTTAAAATGATTGAAGTTGTGGATCAGGCTTGGTTGAAATAACCTCCTGAATTTATTGTTGAAGTGAGATAAAATGATGAAGTTTGTGCTGAAGTGGAAGCTCAATAAATTCATGTACCTCATTTGGTTTATGAAAGAAGAAAACCTCATGCTAAAGATGAGAAACCGTTATGAAATCTCAGATTGAGGGGGAGCCTCAAGAAAGAGAAAATCAAGATGAAGAATAGAATCAACTTGAGAGAGTAAGGCTTGATACTCTCACTCCTCTAGATGATGATATCATGGATGAATGGGTGAGGAATCCTGGGTATGTGGAACTAGGATTAGATTATGAATATTTGGATGATGAATTCTTTGTACCTATTTCAAGGGAACCAATGGTTGAGACCCTTTCTAGTGACTATGTCACTAAGGAAAATTTGAAGAAATTCAAGGAAGACATATGTTCATCAGTAAGATATTCAGTACAATCTCAGATGAGATATGATATTGATGAATCTAGGAGAGAAAACACCAAGCTGACTGATAACTTGAAATTTGGTTGGTCTATGGTTGATGGTGTAAGTCAAACTGGAACTTCTAGTTCTACTCCTACCTCAACCAGTGTATCTCAAGCTGATGTTGTTTCAGTCTCACAGATGGTGATAAAGTAAATTCAGCCAAATTTTATTACAACTACCAAAACCATTTTAGCAAGCAACATCAATCTTGGTAATGAGATGAAGAAGTTAACTATTGACATTAATGATTTAACCACTGAATACAACACTATAATAGAGAGTGTCATGAAAGGACTTGAAGATCATGTTTCTCATATTAAAGTTCTTGATTTTTTCAAACTAAGAAATTAAGTAAAGGAAATTGTGAAATCTACTTTAATATAAACTCCTACTATTATTCCTTCCACACCAGGTCAGATCTCTCAGACTTTGTATACTGAGGCAATCAAAACTGTTGTGAAAGAGGATATTGAAGATCTATTTGATACCTCTAGATTGGGCAGCCTAGAAAAGATTGAGAATAATGGTGATTGTGTGCATGATATGTTCAGATTATATACCAAGGAAGAATCTACCACTCGAGAAGAGCTTACAAAGAGGATAAATTCATATTTCTTCAAGATTTACTCTAAACACCAGTTGACAAGTCATTTTAAGTATTTGGAAAAAAATGAACTTTACCCCCAGTTATAAAAGTATTCAAAGAACAAGTCAAGAAATTGAAGTACTTCACTCCTCTGTTGGATAAATTCATGGAGAACAAGGATGACTTTGAGAAAGCAGTGAAATATGGTGGTGAGAATATTGATGATTTCATTAAACTATTAAATCCATATCTCCATGTTCAGAGTGAAGCCATTGTTGTTCCAACTACTACTTCTATACACTCTGCTCCACCAATGAATTCCTCTCTGATGTCAGTTTCTCAATCCTTGACCCAAATTTGGCCTGTTATCACAGAACAACCTCAACCTCGGCTTTCATCCCAGCACAAACCAAGTCTGGCACCAACTGTTCTAGCAGGAATTCCTTTACCGCCACTAAATATCCTTTTAGATGCTCTTGTTTCTCCACCACCACCTACTGGACCTACCATTGATCCATTTGATAAGGGGAAGGCACCCCTTTACCCTAATAATTAGTGTGGGTGATTCTTTTTTATAGGGTTGAGTGCTTTTAATTTTTGTATTTCAGTGTAATTTGATTATGTCTTCCAATTCATTTTTTCTACTTTTCGATTTTAGTTTTTCACATTCCACTTTTTGTTAATCCCAAAAGGAGGAGAACATGATTAAGCATTATTATGTGTTTATTCATTATTATTTTTTTATGTTTCTCTGATACATTTCACTTTCCATAATTATTTTTGAGCTTATTCGTCTTTATGGGAGATAATAATCAGATTGTTTACTTTAGTCATTCTATAAGGGTACTTAATAATGCCATGATTTGTGATCATCAAAAAGGAGGATATTGTTGGCCATTATATCTGACTATAATGGTTTTAATCATCACAAATCATGTCATATATTATCATATATCTTACCTCATGACAGATCCTAAATTATGTCAAAGATTATCATGTATATCAGATCATTTCAATCATATAACTATTTATGATTATCTATGTGTAATTATGGGTATTAACACTTTCTAACTTTTCTATACTATAATACAGACAGGACATCTAAAATTATCTAAGTATGAGTCACTGACACTGACAGAAGAACTGAGACACGAATAGACATATGACTCACTGACACTATAAACCTACCGATGCATATGAATCATCGATTCAGATGACCTACAGATGCATATGACTTACCAATGCACGATCTACTGATGCATATGACTCACGGACACACACGACCTACCATCAGTCCAAGTGACCTATCGATACATGGTGCTACTGATGCAAGGAATCACTGACAGTTAAAACAATTCACTGATTTAATGAGTCACCGACGTATGGTGAGACCGACAGAATGACATACCGATGGGTTGAGTCACCGAAGGAAGGAGATACCAACAGACGAGTCACCGACTGATGTCTCACTGATAGGATGACTCACCAATAGACTGTTTAAATTTTCATTTATTAAAATTATTTATAATAGTCATATTTTATTCATTTAATGATACTGACATATTTAATAATATTTTGTAGGACTTTTAGCAGATAGTACGAGGTACGATGAACCTATGCACATGGAAAGAACATGCTCTTTTTCCCCTCAAGAATAAAAATCATTTTCAAAGAGAGAAACAATATAAATAAGATAAGTGTGGTGTGCCCGCATGTGAGGAATAAAGAAGAACATATAGGACTCTCATGCACCCACTGTGGACTCAAGAACAAAAAGAAGAACACATGAGGCAATCTTAATCAAGCTATACATCAAATTGAAAAACTACTTCAACATATCAAAGAAGGAGAATAATATACCTGCAGAACCATAATTGTACCTGGAAGCTGGAATATGACACTCTATTTTTATGTCAACTTCCAGAAGAGGACTCAAACCTCATCTCAGCTACATATGAAGAGTCCAAATCCACATATCAAGACACACATAGCCTTATAAATCCTTTCTCATATTTATTTTCTTTATTGTGTGCATTTTGCATACTTTTTGAGTAGTGTGTGTATCTGTCTGTAAAGCACACAATGTCTCTTGTATCAAACTGAAGGATACAAGATATCCTTCCACCCGTACCTTCTTACATATGTTTACTCCCATGAATAAGTGTGGAAGAGGTCCTTGTGTGACCTAGTAGTTTATAACCATGAATAAATGTGGTAGAGGTCTTGTAACCTGGAAAACTGGTGTTCTGTTGTGAACCCCAATCCAGGGTGTGGATCAAACTATTTATTAATTTAAACTGCTTGGTGGTAGGTGATCACCAAGTGGAGAGGATTAGGTCTCTTCTTGATACTAAACCTCTTGTTTCATTTCCTCTATTTTTTAACTTTTATTTTTACTCTATTTTATCACATATTTAATAAAACTAAATTGAACTCTGATAGTTAGTCTTAGCAAGTGTTTGTAATAGTATTGAGTTATTAGGTTAGTTTTAAAAGTTTTATTATTTATCTAATTGATATAACTGAGAACTAATCACTCTTTTGACAAATTAATCAAATAGTCAACCTCTTATAAATTCACTACTGGCTAACTGGTCAATTGAATGTTAAATTTAGGGAAACTTCAAATAATACTTTTTAACATAAATTTTTATAGGAAATTAATTCACCCTACCCCCCCCCCCCCTGAGTGTCCTACTCCAACCAACAAATTTAATATGCATATGATGTATATTAAATTAGTTAAAACTTAAAAGAAAATACATTTTAAATAATAAGTCTGATATTACTTTCAAAGCGGCACTTATCACGACCTCAAGCATCTGACTGGGTTGTTTCATGCCATAGTGGTGTGCCCTTGGATTATCTTTTGTAACAAAAGTAAGTAATAAGTGACACTATATTATCTTACTAGGTATTTTTGTGACTTAGCCGAGTTCCCTTGTATTTTCCAACGTCAGCTTGTTTTTAACAATTTTTTGGGTGACACTTAGCTAGGAATCCCTAATGATTAGGATACCAGAGGAATAGAGTTGAGTGATTCCATATGATAGATTTTGATAAGTTGTTATCTACTCAATTATCCAAGATTTTCAACTATTGTGATTATAATGATTTCCTACCTAAATAATTAAGTGGTAAAATGAACACCCTAGAAGACTTATCCCTTAATTAAATATGTATTTTGTCTCACTGAAAGGATATGGTGTTTGGGGTCATCATTTTTAGTGGGAGAGGTTTCATTTAAATCCCATAATGAAAATATATAACACATGATACTCAACTACTGATATGTATTTGTTGTAGATTATGGAATTCTTCACACTAATCATATTGAGATCATTAATATGTATGACCTATATAACAGTTAAAGATTGGTATCTAGTATTGAGAATTGTTCTCAAGGAGAAACATTTAGAGTACCAAAATGTTAATGTTATAGAAATAAATTTATTGAACTCTGAATCATGTGTATTAGATAATGAGTGTGCATCACATATTTTTGGTGACAAATACAAACTATGAGATATGAGGGAAATAATGTTGAGTGAAGTATATATTTTTTCGATAATGGAGAAAGAGATGTCTCATTAGATTTGTGCACTTATGGTCTAGTTTTACCAATTATATTGATCCTATAATTGAGAAATTGTTATTATTTTCCTTCTATAAACAAGAATTTGATATTTATATAATATTTGGAAAATATGGGTTTTAATTCAATATTAAGAACAAAAGTTGTTCCATATATAAGAATGAAATTTTTTATGGAATTGGTAATCTAATGAACAGTTTATATATTATTGATATGGATAATCTTGTTAATAACATTTAGAATAAGAAGGCTAGAGTTGATTCTAATCCCACCTACCTTTGGAATTATCTCCTTGATATTATAAATGAGAAACATGTTAAGAGAATCTATAGAGATATATTATTGGACACATTAGATTATAAATATTTTGATACATGCGAATCTTTTTATTGGGAAAAATAACAAAATCAACTTTTGGGAGAAAATGTGATAGGGCTAGTAGATTGTTGAATCTTATACATAATGATGTATGTAGACCAATGAGTGCATAATAAAATTATGGTTTTAGGTACTTCATTACTTTTACTGATTACTTTAGTTGGTATGGATATGTGTTTTTGATGAAACATAAGTATGAAACTTTTGAAAAGTTCAAAGAGTTTTAGAAAAAGGTACAGAATCAACTAGGAAAGAGTATTCAGGTACTTTCATCGGATCAGGGTGGTGAATACTGAACCAAGAATTCATAGCTCCTCAGAGAGATTATGAAATTGTTTCAAAACTCACTCCTACTGGAACACCACAATGTAATAGTGTATCTAAAAGGAGGAATCATACCTTATTATACATTTTTTGATCGATGGTGAGTCTATGTGACCTTCCTATTTTAGTTTTGGATTATTCTCTGGAGACTGTTGTATTTATACTATATTGTGTTACATCTAAATAAATCACAAGGACACCATATGAGATATGTTATGGGAAACATCACAGTTTTTATTATGTGAAGATTTCAGGATGTGAATCATTCTTATGAAATTTTTATTCTGATAAACTTGAACCAAAATCAGATAAATGTGTATTTATTAGTTATCCTAGGGAAACTTGGGGATATTATTTCTATAATCCTACTAAGAACAAAGTTTTTGTGGCCCAACATGTTATTTTAATTGAGAAGAGATGAATAAGTCGTGGATTTAGTGGGATGAAAGTTGAACTTAGAGAAGTTTATGACCAAAAAAAAGAAAGTGTTCCTGATATGAAGGTTGAGTTGGTTCAAGAAAGAGTTGTGGAAGAAGAACCAAGTCAAGTTACACAAGAACCTAGAAGGTCTGGTAAGATTCATCGAGAAACTGAGAGATGTGGATTTCTAGGGCTAATGATGATAAAGTAACATTCATAGGATATAAACGCACTTCTTATCAAGAGGCCATTGAGAACTATGATTCTGATAAATGGTTAAAATCCACGGAATCTGAGATGGACTCCATGTACACTAACCAATTCTGGAAATTGGTGGATGCACTTGAAGGGGTGAGACCCATAGGGTTCGAGTGGGTTTTTCATAAGAAAAATAATGTGGATGGTAGAGTGTAAACCTATAAAGCATTCCTAGTGGAAAAGGGTTACAAAAAAGTTCATTGTATAGACCTTAAAGATACATTTTTACCTATTGTGGTGATAAAGTCCATTTAGATTTTGAAATCCATAATAGATCATTATGATTATGAGATATATCATATAGATGTTAAAATTTCATTCCTTAATAAGAATTTAATTGTATATAAAATTGATAATGCTAAGTTTTTCAAGTTACAATGGTCTATTTATATACTAAAGAAAGATTCTCTTATTTAGATATCTATTTTTATGATACAATCAAATAGTTTTATTTTATCAAGAACATGGATGATTCCTATGTATACAAGTGTGTAACGACCCGAATCCGGAGCCCCTCCACTGGTGCCCCATACCCGGTTCGCCACATGACCTCAAGCACATTTCCCCAAACGCCAGAGGCTGCCGACTAGCAGCGAGGGTCTTGGTGAGTAGGTGGGGAAACTATGCCCTCATTTGGTAAAGTATACAGTGGAAGAACAACCAGTCATAATAACAAAAACAATAAACATCATACAATAACTGAACTTAACAGTGGAAGCAATGTATAAAGTAATGATGATGCATCATGGTACATATGTCTATGGAAAGCAGTAAACAACCAACGTGCTGAAGTAAAACTAAAACAAAGAAAAACAAAACAAAGTAAACTCCTCAACATCGCAGGCCACGGCTCGGTCCCATGCTCTCCAACTCCAGTGCAATCAAGAACCATAAGTACAAGGGCACTTTTCCTTGTCTATACCTGCAGCAACATAGTCTGCTTGGGCCCAAAAGCATGGCCCAAACAGGGTGTGAAATACAATCCCAGTAGGAAATCACCCAAATATTTGTGCCTAACAGTCAATGAATACAAGGCAAGTAAAAGTGCAGAAAGCAGTAAACAGTAATGCACACAACAGATACAATACACAGTTCTAACAAACAAGGTACACAAGTAAACAGCCAGCAACAAGAAGAAAATAGGTAATCCTCTAGTTATCTCTCTCAGCCTAACCCTTATGGTTCAACCCAAGCGCTAGAAACCCTCTAGGAGGCACACATAGCCTCACCCCTCTAGTCCAGCTATGAAAATAATACTCTCTGAGGAATCACTCACTTTCAATTCCCCCTATAGTCTTGTATCGTACTAAAGGCTCTCTGGGGAAGCACTCAACGTCTCATTCCCCCTGTGGCCCGTGTCGAGGAACTACAGACTCTATGGGGAATCACTCATCGTCAATTCCCCCTATGGTCTCGCATCGTATTTAAAGACACTCTGGAGAATCCCTTACGTCAATTCTCCCTTTGGTCTACTACTCTAGGTTCTCACAGTTCTGAGTGAAAAACAAACATGCATAGCGTGCGTTTATCATCCAAGTAAACCTCAAGAACTACTTGGATATCATTCTAAGGCTCAACAGCATAATAAAGTAGCAGTTCCACTATCCTAAAACTTGGAATGGAAACTAGAAAAATGCCAAATAGGCAGAACAAACATGGAAAAGCAACCTGAGCACAAAATAAATTACTCTACTTACAAGCATAAACCTCTATTATAGCAATCAAGCAAAGCAGGAAAAAAGCAGAGCAAAATAGGTAACACGCAATACCCTATTCAAGGGTATTGGTGGAATTTTCACAAAATACTCATCAACTTTCTACAGAAAGGAACAAACCACCTATCTCGATCCTAGGAGATTGATATATGTGAACCATGATGATTGATTCCCCTTAGAATGTCATAGATCTGAGAAAACACACAAAACGCTCAACCCATGATAACTCAAAAATGAAGAGGAATCAGAAGACGAAGCTCAATAAGAAGTAATATCTTACCGCTTTGATTCCAACGCAATCGACCATGCTCGAATCGGAGAACGGATGAGGATACGAGAGCTCGTCGAAGATTCGGTTGTACGGGTCACTCTCGGACAAATGGGACCTGGAAGGAGGTATTTCTGTGCGTCAGGCGTGACCCATGTTCGTTTAGTAAAAAAAAGAAAGTACACAGTGTGTACTTTTAGAGTACACGGTGTGTACTGGGTCTTTTCTGTACTCCACCAAAATTAGCCTCCACGTCATCCCTACACACCGTGTGTGTGGCCCGGGCATGGACAGCACACGACATCGAGCCGGAGAAGAGTACACGGCGTGTACTCAGAAAGTACACGGCGTGTACTTCAAAAATTTCTAGAAAGTTCATTTTTCTTAAAAACTCCAGAAAAAGGAAAAACATACCTGAAAAGAAGATCCGGGTTCTTAAAAACTTCCCTCCTTAAAGAAATTTGTCCCTGAATTTCCCTAACGTGGCATAGAAGAAGTAACCCCGAACAACTCTGGCCACTACGATCGTACATCGGCCTCCCTCTCCCAGGTCTCATCCTGTACTCGCCCATGATGCCATAGCACCCGTACAAGAGGGACAGACCGCCCACGGAGAACCTTCATACTGCGATCGACAATATGGATAGGATGCTCCTCGAACGACGCATCTGCTTCGAGATCAACTTTCTCAGGCTGAAAGACATGAGACAGGTCTGAAAACAGCGTCAGAGCTGAGAGACGTGGAAGACGTTGTGCATGGCCCGGTACCGCTGAGGTAAATGCAGCCGATAAGCAACTGGCCCCACCCTCTCCAAGACCTCAAATGGCCCGACGTACCGCGGTGAAATCTTACCCTGTCTCAGAATCCTCTTGTGTCCCAACCTCGGTGCGACAGGTAGGAAGACCTGATCCTCGACCTCGAACTCCAGAGGTCGTCTTCGCTTATCAGCAGAAGACTTATGTCGAGACTGTTCTGTAGCCATCCTCTTCCGAAATAGATCTATCTGCTCTGAGGTCTCCTGAACGGGATGAGGTCCTAGAAAAGCTGCCTCTCCCACCACCAACCAGCATAAGGGTGATCGGCATGGCCTACCGTACAAAGCCTCGTATGGTGCCACTTGAATGGTCGCCTGGAAACTGTTGTTTTAGGAGAACTCCACCAGAGGGATATGCTTCTCCCAAGAACCGCCAAAGTCTAGAATTCAGGCTCGGAGAATATCCTCAAGCACCTGGATCATACGCTCGAACTGGCCATCAGTCTAGGGATGGTATGATGTACTCAAAAGTACCTGTGTACCCAAGGCCTTCTGAATCCCTTGCTGGAACCGAGAAGTAAAGCGTGCATCCCTATCTAAAACAATAGAGTGTGGAACTCCATGAAAAGGAATGATCTCTCGGATGTAAAGTCATCCCAGATCATTGACACGGAAGGTCTCTTTGATCGGCAAGAAGTGGGCAACCTTCGTGAGCCTATTGACGACAACCCAAACAACATCGTTTCCCCGAGGCGATCTCGGCAACCCGGTCATGAAGTCCATCGCAACATCATTCCACTTCCACTCCGTAATGGGTAACTGCTATAAAAGGTATGCTGGTCACTGATGATCTGCTTTCACCTTCTGACAAGTAGAACATCTAATGACAAAACCAGCAACATATTTCTTCATACTTGGCCACCAGTACTGGCGATGAAGATCCTGATACATCTTGGTGACGCTAGGATGAACTGCCCAAACAGAGGAATGAACATCCCACATCAGCTCATCGCGTATGTCTGTTGGCACCCATATGCATCCCTGAAACACAATATCTCATCCTCGCCCACTGTCCATCCAGGAAGAGGGTCCTCTCCTGACACACTCTCCCACAGGACTAAGCCTTCTGAGTCTGATAGCTGCCTCATCCGTACTCGATCAAGAAGTGTAGAGGTAACAGCTACAGAAGATAGGAAAGTCTGTCCCTATCTATCGTTCACCTCTAGATGAATCTCAGAGAACAGAGCCATAAGCTGTCACTCACTGTTGGCCTCTTGAACTGCCTGAATCTGAGTTCTCCTGCTCAACGCATCTGCCGCTGCGTTGCCCTTTCCTGGCGTATAGGCAAGATCGAAATCAAAAGACTGAAGATACTTGACCCACCTGTGCTGTCTTAGATTCAGATCATGCTGAGTGAAGATATACTTGAGACTCTTGGGGTCTGTGAAGACCACAACTTTCTCTCCCAGCAGATAGTGTCTCCAACAGCGTAAGGCATGAACAATAGCTGCCAACTCTAGATCATGCATAGGGTAGTTCCTCTCATGTGGCCTCAACTGCTGATATCCGTATGCAACGATCCCATCTCCCTACATAAGCATGGCTCCTAGACCGATACCTGAAGCATCACAGTAAATAGTGTAGCTCTTGCCTGGCTCTGGTAAGACTAGTATCGGCGCTGATGTAAACCTCCCTTTCATCTCCTGAAAGGCTGACTCGCAAGAATCTGACCATAAGAACTTCGACCCCTTCTTGGTCAGACCTATAAAAGGTGCTGCTAGATGAGAAAAGTCCTGAATGAAGCATATATAGTATCCAGCCAGCCCTAGAAAACTCTGTACCTCAAAGACGTTCTTCGGCTGCTCCTAGGAAACTACAGATCTCACTTTCTCTAGGTCCATGGATACTCCTGCCTCTGAGATGACGTGACCCAAGAAGTGAATTTGTTCCATCCAGAAGTGGCACTTTGAAAGTTTAGCATAAAGATGATGCCCTCTCAGTGTACTCAAAACGATCTCAAGATGGGTATCATGGTCGTGTCGAGTGTGAGAGTACACCAAGATGTCATCCAATAAGACCACGATGAAGGAGTCCAAATAAGTATGGAACACTCAGTTCATCAGTACCATGAAAACTTCTGGTGCGTTCGAGAGACCGAACGGCATAACTGTATACTCGTAAAGACCATACATGCTCCTGAAGGCCATCAGAGGTATATCTGATGGTCTAACGCGCAACTGATGATAACCGGACCTCAAATCAATCTTTCAGAACACCCGGGCTCCTCAAAGATGATCAAAGAGGTCATCGATCCTCAGCAAGGGATATCGGTTCTTGACCGTCAACTGGTTCAGCTTCCGATAATCCACACAAAGCCGAAGGGTACCGTCTGCCTTCTTCGCAAACAGGACTGGCGAACCCCAAGGAGAAGTACTGGGTCGGATGAAACCCTTTGCCTGCAACTCCTCCAACTACTTCTTGAGCTCATGCAACTCAGGCGTGGCCATCCTATAGGGAGGAATGGACACCGGTGCCGCTCCTGGCACGAGCTCAATAGAGAAGTCTACCTCACGCTCTGGAGGAAAACCTAAAAATTCCTCTGGAAAGACATCCCTAAAATGATCCACCATTGGAGGAAAGTCCAACTGCGAAGTCCCCTGATCATCCAAATAAAGACTGGAAATCTAGGTTGTCACCCTTCCTAGCCCATGATGCTCGAGTCCTGCTCGACTCGCCTGAACATCCCATTCGCCTCTATGAAGAAAAGATTCACCCTATGGTGAAATAAAACTCACTCTGCGGTGATAACAGTCGACGACTACCTGGAAGGGAACCAACCAATCCATCCCGAGGATGACATCATAGCCTGTCATCTCTAGAACATAGAGATCCCATGAGAAGTGATACCCTGCAACCTCAAGAGGGCACTCTCTACACTGGCGTACACTAGATGTCCTCGTCCCCAAAGGTGTGTCTAGTGTCAACGAGTCAGCAAAAGAAAAGATGCAAATCCCAAGGCTCTCCACGACAGCAATAGAGATAAAGCTATGCGTAGCGCCAGTATCGAAAAGGGATGAAGATAAAACTGAGGCTACTAAAATCGTACCTCGAACTGTAGAAGGGTCGGGATCCTGCTCCTGATAGGTCTGCTCCACGGCGAAAGACTAGCCTGCACCGCGGCCCTACGCCCCTGACTGACCACTCTGAGCTGAACCTCCCCACTGGTGCTGAGGGACTGGTGGCTGACCGCCACGGCCTCGACCTCCACCTCAGCTCGAACGGCCGGGAGAACTCCAGTTCCCCGACTGGTGAGAAACTGGTGGTGCTACTCCTGAACGATGAGTCATGGAAGAACCCCGGTCACCATCTGCTGGTGAGAAAACCTAGCAGAAATGTTGAAGGTGACCCATCTTTCCACAAGATCGGCACTCCACGGGGTCTCTCTGGCACTGTGGCCTCGTGTTCCCTAACTGGCCACACTGGTAGCATGTCACCTGGCTGCCTGACGATGCATCACGCTTCCTCGGATCACCGCGCGTAGACTCCCTACGGTGCTTTTTGCTGTCTTCTGGAGGAAAACTAGCTCTGGAAGCAGAACCGCCCTGGCTCGCAGCTCCAGAGTCTCTCAGATTGTGCTCCGCAATCAGTGCCTGGTTGACGATGGAAGTGATGGAAGTCAGCTGGAAGATGTTCACCTGCGAGCAGATCTACCTCCTGAGACCATCCTCAAACTTCCTTGCTAAGAACACCCCACTCCCATCCCAGAGGGGTGTGAAACACTGAAGCTCGGTGAAGCGAGAGGAATACTCCATGAGAGAAAGAGTACCCTGCTCTAAGCTCATGAACTCCCGGGCTCGATCGGCCCTCAGGGTCTCCGGGTAGAAGTAGTCGTATAACACGTGATGGAACTCCTCCCAAGCCATAGCCTGTTGTTGACCCGCCTGTGAGATCATGTCCCACCACCTCTTGGAGGAGTCTCGTAGCATGTTGGTAGTAAGCTTGACCCGCCTATCTGGAGGCGTCTCTAGATGCTCGAAGATAGTCAGCATGGCTTCTAGCCATAACTCTGTTGCCCGAGGTCCTCCTTCCCCTGAGAACGTGGGAGGATACTGCTGCTGAAAAACCCACGTCAGGTCTTCCATAGTCGTGGCAGGAGGCGGCGCTCCCTGGAAGGCCTGCATCATCCTCATGAAACCTTCACTGAATTGCGCATCAGCGCCTGCAACTGGTATAACAGTCGGTGCCAAGGCTGGCCCGACTGGAGGATTGGCAGGAAGTCCCTGATCAGCCCTGTATGGCGTCTGATCACTGCCTAACGACATACGTATGACTAGAGGACATCTCGGAGGCATAGATCTGAAAGATCAAAGTAAACCTTAGATCAGAAAAACACGGAAAGAGAAAACAATAGTAAAAAACGGAAACAGGGGAACGAAAACACAAAAGTTTGCAAAACACGACTACACGATGTGTATAAAAACTACATTGCGTGTCTTCTTAAATCAATAACATGGGCATGTACTCCTGCCCTACAAGTCGTGTACACCTCAGACTACACGGCGTGTTGTACCCACACACAGCGTGTACTTGAAAACTATTCCCCTGCCCGAGTCCCTTACACGGCTAACCCACACGGTTTTCTTAACCCGAGACTACACGGAGTGTTCTTAACACACACGGCGTGTACTAAACAAGGCTTTGGTGGCCCGTGTTTGTTAAACACATGGCCGTCTACATGGTTGAACCTTACACGGCGTGTTCCGAACAAACACGGCGTGTATAGGTGAAGGTGACATTGTCCCGTGTTGTTCGTGACACAGCTGGGTACCTGAACAAGACTACACGGCATGTGCCCGAAAACACACGGCGTGTCTAAGAGAAGGTCATGCCGACCCGTGTTGTTCGTGACACGGTTGGGTTCCTGGAAGGGACTACACGGAATGTTCCATTACAACACAGTGTGTGCTACTCGAGCTTCTTTGACCTGTGTTGTTAGTGACACGGCCGGGTACACGGCTCATTACTACACAGCGTGTACCTAACATACACGGAGTGTTCCAAAAGTTACTTTCACAACACCATGTTCTGCTCACACGGTCAGTAACACGGCCCGAAAACTACACGGCGTGTATCCAAAAATTACACGCCATGTATTCTGGGTTTTTCTGGGCAATAGCTCAGAAACTGCATAGAACCCCAAAAACACTAAAAACAAGGCAAAGAGGTGCCAAATTCCGATTTTTGAGGGCCCATACTCCCCACAAATCAAATCTTGGAATCTCCTACAGTCACATACAAGGGAAAAACAAACAGCTCTCTAACATAACAGCAGGTATTCTATCAAGCATCTATCACAACAGCATGCCTAATCTACACGAGGTCTATCACAACAGCATGCAATCGCTAATGCACCCTAGATGGCATGGCAAGAATGCATAGAATGTGATTTCTAGGAGTGCCTATATGATTCATGAGATGGAATACCCTCATCTCATCGGGTTGCGATAGAAATAGAACCGAAATATCAAAACAATAACCGCACAAGTCATGCGAATCACTCTAGGTGAAAACACATCAACCATAAAAACTCAAAACCAAACTACAATTAACGAGGTAGTATGAATTTTCTCTATACATGAGTTAGCTACTCCTAAGCACAGCTTAATACCAAGTACCTAACTCATCCTATCCCTGGCTAAAGTCTCTAAACAGTAAAGCAAGAGAAAAGAACTCCTCTGATACCACTTTGTAACGACCCGAATCCGAAGCCCCTCCACTGGTGCCCCATACCCGGTTCGCCACATGACCTCAAGCACGTTTCCCCAAACGCCAGAGGCTACCGACTAGCAGCGAGGGCCTTGGTTAATCGGTGGAGAAACTATGCCCTCATTCGGTAAAGTATACAATGGAAGAATAACCAGTCACAATAACGGAAACAATAAACAGCATACAACAACTGAACTGAACAGCGGAAGAAATGTATAAAGTAATGATGATGAATCATGGTACATATGTCTATGGAAAGCAATAAACAACCAACGTACTGAAGTATAACTGAAACAAAGCAAAAGAAAACAAAGTAAACTCCTCAGCATCTCAATCCACGGCTCGGTCCCATGCTCTCCAACTCCAGTGAAATCAAGAACCTGAAGTAGAAGGGCGCTTACCCTTGTCTATACCTGTAGCAACATAGTCTTCTTGGGCCCAAAAGAATATCCCAAATAGGGTGTGAGATAAAATCCAAGTAGGCAATCACCCAAATATTTGTGCCTAACAGTCAATGAATACAAGGCAAGTAAAAGTGCAGAAAGTAGAAAACAGTAATGCACACAACAGCTACAATCCACAGTTCTAATGAACAAGGTACACAAGTAAACATCCAGCAACAAGAAGAAAATAGGTAACCCTATGGTTAGCTCTCTCAGCCTAACCCTTATGGTTCAACCCAAGTTCTAGCAACCCTCTAGGAGGCACACACAGTCTCACCCCTCTGGTTCAGCTATGAAAATAATAGACTCTCTGAGGAAGCACTCACTGTCAATTCCCCCTATAGTCTTGTATCATACTAAAGGATTTATGGGGAAGCACTCATCGTCAATTCCCCTTGTGGTCTCTCATCATATTTAAAGACACTCTGGAGAATCCCTTATGTCAATTCTCCATTTGGTCTACTACTCTAGGTTCTCACAGTCCTGAGTGAAAAACAAACATGCATAGCGTGCGTGTATCGTCCAAGTAAACCACAAGAACTACTTGGCTATCATTATAAGGCTCAACAGCATAATAAAGTATTAGTTACACTATCCTACGACTAGGAATGGCAACTGGAAAAATTCCAAACAGGAAGAACAAACATGGAAAAGCAACCTGAGTAAAAAATAAATTACTCTAATTACAAGCATAAACCTCTACTACAGCAATCAAGCAAAGTAGTCAAATAGCAGAGCAAAACAGGTAACACGCAATACCCCGTTCAAGGGTATTGGTGGAATTTGCACAAAATACTCATCAAATTTCTACAAAAAGGCACAAACCACCTACCTTGATCCTATTATATCGATATACGTGAACCACGACAATTGATTCCCCTTGTAACGTCATAAATCTGAGAAAACGCACAAAACGCTCAACCCACGATAACTCAAAAATGAAGAGGAATCAGAAGACGAAGCTCAAGCAGAAGGAAGATCTTACCGTTGTGATTCCAACTCAATAGACCGTGCTCAAATCAGAGAATGGATGAGGATATGAGATCTCATCAAAGATTCGGTCGTACGGGTCGCTCTCGAACAAACGGGACCTAGAAGGAGGTATTTATGTGCATCAGGCGCGACCCCTGTCCGTTTAGTAAAAAAAAGAAAGTACACGGCGTGTACTGGGTCTTTTCCGTACTCCGCCAAAATCGGCCTCCACGTCATCCCTACACACCGTGTGTGTGGCCCAGGCATGGCCAGCACACGGCTTCGATCCGGAGAAGAGTACACGGCGTGTACTCAGAAAGTACATGGCGTGTACTTCGAAAATTTCCAGAAAGTTCATTTTTCTTAAAAACTCCAGAAAAAGGAAAAACATACCTGAAAAGAAGATCCGAGTTCTTACAAAGTCGGTTAGTGGGAGTATAGTAGTGTTTATAATACTGTATGTATATGAAATAATATTTATTATAAATTATGTCCTGCAACTTCACTTTTTGTATATGTGGTTGGGTAAATGTTTCTCAATGTAATACAGGGGTGAAACAACTTGCATACTTGGCATGAGGATATATATAGATGGATCTAAGAATTTACTTGGATTGAGTCGTAACACATGTATTGGTAAATTGAAAAGGATGTTTAGTATGGAGAACTCCAAGAAGGGGTATTTACTAGTATTTCATGGAATGAAGCTTAAGAAGATTCAGGATCCTTCTAAAGAGTTGGAAATGATGAATAAAATTATTTACAAGTCTTCCATAGGGTCTATAATGTATTCTATGTTATGTACTCAACATGATGTCTCGTATGATTTTATCATAACAAGTAGATACCAATCCAATCCTATTGAGATTCATTGGATTGTTTTGAATAACATCCTTAAGTAATTAAGAAGGAATAAGGATATATTAAGTCTTTGGAGGATAGGATGATCTCTGTGTAAGGGGTTACACAGATGCTAGTTTCCAATCCGGCAAAGATGATATGGAATATAAATATTGGTTGATGTTTTTCTTAAATGGTAGATAAATTAATTGGAATATTTCCAAACAATCCACTATATAAGGCTCAACAATAGAGGCAAAATACATCACCATATCAGATGTTGTGAAGGAAGTTGTTTGAATCAAGAAGTTCATTTCTTAAATTGGATTGGTTCTTAGTATCAAGGGAGAAATCAAGTTATTTTGTGACAATAATAGTGTTGTTTATTAGGCTAATACACATCCTTCTCAAATACCATCTCATACAGGTGATCTTTGAGAGGGGTGATGTAAATATCGGTTGGGTGGCTACTCAGGAGAATGTAGAAAATTCGTTGATGAAATCGCTACTGCGGAAACAATATGAGGGTCATCTAGAATCTCTAGGTATAAGAGACATGAGAGATTGGTTATAATGGTTTTAAATTTATCATGTTATTATAATAAAGGAAACCTAAAAATATCATTCATTCATTTGTGTTGCAATTAATTTTACATGAATGGTCTAATGATAATATCCCTTTAAAGTACAACTTTGAGTTGTCCCTAACTGATGATCATTATGAATTATTATGGGTTTTAATGATATGATAAGGTAATATTGAATAGATTATTGTACTCATTACAAATTTGAGTTATGAAGAATGGATTCATGAGGTAATAAGTAGATACTTATTACTTGGATTGATCTGATAAAGTATATATCATGGAATTTCATATAATTATAGATATATTTAGGGATGTATGCTTATTATCAATCTTTTTTACCTGAGGTTATCATGATACCTATATTGAGAAGATTCATACTTTGATACCCTACTTACGCAAGTATATATGTTTACTTGGCTAATACAAGGGTTGTTTGGTATGTTGTTGATCATGTTGTCAATTGGAGCACAATCAAAATGAGATTTTTCCACTTGTATGACAAGTTAAAGACATATGGATATTGATTTAATTTGACTATGAAAATTCATTTCCATGCTTATATATTTCACATATTATGTATTAAACAACTTGGATAAGTGACATGTGATGTAATTATCAGATAAATGAATGACATGTGATGCATTCGTTGACTTGTTTAGTCTTTTTTAGAGAATCAAGTAATGATGAGAGGCCAATAACAGATTGATATGTTTCATGTATAGTGGTATTTTGATGTCATGGAAAAAGGGATTATATAGGTACACATATGATGTATTTGATACATTTTGTGGTGGAAATACTCATATAGATATATGAGTATGTTTAATAGAGATTGTATCAGAGCCCTTAGTGGCTAGAGTAGCACTGAAACTTTGTTAAAGGTTTCTTTTTGCTTACATCTAGAAAATAGGGATTTTATAGTAGTGGCCAACACTACTAAGACCTGTAGGGTCACATAGATAGTCCCTTGGATAAGGATAAAATTTTGGACAAAGTGTTTGTTCAAAATTAAGAGATTTTTATGGGAAAAAATTATATCCAAAAGAGTTTGGAAGGATTCACAAAGAGTTCTAAAGTTTTGAATAAAGTATTTATAGGATTTTAGTGCAACTATAAGATTGTTGTATGTGAACTAAAATTCATGCAAGTGTTTCATGTATTTATGAATTTTATGCATTAAGTGTATATATATATATGATACTATATATATATATAGTGTACATTTAATTATTATGAATCTAATGCATGAATATATTATACTATATATATATATATATTATTGATATACATGAGATGCATATGTGAGTTTTATGTGATGTAACTTCCTACACAGCTTATCTCAAACGGTTTCAATCACTTAAGAACCAAATATTGGTTTATTGAATAATTTTTTTCATTTATTAATTGAAATTAATTCAATGAATTACACTCAATGGGTAGTAGTTCATATGATGTTTTATATAGTGGGAGCCTTAGGATTCGACTATAAAAGAGAATGAGTTCTCTTCTATTCAGGTGTGTGAATTTTTTTAGCCTCTTCTAAATTTATATTCTTCTAAAAAAATTAATTTATATAATTTGAGATTGTGTTATCACCACTTTGGATTTTGGTTATTCTCACAAAATGTTTTTTGATCCCTCAGTCATTGTACTCCCTCAGAGTTAGGAAGCATTTTTGTTATGCTTCAATGATTTTTATTATGCATTCTCTTCATGTAAAGAAAATATAAGATAATATAATGGATAATTTTCAAGTACTCTATTTTATGTAATTTTATGAATTTGAATTATTGAAGATATATTGCATGTGTTTTTGAGTTTTCTTACACTATAAATAATTATGATATGATCATTCAAAACCCATCAATAACATACCATAATCACTTTTATAAAACATTCTCTTCTTTGAATAATCAAGGGTGGATCCAAAAACTTTTTATAAAACATTTTTAAACTAAGGAAAAAAATTTCCTTTATTAAGTTTATGAAAATGATCCTGGATCCCTTTCCTCTTTCTAAAAAAATTCTTAAACCCATTTTTATTTTATGAAATATACACATTTTCCTTTCAAAACACACTTTACAAACTATTTTATAGATCGATTTGAAAGTGAAACAAAATCACAACATAACTGGAATATGAATACATATAGGAACCAAGATATCAAAATTGTGGAAAATAAAACAAGTTACAACTAATTTAATGGTTATTTATAACCAAATCCAGATCCATGGGATATAAACAAGGAAAAAATAAGGAATCCCCTAAGTAATCCTCAATCGAATCGAAGTATCATGGGAAAATCACTAGATTATAACCTTAATTTTACTGCACCTAACATGAGAAACACCTAAAATGAATTTATATGGCCCTAGGTGAACTTAACTACACTCTTCCCTGGATTACCCTCTTAGTCTTTCCAAGAGGTAAAACCCTAGTATAATATAATCATAACTAGAGAGATAATTGGTGCATTATCCATGCTAGTGTAACACTCATCCATATATTACACTTAGTTGCCTAGGGTTCCCATAAAATCAATCAATGGAGGTGAGAAAACAATATAATAAATTAGTTATAACATATATATATATAACATCATTTTAAACATAACATGAAAAACTCATCTCACCTCCAACACCCTTAGAATAAACAACCCATTTTACATTCATGCATACTAAAAATGATATACAAAATCCATATTATGAACAACATAAAACATTATCCTCAAGGACCAAAATCCATATCTATAATAATAAAAAATAAGGATCATAACCAAGGGTCTTGTACGTGTTATGAAAATCTATTTTATAAAGTGTCAAATGAATCTTTTCAAAATATAACTCAGGATTCCAATCCATTATACACCATTTGAAATCCACTTTTAAAAAAATATTTTAAACCAATTCATGTAAAATAACATTTAAAATCAATTCAAGAACCAATAAACATTTCATTAAATCATTTGAAAATCCAAAAACATCCCTTTTTATTTTTGAAACATTCTTTAAAAATCACACTTTTACCCATTTCAAGACCCAAACAAGGTCAAATTCCTTTAATAACAAAAAAAATATAAAGCAAGGCATATAAGAATTTTTTAAAATACTTGGAACACAACTATCACTTTGGGAATTAGAAAACTATCAAAACACCCTTTATTCATAGATAAAACAATGCATAAAACATTTTTAAATCCATTAAAATTGCCACATATAGGTATAATTTGATGAATAAAGGATTATAAAACATCAAGCACTCAATGAAATAACAAATAAAGGAAATTCACAAAAACACATACCTAAAACTAATTGGAACCAAGTCACACTGAGTTTCCTTTAATAGTAAAGCTTAACCAAGAAAAGAGGATCCTCTAAAAACCCCAAACACCAAAAAATCCCAAATTCAAACCACCTCAAAACCCTAATATCAACCAAACAGGCCTTAGGATTCTTTGGAGAAGACCCAACCAAGAAATAATGGGTGTATAGGAGAGGATAAGGTAAGAACAAGATTAAAAGAAATTTTACCTTAATATTACCCTTGAAATAATTGGATAAGGGGGTCAAAATTCAAGAGTAAGTGAGAGAGAGATCCTGAGGTCATGCCATGGGGTTTACAAAATTAATTTGGGGAATGTGGGTTCTAAACCCTATAAATTTAAGGGATGTAATTGTATTTTCAAGTTTTGAATAATATGGGATGATCACATGGTTAGACCAAATGGTTTACCAAACCATGCCCCAACTATGTGGGATCCATTGTAAGGCGCTTTCACATCTCACACAATTTACCAAACTTTATGCCAACTGTGCAAAGCCCGCTACTAAAAAATGCAACACTACACATAGGAAACTGGAATGGTTTCCATGAATTGTGTGATAACTATGTAAAAGAGAAAAAAACATTAATAATTCAAAATTACAAGTGAAAAACTTCCATAAATTTAAACTACCTCAAAATAATATAAAATAATTGATAATAATGACATAGAGGTGTCACAATTCTCCCCACCATGACACTTTCTACCCCCCAAAAGACATTAATAAAAGTAGAATCAAAGGAAAACCAAAAAAATAAACACCTACATGAGAGGTGGGGGTTGGGAATGCTTAATGAGGTCCATTGATAATGTAGAATTGGATAAAGCACACAACTCCTCAAATCCATATATCAAATCATCAAACATTAACAAACATATTCAAGCATGAACCAACTCACAATCATTCAACATTGGATCTAAGAAAATGGGGACCTAATATAGGTCTCCTCACTATTTATAATTAATCCAAAATGGAGAGAAAAAATAAAGACACACCCAATATAACCAATGGTCTTCCACTAACCACAAACAAACATTATATAATTAACCTCATATACCTAGAGGAAGCACAACCCAGTGAACCTCCAAAAAACCACAAGGCAACATGACCCAACCCTACTAAATATTGTATCACTAAAAAGGGAAAGATACCTTAACCAAAAACATTCCCTGATGATAAATTAAATAGGATCTAACATTGGGTCATAAAACTGAGTGGAAGGGGTGATCAAGGACCTCATACATAGATAACCATCTCATGGTGAACCCAACAAGATCCAAATCAGTACCAGCTGGTTCATAATCTCAATTGGTTCCACGTCCTACCAAGTAACCTAAAACACCCAACCAACCATGTCTTATCCATCAAAACCCAAACATATAAAGTGTAATATCCTAATATTTTTAAAATAACACAATGTTCAATAGCATATACAACATGTAACACCAAGCTTAAATGAATCATGAAATCTTAATATTTAAATGTTATAGTTATAACCTAGCCATTAAGTTGGAGGGTATGAATAAGATTAAATGAATTGTGAAATATATATAAATTTATAATCAACAAAAATTTATTTATTGATTTTTAGTAAATAATTATATATTTTTTAGCAATTTCACTTTACGCTTCAAAATATGTTTTCATCAAAAATGGGTTTTATTGCTTTTTGTAAGAAAATAGTATAATTATTTTATGGAAGTTTTAAAAAATTTAATTGATAAAAATGATATTATTTTTGAATTTGTCATGTCAAAATTTTCTTAGTATGGTTTTTTGGGATTTTTCTGAAAATGTTAATTTTTTAATGAATAGTGGAAAATACTGATTTTTATTAAAAGTTTTCATTTCTTTTCAAGTACTTATAAAGTCACGTTCTATTTTATATTAGTTTTAAAATTTCATTAGTCCCTTTTTATAATCTAATAAATGTTATTTTAATCAAAATTATACTTAAATTTTGTATAAAAACATTTTTATACTTAAAAGGTTATTTTTCTGGAAAATCGATTTTCGTTGCATTTTGCATATTTAATTTTAAATAAAATTATCTCATTATATGAATTGAATTTGATAAAATTTATTACATATTTTTAATTTTTATAATTAATATTAATTAATAAGTCCATCTTACTTTTATTCAATATGAATAGTAATGATAGTAAATTTTGTTACCACAGTAAAGATAAAATGGGTTAATTTGAGTAAAAAATAATATGATAAGGACTAAAAAATGACCTAAATACTTTCCATAATTTCATTTGATGATTATATTTCATCTATAATCATAAAAACTATAAAAATATTCCCTTTTCCATTTAGATTAAATTTTGACCTTTATAATATTCAAGTAAAAGATAAAGTCAAAAATGTCACTTTACTGCTTTCAATATCTATAATATTTTGTGATAGGGATAAAAAATATTATGTTTAGTTATAATTTTTTATTTTAAAGACGAATTATTTTTTATAATTTTAATTTATTTTTAATTTTTATTAATGGTCTAATTATCTTAAATTCTTACACAATGTTGACATGGTGCTTGTGAAAGTAGTAGAAAAATAAAAGTAAATGATTTTAAAAACATAGAAAGTAATAATTTTTGGATAAATTATTGTTTCAAATGAATTTTATAGTTAATGATAATATATTATTAATTTTTAAATGGATTATATTCTAAATTAATTATTTTAATGTTATATTCAAAGTCAAATTATGTGAATGGTGTTGAAAATGACATTAATGATATTTTATGTTAAATATTATTTTAATAAATTATTTAAAAAACATAAAAATATTGCAAGAGAAAAATTATGATTATAAATAGTCTTAAATATCATATATTTTCTATTTATTATCTAATTTATAACTTAAAAGTAAATTTATAACCCTTCAATGTTGAAAAATTCATTACCACGATTAAGGTTAGATGTGGTTAACCAAGGGTTTAAACCAAAAATATAATTTTTAAAATGATATATAAACTTATAAAAAATTTATTTTATGGTTATATTAAGACCATATACTCCTTATATTCAAATTTATATCATTTTGGAACCATTTAACATGAGATAAACACCTATTATATTATAATATTTCATGTATTTACAAAAATGAAATCAATGATATTTTATAATAAAAAATATTTTATTTAATTATTTAAAACTCATAAAAATCATATCTTTATAAAAGTGGATTTTATATGGTTTAAAATATCAAAAATAATCTATTTATGAGTCACTTTTCCTTTTATAGTGACTTTCTTGACCCCTAAAGAGTAAAAATCATTGTTATCATGGTAATTGTCAAAAGGGTTAATGGGGAGTTAAAACAAATATATAAGGGTTAAAATATAATCTAAACATGTAAAAAAATGAGATGATTTATAAAAATATTTATCTTATATTAAAATTATACCAATTTAGATCCATTTGAACATGAAAATTAATTTCTATTAATTTAATACTTTAAGAAATTCCAAGAATTCTCCTTCCCTCACTTATAAAAGGGAACCCCCTATCCTCTTCTCTCTGCACTTCAAGAGATATTTGGTTCATACAAGCCCTAAAAAAACCTTTACTAAAATCCCTCATCATGTTATAGAGGTCTTATTTTGGATATAATTGTAACCTTGTAGAGCTTAAGGTGTAAAGTAAAGGAGGATGTTCGAAGCAGAGGCATACCTTTTAACCAAATGTTTTAGTTTTATTTTTTCTTCTACCTCATTCAAATATTATTCAAAATGATTAAATAGTAACACTATTATATTCCATAATTGTGATTTTTTATGTTAATTTCATAATTTCATGAATTGTTTTGGGCTTCCATCCAACCTGGCACCCGACTCAGCTCCTCACATGGCCCGAAGGGCATTCACGATCCCCATGGGCTCAAAAGTAGCGTCAGGGCATCAAGTAGCTCCGTTTGGAATGGTTTATCCCATTAATAAAAACTATCATTAATGAAATAATTCTCATCACATCATAACCAACATCCATAATATGAAAAATCATTGGAAAACACTATAAGCATGAGTTAAATATTTAGAATTTATAACCAAAAACCAAAATAACCAAAAAGGGGAGGGGATCAACTAGAAGAAAAAAACCTATATACAGCATGTGGGTCGACACCCCATGCCACCACCATCAAAACCTAACCCAAATTAACCGCTATCACATATAACCACCATCTCCACAATAGAATTCCTTACCTTTATCTGAGTCATACAAAATAAGATATGCATACACACAAGGGTGTATGTATGGTGTGAGCTAAATTTCCCTGTAGGATACCACCAAAATATTCCATGAAATAACATTAAATTAAAAATAAACAAGATAATTTTAAAAATAATTAATTTGAAAAAATTTGGAATGAAAACAGGTTTTATTTATAAAAAGGGTCAAACGGTACAAATGTAATTTTAAACGGTTCAAAACATAACCAAATCACCATGAGAGACTCCCTAACTAGATAGGTTGTTAGGGACCTAGGATCCCCATACCTTTTTTATAAAACCATATATAATGTTCCCATTCATGATATTATAGATAAGTCATAGATAAAGTTCTAGCGGTTCCCATGTCATCATCATTTTTAGTTAGTGTTGTATCATGAACTTGCAAGAGAGCCCGGGTCATTTCCTAGATGACCCAAATGACATATCAGTACATAGCAACCCACCTAGATACCTGAGTTTCTCAAGTTATCTATCCAATTTCCATATCAATTGAAATCCCTTTCATATAATCACAATTCCAATAATTTAAACCATACTTGGAAAACAACCATTTACAAAGTGTAATTCACCATTCAATAATGAACCCACACCAAAACCAATGGAAAAAACCTTTTTCACCACCCAAACAATCTATAAAACCCATTTGGAAACAAAATTAAGCATAATAAAATCATAAATTAATTTCAAGGTATGGAAACACCTACCTCTTTCTTGAAATCACCTAGAACTGGTTGGAAACCATAAGTCGCACCAAGAGGAGGCCCTAAGAAAGTAAGAACGCATCAAAACTAGAAAGATTTAACCAAAATAAAAGAGATTGAATCCAACATATTTCAAACCCCTTAATGGAGAAAATATAACTCAAAGAGGAAGGGATAATATACCAAAAGGAGATAAGGGAGAAGGGGAGTAAGAACTTACTTGAAGGTTTCTTGTAGTAATGCGAAACGGGAAGGTCGGGGTGGGGCAGGACAAGCCCGCATGGGTTTGATCCCATGAGGGTTTGTCCACGAAATCCCACATATAATGCAAACAAAAAATTTCAAGCCCCCCCCCCACCCCGTATAATCTCACGGGTAGCCCCTAGGCTTTCCTGCATTTAAAAAAAACTATTTATAATCATTTAAATATTGTATTTTTCTCTCATTCTTAATGGTAGTTATGGGGAGAAGTATGGACTGACCATATCTAGAGTTTTGAGGGATGTGATTGACATTTTTTTATGGGTTAATGGTCACATGCAGTGAAACTTATGTAGTGTAGGACTATTACAATGCAAAGTAGGTGAGTAATTGGTGAGGGATATGAATGGGGATGTTGGTTTTGTGATGATTTGAACGGTTGGACCTATGAACGGATGAAGACTCTCCAGGTAATGACTAGTTTCATAGGAGTTAATTAGGTTTCCCATGAGGTCCTTTCCTATTTTCTTAATAACAAAATAAAATTAAATAATAACAATATTAAATTGAACCAAAAAATATTATGATTATAATAACTCTTTTAGAATTGAAATCATGTTCAAAGGAGTTGGGTTTCATTTTTCAAGAGGTGGGATGACACACCTTGTGAATATGGTTAATAATTACTATATATATATATATATATATATATTATAATATCATATTAAAAAAAATATAAACCTATTTAAAATTCACATCTGAATGAATTGAGTATTAGTATGACCATTATGGTGATAAATCATATTTCATAGTTTAATAATGATTTTTTATTAAAAACTAAAATGTTAAAGAAGCATACATTTTAAAAATGGTATTTTTTTAACATTATGCCTGTGGGTAACCCTGCACCCACGCGGTCTCAACCCTCCTTATCCTGAACCTACACAGGCACAACCTGCATCGTCTCATGCTCTTAATGATCAAAATTTTGAGGCCTTCCCCACCTCTCATATGCCCCATGTTTATGAATCTCAAGGGACACGAGCCCATTTTTTATTACTAGTTTCTTGAATATACAAAGCCAAAACCACACAAAAACTAAGGCTATAGGAGGTGAAGAGGGGGATTTATGAATGAATAGGGATTTAGTGGTCAAATGGGGTGAGAAATTTGGGTTTGAGGGTTAAAATAAAGGAGAGGAAAAGTTAGAAATCCCAAAATTTTAAAGTTCCAATAGGCCACACAGTTTTTCGAACCAGGTGGCACCTCTGTCCAAAAGAAAAAGGGGGACACATGATTTCCTAGGGAGGAGAAATTCCCATTTGGATGGTCATGTGTCCTGAAAAGTTCCACTTTCTTGAGTGCATGGTTTTCACTGGGCCAACACACAGCTTCCCCTAATTGTGCGCCAACCGTGCACCTCCTTCTGTCCGGCTGAAAAAACCGCCATTTTTCTCAAAAAAAACACCTGGTAAATCCTTGTAATAAAGTTAATGATGAAAAAATATATATATAATACCTAAAAATAACACTACATATGTGACACATAACCTATATTTATCTCCTCCTTCCATCAAATGGGAAATTAATTTATCGTTCGTGCGTGCGGCGGACTACCGCCTCGAGAACTGATGTAATTAGTTTTCCCTAAAAACCTCTCAAGGCTAGTTATAATGCTATATTTAATGTATATATATATGATATTCATGAAATAATTATCATTCTATAAAGATAATATGTCATTTAATTATCATTCATTTCACTGAAAAATGATAATGTCGTTTGTGCATATGTGTGGATTACCACCTCCACAAAGCAATGTGATTCATTTTTCTTAACCACATCACATGGTAATTATATATAATTATATTTAAAATAAATAGTATTATATTTATGATATGATCATAATTCTGTAAATATAAAATGATACTTACCTTCTTTTCAATATATTATTTGAAAAATGGAAAGGTTAATCATGCGTACATATGGTCTACCGTCTTCATTATTGTAACCAAGTTCATTTTTCATAACCATATTTCATGGTTAGTTTTAAAAGTATAATTGATGTATAAAAATAATAATTATTTTAGGATTATTATTAAATATATTATGGAATAATGATCACTTTGATTTTAGTCAACTTACCAAAATCATTTTGTACATATGAGTTGAATATAGTCAAAACATCGGACGTGAACTTAATTGATTAATAAATTGTATATAACATGGTAATAAAAAAATAAAATTAATAATAAAACTGAAAAAAATTATTAATAAATTAAATAATTAACATAATTTTATTATTCAATAAGATAAATAATATAAATGATGAGTTGGACTTGAAGTAAGGGACGCTTTACCTTAAAAACCTCCTTTTAAATGTTTTAAAGATTTGTTTTCTAAATATTTATATTCAATGTCAATATTCTTAAAATTATTTTATGGGTGTATTTATATGGAAATAAATGAATTAAAAACTATATTTTATGTCTCTTTTAAATTTATTTAAAAGTTTTTCAAAAGAAATCTTTTTATGTGTTATATATGAAACATGTTTACAAAAATGAAAAAGTAATGTTCTATTTTAAATTATATGGTGATAATAGTTTTTCATAACACTAAAAACATTATTTAATAATTAGATTAATTTATAATATTTTATGTTTTATTTAAATAAAAACCCTCTTTCCCTTTGTTCTGAGTATTTTCAAAATGGGTTTTAAATGGAATGGATATTTCGATATACGAAAATGTTTTTCTTATGGGTGTAAAGAATATTTTTATGCAATCTTTCATGTGTTATAATTATGTTATGGTTCTTCATAATTGTTTATTATGATGTTTGGTTCAATTATAAACAAAGTATGGGTGGTTCTACTATAAACCAAGGATAATTGGTTCCATTATAAACCAAGGATGGGTGGTTCCGTTATAAACCAAGAACGGGTGATCTTGATATAGCTTTCCAATGCATTGGGTATTTGTAAGTGTGATTGTAAGATTGAAATGAAAATTATGTCCCAAGTTACCTATATCATTTATCTATGATATATATAGTTTTTTATAGAATTATTATGATTTCACAAGGTAAGATATTGAGTTTATGTTTAAAGGAAAGTATATTCTACTTCTTGAGGGTGAAATGTATAACTTTTTTTGAAAAAGGTTTCATAAGTTTTTCATGATTTCAAAGAAGCCTTTATGAGTTTTATTTTGACTTTAAGATTTATTATGAAATGTTTTAAGAAAATATTTTGAAAAATAAGTTGATTTCTTTGGTAATAAAATGTTTATTTTGTGCTTAATTTTTATTTTGAAAAATGTAAATTCTTATGAGTATTCATAGACTAACGTGTTTCTTTATTTATTTATTTATTTTTATATGTCCTTTATTGATCTTTTCATACTCATCCCATGTTTTTAAATGTTTTTAACTGGGTTAAATGATGAGTAGTAACAATAATGAAGACTTGATATTGGAAAAGAAAATATGGGTATAGCGGGAATAATACTCACTTAAAGACATGAGTATTGTTATATAAAAGTTTTTCATAATTCTTTGAAACTAAAAACCTAAAAGGTCCTTGGGTATGTAAGTGATAAAATTATTCATTTTGATGTTTTAATTTTTTGATGGTTTAAATTGGGTCACATTTATTGGTATTAAATCCATAAATGTAAATTTATGTTTTTAAAACCTAATCTGAGAGTGGGGGTCTGGGTTATCATTGTTGGCATCAGATCGGGGTTTAAATAACTTTTAATATTATGATGATTTCATGAGAGGTTAACTTAATATTTATGGATACTATAATGGTTTTATATTTTTAAGTTTGATCATAAGTTTAAATTCATATGCACCCCCTTTTAGGTTTTAAGTGATGGAAGTATAAGATGATTAAGAGTATTTTGAGAGACATTTATGGTAATATATGTTGGTACCGTGTGCATAGCAGAAGCCCAAAAAATCAATAATTTAAAATTTTTATACTATGATCAATTTCATAACATCATCTACTGCATAAACATTTCCTACTTACAAAACTGAGGATCTCACATGAAATATTTTAATCATAAAAATTGAAAACAAAAAATACCTCATTCGATTTGAACCCACATTCAACTTTCACTAGTCACCGGTGATTTTTACTCGAATGAACCAAATCCAGATCCCTCTCGATCATCCACACATGCTTTTAAATTCTATGTTAATGTCGTTCACCAAATTCCAGGTGCTAGCATGTAGATTCAACAACACCTTCCATATCCCAATGATCACCATAGCGACAATCCACCAATCCGTGAAGAAGAACTTAGATCAGGAGCTCAGATCATCTAATTTTATCTCTAGGAAGTGGGATAGGAGAGATAGGATCTCATCCATTGTGTAGTGAATGGTAATTCACATGGGATCATCTCTTCCATATATAGTGAAATATATATAATACCCAAAATTGGATCCCCAACCCCCGAATACATATTTCCCACTATATGAGCTATAAACAACATCTTATGACTGCTTTACAGAGTCATAAATATAATTTATATTTTTATAAATTTATTATAATATGATAAATATATTATGTGATAAATATGAGATATTAACTCAACTCTTCATTCCCACAAATACTAAATGAACCTTGAATATTAAAATAATATTCATTCATATAATATTTTTCTATGTATTTACGTTAACACTTGAAAGTAATTTTAATACATAAATTCAAGGATAATTATTATATAATTGAATAACATTAATTTATTTATTTATTGGTTATCGTACATTCTTGAACGTCACTTGAAACCCAATGGTGGATCCCACCATTTCCTAAACTCCTATTCATCATAATAGGGAAAACTTTAAAATACGCTAAGTGTGTGACCCTCTAGGATATTATCTAAATAGCGGTGAATATTATTCATAAACCAAGAGTATATTCTAGCCACCCATAAAGTCCCTTAAATAGATAAGTAAGATTCATATAAATGAAAGCATTTCCTACAAACACACACTGCATAATATAATCTATTTTTCTCGTGATATCTCATAAATCAGGATGAACACTTCATGTAATCATCCTTTCTTTCATTATTATTCATTGAACTTACTGGACAGACTAATCTTCCTCTATGATCACCAATAAATAAACCATAGAACATATATTTAAGATTAATTTCATAGTATCTCAAGGTTTTCATTATAGATCGTGAACTATTATAAACTTTTGATATGAAAATTAATTTATGGATATTACCATATAAATAGTAGTTATCGAAATATCAACACTATTATGGTAAGTTAACATCATGCATATCTCATTATATACATGATATGGTAATCAAAAAGTATTGTTCAAGTTGGTTCTAGGGAACCCACTTTTAAAACACTCCCACTTGCACTAGATCTAACTTTATAGCTAACCTTGTTAGATCTCACATGATAAAATCATGCTTCTACTGAGTTTATGACTTTAGTTTTTGGGCCCTCCATGTCTCCTTTTCACGGCTATTCTTGTATCTGCGACTTCACCTCCTTGAGTAAGACTTATCAAGAGATGATATCCCTAAGTATATTCCTTTTTTATACTATTGTAAACTTAAAATCTTGGATAGTACTAGTAGTAGGATTATCATAATTTATATTATGATAAAATTATACTTACTAGGTGTGATTACAAGAACTAGAACAAATCATCATGTATTTTACAATACTTCTCCAGTTACATCATAATCCATAGTGCCCTCTATATTTGTAGATATGGATACCACTAGCTTTAATGAGCTTCTCTTGCTCATTACTTTAGCCTAACTATGATATAAGATCAATTTATCTAAAGGGATAATAATTTATATCCCCTTAAAACTAGTGTTCCTTTCTCTCTAAATACCTGTTACATATCCCCTGTACTCTCCCAAGGATAATTGGATAGTAGCAACTATTTCCCATGCAGTTCTCTTGGATTATACTAATATTTTCCTACCAGAAATCATATGTTTAAAATATAATATCTTTTACATAGCATGGAATATGTGATTGATCCATTGTAGAAGCGTAAATAATTCTACTCAACACATTAATCTAGTCCTATGTCACATACATGTCTTCTTGGAGAGGTTGATTCCATGTGACATTAATAAAAATTCTCCCTAAAATTATTCCAAATTTTATTTTTCAATACCTTTTCAATATATGTACTATTTAATAGTTCTAAGAAACCATTATATTTACCTCAGTAGATATTTTCCCCTAGAACTTAGGTTGTTAATTTAATTCATTCTCTATAGAGTTACTTTCATTCTGTTCTTAACTAACTATAAGACCAATAGTTTTTTTCCATATGTTATCAAATATATTTTCCTCAAAAAATAGTGGCACTCCCACTATCCTCTTGTAGATATATGGAAAAAATTCATTCCAAATGAAAATTCTATGATCTTTTTTCTAACTTCAATCCAAAATTGGATTTTAGTAACTTGTACCCCTTATTGGAATTCTGTGGATTCACCAACCCATTCTAGTTGTGTAGTATATATGCTTTCCAAGTTTAGTGATCCTAAAATCTAATTCCCAATTTAATTTTCATAGAATGTGGCTATGATAAGTATAATTTTAATGGATTTAGGAATAAATAATTGGTATTACCAATTTAGCCTTATTTGTACCACGCTTGCACCACCCATATATAGTCTCACTTGAATAACCATCGCAATATTTAATATAATAATCCCATGTACATTGATACATGGAATCCATTATTGAATTTTAATTTATCTTATCAATCTTAGCTTGTTTACATTTACTGCTTACTTATAGGATCCATTATTCTCAGTGAATAATGTATCACCAGTCGTGGTGAATATAAAACCATTACCACGGTTTTATCCTTCCTATTCAGTATGTGTCTCTAGAACCTTTTTTTCAAAAGTTCTTGTATAACTTGTTCCTATGACAACCACTTATGCATCTCAAACATTAACTAAATATAATTAAATCTTTAACCTAGTAGATTAAATAGATATGTGCACCCTTTTATAGAATTATTATCTATCACTTGACTATAAAATTTTCTATATTAAGGATTTTATAATATCTTATATGAACTTTAGCATAATAATTGAGATTCACTTTGTATTTTACTTGATGCAAATATCCTTAAAAAACTCTGTGTATCTGAACACATGTTCTTATGACATAATGGATATAATTTATAATATAATTCATATGATGTCCATTTTTCATTATAGTGGTATATGGTTATGGGATAATGTCTCTATCTATCAATCATGTCTCAAAAAATTAATAGAATATTTTGTGATGCATATGAGTCTTAACATTGATACTCCTTTTATTTACATCATTAATCTGATGTGTAAAAGAAAATGTGTGTTTAAGAATTACTCCATGCTATATTTTAATTGTCAATTTTTCAATGTAATACTCATCATTGATCCTCTTTAGTAACATCATAACTTTTATATGTATAAGGAAATGTTCATTTAGTGATTACTTCATGTTACATTATGATGATTGGTGAATGCTTCGTTAAGATATTCTTTAGCACATGGGGACAAATATACTCATATATTATAACCATTTATATTCCATAATTTACTTTTTTATTCCTTAATAACACTTAAAGGAACCTTATGAAGTATATTTGCCACTTTCTTAACCTTATAATAGTTCATTATCTCTAGCTACACTAATTATGAAAGCTTTGTGGCATAACTTTATTGTTAAAGGTTTCTTTTTCCAAAACTCGATAAACTAATGTGTCGATAATACCTAAGGCATTTAGCTCCAAAGATTCTAAATACCATACTTTGTATAACCTTGAAAACTACTTTTAGTTTTACTAGAAAAATAATTATCTTTCCATAATTGGGTATAACTGAGTCTTATATCTTATATTCATCAATCATTACCAATGATTCATGACTTACTAAACCTTTAGTTGAGTAAAAGACACAAAAAAACATTCATTCCAAAAATGGAATAATGTCACCTTATTTCCATTGGGAAAATGAGATAAATTTTTTGGTAATAATATATAAAAGGTCAACTATAATCATTAAGATCGGTAATTAGAGGTTGTGTGCTTATCATCACTCACTTAGGAATCACCCTTTCTCGGCTGCTTAAATAAATTATCTTCTTCTTGTAACATTTCTTTTATTACTTGGTTACTGTATTTAAATACATATATGTGATAGTTATATTATATTCAATTCCCAATAAGTAAAATAGAAACATCACATACAATTATGAATATATACACTAAGTGGGATCCTCTGCTTGCTTCTACTTAAATTTGTTGCATTTATCTTCAATATAATTATGTTGTGACATGCAAAGAAAATATCATATTGTATAATATTTTTCCTCTTTTCTTTTAAGGATGTTACAAATGTTTCATTGGTGTCACACTTATCATTGGTCTTTCCTCCTTGTCTTTCAACTTTTTCATTATAATAACTAAGGATTAAACTTTCTTTAAGTTCATATATCCTTAGAGAACATTACCCAAAAGGTAATAAATCATTTTATCCATTTACTATTTGTTTTAAAATCTTAAACAAAACCGGAGAAATTTGGTGATAAATATATAATAATGGTATTTATTGAAATATCACAATCCATATTTCAATTTACATGTATCCAGTGTAATAATCACACATACACATCTCGCTTCAATTTCTCCTCACAGACTTCTCGGAGATGAGACACCATGTGATATCATCCATGTATTTATGATGTATCCACAACTCATCAGACATTGGTAATATAATTATGATGTAAACATCAAATGTTTAATACATGAGTCTCCTATAAGTATCTTTCACACCCTCGCTTCCTAGGGTATCTCAATAGGTATAGGGGGATCTAGAACATTTAATTTACTATATCATAGTACTTTATGTAAGCGTATGTACCACTCTTAGAAATCCATGTCAGTTTAGACATGTTCTCTTTCCAGTATTTATCAAAATTTATCTATGGTAATACTTTCCATTTTCTAAAAAAATCATTAATAGATAAGTAATTTTATCTTGATTACCAGTTATACATTACTGATTAAATCATTAAATGTCTCCCACTATTTTTTTTGAACCCTAGTATACCTCAATACTAGACTCAGAATACTCAGTTGCTAAATTATTCTAGTGGTAAGGATCCCTAAAACCATTCTTCATAGTCTGAGTTATGGTTATGCCACTACTTGGAGAGTTTCAAGGTAGGCACTAGACTAGCTGGCCACATTGACTCACGGCTCCTTGAACTCTTGAGTGAATTATCAACTTTTAAAAATCATAAACTTTATTTACTCAATGATTTTCCTATAAATATGCAACAAGATATATCTAGATACTTATTTTTTGTCATCGTTAGTTAAATTGACCCATAATTCTCATAATAACTCCTCAGTAATATGAGGCACCCTCAACCAGTGATGACAAGCACCCCATGCACCCAGTTTAGTTCAAATTAAAATGAAGGAAGGTGTTACGACATAATATTACTTTGAGGGATTTTTTTATTTCTCAATTAATGAAATCATTCTCTATCTGATATGTTCATACTATTTGATCGCACTCACAATTAAATAGAAAAACATTCATCACATCATTTATTTATTTAATCTATGCATTTTATGTTTATTATTTTATGTGATCCCACTCACTCACAAACTCACAAAGAAATAATAAACAATACATAAATTAAATAAACAACATGATTTATCATGAGCATCTGGTATTGGTTGATCCATTTCTACTTAATGGATCAATCGTGACCCTAGGGGTAAAATTACTTGAGTTGTTTCTGACTCATATCCTAGCTCACACCCCAATCTTATGTATCCACAGCTCGTCGGGAATACTGCCTCATCTTGGTGTGGTCCACATCTTCATTCATATTCATCATAATACATAAATACTCTCATGTAGGTGATGGGGTCTTATAAGTGTGTAATATAGATAAATAACTTTTTATCTTGGTTCATAGGCCCTTATACATATAATGACGATGATGGAAGATGCACAGACCATCAATTTTATTAATTAATTTCTATAAATAACTACTACATGCAATAATAAATTAATTGATTAAACCATACATGCATAGGCCAGTCATTTCTCATAATCATTCGATATGGTAATTAAATGCATAATAAAAATTAAATTTTTAGTAAATTTATTTATTTATTTATTTATTTCAAAAATTATAACTTAAATATTTGAAATATTTTTTAATATTTTCCCCAAGTTCTCGAAAACCCGGAAAAATCCTTGAAAGGGTTGTGGGACTTTATTGGACTTGTAAGGGACCTAGCGGGTCAGGATAAGCCCACTCAGGCCCATTCCAAGTTATACATAACCCACCCATGCCCATAACGGTTTGGGAAGAACCTTCCCCAAATCATTATGGTTCAAAACTGCTTGGATTTGGCTGAAAGGGCAGGGGTTCACATACAGGTGGAGGGATCAGCGGACAAGGTTGGTAGGGAGCCCGACTGACATGCATCTGTGACTAGGGGAGCAGTGCGAGCAGGAGGTTCAGTTCGGTGAGGCGAAGGGATGGAGGGGTCTACCACATGTTCATGGGAGGGAAGTTCGAGATCTTACCGCTAATGGCTGGGTGCGTAAGGAATTCGGTGTGGGGAAGGGGAAACCAGTGATATATGTCGGTGAGGTCAGCGGCCAGGATGGAAGACTTGTTTTGAAGAGTGGAAACTAGACACAATGTCATACGAGAGTAAGGGAGGGCATCTGGATGGGTTTGGATGGCAGTGGCGAGGAAGTCATGGGTGCCAAGATGGATGCGGAGGGGTGCGTTGATGGTGCTGGCTAGAGAGGACAGGGTGAGCGGCAGTGCGAGGCACTCTAGGTGGTCAAGGATCATCCTGGCATATCCAAGGGAAATTATAGGGGTAGTTGGAATGGAAGGTCAATGTGGGAACACACAATAGTGGTTGTGGAGGAGGGGAAATTGGAAGGGGTAGTTTTTTGGGTCTTCGATGCTGACAGCATCCCCTATGGGTCTTTTTTGGAATTATTTCATGTGTCAGCTACCCCACACCATATATGGATCCTTTTATTTTTACTTTAAAAAAAACTTGGTCATTATTGGCCAGCCACATGAGTGAACTTCCCTTTTTTTGTTCTTTATACATTATCAAATCATATTTGTTCTAGGATTTATAAAAGGAAAATAATAGATTAAATTATTTCTATAGGTGTGTAAAAAAATTCCCAATTGGAACACGGTTTTCCAGCTGCTAAAACCTTGGATGGAAATTAGGTTTATTAGAAAATTATTTTTCATATGAATTCAAGTAAAAAAAACATACATATAAATATATATGTGTTTTATTCAAATTATACCTATAAACATCGATTATAATCCAATTCAAAACTTAAGATGGACACAACTTCCCCATTTGATATCGAATTAAATCATTTTTTGAGGCATTAGGACCGTAATGACACTCCTAAAAATTTAATGCAAATTTAATTTTTTATCCCTTTGATTAAACCATCACGTGATCATTCTTATACCAATTATTGGTACTATTTGTGCAGGGGAAGCCTGAAAAATTAGAAATTTAAAATATTTATACTATGATCAACATAATAACATCATCGCCTACATAAATGTTATTTGGTTACAAACCTGAGGATCTTGTGTGAAATATTTGAAGCACAATAATTAAAAACAAAAAACACCTTGTTCAATATGAAGCCACGTTCAACAACTCCTCATCACTGGCAATCATTGCTAAAAGTAACAGAAGTTAGATACCTCTACATCATCCACACACGCTTCAAAAGTTTGTAAGAATTTTTTTCATCAAATTATATCTTCTATTGTGGAGATTTGATGATGCCTTCAACATCCTAATGATCACCACAATGACAGTCCATTGATCTATGAAAAATAACTCAGATCAAGAGCTCGGATCATCTTCTTTTCTCTCTAGGAAGTGAGAGAGGAGAGAGAGGCTCTCATCCATTATGCATTGAATAGTAATCCACATGATCACTTCTCTTCCTTATATAGTGAAATTTATATAATACCCATAATTTTCTCCCCACCCCCCAAATATATATTTCCCGCTATATAAGCTATAAAAACATCTTATGACCTCTTTACTAAGCCATAAATATCATTTATATTTTTATCACTTTCTTGTAATATAATAAATATATTATGTGATAAATCTGAGCCATTAACGTGTCTTATCATTCCTATAAATATCAAATTAACCTTGAATATTAAAATAATATTCATTCATATAATATTTTTCATGTATTTACTTTAATACTTGTAAATAATTTTAATAAATAAATTCAATGTCAATTATTCTAAACTCAGATAATATGAATTTATTTATTCATTAGTTATTGTATATTCTTAGACATCACTTGGACCCCAGTGGTGGAGCCTTCCATGTTCTAAACTCCTAATCATAATAATAGGGAAGACTTTTGAATATGATAAGTGTGTGACCCTCTAGGACCTTATCTCGATATGATTGAATAATATTCATAGACCAAGAGCAGAGTCTTTAAACCCATCTATACCTCTAAAGAGATAACGAAAAGTCATAGTAATTTCAAACTTTCCTATAAACATGTGCCATGTAATATAATCTCTTTGTCTTGTGATATCACATAAATAAGGGCGCATGCTTCATGTCATTATCTTTTCTTACTTTATTATATGTTGACTTTACCAGAAAAACTTACCTTATTCTACCATGACCATGAATTTAGTGAAGGTACTACCATCCTGATTAACTATGTTTGATATATCACTTCCTATCATAGGAGACAAATTCTATCTTGATTATTAAATCAATTTCATACCACTAATGGCGCACCCAATGCAAGCCACTTCACTAAAAATTCAATGCCATATTTTTTTACTTACATCAAAGTACATGATCAAATAGTATACACTGATAAAAATATCAATTTGAGAGTCCATTACATGTGTTCACAAATTGGAACTTCCAATGAAACTTAAAACATGTGGTGTTCCTATTAGCGGGTCAGTCCTCATGATCTCATCTACTCGAGATCACCAAGGGTGAACTTCATGAGAAGAAGTCCTGATGCTTATGATCCTCCATAACTTAATAGTCACACATCATCTGTGTCCCTTTAGAATGATATATATAGACCATAGACATATTTTTAAGATTAATTACATAGTATCTTGAGGTTCTCATTATAGCCTTGAAACTGCTATAACGTTTTAATATGAAAAATAATATATAGACATTTCAATGTAAATAGTGAATGAAAAAATATCAACACTATTATGGTTAGTGAATATCATGTACAACTAACTGCATACTTGATATGGTAATCAAAAAGTACTATTCAAGTTGGGTCTAGGGTACCCACTTTTACAATAATATAACCCTTGGTTTTGGTATAGGTTTTAATGAAAAATTTATTTGAGGAAGAATGCCTTTACATTTTTTGGACATAAGTTTAAACGTATTGAAAAAAAATTAGGATTTATATTATCTTTTATGTTGATGTAATTAAGGGTATTTCAATTTAGAAACATATGTTTTAACATATAGATATCCATGGGATTGAAAATTGATTTTGTGATTATGTGATTAATGTTATTTCAGAATAAGTTCATTTTTTTGGGAACCTTATATGATTAAGGTAAATGGAAATATTTATGGATAATATGGGATTTTATTTAAGGAATAAAGGTTGACTTTTCTTTTGGAATCATATTGAACTATTTTAAAGGAAGATGGAATCTATGTGAGAGGCTTACTCACGAGTCTGTCCCCTCATTTTTCTAAAGATCGATAATGGTTTCTCTCCATCTACTTAGATTTATGCTCGCATCATGGATTCTTTCAATCCAGAATGGGAATGCTTCTTTCTGATGAAATCATTGGGAGAAATGAACCATATATGGATAATACAAACCCTAAAGGTGATCTGAACCGAGATCCATTATCCAAACCTAAAATAATATCTTTCCTGAAAGCTTTTAAAGGAACAGATCTATCAAAAATGGCAGACTCAAAGCCTTCGCAATATAAAAAATCAGAGGATGGAGGTTTTTTTGTCACTACTCACCCTGAATACCTTCATAAAAGGATCAATATGTGTAGGTTTTCTATCTTGTGCATATTATATATCTTAAGGGAGATAAAATGTGGCCTATTGCAGATCTTAAATCTCAAATCTCCCATATTTAGGTAAAACCAATTGGAAGTTTATTCTAATTAAAAGGGGATATTATCACATTATTTTGTTCTCCCAAAATGATCTAAACCTCACTTGGAAGGCTGGTAACATACAATTGCACCATGGTTTTCTACAACTATCTGAATGGGATGTCTCCTTTAATCCCTTTACATAAAGGAATTCATCAGCACAAATATGGGTTAGGCTACACGGTCTAAATTGGGTATTTTGCCACCCATAAATCCTAAATGATCTTTCTTCATGTATAGGAACCCCCTTAAAAACTGATCAGTATACTATGAATGGAGAGTTGGGACTATATGTAATACTCATGGTTTAAGCCAATTTGCATTCAAAGTTACCAGAATTCATAAGTTTTACTACTAATGACTACAAAGAAGAAATTAAGGTTGAGTATGAGTAAGACTTCATTTTGTGAGGTATGTAGAATAATTGGTCATACCTTTGAAACTTGTAGGGTGGTCCAAAAATAGGTAAATAAACCCCTTGAGAATGACTAGAAAAAAATCAAGAGAACCTAAAAAGAGAAATCCTCCACCTTTGAGAAGGTTGAACCATCCAAAATAAATGGTGGTGGTGGATGGGTGAAAAAACAAGACATCATTCCCACTAAAAAATCCAAATCTAGAAATCTATGGTCTGATTTAGTGGAGGAATAAAAGGAGGAGGAAGAGGAAAGTATCATAGATAAAGAAATGATCCAGGATATTATGATTATTATCAATTTCACTCAATCCTAAAAAAATTTTGGGAATACAAAACCTATTTAAGGAAAATATCATGCTGATTCTGCTCAGATTGTTTTTGTTGACATGGAAAGAGGTAACACATCAGAGCTATAGATCTTGAAGAATATTACATATCCCTATTTTTCTATTGGGAATACCCCAATTACATTGGATAAATAACCTCCTAAAGAGTTAAAAAAATAAGGTAATCCCTAAAAAATTCATACCTCTTTGGATCAATGTATTTCTGATAATAAATGCATCACTAAGGGTATTGAGAAATAGCTACATGTTACAAATAATCATACTGACATGTCTTCCATACCCACCCACTAACCCCCTTGAGAATGAGTATGGGGTTATTCCAGAGGATGAAAAGCATGATAATCATACAAAAGAACAGGACTCGGTTCAGTATCATAGCTCAGTTTTGAATACTAACCCCAGGAGTATGAATTCTGAGAATATCTTTAATGATGATTGCAATACCTATCCATATACAAATTTGGGTGGATACAGCAATAATGACACTTCTATATCCCTTATTCATAATCAGAATGTTGATTCTTCTACTTCTAATGCTAAAATTACTACACCAACCAGAAAATTTCAAAGGAAGAGGAGTTCTGAAAGCAAAAAGAAGAGGGTTACAACCACAAAATATAGGTTTGAATGAATATCCTTTTTTGGAAATGTTAGGGTGTAGCAAACTTTAACACACTAAACTCTTTAAAAATATTGATTTATATTCATAAACTTAAGATTTTTTCTATTTCTGAGCCTAAAATTAATTATGCCCATGGTTTTTATTGTTTAGAACATAAATGTTATGATTTTATTGGTTCTAATTTTATTAAATATTATATATAATCTCTTTGTATTTTTTCTCATTCATCCCTAAATAATGTTTATGCATTTAACATTAAAAATAAAATTCTCACTTTTGAGTTTATATCCCATAACTCACATGTTTTTCTCCTTCATATATGCTAAAACTAGATACCAAGATAGAATACATCTTTGGAATAATCTAGATAATATCAGCAGCAGAATACATGACCCTTGGATTATTATAGGGGACTTTAATGTTATCCTCTGTCCTAGTGAGAAAATGGGCCCAACTCATTCTGCAATTTATTCACGAGAGTTTAAATCTTGTATTGAAAACAAAAACCTGGTCGAGATTGATTTAGTTGGGGCCAAGTATACTTGGTATAGAAGGAATTATAATATAATAATGGCTGGTAAGCTGGATAGATACTTCTCTAATGAACATACTCTTGATAAATGGGATATTGTGTCCATCACCACCCATCCAAAGATAAATTCTGATCACCATCCGATCTTGGTTAGATTTTCTATTTGACGTTCTAGGACTTCTCTCCCTTTCAGATTTAATAATGCCTAGACCTCCCTCCCTAAATACAATGAAATTATTAAGGAGGTTTGGAATTCTATAAATTGTGTAAATGATGTTTTCTCTTGTATCATGAAGCTGAAACTTATGAAGAATAGTCTCAAGGGTTGGTGTAAAACCACCTCCATCCAAATTGATAATGATATTGCTTCTCTGGAGGAAAACATTAATTAGTTTCAAGATGCTTCTACAAACTTTGACTTTACTACTCATTTTCTTTAAGAAATAGAGATAACTACTAAACTAAAATCCCTACTTTCTATTAAGGAAAAAATTCAAAAATAGATTTTCAAAGTAAAATGGATAAAATATGGGGACAAAAACACAAAATTTTACAACTCTCTTTAAAGATCTAGGAAAGATCGTAGGCCTCTTACCTTTCTCAGGGTTGGAGATAATATTATTGATAATGAGGAGAGACTTTTGAATGTATTGTTTCCTATTTTAGTAATATTTTCAATGTCTATAATCTGAATAAGGACTTAATTCCTAATATCATTCCTTATATTGTTAATATTAATGACAACAATTTCCTTACACGTGACCCCCTTGATACTGAAATCAAAGATGCGATTTTTAGTTTGAAACCTGATAGTGCTCCATGACCTGATGGATTTTCTAACACTTTCTTTCATCACTACTGGGACACTATACATTTTGATGTGTGTAAAATAATTAAATCATTATTCTCAAATGGAACCCTTCCCCCGTGGCATTAATGCCCAGTTCCTCTATTTAATACTGAAGGTTGAGAATGCTTCTAAGTTTCACCTTTTCAGACCTATTTCACTCATTAACGCAATATACAAGATCATCACCAAAATTATTTCCAATATACTTGTCATAATTGATAATAAATTTATCTCTTGGAATCAGTTTGGTTTTGTGAAGGGTAGAAATATTTCAGACTGAATTATCTTAGACTCCAAATATACTAATCTTCTAAATAAATAAAATAGATGAGGTTTAATTTCTCTGAATCTTGATATCAGTAAAGATTTTGATATTATTGATTATATATTTATTTAAAATTTACTTTAGAGATTTAGTTTCAATGGTCTTTTTATTAATATAATTAAAACACTTTTTAACTATTCCTATATCTTTGTTTGCATAAATGACTCTCCAAAATTCTATTTTAAATGATCAAAAGGAGTTAGACAAGGTGATCCCCTATCTTTTATCCTCTTCTCTATTGTTGGGGATTATTTATGTTGGCTTGTCACACACTTAGTGGATCAAGGTAAAATTAATACCATTCTTGATTCACAAAATCTTATTTTCCCTTATCATCTCCTTTATGCAGATGATATTATTATCTTTTTATAAGGTGGAAATAAGAATATCCATAATCTCAAGGAGGGTCTCTCCCATTATGAAAGTGTATTAAGTGAATCCATAAAATGGAATAAGTTTATTTTTTTTCTTTGGGAAAAGGTTTCCAGTTGCTAGAAAAACCATATCATGAATGATTAGAACATAAAAGAAGGGACTTTTACTTTAAACTTCCTTGGTTTCCCTCTCTTTTTGGGAATTCCTACAAATATATACTTTTCCAAAATAGTGGATCAAATAAATAATCAACTCACTTATTAGAAAGGAAAATCTATCTTTATGGCTGGGGTAATTTTCCTTATTAAATCCACCATTGTATCTAAAATGGTTTATTCCTTGATGATCTATAAATGGACTACTGGTCTTCTTAAAAACATCAATGTTGCCATCAAAAATATTTCTTGGAGTGGCAGTTTTATTGAAATAAAATTAATTACTATCCCTTGGAATAATTATTGGAAGACTCTTGCTAATAGTATCTTGTCACAACCCGCCTTCTCCAAGATGAGGGAAATGAAGGAAATATTTTTTTCCCTTCCTTCTTCAAGGTGAATAAGAGATCATGACCCCCCGAGTCCCACCTTCAATGGGACTTAGAGTGGTAACTAGCACCAAGGGTATAGAATCTCACGTAATATGGAAGTCATTACCCTTTTTATAGAATAATATCGGGAGATAAGATGATGAATCCCAAACAACTCCAAATACCGAAAGTAAAATTAAATCCAAAAAACCCCTTCTTCCACATGCATGTTCAAAATAAAGTGATACAAAGTACAATAAAACTCTGAAGGAAATTACCAAAAGAAATAAAATAAGCAACAACAATTGTCCTGACGCCCGAGCTAGTAAGGTCCGGAATGTTCCTCAAAGTACTCCTGGAAACCTGAAAGCAGTTTTGTGAGTATACATGTATACTCAGTAGGGAAAACAAAAATATATAATGCACAAGTGGGGAGAAATTATAATGCCATGTGAGAAATAGAGGTAACCAAAACACCTGGCAAGGAGAACTATCCACCCAGCCTCACCAAGGCACACTCCCCAAATAATGAAAGTTAGGTAAAATAATAGTAATAGTACATCGATATTTGGGTACCCCACACCGCTTTCCCACTAGTTATTTAGAACATCCTATGCATAAGACCTCCCCCACAATTTCCACTGCATTCCCACTGCTATACCTCCCCCGCACACACCTGTTCCACCACAACCATACATCCTGCCTGCAGATACCTGGGCCATCACAACAACACTTCCTACTCATAGACACCTGGGTCAAAAAAACCACACATCCCACCCGCAGACACCTGGGACTCATCCCGAAGACACTTGGGAAACAAACCTGCCTCCACACACCTGGGTCATCCCACCACAACACACCCTTCCCAAAGATTCTTGGGCTATAAGGAACCTCAGGCCGTTACAGCCTTCCCGAAGAGTCTTGGGATACCTAGGAGAGAGAGAATAAAGGATCTAATAACCAACCACTCATAATAATGTTAGTAAAAACACCCTCCCCCATGGGATGGGGGTGTTCGGTATGAAGTTCTCAACATGGGTGGGGTGCACATAAGAAACACAAGAACTAAATTTTTTACATATAGTTAATCAAGCACTCATCCCAGCCTAAGGGTCCTCAAACCAATAACCATCCCACACAAAACCACTCTTGATGATACTTCTACATTCACAAGTACACAACAGCCACAACCATGGCACAACCCACTTTTGGAAAATAATTCCCTATTGTACTCATTCTCGTTATCATGTTCAAGTTATTCCATTTAAATATTCCTCCATTATCGTGAAACTAATAGTTATAACCACAATCCAAAACAACAACTAATAAAAAAACATCCAATCAAGAATTTAAGCATTCACTCTCGGTTCTCCTGTAAGTAACAAAATCAAAATTGGATCCATGAGATCCCTTGAAGTGTTGGAACCAAACTAATCCCCAACTTACCTGGTCCAGAACATTTACCTCCAGCTCCACACAGCCTCATATTCACAAACCAAAAACCTCTCAACCAGAGATTCCATTACCCTCTACGTCACCCCACAAACATTAACATAAGAACCATGCATATCACCAGAACAAATCAAGGGAGTTTTCATATTTATCCAACACCATTCATTAAGTTCCTTCTTTCTGTTTGGTTAACTATGGTGATCACACAAGGTTTCTTATCCATCAGGTAACCATTTAATCAACCAAGTTTATATGATTAATCAGTTTCCATGTTATAATCATTAAATCATAAGATTATCTAGAAAAAATGTCCTCATTAGTGTGCAAGAAAGGGATACCAACATCCACAATTTTCAGTGGACATGATCCCATACAATTCACAGCATAAAAACCTAGATAAAATACAACAACATCATAATCTTTCCCACTCCCTTTATTATTTAAAAGTCTATTTATTATCTTCGTTAGAGTTGGTTTCATCTACATCCCAATGGAACATCATTTTACCCAACACGCATGAATCACATTAAATATAGACAAAGGAAAAACCCCTACTTGGATGATCAATGATCTAAGTTTTCTACTTGCGCCAAGAACTAGGGTTGTGAGATAGGAAAGTCCAAGAAGACCCAAACATGAGGGCTCTCACATTGGAATGACTTGTCTCCGGAAGAGGGACTCCAAGTGTACCAAGGGAAAATAAAGAGACCAAGTAAGAAGAAGGCCTAGGAGTGATAAAAAGTGCCTCATCCTAGAGTTACGAGATGTGAAATCTTGAAGTGATGGAAAAGTGGATTGTGGTTTGACCACACAGCTAAGAGATTGCACACGTTGGAATTAATTGGGATTTAATAATTCCCTCATAGATAGTGAGATAGACCATCACACGGCAGAGAGTTCATAGGTTACATTTAAACCAAGAAAAACATATAATAGGGGGATAACTGGAAACGCTGTAAAGGGTGATAAACTAATAAAAAGGACATAGGTTTTGGTAATTAAAGGGTCTCCTGACTCTTAGGGGATTAAAATATCTTTTACAGGACTTAAAATGGTCTTAACCCACTTTAAAAGAGGTAATAAAACTTAAAAGAGACGTTACGGGAAAACTGGGTATGGAAACCCGACACCCCTTGGTGGCACCGATCGAGTGTGGCACTGATCAGTGAGACCGATCAGGGAAACACCGATCGGTGAGACACTAATAGGTGACACCACAGCAACACCTTTCCACCGACAACTCACCCTCTTGACTCACCGATGGAATCTAGGAAACCCCAAACACCAGAATTTGACAAAGTAATGGACCAGGAGGGTATGGGCCATTACACGGCCTTGGAATCAAAAATATAAAAAAATTCAATTATTCTATTCAAACCATATTTAATTAGAACATATTGAACACAAAAAAAATATATATTCACTTTCATAGAGCTATATTTATTAATATATTGAAGAAAGGAAACTTGAATTACATGGAATCATCCATCTGGAAAACTATGAAACATTCTTTTTCCAACATTATGGCTCACTTTAAATATATTATTAACATGGAGTTATCTCTCAATTTATGGATGGACAATTGTACTGGAATTCCTCTTATTTCTGCTATTGATCCATCTAGAAAACCATGAAACATTATTTTTCCAACATTATGGCTCACTTTAGATAGATTTTTAACATGGAGTTATCGCTCAATTTATGGCTAGACAATTATATATTGATAATAACATTTCTATAAAATATTTTATGAATTCTCCCAAACTAGATATGCTTCATGCTATTAGCAACTTGGTCAATGATTGTTTTTTTTCTCCTTATGATGATTTTTTATTTGGAAACCTCCCAATAATGGTATTCTCAATTAAAATATTTTTTATATACATAATTTCAATGATACAAATGATTATTTTACCTAGTTTAGATGTTTTAACAAACCTTGGATTAGACCATCCTATTTTACTATACTCTAGAGGCTTGGTCATAATCGAATACCTACTAATACATGCCTAAAATATTTCGGTATATAATTATGTTCTAAGTGTCGACTATGTAACCAACATAGAGAAGACATTGACCATATCTTCTTATATTGTGCTAATAATACCTCATTATGGAAATATGTATTTGATATTTTTGAAATCAGATGAATGGAGGATGAATCCATCTGGATGAAGCTCTAACGTTTCACTACAGTTGATGCCTCCCCTCAAATTAGAAACCTATTTTTGGTTGTCGTGGCTGAATTGGTATATCTAATCTAGTATAAAAGAAATTAATTTATTCATAGAAATTATGATTTCATACTTCATGTAGCAAAGGTGAAGATCTATATTGTTACAAGTGAGGCAACCACGCTGTAGTGTGTGATATGTAGCAACACCATTTGATATTTCACTATACTACATTGTTTGGGTGTGGCTGGAAATTACAGCCTGCCTAAAGGAACTCTTAAAGTATTTTGGAAATCTCCACTTCCAGTATGGATCAAATTAAATGTTGATGGTACCTCAAAAGGCAACCTCGACCCTTCAGGATGTTGATTTATCCATAGAGATCACAATGGGAAGATCCTTGGTTGTTTTTATGGAGCTTGTGGCAATGCAACCTCTTTAGAAGTTGAAATGTCTAGTTTAATTTTTGTAGTTTTATTTGCTAGACAAAAAGGATGGAACAACATATGGCTTGAAAGATACTCTTCTACTATTTTACAAGTGGTCCATAATGGCATCACTCATCTTTCATGTCTACTCACAGCTAAATGGATGGACGGATGGATATCACTATCAAATATCAACTATATCATCACCCATGATTTTTGAGAGGTGAACTCAGTGGAAGATGGTCTAGCCAACAAGGGAATAAACACTGAAATCACATGGTTGTCTAAACTTCCCCCAGAGTTAGTTTCATTCTATGAAAATGATTGTAATAAAATTCACTCATTTAAACTCTTGTAACTCTTTTTTTATTCTAATAAACATGCCTTTAGTCTTTCTGACCAAGGCATAACTTTTTAAAAAAATATTTTTGAAGAATATATGATTTTAATGTGGTTTTATGATGATTTAGGTTATTTATGGAAATTATTATGATTATATTATCTTGGATATTATATGGTTAGGGCATATAAATTTTTGGTATAAGACTTTAAGAGTGATTGATGTTATTTGAAGATAAATCTTGAATTTATATTGGAAGAATATGTTATCAAATCATTTAATCTTTGAGTTTTAATCTTATTCAGGAATATTTTGACAGTTTTTAAGGATATTTAATTATGAAATGATTTAGTATTAAATTTGGGTATTAGTGTTGAATTTTGAAGATTAATCTATTATTTATTCATATGAAGGTTTATAAATTTTAGATATTATCTTACCTTATACTGACTATTTAAGTTTTGGTTAATATGTAAAGATAGGATTAATATTTTTCTATCCTTTTTTGGATTATATTATTTAATATAATCTTATTTCAATGCTTCATATATGAAAAATTCATCTTTAATACTCATTGTTTGGAGAAAAATATGAGATTGTGGTGGAAATTGATTAAAGGATGAAATTATACTTGTCAAGTAAGTATATTTCCTTATGTTATTAGTATATATGGTAAATTAATTCCTTAATTATAGGAAAATTATCCTGAAACAAAAATTTTATAATATTACCTTCATTTCTGATAAATCAATGGCCATTTTCACACCGTATTGATTTATGGTTTTGTGGTCATTAACTTTCTCATAATCATTCGATTTCTTATGATCAATGTTCTATGTCGCTCTATTATTATTTGGACATTAATTTTTCTTCCATGTACATATTTTCACTTCACACTAATGTTATCCTATTTGGAAACCTAGTATGAGTTATTTAAGTCATTATTCATATTTTTGTTTTCCCTATTTTCAAAAGGAAGTTTTATTAACCATTTTTACGATGTGGTATTTCAACAAAGGTATTTTCAAATGTCAAACCCCTAATTACTGATCCTAAGTTCAAATTTTGAGGAAGAAATTTATTAAAGGGGGTAGAATTTAATATCCTGAAATTTTTTGAAACACTATGTTTGATAGCATATACAATAAGAAACATCGAGCTTAAACGAACCATGAAATATTAATATTTAAATGTTATAGTTATAACCTAGTCATTAAATTGGTGAGTATGAATAGGAATAACCACATTATGAAATATATATATATATATAAATGTCTACTCAATAAAAATATACTTATTAATTCTTAGGACATAAGAACTCAATTTTTTAGTAAAGTAATTTTATGCTTCAAAATATGTTTTCTTCAAAAATTGTTTTTATTAATTTTTGTAAGTGAATATTATAATTAATTTATGGAACTTTTAGAGATTTTAATTAATAAAAAAGTTATCATTTTTTAATTCAACATGTTAAAATTTTCTTAGGATGAATTTTTGGTATTTTTCTGAAAAGTTTGATTTTTCAATGAATAGTGAAAAATACTAATTTTTATTGAAATCTATCTTTTATTTTTAAGTAATTAAAAAGTCACTTTATATTTTATATTAGTTTTAAAATTTCATTAGATCTTTTTTATAATCCAATAAATTTTTTTTGAATCAACGTTATACTTGAATTTTGTATAGAAACATTTTTATACTTAAAAGGCATTTTTTCTAGAAAATATATTTTTGTCGCGTTTTGTGGGTTTAATTTTAAATAAAAAAATACCCCTTATGTGAAATTAATTTGATAAAATTGATTCAATATTTTTAATTATCATAATTAATATTAAATAATAAGTTCAACTTAATTTTTGTTCAATATAAATAGTAACCATAGTAAATTTTTGTTACCATGGTAAAGATAAAATTTGTTAATTAAGGTTAAAAATAATACGACAAGGACTAAAAAAAGACCCAAAAACTTCCCTTAATTTCATTATATGATTAAATTTCATCCATAATCATCCAAATATCTAAAATTTTCCTTTTTTAATTTATCTTTCATTTTGAACTTTATAATATTTAAGCAAAAGATAAAGTCAAAAATGAAACTTTCTTGCTTTTAATATCTATAATATTTTTTATGAGGATAAAAACATATTGTGTTCCATTATAATATTTTATTTTAAATATGAATGAATTTTTTTATCATATTAATTTATTTTTAATTTTTAGTAATGATATAATTACCTTAAATGGTACACAATGTTGAGACAGTGCTTATGCAAGCAGTAGAAAAATCAAAGTAAATAATTTTGAAAAGATAAAATGTAATATTTTTTTTAATAAATTATAGTTTCACATGAATTTTATAGATAATAATAATGTATTATTAATGTTTAAATGGATTATATTATAAGTTAATTGTTGTCTTATTGTGTTCAAAGTCAAATTATGTGAATAGTGTCAAAAATGACATTAATGATATTTTATGTTAAATAATATTTAATTAAATTATTTAAAAATCAAAAAATTATTTAAATAGAAAAATTATGATTATAAATGGTCTAAAATATCATCCCTTGTCCATTTATGATCCAATTTTTAACTTATAAATAAATCTTTAACCCTTTTATATTAAAAAAGTCATTATCACGGTTAAGGTTAGAATTGGTTAACCAAAATATAATGTTTAAAATGATATCTAAACTTTTCAAAATTTGATTGAATGATTATATTAAGATATTATCCTTCTTATATTATAATTCATGTCATTTTGGAATATTTTTACATGATATTGACATATATTATATTATAATATTTCATGTATTACCAAAAATAAAATTATTGATATTTTATAATAAATAATATTTAATTTAATGATTTAAAATTCATAAAAAATCATATATTTGGAAAATTTAATTTTATATGGTTTAAAATAACAATAATGGTCCTTTATGGGTCATTTTTTCTTTTATAGTAACTTTCTTGGCCCCTAAAGAGTGAAAAACATTGTTATCCTGGTAATTGTGAAAAGGGTTAATTGGGGGGTTAAAACAAAGTGATAAGGGTGAAAAAATAATCTAATATTGTCTAAATTTTATTTCATGAGATTATTTATACACATAATCATCTTATATTTTAATTATATCAATTTGGATCTATTTTAACATTAAAATTATCTATATTAATTTAATACTTTAAGGAATCCTAATAATGCCCCTTCCCTCACTTATAAAAGGGAACCTCTCTCCACACTTCAAGATATATTTTTTTTTGGTCAATAACTAACCAAATAATTTCCTAATATCTTTCCTTTCATTCTAAATTTATTATTTTGGGTAGAATTCCACTCTTATAGGGCTTAATGTATAAAGCAAAGGATGATGTTTGAAGAAGATGTATAGCTTTTAACCAAATGTTTTAGTTATATTTATTCTCCTACCTTCTTAAAATATTCTTCAAACATGCTGAAATAATAAAACCAGTATCTTCCATATACTGAGATTTTTTTATGTTAATGGTATAACCTATATTTATCTCCTTCTTCCATCAATTGAAAATGAATCCATCGTTCATGTATATAGTGGACAACCGCCTCGCGAACCGATATAATTCATTTTCCATATCCACCTCTCAAGGTTGGTTTTAATGATGGATTTAATGTATATATATGATATTAATGGAAAAATTATTATTATTTAAAGATAATAAATCATTTTCTTATCATTCTATCCATTGAAAAATGATAACGTCATTCATGTGTACGTGTGGATTACCACCTCCACGAAGCAATGTGATTCATTTTTCATAGCCACATAAAATGACTGTTATATATAATAAAATTAAAATAAATAATATTAAATTTATTATATAATCATAATTATATAAATATAAAATAATACTTTACTTCTTATGGTCATGTTCTTTGAAAAATGGAAACATTACTCATGCTTATATACAGACTATCATCCCTATGATTGTAACGTGGTTAATTTTTTATAACCAAATTTCATGATTTATTTTAAAAGTATAATTGATGTATAAAAATTATTATTATTTAATGATTATTATTATGTATATGATAGAAAAATTATCTATTTGACCATAGTAAACTAACCAAAATCATTTTGGACATATGAGCAGAATATCTTCAAAACATCTAACATGAACTTAATTGATTAAGTAATTATATATAACATGGTAATAAATAAAATAAAAGGAATAATAAACTTGAAAAATGTTCTTAATAAATTAAATAATTAACACTATTTTATTATTAAATATTATAAATAATGTATGTGACAAGTCAGACTCGAGGTAAGGGACACTTTACCTTAAAAACCTCATTTTAAGTGTTTTAAAGATTTATTTTCTAAATATTTTTCTTCCATGTCCATATTCTTAAAATTGTTTTTTAGATGTATTTATATTTAAATAAATGAATTATATAGTAAATTTTATCTCTCTTTTTAATTTCTTTCAATGGTTCTAAAAAATTATCTTTTTACGTATTTTATATAGAAAATTTTGAAAAAAAGGAAAAATGATTTTTTATTTTAATGCATACGGCAACAATAGTTTTTACCACTACCGTAAATGTTATTTCATGATATTATTAATTTAAAATATTTTATTTTTTATTTAAATAAAACCCATATTTCCCTTTTTTTGAGTATTTTCAAAAAGGGTTTTAAATGTAATGGATATTTAGATATCCGTAAATGTTTTTCTTATGGGTGCAAAGAATATTTTTATGTAAGATTTCCTATGTTATGATTATGTTATGGTTCATGGGAGTTATTTATGATGAAGAGTGGTTCCTTTATAAACCAAGGATATGTGGTTATATTATAAACCAAGGATATGTGGTTCTATTATAAACCAAGGATGGGTAGTTCCGCTATAAACCAAGGATAGGTGGTTCCATTATAAACTAAGAATGGGTGAGTCTGATATAGCTCTCTAATGCATTGGGTATTTGTGAGACTAATTATAATAGTGATATGAAAATTATATCCCAAGTTACCTATATTATTTATCTATTATTTTTATAGGTTTTTATATAAATATTATAATTTCAAGAAGGTAAACTATTGAGCTTATGTTTAAAGGAAAATATATTCTACTTCTTAAGGGTAAAATGTACAACTTTTTTTGAAAAAGTCTTCACAAGTTTTTCATGGTTTCAAAGAACCCTTTATGAGCTTTATTTTGACTTTAATATTTATTGTGAAATTTTTTATAAAAAGTTTTGGCCAGAGAAGTTGATTTATTAGGTAAGAAAATTTTTATTTTGAGATCAAATATTATTTTAAAAAAGGAAACTTCTTATGAGTATTCATGGACTAACGGGTTTCTTTATTAATTTATTTCTTTTTATATTTCCCTTACTGAGATTTTTTTGTTCATTGCAAATTTTTATATTTTTTTCATGGGTTTTAAGGATGAGTGGTAAAAATGATGAAGAATTAATATAGAAAAATATGGGTATAGTGGGAATAATGCTCACTTTAAGACATGGGTATTGTTATGTAAGAGTTTTTCATAATTCTCTAAAACTCTAAACCTAAAATATCCTTTAGTATATAAGTGATCCGATATTTCATTTTTATTTTGTAATTTTTTATGGTATAAGTTGAGTCACATTTATTATTATCAAACTCAGAAATGTAAGTTCATGTTTTTAGCACCGGATCTAGGAGTAAGAGTCTGGGTTGTCATAGTAATCATCATGCACGGTCCTCAAGAGACAAGATCAAATACCTAGGAATAAGAATAACCAAAATAATAAAAACCTAGTAAATGGGGAACCAAAAAAGTACCAAGGAATTAATCTATAAAAGATCACCTCAAGATCCTCAATCCTCTCTAAACTCAATGAGAACAAATTCTAAAATAAACAATCGCCCAATATTACTATGAATAATTCAACATATAGGATTTATAAAAACAACCTGACTACTTAATTACCTAAAAAACCTTTATCAGTGTGGAAGGGTGTCACGACCCATACCAGAAGGGCCCATGCCTTCACTACCCTAATCCTGCCTCCAATAGGCCAGGGGCTGGTGACTAGCACCGAGTAGGCATATTCCACAAATGGGTAGCATTTGCCTAAGCACATGTACACACGCACACATCTCCAAGCCCAAAATTCTGAAATGTAAAAAAAAACTAAGTAAAAAATGCATACATACACTAAGATACCGACTAGAGAGTATGATAGTAGAAAACTAGAAAGTAAACAGGGCTCGAATACAAGCCCACCAAAAGAAAGAGTCTGTAAAAGTGAATGCACAAGTTCCTGAAACTCATCCACATAAAACCCTACCTGAAGGGAAAGGTACTAGATAGATATATGAATTTGTAGGAATACACCTCGACTATCTAGTCTCTCTAAGAACCACTTGGTCCCGATCCACCTAGGACTCCATCAAATCACCGATCGTCGGCACAAGGCACGACACGTGCGGGAAAATCCCATGTAGGGGTGAGTAAAACAATACTCAGTAGGACACCCCAAAAACAAAAAGGAATACCAATAATAAATACACAAAGTATACCAAAAATAAATACACTTATTATACCATAAAAAACATGAAGTATGCCACAAATAAATACACAAAGTATACCATAAAGAAATAGCATAGTCAGCTCGCACAGGTATAAGTCTATAGTATGAAAAATAGGATTATCAGACGTAATCCACAAAACACCTAGTATCGATATAAAACATATTCCTGATGATACACTCAATCCTGATAAGACACATATTCTTAGTAAGACACATATTATTAGTAATACATGTAGTCTCGGTAAGTCATGTATTCTCAAAGTCGTAGTCAACCATAGGATTCTGCTCATAGTGCGCTCGTTCTGAGAGAACCAACTCATCAAGCCATTAGGTCGTATGAACACTTCCAAAAAAACACACTTAGGATATCTCAAAATGATCTTCTTGTTTCAATGGTCGCAATGCCACAAACGGCACGTCAAACAGACACAAGGTTTGAAATTTATGGTTGTTTTTGTAAAAAGGTCTGACTCGGGTCTGCTCTGGGTCTGATCCAACCCAACGGACCTGGCCCAACCTACCGGCTGACCCAACTCGGTCCAACTGACCTGGCCCGGCCATCTGAGCCTGCTGGGCCACTTGTTCCAGCCCTCTAGGGCCGCTGAAGCGGCCCGACTCCTCTGGTTTGGCCAGCACGCACGCGGGCCGATCTGGTCCGCCGCACGTGGCCTACCCCGACCGCGTGCCCATCTGCTCCAAAAGGTGCCACCCCACATCCCACATGTCCGGCCCGCCATTTCTACCTACCCCGAAGCCTATCCGCTGATGTGGGCTTCACGTGGCTACCCCACCACTTCCTCCTCACGGCCCCGCCGCATCCCTCGGTTGACGCCACCCCACTAGTCAATGTCTCTACTGCCTCACACAGCCACCACCAGCCACACCCATGTGAAGAACCTCCGTCGTATGCCACCTCCCGCATGTGAATTCCATTGCATGCTGTTTCTGGCACCGGCACTCTAGTGGTCCCTTCTGCGGACCACCAGGGCTCCTCTAACGCCCAAAATTTGGCGCGATCATAGATTCAAGTTCCTCGTGACCTGATCTACCTTGTTGTGGCATCTATGGTAAATTTTCCTCTAATTTAGGGGTTTGATCACATTCATATCCTCCCAGCAAGTCGATCTACGACCATGAGGGTTCAATGGATATGAAGACTAAGAATGAGAGTAAGAAAGGAACAAAGAACACCCTAAGTAATGAATCTCTGCCTTTGTTCGTGTCATCCACAATTTGTTCCCATTAGAATGAAGAATGAAGAAATAAGGATAAATAATTCATCCCCCAATGATTTCCCACAAATATGCCCATCCTGAAATAATGATCAAACCACGGGTCAACCTATTCATTGGTTGATCTGCATTTACATTTTATTCTAGAAACAGGGAAAGAAAATCAAGGAAAAATTCCCTACCTCAAAGTTGGATAGTCCGATTAAGAGAATCGATCGTCGCGTTGCCACCATTGGTGAGATCCGTCAAAAATAGTGGTTTCCGATCTCTGATCTGAAATCCCATCATCATTCACCATCAAGAAATTTCTCCAAGTTCTCTTCAGTGCCTCTAGGAAATTATAAGGTTATGTTCTTAACCCTGGTTCCCTGTCTCTAAGGATTATTTAAAAATAATTTCGTTGTGTCAGTGAAACGTTAAAAATAAAATAAATTCCACATTTATTTTATTTATTAAAATTCCAAAAATTACTTTCCTTGGTTGACCTGTGTCAGTCGATGTTCGGACCCACCTAAGGTAAAGTCACTGATTTGGATGCAATAATTCCCTCATATTTCTAATCCAGGCACCCATTTAGAATTTATTCCACTTTTTTAGTAAAACTGTGCACGCATGCTATTTAATATTTTAATTTTTCTTGAACAATTTTTTAGGGCACACTAGTCATAGGAATCACATGTCATCTCATCTCCTAGTCTCTAAATAATTCCATATAATATTCATAAATAATACATGGAAAATCTGGGACATTACATTCTCTCCACCTTGGGTCTTTACATCCCCGAAATCCAAAAACAAAGGCTATACAAACAAATGAGGGTACTAAGCACAAATCTGAGCCTCCCGCTCCCTTGTGCTCTCTTGAAGATTCAAATGCTACCACCAAACATACACTATAGGAATAAACCACCCATGAAGTATCCTCTCCTTTCGATCCTCGATCTCCACCGAGTACTCAGCAAAAGTCACCCCATCATCAAAGTTCAGGTCGCCCCAGTCAATGATGTGTGATAGATCATGCACATATCTCCTCAACTATGACACGTGGAAGTATTCATGCACCCACTCTAACTGTGAAGGTATAGCCAAGTGGTACACCACCTCATCAACTCTATGTAGTATCAGGAAAGGTCCGATGAACCTTGGAGATAGCTTGCCACCCCGGCCAAATCTTTATATCCCGTGTCGAGGAGAGACCCGAAGGAACACATGATCTCCCTTCTCGAACTCCAAAGGCCTCCATTGTCGGTCATCATAATACTTATGATATCTCTGTGCAGTCTTTATCCACTCCTAGATGACTTTCACCTTCTCTTTAGTCACCTACACCAACTCTGGGCCCATGAGTGTTGACTCTCCTAGGTCTGTCCAGCAAAGTGGTGACCCACAAGGTCGCCCATACAAGGCCTCGAATGGTGCCATAATGATGGTGGAATGGTATCTATTATTGTATACAAACTACACTAGAGGTAGGTGATCCTCCTAACTGCGACCAAAGTCTAGGATGTAAGCACATATCATATCCTCCAGAACCTGAATAGTCCTCTCAGTTTGGTCATCCTTCTGTGGGTGAAACTTTGCGCTCAAGTGTAGATGAGTCCCAAACTCCTCCTGTAATCCCTTCCACAACCGAGATGTAAAGATATCATCATGGTCTGAGACTATCATCGATGTAACTTCATGTATTCAAACTATATCTTGCACATAGAGGTGTCTCAATCTCTCTACTGAACTCTGCTCCCAAATAGCTAGGAAGTGGGACAACTTGGTGAGTCGTTCAACGATCACCTAGATGGTATCATTTCCCCTATAAGTACATGGTAACCTGTCACAAATTCCATATAAATCCCACCCCACTTCCATTCTATAACATTAATGGGTTTATTTAAACCTGATTTAACCTAGTTATCGGCATTCACTTTCTCATAAGTGAGGCATCAAGAGATAAACTATGCAACTCCCTTCTTCATTCCCGGCCACCAGAACTAACGTCGGAGGTCCTAGTACATCTTCACCACACCTAAATGTACCGCCAAATGGGATGTATGGATCTCCCTAAAAACCTCTTCTTGTAATTCCACTAATACTATTGTGTGTCCTCTGAAAAGAATAATGTGCTCCCCACCTTGAAAAGATCCATCAGGGGCATACCCTGTGGACATCTGAGCACATAAAGTCTCACAGTTAGTATCTATGAGTTTTGCCTCCCTAACTCATTATAATAGTAGAGGGGTGAAAACCATCTACTGGAGGTAATATTCTCCATCTCTATCCACAAAAAATATATTTATCGAGTCCAATTACTCTGATGCCTCATTTAGTAGCTGCGAACTCAATCTCCTGCTAAGAGAATCTGTCACCACATTCTCATTCCTAAGAGTATAGACTATCTCAAAGTCATAGACCTCGAGGAACTCTACCCATTGCCTCTGTCTCAAGTTAGATCCTTCTGATAGAATATATACTTGAGACTCTTTTGGTCAAAGTAGGCAATAAACCGCTTTCCCATAAGGTAGTTTCGCCACATCTTCAATGCAAATACTACCACTACCAACTCAAGATCATGGGTCACATAGTTCTTCGCATGTGGTCTCAACTGTCGTGAACCATGGGCAATCACCTCTTTCCCCTAAATCAGGACACAACCAAGTCTGGTTCCTAATGCATCACAAAACACCACGTACTCGACACCCTCCTCTAGAAATCTTAATATAAGATAACTCATCAATCTCTGCCTCAGCTGCTGAAAACTATCCTAGAACTTCTCTATCCACATGAAAGGATTTCCCTTTCATGTAAAAGTTTTCAAGGATCCTGCTACCCTGGAAAATTTGGTTACAAACCTCTAATAGTACCTAGCCAAACCAAGTAAACTCCGCACCTCGATAACACTCTTGGGTGGTTCCCAAGCAAGCACCGCCTCTATCTTCGCTGGATCCACTGCAACCCCAACCTCTGAAATGACGTGTCCTATAAAATGGACCTATTGAATCCATAACTGACACTTTTAGAGCTTCCCATAAATATGGTTCTCTCGGAGTATGCCTAGGACCATCCTCAGGTGTATCATGTGCTCCTCCTCAGATGCCGAGTACACTAGGATGTCATCAATAAAGACCACCATGAACCGGTCTAAGTAAGGCTAGAAGTTCCTGTCCATGAGTCCCATGAACACTACTGAGGTGTTCTTCATTCCAAACAGCATCTTCAAGTACTTTTAGTGGATGTATCAACATCTAAAATCTATATTTGGTATGTCCTCATCTCATACTCGAAGCTGGTGATAGCTAGATCTAAGGTCAATCTTTGAGAAACACATCGCTCCTTTCAGCTAATTAAAGAGGTCATCAATACAAGGTAGTGGATAATTATTCTTTATAGTCACCTGGTTTAGGCTTCGGAAGTCCACACATAATCTCAAGCTCCAGTATTCCTTCTTGGAAAACAAAACTGTGGCTGCCCAGGGTGAAACACTGGGTCTCACGAAGCCCTTCCTCTATAAGTCCTCAAACTATATCCTCAACTCACAAAGATCTGCGAGATCCATTCGATATATAGGCGTAGATATTGGTGTTTTCATGGGGTATAGATCGATGCAGAAGTCTACCTCCCTATGGGGAGGTAATCTTAGAACATCCTTATGAAATATGTCCTCATACTCCTCCACAACTGTAGGAAACTAAAGACTCATATCATCCACTGTGCCAAGGGTTAGGTTATCCAACTGATGAGTGATTGTATTCACCCTCTTATGTGTGAGTCCATAATGTGCTACTTGGGTTTAATTTTCACCGAAAAAGGAAAACCTAGTCCCATCATTGTGTACACACCACACTTTTCACCTAAAACAGTAAATCTGAGCATGGACTGTGGATAACCAATCCATACCAAGAATGACATCATAAGACCTCAACACCGCTACCAAGAGATCCCAATAGAAACTATCACCTCCAAGAGTAAGGTCACACTATCAAAACCAATGTGTGATCATTGAATCCCCTCCTATATTAGTCTCTAAACATAAGGGTCGAGTCAACGGTTCCACCAGAATCTCTGAGCCTCGAACAAGGGTCGTGGAAAGAAAAGAATGACTGGCACCTATTTTTATCAAAACTATAACTAAGGTGGAAAATACGTAGATCATACCACTAATAATCCCTGGATTCTTGGTTTTATAATTCTCCATCACATGAATATGGCGTCTTCCCTTTCCACCGGCTCCCTAAGCCTATCGTGGACCACTTGGGGGTGGTGGTGGTAATACGTCGAACCTATACTCACCTCCTACTGCCCTTCCTACTCTTTTTACACATATTAAACCTTGTGGACCACCCTTATCTTACCTTCGCCTCTGTCTCGGCAGTCCCTAGACTATCTTCTAATTAGTCGTACAATGTTTCGGGGAATCTTGAGCTAGATGTCCCTGACTGCCGTACGAGTAACACAGCTTGTCCTTCAGCTGAATTACTCTACCCTGGGAGCCCTGCACCACCAATCCTATGTCCTAGGGTCGTCCCCTATAGTTCTTAACCTACTTGGGTCCTTACGACTGCTTTCAGCTACCTACCTCCGAAGACTCAGCTACCTGGTGCCCAGTTTTAGCTCCCATTGTCAGTGTCTCCTCCGCTAGAAATCTCTCTACTAGTAGAGCTCGCTCCAATACCCCAGAATATGTAGGAATGATAAGGGATATCGTGGATTCCGTTATATCCTTGAGTTATCCCTACTCAAAGATTTGATCCCTAAAGAATGGGTCTTGTACCATATCTGTGGAGTAGCGTAAATATTAATAAACCACATTGAGTACTCCACCACAGCCTGACTACGCTGTTCTAGATACAGGAGCTCCTATATGCACACTGATCACAAAATAGCTATAAATAACTCCTCTCTGAAGACATGCTCGAAGTATTCATATGATATAGTCTCCTCATAATGTTTCTAGGTCACTAAGCTCCACCATCGCCCTGCAGATCCATGAATAAGACTCATGGATAGGACTACCATCTGGTCAGAAAGAATACTCGCAAGGCAGGAGACACAGGTAACTACCTTCATCCAATCCTCATCTATCTGGTGGTCTATCTCACCCTGAAACCTATGAGGTCATTGCCTCTGGAACTCAGGCAATGAACTCAGTCTGCGTGCATCCTCAGCCGGTAATGTTGGAAGTAGCTGTTACTCGATGGGTGGTGGTATTGCTGGTAAACCACCCGGAGTTGCTATCTCCAATACAAGACTCTGTACTAATGCCTCATTTCTAGGAGGATCATACTCATGACCATGCAACATAATCATGGTTTCCTGTCTACATAGAGGCATCCTAAAATATAACAATAGGTACCACGATCAATAGAGTATACCTGGTGAGCTGACTCAAAAAGGACATGAGAACACACCCAAATCCTATATGATGCATGTACCATTATTTTACCTATAACTAGTGTTTCCACATACTGAGTCAAAAATTATGTTTCCAGGTTCCTGGTGTATGGATATATCGTCCACTGCACCAACATTGGAATCTCTGTCCTGAAAGTCGAACTCGAAGCACTTAACATTGTTTCCCCAAACCAACCTCACAGAATCTCGGTCCTTAAGTTGAACTGAACCCCTTTGATACCACTCTACCATGACCTATCCCAAAGGGGACCCTTCCGTGACTACCCCAAGCCCGACTCCAATAAGACAAGAGTTGGTGACTAGAACCGAGTAGGAATATCCCACAAATGGGAGGCATTTTCCTAAGTACATGTACACACGCACACATCTCCAAGCCCAAAATGTTGAAATGTAAAAACACTAAGTAAACAATGAATGAATACACTATGATACCAACCACAAAGTATGATAGTAGAAAAGTGGAAAATAAATAGGCCCAGAATACAAGTCCACCAAAAGAAAGAGTCTATAAAAGTGAATGCACAAGTTCCTAAAACTCACCCGTAGAAAACCCTACCAAAAGGGCAAGGTACCAGATAGTTGTTTAAAGTCATAGGATCACACCTAGACTATATGGTCTCTCTAAGAACCACCTAGTTATGGTACACCTAGGACTCTATCAGATCGTCGATCTTCAGCACAAGGAATGACACGTTCGGGCAAAGCCCGTGCAGGGGTGAGTAAAAAAATACTCAGTAGGATACCCTGAAACCATAAAGGAATACCACTAAGAAATACAAGTATACCGCAAAGAAATACATGAATTATACCACAAATAAATACATGAAGTATACCACAAATAAATTTTATAGTCATCTCACACAGGTATAAGTCTACATTATGCAAAATAGGATTATCAGACGTGATCCACAAAACACCCAGTATCAATAAGACACATGGTCCCGTTGAGACACTCAGTACCGATAAGACATGTAGTCTTGGTAAGACACATAGTCTGGATAAGTCACGTAGTCTCAGAATGTCACGTAGTCTCAAAGTCACAGTCAGCTACAGGATTCCACTCGTAGCGTGCTTGTTCTGAGAGAACCTACTCCTCAATCCATTAGGTCATATGCACACTTCCACAAAAACACACTTAGGATATCTCAAAATGATTGTCTCGTCGTAAGGTTCCTAACTCCATAAATGGCTCATCATATAGGCACACAGTTTGAAACTTCTTGCAATTTTAATAAAAAGGTCTTACCCGGGTTTGGTCGTGGTCTCATCTGACCCACCAGACTCGGCCCGACCCACCGGCCGACTCAACCCGGTATGACCGACCTAGCCCAACCCGGTCTATCTCACTAGGCAGCTAGAGCAGCCCGGCTCCTCTGGTCTGGCCCCTATGCATGCAGGCCAGTCTAGTCCACCGCACGCAGCTCACCTGGCTGTGTTCCCCTCAACTCCACATAGTGTCACACTGTGTCCCATGTGGTTGTCCTTCCGTGTCTGTCTGCCCCATGGCCTTGCCGCCACCGTGGTCTCCACGCGGCCACCTTGTTGCATAAATGGTCGCCTTGTTGTGTACCCTAGTTGATGTCATCCCATTGGCTGGCGCTACCACCTCCAGTCTCACCCACGTGCGGAACCTCCACCGTGCGCCGCCTCTCGTACATGGATGATGTCATGTGCCATTGCCGGAACCAACGCTCCAATGGTCCCTTTCAAGGACCACCGGGGCTCCTCTGATGCCCAAAATTTGGTGTGATCATAGATCTAGGTTCCTCATAGACTGATCTACCATGTTTCAGCCTCTATATTCAATTTTCCTCTAATCCAGGGCTACAATCACGTTCGGAGCCTCCCAGCAAGTCAAGTCGCGACCACGAGGGTTCAATGGCGATGAACGCCAAGAATGGGGGTAAGAAAGGCACAAAGAACACCCTAAGAAATTAATATTCGCTTTATTTGTTTCAGCCTTAATCCGTTCACATTATAATGAAGAACAAATAAATAAGGATAAATAATTCACCCCCCAATGATTTCCTGCAAATATGCCCATCCAGCAAGAACGATCAAACTGCGGGTCAACCTATTCATTGGTTGATTTTTGTTCATCGTTGATTCTATAAATAGGTAAAGAAAATAAAGGAACAATGACCTATCTCTAAGTTGGATCCTTCACTGAAGAGAATTGATCATTGTGTCACCGTTGTTGGTGAGATCAGTCAAAAACAGCAACTGCTGATCTCTGATCTAAAATCCCATCATCATTCACCGTCGAGAGAGTTATCCAAGTTCTCTCCAGAGCCTTCAGGAAATTATAGGGTTATGTACTTAACCCTGGATCCATGTCTCTAAGTATTATTTAAAAATAATTTTGTTGCGTCGGTGAAACATTAAAAATAAAATAAATTCATCATTTATTTTATTTATTAAAACGCTAAAAACTACTTTCCACAGTTGACCCGCATCGGTCGATGTTAGGTCTCGTCTAATGTAATGTCGTTGCTTTGAACGCAATGGTACTCTCGGATTTTTGATTCGGGCACCCATTTAGAATTTATTCCACTTTTTCAGGAAAATTGCATGCACGTGCTATTTAATATTTTAATTTTTCTCAATCAATTGTTTTGGGCACACTGGGTCTCATAATCACATGTCATCTCAGCGCCTAGTCTCTAAATAATTCCATATAATATTCAAAAATAATACATGGAAATATGGGACATTGAAAAGGGTGGTTACTCGAGAATTCTTGATGCATGGAAGGTTTTGGCACCACCACTCTTTTTAGTTTCAAAGAAGAGTCAACAACAAGGAGAGATTCATCTTTACGATAGGAGGATTCACCCCATGAATCATCCTCAGAATAATTCTATCCACATTCTCCCAACACTATTATAGGAAGTGAAAAACATGAATCCAACTCATTCACATTTCAAAACCCAAATCAAAAATTCCCAATACATACCAAGGGACCAACCCAAATATATAAATTCACCAAGGAAAAAATTACTAAAAAAACATATTTAAAAATATTAATTTTCTTTAAACCATACCCATTTTATAAAATGGATCAAAATCATTTTTCAAAGTCATGCATGCATTGAAAACAATCTAACCCCCCTTGGAAAAGCTTCACTTCAATTAGAAACACATGGGAAAATCCATTTTTAAAATTACCACATTTTAAAAAGAGACTAAAAACATATTTATCTAAATCATTCATGTGATTCAAGCATTAAAACTCTTTAAAACAAAGACCCACTATAACTTCATAAAGTTCTCTTCTATTTTAAAAATGATCCATGAGTTCCATTATAGAACCAAATTTTTCATGAAGATCACTTCCATTTCAAAATATTTTTATAAAAATACAATTCCATTTCAAATAATTCATATCATTTATAATTTTTTCCAAAAAATGTTCCAAAACTATATAATGAAATAAAACACTTTTTCAACATCCCATGATAGTCAAAAATCTCCTACAAATAAACAATAATAATATCTGGTTTAAAAAAACCAAAAAAACCATAAAATACACTTTTTAATTCAAAATAATTTCACCAAATTAAAATGAAATAGGAAAACTAGTTACATATTAACATTTCATAAGCACTAAAATTTCTTTTATTACAATCACAAAAAATGTTTTCATAAGAAAATAATCCCATAAAATCTTCTTTTTCATCCAAAATCCTATCTTCCAAAAGGTAAAATCAAATTTTTAAAACATGAGGGAAGAAAAAAAGGCACAAATAATCAATAAAAAGATTTAACAATAACATCAATTCACCAGAAAAATCCCTTAGTAAACCTCATGACAATAGTAAACACCATCATAATCAATTTAGAAAGTAAGGGAGACAAGAAAACACATCTGTGGGAAAAACAAAATTGTGCACAGTTTGGCCACATGGGTAGGAAAATCATGCACCATCAGTGCAACAACCTCTGAAATGGATTCTATATCCAACCACATGGGCTCTTCATGGTTTTCCAGACCATGAAATCTAACTAAAAAGATTCATATCTTCCTCTATTTTTAGCACAAAATCTCAAATACACTCCCTAAAATCACATGTATACTCATTGGGGATAGAAATATCATCATCTCATATAAAAATAAATAAAGAATAATAAAAATGAACTCTAATTCAAGACTCAAATACCAAATACCCTTATTAACTCAAGGCTCAAGGTAATAAAAATCTATCTAGACTCTTCTCTCACCTACCTCTAAAGTTTTGACACTATTATCTTTATACTACCAAACCTCCCAAATGAAAAAAGAGTGCTTCAAGAACTTAGTCCCTCTTTATAACTTATACTTTGATACCATTTATAATGAAATGGTCATGTATAACCAGTCATTCCACCCAACCTGATTCTCCACTAGGCATAAAGGGAATTCCTAATCCCCATAGGTTGGCTTCCAATGCCTGGGTATCAAGGATGGAAACTTGGGAATGATTTCACCCTCATAATAATAATAAAACAAGAAACAGAAACTTTACCAAGAATATGTCATGGAGAATCCATACATGGGAGCTCTATGCAAAAGTAACAAATGATTTCAATATAAATAAAACAACTAAATAGATTAATACATAGAAATAATAATCAAAAAACTCAGAATGGAATCGGTGCATAAATTGAACATAAGTCCAACAACACATACATGACACAAACAAAAATAAATGAATGGGGAAACAATGCCTATATATAACATTATAAAATAAAACCAAAGTTTAACCACTACTAACCATAACCTAGTGGCCCATGGTCACTCACCACATCACATATCATCCATTTTCGAAGCAATCAAAACTCAAATCCAGAAAGAGATAAAAACCTATACACCTAAAAGAAAACATGATAGTTGCATACACCCATTGGTGTATGTAGTGTGTGATCTAAAGACACCTAGTAGGATTCCACTAAATATTTTTTTCAAATTTACTTTAAAAAAATGGTAATTATATTTTAAAATATAAATATGAAATAATATTTTCACATGGAAGTGAGATGAAAACAAGTAACATGTCATAATCAATTTTATAAAACACCTCCCTTCATTGAATAAACAAGGTTATATCCAAAAAAAATTATAAAAAACTTTTAAACCAAGGAAAGTGGAACCTTTATTATATTTATAAAAATAATCCCATATCCCTTTCCTATTTCCAAAAAACATTTCTCAAACCCCTTTTTATTTTATGAAATACACACACTTCCCTTTCAAATAACACTTTACAAACCATTTTGTAAATTGATTTTAAAGTAATCCAAAACCAAAAATGAAATGAAATATATAAACATACAATCACCAAGATATCAAAAGTGAAAAAAAAATATAGTGATTGACAACTGAATAAATGGTTCATATAACCAAATCAAGAGCTAGGAGATATAAATAAAGTAAAATAATGAATCCCCTAAGTCATGATTAATAGAATCTAAGAATTATAGGAAAATCACTAGGTTATAACCTTAACAATATAAATCTTTCATAAGGAACACCTAAAATGAAGATGACTGACCCTAGGGGAACTCAACTACACTCCACCTTGGCTTACCTTCCTGGTCTCATTGGGAGGTAAACCCCTAGTAGAACATAATCATACCTCGGGCACAATACAATGCATAATCTATGCTAGTGTATCACTCATACAGATCTTCTACTTAGTTTCCTAGATTTCCCATGAAATCAATCAACAGGGGTGAGCAAACAATTGAATCAAGCGGGTATCATATATATATATATATATATATATATATTATCATTTTAAAAAAAGAAAGTAAACCCCATTTTGCCTCAAACATCCTTACAAGAAACAACCTTTTTCATATCCATGAATACCAAAAATAAAATAAAAAATCAATATCATGAACAATGTACAACATCCCCCTCAGGGGATAGAATCCATATCTTGTATAATAAAAAATAAGGGGAAAATTAAGGGTCTTGTACTCATCTTGAAAATCTATTTTATAAAGTGAAAAAATAGGCCTTTTTAAAATCTAACTTGGAATTCCAAACCATTATCCACCATTTTAAATCCACTTATAAAATATCCTTTAAAAAATATCGTTAAACCACATTTAAATTCAATTTAATAACCAATCCTCTTTTCATTCAATCGTTTTTTAATTTTCCACAACATCCCTTTTTATTTTTGAAGCATTCTTTAAAACCCAAATGTTTACCCATTTCAAGACCTAAATGGGGTAAAATTCCATTAATTACCAAAATTAATTTTATTAAAAGGCATATAATCATTCTGGAAAACACTAGGTACACAAGAATCACTTTGGGAATTATAAAACTATCAAAACACACTTTATTATAAATGAAAACAATGAGTAAAACAACTTTTAAATCCACTATGATTACCACATATGGATATAATTTAATGAAAAAAGTCTTATAAAACATCAATCACTTGATTAAATTCTAGTTAAAATAAATTCACAAAAATGCATACCTCAAAACAAATGAAACCAATCCATAACAAGTCACCTTGAATAGAAAATCTCAAATAAGAAAAAAGTATCCCTCTACAAACCAAAAACAACCAAAAATACCAAATTAGAACAACACCAAAACCCTAATCCCAACTAAATATACCTTAATATTCATGGGAGAAGACCCAACTAATATAGAATAAGTGTAGGGAGAGAAAAAGTGAAGAATAATAATAAAATAAGAGTTTACCTTAAGATTATCTAGAAATTAGTGGATAAGGGGATAAAAATGGAAGAGGGGGATGTAGAGTTCCCTAGGTCATAGAAAGGGTTGGTATAATGAATGGGGGAGGATAGGGGGTTCAAAACCCATAAAATTGAAGGGGTGTAATTGGAATTTAAAGTGTTCGAGAATTTGGTAAACTCGCATGGTTAGGCCCTATGGTTTACCAAACCATGCACTAATCATGAAAGAGCCACTAGAAGGCACCTGAATGACTCACATAGTTCGAATGTGTGGTTTTATAAACTACTTTTCAACCATGAAAATCCTACTACTAAAAATTGTAGCACTATGCATGGAAAACTCGCATGGTTTCTCCTAACCATGTGGTAATTGTGCAATAGAGAAAAAACCTTAGAAAATAAAAACTCCAATCCTAAAACTTCTAAAAATTTAAATTACCCAAAAATAATATAAAATAATTAACAAATTTTAAACAAGGGTATCACAACAACTATCTTGTAAATTCAAAAAAATTGAGTAAATTCACAATCCTATATGATAAATCTTATTATATAGATATTCATGTGATCTAAATTATATATATTTATACTTTATAAATGGAATCAATGTTTCACTACATGTTATTTTCATCCTCATTCACAAAAAAAATATCTAAAATATACTATGATACCAACTAAAATTTCCCATACCCACATTCTCATATCAGGTGTTTAAAATACTAAAATATTCATTAAATTTAATAATATAATTACCAATGAAGACTCCCAAAATATTTACATTTATTATCTCTAATAACTAGACATAATAAAAGATAAAATTCATTATTAGACATTTAAAACATCCTCTACATATATCTATGAAACCATCAATTGTCTAACCTTTGTAACGTACTTTATTTCCTATGGAAATGGGAAACTGATAAAATAGTGAGATCAGATACTCAATAAGGGTTCCATAAAGGAATGATGTTGTGATAAAGATGATAACTCCATTTAACATAATATGGTATAATTGAAAATCATACAACAAGGTAAATATCATGTTATATTATAAATCCTGATACACAGGAAATACATTATGACTAAAACATCAAAAACATGTGGTCAAAGACCTATTATGATAAGGATACCTATGAAAGTCATAGTATCATAATACCTCTAATGGAAATATTACCTTCCAATACCATGGTATCATAATCGTGATATATACATAGTACACCCAGATATAAATCATTACTTAATCCATTGTAGGGAAATAAAACTTGGCCTACCCATCAGATAGCATGTTCAATATACAATTCATAACATGAAATACATGTATACATGATATCATAAATCATTTATAATGTATAATAATGATAAAGGTTAAACCATGAGTAATTAATGTGTTGAAAATCTAGTAAATAAAAAGTAAATATAATTTTATATATATATATATCAACAACATTCAATCAAAACAAGTAAGTATAGGGGATTCATAGCATAGAGTATATAGAAATAAAGCTTATCATAAAAGGATCGTATGAAAGGGATATCACTGTAATAAAAAAATATTTACATGGAATGAGAATCCAAGTAAGGGATACTAGTCATGCCTTGGTGGAAAATATATATGATGTGTGGTATTTCTATGGATAGTCACAGAGGTCAAGTTACCTCACACATATCAAGAAGTTTCCATTTGAAAAATGTATCCTTAACACCACCTCATAGAGAGATAAAAATATTGTGATGATCAATAATTTTTCTAATGAAAATAGTATGTAGAAATAAAATAGGTAATACATTTTCATAATTACTAAAATGTATAGTGAACCACATTTTTCATGCATGAACTTTAACATAATTCCTTAACAATGTATTACATTAATAACATATGCATGATATTTTTTGGTTTAGTGTCTTGGAAACTAGGTACATAATACAAGAAGTACATATATCATAAAAAACATAATTTTGTTTTAATCCTCTTTAAATGATACTTTATAAATCCATCCTAGGTCACCTCACTACATATGATATCCTGGTGTCATACATCAATATAAAATGGTGATCATAAATCCTCATAAGGGAATAAACAAAGGAAACATGAAGTAAGTGACCATAGATAATTCATGAGGCATAAAAATAGAGCATGATAATAAATACATGAGGCTTAATATAAGAGCATGATCATAAGTACATGATATATAATATAGAAATGTGGCTACAATATAAAAATGAAACATTCATAAGCATATCTCTAAGTTTCATCACCAAGGTTCTATACAAAATATCACTAAGGTTATTCACCAAGGTATCATGAAACCTTACCAAGGAATGTTTCAAAGGTATCATAAACATTTCATCTCAAGAGATTAATTCTTTACCCAATGCATTGGATCACTATCATGGTTCACCCTTCATATGTCTAACTTTATGTTCCACATAGATCAAATATCATAAGACTATATTTCATCATTTTAACACAGGAGTAGGGAGAGTGGGTTTTCATACATAAAAATAACCAATAAAATAAGTATATTCATATATATATGAATACCCTTGAATGAAATTAGGTTTGGGTATTCACAACATAAAAGTATGGCATGGAAAATCAAAGAATGATTTTGACAGCTTAACAGATATTCAAAATAGTTTATGGTATATGATTAATGAGAGTGAAAGGTAGTACTAAATCAATATGAAATCATTGGGATAGTAAATGAATGATTATTAACACATGTAATCATACTAAATTGAAAATAAAAATTCTTATTACAAAGGAAGTACTTTAATAAAAGGATAGAGGAATAGAACCCCTTACCTTATATGTCGCTTCCTAAAAATATAGGAGAAATTCCTTGGGAGATTGGGGGAAATTACAAATGACTTAATGAGATATTGAGAGAGGTTGGACATGATAATGTGCTTATGAGTAAAAGAAATGGGGTAGATAGGGGGTTATTTATAAAAAAATGAGGAGAATTGTTGATTATTTTTTAAATAAAGCCTTTAGAATTATAGGTTTTGGAAAATACATTTACCATGGGATACCCATAGTTTTGGATCATTTTTCAGGACATTAAGATCATGGTTTTAGATATATTACAATTTCAAAACCAAATTGTTGTTTTATATAATAATTTTTCCACAAAAATAATCCTTTATTCATTAAAAATTCCTTTTTAAAATCAAAATTTCTTTTTAGACTTTGGAATTTCATTATAGCCTTTTAAAAATGATTTTAATACTTAAAAAATAATAAAATAATTAATTAAACATATTTAAGTTTTTATAAACATAATATATATTATTAAATTATTATTACATAATTATGAAGTCATAAAATATATCAAAGATAAAAAAATTTATTTTTATTATTCACTAAAAAATGATGTGTTTTATAAAATTATCAAAATTACACCCCAACCCAATTTTGACATACTAATATCAAATATGATGTTTATTTTATCAAAATAAATTACTAAGTTTGAGAAATAATTATTTAAAACAAAAATTACATATTTGTTATATAATATTATTTTTAAATAGAAACACATTATTTATTCACTTTAAAGAATTTTGAATTTTATAATATCATGCGTATTGATTCATAAGAATTATTATAACATATTTAAAATAAAGTTATTATATATAGTGCTTTTTAATTCACTTTTAAACTGGTATTTTACTATTTTATTGGGTATTATTATTATTTCAAAGCTCATATAATGACCACCTTACAACAGTCAAGTAACGACCATGTAACAATCGGATCTAAATGGTCATATTGCCCTTTATACCCTATATATAATACATCAGTCTCATACTTCATCATTCACTACTTAAATTCCAAAGGTTATACGCTTTATTTGATGATGTTTGTTATATTCCTAAAGCTTATCATTTTTTTACAGTCTTTATGGCATGAGAAATCTTTATGGGATAATTCCAACCCATAGAGTTTTCCTCAGTGTTTACAATATTGTTTGGTGTTTATCACCTTGTACCATTCTTTTCTATTATAGCCAATATTATTTCATGGTGTATAATATTTCTATGTAATATTATTTCAATTTTCTTATACTATAAAGCATAATAAAATATTCATTTTGAAAAATGAGTTCTTTTATTAATAAAATAAATAAATTTTGGGTCATTACATTCTCCCCTTTAAAAATAAATTTCCCTTGAAATTTATTAATTGCCTCAAAATAAATTGGGATATTTTTTCTTCGTCGCTTCTTTAGGATCCCAGGTTTCTTCTTAAAACCTGTTGTTTCTCCACAAGACTTTTACAAGTGGGTTTGTCTTGTTCCTCAACACTAGTTCGCTTTCATAAAAAATCTAGATCGATTCTCCTTTATATGATAGGTCAAGTTCCAATTCCACACTATTAATGTCTAGTATATGTGTTAGTTTTAATTTATAATTTCTTAATAGGGACACATGGAATACATTGTAGACATTGGAAAGATTTAGAGGGAGTGTTAACTGATAGAAAATCACTCTAACACACTCCAAAATCTCAAATGGTCCATTATACCTTAGACTCAGTTTCTCCTTATTTCCAAATCTCATGACTTTTTTCCATGGTCATATTTTGAGGAATACATGATCCCAAACATGAAATTATAATTCCTTAATTTTATTTTTATCATAACTCTTTTTTTCACTCTGAGTTATCTTAATATATTTTTGGATCACATGTATCTTCTCTTTAATAGATTTCACAATGTCTGGTACCAACAGTTTTCCTTATCCAACTCCATCCCAACATGTTAGATTTCCACATATTTTCCCATAAAGTTCTTCGTAAGGATCCATTTGAATACTTGAGTGGAAACTATTTTTATATTAGAAATAAAAAAGTGGAAGATGTTAGTCTCAACTACCTTGAAAATCAAGTGAGTTAGCTCTTAACATGTCTTCTAATGTTTTGATTAATCCACTAAGACTTCCCATTAGTTTGAGGATGACGTATTTTACTTAGGTTTACTTATATATTCATATACTTTTAAAGGATCCTCCATAACTAGGAAGTGAATCATGGGTTGTGGTCAGAAACAATTCAAAGTGGTAGTCCATGAAGTCTCACCAATTCTTGATAGTGATAAAATGATAAGACTTGGTTAATCTATCAATTATTACCCATATGATATTATTTCCCTTGGATGTCTTAGGAAGTCCAGCAATAAATTCCATAGTGATGTTGTCCCACATCCATACAGGTATGGGTAGTGGTTGCAACACTCTTTTGGGATGTTTTTTTTATTCCTTCACTTACTAAAATACCAATCATATAGTTATATAATCAACAATCTCCCTCCTCATATTATCCCACCAATAATAACATTAAAAATCTCTATAAATTTTAGTGATTCATTGATATATAGAGAATGTAGGTCTGTGAGATTTATCCATCAACTCTTTCTTTAACTCTAGAATAGATGGGATGCATAACCTTTTACCAAACCTTATTATTTAATCTTGATCAATACAAAACTTAGGAAAGATTACATTTTTTATATCTTACACCTTCTTTTGTAACATAGGATCATCTCTTTACAATTTGTTTATTTTTTCTAGTAATGATGGTTAAGAAATCATTTGGGATAGGATTGATGGTGCCCCTTATCTTATGACTTCCACGTCTATATTTACTAAGTACTAGATTAATGGATCTCCTTAAATCCTCTTCACTTTAAGAACTATAAGATCTTTCCTAATTAATGCATCTGCAGATTTTTTTTCTCTTAGAGGGTTATAATTAATAGAATAATCATAGTCTTTATGAAGCTTCAACTATCTCCTTTATCCTATGTTTAGTTCCTTCTGTGTGAATATATACTTCAAACATTAGTTATCGGTGTATATATCACACTTTTACCTATAAAGATAATGTATCCATATCTTTAAGGCAAAAATAATTACATCTAACTCTAAATCATGTGTAGGATAATTCTACTCATGATATTTCAACTATCTAGATGCATAAAAAATCACCTCTTCATTCTTTATGAGTACACATCCAATTCCCTTCAAGGATGCATCACTATAGATAAAAAATCTTTCACCATTAGAGGGTAATGTTAGTATAAGTTCACTAACCAAATTTTTCTTCAGTTCTTTGAAACTTTCTTCACACTCCTTTATCCACATGAACTTCAATCCCTTTCAAGTTAACTTGGTTAGTGGGTTAGAAAGCTGTGAAATTTTTTTCAAAAATCCTCTATAGTATTCTACTAGACCAAGGAAACTGTAAATATAAGTAACTATTATAGGATGAGGTCACTCCTCTATAAAATTGATCTAAATTAGATCAATAGAGATTACTTCACTGGTAATGATATTTCCAAAGAATGCTACTTATTATAATAAGAACTCATATTTACTAAATTTTCTAAAAATCTACTCTTTCCTTGGAGTTTGTAATATGACACTTATATGGACTTCATACTCCTCGCAGATTTTGTAATATATTAGAATTTCATCAATAAATACCACCACAAATTTATCAAGGTAGTCCCCAGAGGTTTTATTCATAAAATTCATAAATATAGTGGGAATATAAGTTAATCCAAAGGGAATAACAACAAAATCATGATGTATATATCTTGTTCGGAATGCAGTCTTTAGGATATCAACTTTCTTCACCCTCAACTAGTGATACCTTTATCATAGGTTAATCTTAGAGAAGAATATATCCCCATGAGGTTGGTAGAATAAATCATAAATCCTTGGGATATTTTATTTGTTCTTTACAATGATCTAATTAAGTTCCCTATAATCAATTCATAACTACATTTATTCATCCTTATTCTTCATAAATATAATGAGTATACCCCAAAGAGACACACTTAGTCAAATAAAACCTTTCTCTAAAAGATCTTGTAGTTGTTTCTTCAATTCTTCTAGCTCCACAAGTACCATTCTATATGGGGTATTCAATATTCTTTTGGATCCATGTATGAGTTCAATTGATAATTATAAATCTATTTCTAGAGTATTCCTAGATAATTATTCAGTAAATATATAAATGTACTCCCAAAAAATGGGTACATTTCCTATATTTGTACTTTCACTTCCTTTTATTCACCAACCATTTCCATAAATAAAGATTTAGGAGGTGGTTCTTGACAAAACTCGAGCTAGGATATCTCTCCTTTAGAAATAATTATCAATTATTCCTTCAAGGAAGCTAAAATTTCCTTGATTATATAGTTTCTCTTAACATTATACTTTGAGATCCAATCCAAACCTAGAATTATGCCAAATTAAACCATTAGAATGACTACTAAGTTTGTGATGGTATTGTACTCACCAAAGTTAATAGGGGAATCTATATATATCCTTGATGCTTGAATAAATATTCCTGAAGTTTTAACCAATAATTTCATTCTAGAAATTCAGGGTTTAACTTGATGTTCTTTGAAAAGTTGAATGAAATATTGTAATTTATAAAACTAGAATCAAAAAATATATGTGCTCATTTTGAGTGTACGATGAGTATACCTACTACAACATCATATAGAGTCTCAACTTAAGCCGTCATTATTGTAAAAGCACAGCCTTTCTCCCTAGGCCTCTGATGGGGTTGATAGAAATTTCCCTCCATTATCTTTTGATTTAGACATTGATTAAAAAAACTTCTATGATCCCCACACTTGAAGCGTTGTACTTTAGGTTTTGTTTTCACCATTTTTTCTTTATCATTTGTATTCAGATGTTGAGGCTTTACATCTTCATAATAGTTTTTAGTTATATGGATAGTCTTTTGAACTTTTAACACCTTCCACCTCTTTACAAAAAAAATACTTAAATGTTTCTTCTCACACTTATTTCATAGGGGTAATTGTAATTTCTTCCCTTATCTTTCATGATTAAAATTATTCTCAAAATATGTCTCCATCCTTCTCTTTTTATCATTCATTGGTCACAATATATCCCAAGAGTACTAATTGTTGTAACTAGAACTCGCATTTACTATATTACTAAAAAACTTATCTTTCCTCATAGTTTTTCATATGACCCTAATATGGTCTTCACGATCCTCGTGACTTTTTTAATATATTAGAATGTCATCAATAAAAACCACAAAAAATGTATCAAGGTAGTCCCCAAAGGTTCTATTCATCAAATTTATAAATATAATGGGATAATTAGTAAATAAAAAGGTTATAAAAACTCATAATGTTTATATCTTGTTTGGAATTCAATCTTTAGGATATCCTATTTTTCACCCTCAATTGATGATACTCAGATCATAGGTCAATCTTGGAGAAGAATTGAGCTTCATGAAGTTGGTTGAATAAATCATCAATTCTTAAGAGAGTGTATTTTTTATTTACTATGATCCAATTAATTTCTTTATAATCAATACATAGTTGTATTGATTCATCCTTCTCTTTCACAAAGAGAATAGGTGCTCCCTAAGAAGACAGACTTGGTCTAATAAGACCTTTCTCCAAAAGATTATGTAGTTGTTTCTTTAATTATTATAGCTCCACAAGTTCCATTTTATATGGGGTCTTTGATATTGGTTTGGATCTATGTATGAGTTCAATTGAGAATTATACCTCTCTTTCTAGATGAGGTCTAAATAATTCTTCAAGAAATAAATCAATGCATTCCCATATAATGGGTACATTTCCTATCTTTATACTTTTACCTCCTTTTCTTCACCAATCATTTCTATAAAGAAGGTTGTAGGAGGTGGTTCTTGAAAAAACTAAAGTTGGGGCCTCTCCTTTGAAAATAATTATAGGTTTCCCTTTAAGACAAATGAAATCACTATAAAAAACATCAATTAGCAACGTTTTTTTTTTCATTAGCATCATTTTAAAACATCGATAATTTATTTACCGATGTTTCTAAAATATGTCGTTAAATAAGGTGTCACTAATTTAGTGACCTTTATAAAAGTCACTAAATTGGTTATGTTTCTAAACACCGCTAATTAGTGACACTTCATTTACTGACATTTTTTAGAAACATCGGTATATAAACATTGCTAAATTAGCAATTTTTATAAGCATTGTTAGTTAGAAACACCTCATTTACCATCATTTTTTAGAAACATCGATAAATAAACATCGCTAATTTTAAAACCTTTACTGGAATTTTCTAAAAATGTTGGAAAATAATACAATGTTTACCGACGTTTCTGAAAGCATTGGTGTTTTGTTTTTAATTTATAATTTTTTTATTGAAATTTTAATTTTTTTTATAATAAAACAAATTAGTATCCACCCCACCACCCCTCACCCCTCTCATTTTTTCCTCGCCCCTTCCACAAGACTCACCCTGTTGTTTATACATTATATAAATATATATATATATATTTGTTTGTATATATATATATATATATATATATATATATATTATGTCTGTGTGTGTGTTTATATATATGGGTGTGTGTGTGCATAAATATATATGTGTATGTATACATATATATAATTATATATATATATATAATTAGCCACGTTTTAAAACAATGGTAAAAATATCACTAAAATATTCATGATTTCTTAAAAATGTGACTAAATTTAAAATATATGTCTGTTTTTATATATAAATATATGTATATATATATATATATTTATATATTTATATGTGTGTGTGTGTGTTTATATATATATGTATGTGTTTATATATATTAATATATATATATATATATATCTAAATATATATTTACACCGATGTGGGAAGATGAGCTATATACATATATATATATATTAGCGATGTTTCCTAAAAAAATTGTTAAATTAGCGACTTTTCCTCAAAAATATCGTTAAATTATCGATGTTTCTAGAAAAGTGTCACTAAATTAGCGATGTTTCCTAAAAATCATCCCTAAATTAGGGAAGTTTCTTGAAAAGCATCGCTAAATTAGCGACGTTTCCTAAAAAGTGTTTCTAAATTAGCAATGTTTCCATAAAAATGTCATTAAATGAGCGACATTTCCTAAAAAGCATCTCTAAATTAACAACATTTTTAAAAAACATCGCTAAAAAAAGTCGCTAAATTGTAGTTTTTTTGTAGTGAATTTCCTCACTTCAATAGTTGATCTTAACATTATAATTTGAGATCCAATCAATCCTAGGTGTTATGTAAAATTCCACCATTGGAATGGCCACTAGGTTTGGGATGAGATTGTACTCACCAAAGTTAATAGAATAATCTCTATATATTTTTTATGCTTGAATGGATCCTCCCAAAGTTTTAACTGGTAGCATTTTAGGGTTCAACTTTATGTTCTTTGCAAAATTGAATGAAATAAAGGAATGTGTATAACCAGAATTAAACAATGTGCTTGTTATCTTTGAGTGTATTATGAGTATACCTACTACCACAACATTTATAGAATCAACTTCAGCTATCATGATTTCAAAATCACAACCTTTCTCCTTAGGCCTATATTGGGGTTAATAAAAATCTCCCTCCATTATCCTAATTTAGAAATTGATTCACAAAGTGTCTTTGCTCCCCACACTTGAAGCATTGTACTTTAGTTTGTATTTTCACCATCTTGTTTTCATTTTCATTCAGATATTGAGACTTTACATCTCTACAATAGTTTCGAGCTATATGCACCGCCTTTACACACTTGTAATACTTTCCACTTCCTTGAAAAAAATTCCTTGAATGTTTCTTCCCACGCTTATTGCACAGGGGTAGTTGTAATTTCTTCCCTTCTTTTTCTTGATCAAAATTATTCCCAAAATTTGGCCCCATCCTACTCTTCTTATCATTCAGCCCATAATAACATTGCATATTTTCAAACTCCATTTCCACTTTGAGAGCACATTTAACTATATCTTCATAAATCCCAAAGTCTTAAATTTTTAGATCCTTCCATATATGAGGTCTTAGTCCACCAAACAATTGATTAATCTTCCCATAATAATTGATTTCACAACTTGAATCATATCACACAAGACTTGTAAATTTCATCTCATAACTTCTCACCAAACCATTATCCTTTTACTTCATCTCAAGGAATTCCCTTTCTATTTTCACTCAAAGTTTATGGGGAAAATACTTGTTGAAAATGGTTTTTTTGAACTCTTCCCACTCCATAGATTTAACTTCTTCCTTCAGCTTCATGTTTTTTATTAGTTTCCACCATTAATAATATTCTCCCTCTAAGTGGTATACTAACAAAGTAACTTTATCTTCCTCCAAACAATGAAGTGCATAAAATATATTTTCTACAGTTTTGATCCATTTTTCTGGGATCAGTGGATCTAATGGCCCACTAAAAGTAGGTGGTTATTGGTGCATGAAGGATTCAACAACTAGTTGTCACTTCCACAGTGAAGTCGGATGCACCACATGGTTTAGATTATTATTCATGACCTAAGATAATTAATCCAGCATCATCATGAAGTTTTCAACTATGGATTCCCTCATATTGGGAAGTTCTTCATTGCACTTTTTGTTGAATCTATTATTTACATTGGCCCTTTTATTTCTTGTCATTATTCCTAAAAAAGAAAACCTAAATGATTAAATTTCTACTATTGACAATATCATGATAAAAGTTATAAATGGGAGTTTAATCCTAAAAATTTCTAATATTATACTTCTAGGATAATATATTTCAATCTTTTTTTAACATTAAATAATTACTTTATCCATATATCCTTCAAAATGGTTCATAAATAGCATGTGATCAACAAAAGAATATACCCCAGGAGTGTCAAACTAGGTGTGCAGTTTGACCTCTTTGTCGTGTACCGAGTAAAGATTGAGTTAATACCTAACTGACATTTTTCATGGTTGTTACCCCTATGTGCATCTGTGTTAGAGTATGTATCCACTTGTTTGTATCCGGATAGGGATTGTGTTCCTAGTAAAACCACTTACTCTATAATTTTCCAAAATTTTAGGATGTTTTCATATATTTAGACTTATCCCAAGGCTTTTCTATAAGGTTTTCTAGTCCTAATTTCCACAAATAATTAAACCTTTCTTTGATACAAACTACGAAGGCCCACATTTTTCATACATTATCTTTCACATAATTCCTTAACAAAATATTATATTAATAACTTCCATGGGTTATTTTTAGGTTTAGTATCATGGAAACTAGGAGCATAATACACAAAGTAAATAAATCACAAAAAAACATAAACTTTATTTAATACTCTGGTAAGAATCCTTTATAAATAAATCCTAGGTCATCTCACTGTATGTGATATCCAAGGATCATACATCAATATAAAAGAGTGAGCATAAAACCCAGTAAGTGAATAAACAAATTAAACATGATGTAAGTGGATATAGATAATTCATGAGGCATAAAAATAGAGCATTATCATAAATACACGAGGCATAATATAAGATCGTGATCATAAGTACATGAGGCATAACATGGAAACATGTATATAGTATAAAAATGATACATTTATAATCATATCACCAAGGTTCATCACCAAAAATTTCATAAAACATATTTCCAAGGTCATTCGCCAAGGTATGAGGAAACATTGCCAAGGTATGATACTAAGGTTCATCTCTATAGATTAATTATTTACCCAATGCATTAGAGTGTTATCATGATGCACCATTCATATGTATAACTTTAAGTGTACCACATTGATCATATATCATAATAATTTATTTCATAATTTTAACCCATGAGTAAGGAGATTGGTTTTTCATACATGGAATCCCCCAATCAAATAATTATATTCATGTTTGTATGAATACCCTTTAATGAATGTATGGTTGGGTATCCACTATATAAAAGTAAGGTATGGAAAATCAAAGAATGATTTCAACAACATAACAGGTATACAAAATAGTTTATGGATTGGGATTAATGAGAGTGAGATATAGTATCTCATTAATAAGACATAATTTAAATATTAAATTAATGATTATGAACACATGTAGACATGATCAATAGAAAATAAAAAGGCTTATTACAAATGAAGTACTTGAATAAAAGGAGAGAGGAAGAGAATGTCTTACCTTATTTATCGCTTTCTAAACTTAGAGTGTAAATTTATTGAGATATTGAGGGACTTTCCAAAGTACACAATGAGATACTAAAAGAGGGAGGTAATAATGAGCTCAATATTTAAAAAAATGGGGTGGATAGGTGTGTATTCATAACAAAATGAGAATATTTTTTTATTATTTTTCAAATATAGCCTTTGGAATTATAGGTATTGGAAAATACATTTACCAAGTTCTACCCATGGTTTTGGATCATGTTTTATGAAATTAAGAACACGGTTTTGAAATATTAAAATTTTAAAACCTAATTTATATTCTAAATATTAATTTGACCGTAAAAAGAATCATTTGTTCATTAAAATACATTTTAAGGGTCGAAATTTATTTTTAGATGTTGGAATTATTTATATCCTTTTAAAAATGATTTTAATACTTATAAAATAAAATAATCATTAATTAAACATATATATGTCATGAAAGACACAATATATATTATTATATCATTATTACATAATTATGAAGTCATAAAATATACATAAAACACAAAAATTTATTTTTTACTATTCACTAAAAAATAAAAAAAATTAGAAAAATATCAAAGTTTCGCCCTAACCTAATTTTGACGCGTGAATTTTGAATATGGTGTTTATTTTATCAAAATAAATTCCTAAGTATGAGAATTATTTGTTTTAAATAAAAAAGTATATCTTTTCTAAGAAAATATTTTTTAAAAGGGAAACACATTATTTATTCACTTAAAGAATTCTGAATTTTATAATATCATACTTATTGATTCATAAGGAGTATAATAATATATCTAACATAAAATTATTATATATAATACTTTTGAATTTACTTTTAAATTGGTATTTGAATATTCTCTTTGGTATTATTATTATTCCAACAATCATATAATAGTCACATTTCAATGGTCGAGTAACAATCATGTAATAGTAAAATATTAATGGTCGCATTACCCTTTACACACTATATATACTCAAACATTCTCATAATTCATCATTCACTACTTCAATTCCAAAGTTTCTACACTTCCCTTGATAATGTTTATCATATTCATAACACTTCTCTTTCTCTTTATAGTATTTATTGAAGGAGTGATCTTTATGAGAAAATTTAGGCCTATGGAGTTTGCTTTAGTGTTTACATATTATTTTATGTGTATCTCCATATACCATTATTTTCTATTATGGCCAATATTATTTCATTATGTGTAATATTCTTATGTAATAGTCCTTATGTGTTCTTATACGGTGAAACATAATAAAAATATTCATTATGGAACATGAGATATTTTATTAATAAAATAAATAAAATTTGGGCTGTTACAAAATGGATATTACCTCAATTGATATACCATAATACTTGAATATTATGTTTAACTTAAAAATGTTACTTCAAAATAATTCGAAATAGGAATAATGGAGTGAGGGGAATGAATCCTTACAAACACTATAAGGTATGAAATGATAATTAATAACAGTAGTAAATGAACATATGGTACATTAAAAATGAGGTAAAAATAGCATTTATGGTTCTCAAGGATTAAGCTATAGGAGTCATTAGAAAATAGAGATATTATGGAAATAATACGCCAAAATGAAAATAGAATTAGTGAGAAACCCTTACACTTCATAAACCTTTCCTAGTATCATAACTAGCCATTCAAGGCCTCTAAATTCCTTCAAATTTGAGAGGGAACTCTAGGAGAAAGTATTTTAGAGATAATGTAAGAGGTAATATAAATTTAAAATGAGGATAATGGATTGAGGTTGTGGGTATTTATAATTGAATCTTGAGATTAAATTAATATTTCATGAATATTGACACCTTGGGAAAAAAGCTTGTGGAAAATTAATTTAAAATTATTTTCACTAAGTTTTGGCTCATGGAACATGGAATTAAAACAACATTATATGTATTTTGAAAAAAATAATGATTTAAATCCATTATTTTATTTCATATTGACCAAATAAAAAATCTTAGGACATAATTAAATTTTTCTTATAAACAAAAAATAATTTTAGATTTTGGAATTTATATTATGGGTTTATAAATTATATATATTATTTATAGACACATTATTTAATTAAATAAATTATTTTTAATTAATTTTAAATAATATAGAATTCATTATGCCATTATTACGTTGAAATGAGGTCATAAAACATACAATTTATGAAAAAAATCATTTTTAGTATTCATTAAAAAATCCATGAAAATGGCCCAAAAACACTATTGAATAACTTAAATATGATGATTAAAAATATATAATATATTTTATTAATATGAGACCCTAAATATGAGAAATTTATTTTTTAAATAAGGATGATATGTTTAATCTAAAATTTAGTATCAAGGTAAATTATATTTTATTATTGAAAGAATTTACACATAAATACCACATTAACCCTCAGATATAAAACCTTCTATTACACTTGTATAAGTATGAAGAGTAAGGGGTTTAATGAAGATATTTTCATGAAGTGGTTCAACCACTATTGTGAACTGGATCATGTCTTTATTTTATTAATTAAGATAAATTTTAGATTTTAAAGTGGGAGCTATTAAAAAGCAATGATGTTTTTTTCAAATTTTTGGATATGAATACTTTATATTAAATGAGAATTTGCAATGAGATTGTACTCACCAAAGATAATAGGGGGATCCCTATATATCCTTGATTCTTGAATAGATCCTCCCATAGTTTTAACTAACATTTCTACTTCAAGTATTTTAGGGTTCAACTTGATGTTCATTGAAAACTTGAATGAAATATAGGAATGTGTAGAACCAGAATCAAACAATTTCCTTTATAGTTTTGAGTGTACAATGAGTGTACCAGCTACCACATCATTCAGAGCTTCAATTTCAGTCATCATGATTGTAAAAACACAACCTTTCTCCTTAGGCCTCTACTATGGTTTATAGAAATTTCCCTCCATTATCTTCTAATTTAGACATTGATTCACAAAGTGTCCATGCTCTCCACATTGGAAGCATTATATTATAGCATGCGTTTGTACCATCTTTACTTTGTAATTTTCATTCAAATGTTGTGGCCTTACATCTCTATAATAGTTTCGAGCTATATGGCCAGCCAATCTACACTTGTAACACTTTCCGCTTCCTTGAAAAAAATCATCAAACTTTTCTTCCCACACTTATTGCACAGGGGTAATTGTAATTTCCTCAATTATTTTTCATAATCAAAATTCTTCCCAATATTTGGCCTCATCCTGATCTTTTTATCATTCAGTCTGTGGGGCCATTACATATCTCGAAACTCCATTTCCGCTTTGATATCACACCATACTATCTCCTCATAACTCCCAAAATCTCAGATTTCTATTGAATTTTGTAGTTGATGTCTTAGTCCACCAAATAATAGATCAATTATTCCATTAGAATTGATAAAAAATATTGAATCATATTACACAATCCTTATAAATTTTATCTCATAACTTCCCACTGATTTATTCTCCTTTTAATTCAACTCAAGGAATTTCCTTTTTATTTTTGATCAAATGGGAAAAGAAAAATACTTATTGGAAAATTGTTTTTTGAACTCTTCCCACTTCATAGCTTCAAATTCTTCCTTTGGATTAATGTTTTTTATTAGTTACCACCATTAATTAGCTTCTCCCTCTAAGTGGTATACTGACAAAGTAAATTTATCTTTATAAAAAAAGTGAGTACATAAAATATATTTTCTATAGTATTGATCTATTGTTCAACAATTAGTGGATTCGAGGGTCCACCAAAATTAGGTGGTTGTTGGTGTGTGAATGATTCAACTACTAGTTATCCCTTCTTTGGTGAAGTCAAATGCTCCACATGGTTTAGAATATTATTCATCTCTAGAGATAACTAATTCAGCATCATCATGAATTTTTCAACTTCTGCTTTCCTCATATTGGGAAGGTCTTCATCGCATTGCCCATTGAATCTGTTATTTACACGAGCCCTTCTATTTCCCACCATTTTTCTGAAAAAAGAAAACTTAAATGCGAAAATGTATGTCATCGATAATCTCATGATAAAATTTTTAAATGGGATTTTAATCCTAAATTTTTCTAATATCACACTTCTAGCATAATATACTTCAATCAATTTTTAACATGAAATAATTACTTTATCCATATATCATTCATAAAGGTTTGTAAAGAGTCTGTGATCAACAAAATCATATCCCTCAGGAGTGTCATACTGGGTGTACAGTTATACCTCTTTTTCATATACTGAGTGAATATTTAGTTAATTCCCAACCAACTTTTTTCAGGGTTATTACCCCTATGTGCATCTGTGTCAGAGCCTACATTAACTTTTTTGTATCCTAATATGGATTTTGTTACTAGTAAAACAATATACTCTATAATTTAACAAAAATTTAGGATGTTTTTCTATATTTATACTTATACCTAAGATTTTCACTTAGGTTTTATATTCCCAATTTCCATAAATAACTAAACTTTTCTCTAATATCTACTATAGTGATCCACGTTTTTCATACATGACCTTTAACATAATTCCTTAATGAAATACTAAATTAATAACATTCACATGATATTTTGAGGTTTGGTATATTGGAAACTAGGTACATAATACATGAAGTACATAGATCATAAAAAACATAAAATTTATTTAATCCTCTAGAAATACTCCTTTATAAATCCATCCTAGGTCAACTCACTGCATATGATATCCCGAGGACATGAATAAATAGAAAAGGGTGAGCATAAATCCTGGTGAGGGAATGAACAGAGGAAACATGAAGTAAATAATCATAGATAAGTCATGAGTCATAACAATAGATCATGATCATAAATACATGAGGTATAATATAATATCGTGATCATAAGTATACGAGGCATAACATGGAAACATGGCTACAACATAAAAATGATATATTCAAAAACATATCACCAAGGTTCATCACCAAGGTTTCATAAAAAATATTATTAATGTTATTCACCAAGGTATCATGAAAAATACCAAGTCATGCTATCAAGGTATCATGAACATGTCATCTTTAAAGATTAATTATTTACCCAATCCATTGGAGCACTATTAGGTCATACCCTTTATGTGTTTAATTTTATGTGTGCTACATATATCATATATCATGAGAACATATTTCATCATTTTAACCCACAAGTAGGGATATTAGGTTTCCATACATTTAATTACCCAATAAAAGAATTATAATCATATCTATATGAATACCCTTTAATGAAAGTAGGGTTGGGTATTCATGACATAAAATCACAACATGGAAAATAAAATAATTATTTCAGCAGCATAACAGGTATACAAAATAGTCTATGGAATGATATTAATAAGAGACAAAGGTATCCTCTCATTAAAATCTCTATGTATTTTTATCATAACATAAGTTTAAGTGATAATATTTTTAAAATTCTATTTTCATATGAAAGATGAAAAGTTTATCTAACTTTTATTAAACTAAAAAGAAGTATAATTCCATATCTAGCATGTTATTATTTTGATTCTAACATAATACATGCTTTTGGTATGAAAAATATTTTTATGCTTATTGTATTTTTAAGTTTTATTTGGTTATTATTTTATAAATTTATTTATATAGATTACTTTCCTATGAAACTTATTCCATTTTAAATAAAACAAATTTATCTACATTTCATTAGAATAAATGTATGTCTAAGTTTGTTGTTAAGTAGTGTGTAATGTCCCGGTTCCGGAAGCCACCCAGAGGCGCCCCGTACCTAGTTGGTCACATGGACTCAAGCACATTTCCCCGAACGCCAGAGGTTTCCAACTAGAAGCGAGGTACTTGGGTTTGATAGTGGGGAAACTATGCCCTCATTGGTAGAGTACACAGCGGAAGTAAAATAGATATACAATAGTAAACAATGGAAGACTTATAAAGAAACAACTAGAGCACATATATATATATATATATATGATGCATGGTACATATGTCTAGGGAGGTTGACTTCAGCACTGATACTAGTTTTTCCAGAGCTGGGAAAGAGCTATACTGTGTATTGTGATGCTTCAGGTATCAGTTTGGGATTTGTGCTTTTGCAGGGGGAAGGGGTTGTTGCGTACGGGTCTTGGAAGTTAAGGCCACATGAGAGGAACTACCCAACACACAATCTCGAGTTGGTTGTTGTTGTTCATGATTTACATTGTTGGATACATTATCTATTGGGATATCATTTTGTGATTTTCACCAATCACAAGAGTCTCAAGTACATCTTCACTCAGCGTGATCTAAATTTGAGACAGCGAAGGTGGGTTGAGCATCTTCAGTACTTTGACTTTGATCTTGCCTATACGCCTGGGAAGGGCAACGCAGTGGCTGATGCGTTGAGTAGGAGGACTCAGATACAGGCAGTTCAGGAGGCCAGTAGTGAGTGGAAGCTTATGGATCTGTTCTATGAGATGCATTTGGAGGTTCATGACAGATGGGGGAAGACTTTTCTTTCTTCTATATTTGTTACCTATACTCTTCTTAATCGAGTGAGAATGAGTCAGATATTAGATTCAGAAGGCCTAGTACTATGGGAAAGCGTGTCAAGAGAGGACCCTATTCCTGGATGGACCATAGGTGAGGATGAGATCCTACGTTTCCATGGGTGCATATGGGTGCCAGCAGACGTACGTGGGGAGCCGATGTGGGACTTTCATTCCTCAGTTTGGGCAGTTCATTTGGGTGTCACCAAGATGTATCGTGATCTACACCGTCAGTATTGGTGGCCAGGTATGAAGAGAGATGTTATTGGTTTCTTCATGAAGTGTTCCACCTTTCAGCAGGTGAAGGTGGATAATCTGCGAGCAGGGATTTTGCAACAGTTACCTATTCCTGAGTGGAAGTGGAACGATGTCGCAATGGATTTCGTGATAGGGTTTTCGAGGTCACCTTGAGGGAATGATGCAGTATGGGTTGTCATTGACAGACTCATGAAGGTTGATAAATTCTTGCCGATTAAGGAGACCTTCAGTGTTGATGAGCTGGGAAGGTTGTACATCCAAGATATTGTACGTCTACATGGGGTTCCACACTCCATTGTTTCAGACAAGGATGCATGTTTTACTTCTCGGGTCTGGAAGGGGCTACATAAGGCTTTGGGTACACAGGTACTTTTGAGTACAACATACCACCCTCAGAGAGATGGCCAGCCCGAGCATACGATACAGGTGCTTGAGGACATGCTTCGAGCATGTATTCTGGATTTTGGAGGTTCTTGGGAGAAGAACATACCTCTTGTGGAGTTTTCCTACAAAAATAGTCTTCAAGTAACTATTCAGATGGCACCTTATTAGGCTTTGTATAGTAGGTCATGCCGATCACTCTTATGTTGGCTGCAGGTAGGATAGGGAGCTATGTTGGGACCTCGTCTTGTCCAGGAGACCACGGAGCAGAAAGAGTTGATTCGAAAGAGGATGGCTACTGCACAGTCTCTACGGAAGTCTTATGTTGATCGTCGAAGATGACCTCTAGAGTTCGAGGTCAGGGATTAGGTTTTTCTACGTGTCACACTGAGGTTGGGACACAGGAGGATTAGGAGATAGGGTAATCTTTTGTCGAGGTACGTCGGGTCGTTTGAGGTGTTGGAGAGAGTTGGGCCGGTTACCTATCGGTTTCAGTTACCTCAAAGGTATTGGGCTATGCACGACATTTTCCACATTTCTCAGCTTCGACGTTACTTCTCAGACCCGTCTCATGCTTTCCAACCCGAGGAAGTCGAGTTGGAAGTGGATGCATCATTCGAGGAGCATCTTATCCGGATTTTTGATCGAAGTACGAAGGTTCTCTGTGGCCGGTATGTTCATCTGGTACGGGTGCTATAGTAGCACGAGCAATTACAGGACGAGACTTGGGAGAGGGAGTCTGATGTATGATCGCAGTGGCCAGAGTTGTTCGGGGTTTCTTCTTCTACGCCGCCTGGCTAGGGAAATTTCAGGACGAATTTTTTTAAGGGGGGAAGTTTATAAGAACCCGGATCTTCTTTTCAAGTATGTTTTATTTTTCTAGTGTTTTTGTGGAAAAAGATGAGTTTCTAAAAAATTTTGAAGTACACGCTATGTACTCGGTTACCGCGGGTAGCTGTGTGCTGGCCGTGTAGAGGCCTTGTACACGGCCATGTGTGGTGACCTGGAAGCCGCCTAAAGAGGGGATCGATAAGGGAAAGAACACGCTGTGTATTTTCTTTTTTTACATTAAATGGACCGTGGTTACGTCTTATCGACATAAACGTCTTCTTCTTCAATTTTTTCAACCGAGAGCATCCGTACGACACGGATCTTCACCGAGCCCCCAATTGAGCGTCTGTTCTCCGAATCGAACTCCGTCGGTTACATTGGAATCGCATCGGTGAGTTCTCTCTTCTTCTTGAACACCATATTCTGATTTCTCCTCTCTCGTAAGATATCATGGGTTGAACGTTTTAGACGTTTTTGCAGATCGACCGCATTCTAGGTCGATCCAAGGGTCGGCACTGGAGTATAACGATCCTACAACGCCGATGTAGGTGGTTTGTGCCTTTCCATTGGAAGTTTTTGAGTAATATGTGCAATTTTGTCCAATACCCTTGAACAGGGTATTGCGTGTTGACCGTTTTAAACTTGTTAATTGTCTGCCATGCTTGTATGCTTGAGTATAAGTGAATTGAATGTGAATAAGGTGATTGTTATGCTTTGGATGTGTTTTCCCATGCACGTTCACGACTGTTTGGTCCCGTTTAGCCTATTAGTCTTCCTTGATGTTTTACCATGCCTAGTACTATAGGATGGAGTGGATATTTGATCTGACATGCTTGATATGTTTTAGACTGTTTAGCCAAGTAGTTCTTGAGGTTTACTTTGGCTGTATTGCATTGCTATGCTCGACTGACTTACATAATGCCGTGAGAAGCTGGTGTAGTAGACTATAAGGGGAATTGACCGTGTGAGCTTCCTCAGAGAGTCTTAAAAACCACTTTTGAATATAAGTGGAATTGACCGTGTGAACTTCCTCATAGATTCTTTAAATCACTTTTGACTATAAGGGGAATTGACCGTGTGAGATTCCTTAGAGAGTCTTTAACCACTTTTGACTATAAGGGGAATTGACCATGTGAGCTTCCTCAGAGATTCTTTGTTATATACTTATAATTGAACCATAGGGGATAGGCTGTGTGTACTTCCTAGAGGGTTACCTACTTTGATTAGCTGTTACTTGATAAGTGGAATTGAATGCTTTGAAATTGTGGAATTGTTTACTACTGAGTACTTCCTTGTTTACTAATCTTTTACTTATTACCTACCATATATATTCACTGACTGTTAGGCATAGATCTTTTGGTGGTTTCCTACTGATATTAGTCTCACACCCTGTTTGGGTCATGCTTTTGAGCCCAAACAGATTATATTGTTGTAGGTATAGATAAGGGAAAGCGCTCTTCTACTTCAGGTACTTGATTGTTGTGGAGCTAGAGATCATGGGACCAAGCTATGGCTTGCGATGCTGAGGATTTATTTACTTTTTTTTCTTTTGTACTTTGGATTGGTACTGTATTCAGCATTGTGACTTGTTTGGATGCTTTCCTAGACATATGTATCATGCATCATATATATATGTTCTCCAGTTGTTTCTTTATCAGTATTCTATTATTTACTGTTGTATATATGTTTTACTTCCGCTGTGTACTCTGCCAATGAGGGAATAGTTTCCCCACTATCATACCCAAGGCCCTCACTGCTAGTCAGTAGCCTCTGGAGTTCGGGGAAATGTGCTTGAGTCCATGTGACCAACCGGGTATGGGGCGCCTCTGGGTGGATTCTGGAACCCGGTTGGTCACATGGCCTCAAGCGCATTTCCCCGAACACCATAGTATACCGACTAGAAGTGAGGGTCTTAAGTGTGATAGTGGGGAAACTATGCCCTCATTGGCAGAGTACACAGTGTAAGTAAAACAGATATCCAACAGTAAACAGCGGAAGACTGATAAAGAAACAACTGGAGCACATATATATATGATGCATGATACATATGTCTAGGAAAACAACCAAACAAGTCACAATGTTGAATACAGCACCAATCCAAAGTATAAAAGAAAAACAAGTAAATAACTGCTCAGCATCGCAAACCATAGCTTGTTCCCATGCTCTCCAACTCCACAGCAATCAAGTACCTGAATTAGAAGGGCACTTGCCATTATCTATACCTGCAGCAATATAATCTGTTTGGGCCCAAAATCATGACCCAAATAGGGTGTGAGAATGATCTCAGTAGTAAACCACCAAAATATCTATTCCTAACAGTTAGTGAATATATATGGCAGGCAATAAGTAAAAGAGCAGTAAACAAGGAAGTGCACAGTAGTAAACAGTTCCACACTTTCAAAGCATTCGATTCCACATATCAAGTAACAGCTAATCAAAGTAGGTAACCCTCTGGGAAGTACACACAGCCTATCCCCTCTAGTTTAATTATAAGGATATAATAAAGACTCTCTTAGGAAGCTCATGCGATCAATTCCCCTTATAGTCAAAAGTGGTTAAAGACTCTCTGAGAAAGCTCACACGGTCACTTCCCCTTATAGTCAAAAGTTATTTAAAAACTCTCTGAGGAATCTCACACGGTCAATTCCCCTTATAGTAAAAAGTGATTTTTAAGACTCTCTGAAGATGCTCACATGGTCAATTCCCCTTATAGTCTACTACACCAGGTTCTCACAACCCTATGTAAGTCAATCGAGCATAGCAATGCAATACGACCAAAGTAAACCTCAAAAACTACTTGGATAAACAGTATACAACATATAAAGCATGTCAGATCAAATATTAACTCCATCCTACAGTACTAGGCATGGGAAAACATCAAGGAATCCTAACAGGATAAAGAGGACCAAACGGTTGTAAACAGAACATGCATGGGAAAACACATCTAAAGCATAGAAATCACCCTATTCACATTAAATTAACCTCTACTCAATAATACAAGCATGACAGGAAATTAACAGGGTTAAAATAGTCAACACACAATACCCTGTTCAAGGGTATTGGACAAAATTGCACATATTACTCAAAGAATTCCAACGGAAAGGCACAAACCACCTACCTCTGCATTTTAGGATCGTTATAATCCAGCATCGGCCCTTGGATCGACCTAGAACATGGTATATCTACAAAAAAGTATAAAAAGTTCAACCCAAGATATCTCATGAGAGAAGATAAATCAGAATATTGTGTTCAATAATAATCTAGAACTCACTGATGCGATTCCAACGCAACTGACGGAGTTCGATTCGGAGAACGGATGCTCGGTCGGGGTCTCGGTGAAGATCTGCATCGTACGGATGCTCTCGGTCAAAGAAGTTGAAGAAGAAGATGTTTTTGTCGATAATACGCGACCTCGATCTATTTAATGAAAAAAAAATACACGGCATGTACTTTTGAAGTACACGGGGTGTAATTTCCCTTACCAAGCCCCACTTTAGTCGGTCTCCAAGTCACCACACATGGCCGTGTGCAAGGCCACTACACGGCCAGCACACGACTACCCATGGTAACTGAGTACACTACGTATACTCATAAAGTACAAGGTCTGTACTTCAAAAATTTCTAGAAACTCATCCTTTTCCTCAAAAACAACAAAAAAAGAAAACATACATGAAAAGAAAATATGGGTTCTTGCAAACTTCCCCCCTTAAAGAAATTTTTCCCCGAATTTCCCTAGCCAGGTGACGTAGAAGAATATACCTCGAACAGCTCTGACCACTGCGATCGTACATCGGCCTCCCTCTCCCAAGTCTCGTCCTGTACTCACCCGTGCTACTATAGCACCCGTACCAGAGGAATAGATTGGGCATGGAGAAACTTCGTACTTCGATCAACAATCTAGATAGGATGCTTCTCAAATGATGCATCCACTTCCAACTCGACTTCCTCAGGTTGGAAAGCATGAGATGGATTTGAGAAGTAACTTCAAAGTTGAGAAACGTGGAAAATGTCATGCATAGCCCGGTACCTCTGAGGTAACTGCAACGGATAGGCAACTGTCCCAACTCTCTCCAACACATCAAACGGACCGACATACCTCGGTGAAATCTTACCCTGTATCCTAATCCTTTTGTGTCCCAACCTCGGTGCGACATGTAGAAAAACCTAATCCCCGACCTCGAACTCCAAAGGTCGTCTTCGATGATCAACATAAGACTTCTGTCGAGACTCTGCAGTATCCATCCTCTTCCGAATTAACTCTATCTACTTTGTGGTCTCCTGGACAAGACAAGGTCCCAGCATAGCTGCCTCTCCTGCCTCCAGCAAACATAAGGGTGATCGGCATGGCCTACCATACAAATCCTCATAAGGTGCCATATGAATAGTTTCTTGAAAACTATTGTTGTAGGAAAACTCCACAATAGGTATGTGCTTCTCCCAAAAACCTCCAAAATCTAGAATACATGCTCGAAGCATGTCCTCAAGCACCTGTATCGTACGCTCGGACTGGACATCTGTCTGAGGGTGGTATGTTGTACTCAAAATTACATGTATACCCAAAGCCTTCTATAGCCCCTTCCAGACCTGAGAAGTAAAATGTGTATCCCTATCTGAAATAATGGAGTGTGGAACCCCATGTAGACGTACAATCTCTTGGATATACAACCTTCCCAGCTCATCAACATTGAAGGTCTCCTTAATCGGCAAGAAGTGAGCAACCTTCATGAGTCTATCAATGACAATCCGTACTGCATCATTCCCTCAAGGCGACCTCGACAACCCTATCACAAAATCCATCGCGACATCGTTCCACTTCCACTCGGGAATGGGTAACTGTTGCAAAATCCCTACTGGTCGTTGATGCTCCGCTTTCACCTGCTGTCAGTTGGAACACTTCATGATGAAACCAACAACATCTCTCTTCATACCTGGACACCAATACAGACGGTGTAGATCGCAATACATCTTGGTGACACCCAGATGAACTGCCCAAACTGAGGAATGAAAGTCCCGCATCAGCTCCTCGCGTACGTCTGCTGGCACCCATACGCACCCCTAGAAATGCAGGATCTCATCCTCGCCTATGGTCCATCCAGGAATAGGGTCCTCTCCTGACATTCTTTCTCGTAGGACTAGGCCTTCTGAATCTGATAGCTACCTCATTCGCACTCGATCAAGAAGAGTAGAGGTAACAGCTATAGAAGAAGGAAAAGTCTGCCCCTGTCTGTCGTGCACCTCCAAATACATCTCAGAGAATAGAGCCATAAGTTGTCACTCACTACTGGCCTCCTGAACTTCCTGTATCTGAGTCCACCTGCTCAATGCATCAGCCACTGCCTTGCGCTTCCCAGGCATATAGGCAAGCTCAAAGCCAAAGGACTGAAGATACTCAACCCACCTTCTCTGTCTCAAATTCAGATCACGCTGAGTGAAGATGTACTTGATACTCTTGTGGTTGGTGAAAACCACAAAATGATCTCCCAATAGATAATGTCTCCAACAATGTAAATCATGAACAACAGCAGCCAACTCGAGATCGTGTGTCGGTTAGTTCCTCTCATGTGGACTTAACTGATAAGACCCGTACGCAACGACCCCTTCCCCCTGTAAAATCACAGATCCCAAACCGATACCTAAAGCATCACAGTACACAGTATATCTCTTTCCTAGCTGTGGAAAAACTAGTATCGGTGATGAAGTCAACCTCCCTTTCAACTCTTGAAAGGCTGACTCACAAGAATCTGACCACAAGAACATTGCACCCTTCTTAGTCAGACCCGTCAGTGGTGCTGCTAAGCATGAAAAGTCCTGTATAAAATATTTGTAGTATCCATCCATCCCTATAAAACTCTACACATCAAATATGTTCTTCGGATGCTCCCAAGAAACTACTACTCTCACTTTCTATGGGTCTACTGATACTCCTATCTCTGAGATAACATGACCCAAGAAGTGAATCTTGTCCATCCAATTGTGGCATTTTGAGAGCTTAGCATATAACTGATTCTCTCTCAGTGTACTCAGAATGATCTCAAGATATGTGGCATGGTCGCGTCGAGTGAGAGAGTACACCAAGATATCATCCACAAAGACAACCATGAAAGAATCCAAGTATGGATGGGACACTCCGTTCGTGAGAGAGAACAGCATAACCACATACTCATATAGACCATACCTACTCTGGAAGGTTGTAAGAGGTATATCAGATGGTCTAACATACAACTGATGGTAACCGAACCTCAAGTCAATCTTAAAGAACACCCGGGCTCCTCGAAGCTGATCAAAGAGATCATCAATCCTCGGCAAGGGATATCGGTTCTTGACCGTCAACTGGTTCAACTTCCTATAATCCACACAAATTCTAAGGGTACCATCTGCCTTTTTCACAAAAATGATAGGAGAACCCCAATGAAAAGTACTGGGTCAAATGAAACCCTTTTCATGCAACTCCTCCAACTACTTCTTGAGCTCCTGTAACTCTACTGTAGCCATCCTATAAGGAGGAATGGACCCCAGTGTCGCTCCTGGAACAATCTCAATAGAGAATTCTACCTCATGCTCTGGAGGCAAACCTGAAAATTACTTTGGAAAGACATCTCTGAAAAGATCCACCGCTGGAGGAAATTCTATCTGCAAAGTCCCCTGGTCATCCAGATATAGACTAGCGATCTGGGATATAACTCCTCCTAACCCATGATGCTCGGGTCCTGCTCTGCTCGCCTGGACATCTCATTCGCCTTTGTGAAGAAAAGATTCACCCTATAGTGACATGAAACTCACCCTATGGCAATAGAAATCAACAACATCCTGGAAGGGAGCTAACCAATCCATTCTGATAATGACTTCATAGTCGGTCATCTCTAGGACATAGAGGTTCCATAAGAAGTGATACCCACTAACCTCAAGAGGGAACTCCTTGAATTGACGTACACTAGCTTTTCTAGTCCCCAACGGAGTGTCTAACATAAAGATATCATTAGAAGAAAAGATACAGATCCCAAGGCTCTCCACAACAGCAACAAATATAAAGATATGGGAATCCCCTGTATCTAAAAGAGCAGAAGATAAAACTGAGGCAACTAGAATCATACCTCAAACTGTAGAGGGTCCAGGATCCTTCTCTTGTTGGGTATGCTCCACTGCAAAAGTGTGGCCTACACCGTGACCCTGTGACCCTTCCTAGCCACTCTAAGATGATCCACCATGTTGTCGCTGAAAACCGGGCGACTGGCTACCACGTCCACGACCTCCACCTCGGCCTGAACGGCTGGAAGAACTCTGGTTCCCTAACTGAGGAGTAACTGGTGGTGCTGCCCCTGAACGAGGAGTCATAGAAGAACCCCTATCACTAGATGCTAATGAGAAGATCTGATATAAACACTGAAGATGACTCATCTTTCCGCAAGATCGGCACTCAACTGGGTCTCTCGGGCAATGTGTGTCACACCTGGTTTTTCATGTCTTTGTTTCGATCCGGTCCATTGGAAATCTCAATCCTTTTTATGGGTATTTGGTGAGATTAATGTTGAGTTTTGATGTTTCATATAATTCTAATTAACCTAATTTGGGTTCCTCATTGCTTGTTTAAGATTTTTTGAAGAAAGGGTGGTTACTTCATGATTTGGGTCAACCGTGAGCCCATTTCTAGTTTTAAAAACCGAATTTTCTTCTTTTGTAACTCCATTTTTTCATCATTTTTCACCCATTACACTTCCCAATTTTCCTATACTGACATATTAAAACTTTCATATCCTTTTGGACCATTTAAGAATTCATAATCATGGTGAATTGGGGTTAATTATTTTGGTATTGGGCCAGCCCATGGGTCCATTTCTATTTTTAAAAAAATAATTTGTTTCTTTTATATCTAATTCAATATTTAATATTTTTCAGTTATTCCACCTCCCACCCAAAGCCAATATCTCTATCCTCACCCCCAATATCTATTTTCCCTCTTTGGAGCTCATAATAGTCTCGTAGGGGGGAAACATTCTTAATGTCTCTCAAATCGTCCAGAATTGACAAGGTAAATTGTAGCCTTCATAAATCAATCAATTAGAACTCTTTTGGCCACCAATATTCTTTATCTGGTTCTTCCAGACCTTAGGAGTCTCTCAAAGATGTTTTAAGACATTACATTTTATCTAAAGGTGCAGATATAGTGGAATACGAAGAGTTTTCTAGTGGAAAAGGTGAGATTCCTTCTCCTTTCTCCTTCCTCTTCCTCCTCCTTTCTTTATTTATTGGTTTTATATTATCCCCTATTCATGATCTACCTAGGGTTATGTTATAAAATGTTTTTTTATGGGGTTTCTGTTCTTTTAGGTCTGGTATTTATAGTTTTAGGGTTTATAAACCCGCGGTGGGTGATTTCGGGTGTGCGTTTCAATTACACCAAGGATTTGAGGTATGATATCCCTTGAACATGACTTTATCATTTAAGTTTCATAATTTTAATATTTTACTCAAATGATATAAATGTTTATTATTGTTTTTAATCCTTTGGATAATTTTCTTGGTGTGAAAAGTGGTTGTTTATTCATTGTTTTGTGAAAAGTAGTGTTGTTTTGTCATGAAAGTGCTCAACAAGTATTTGTTTAAATGTTATGTTATCTTTTGCAACTTTTTTGTGAGGTTTATAATATGGTTTATGGTATTTTTAAAATTTTACAATATCTTGAATAAAATATGGCATTCAATTGGTGTTTTATTCCTTTTCACTTACTTAAAATAAATTGTTTTGTTTAAAAAGGACATGTCATGTGTTCGATAAATTGCCCGGTTGGCTTTGATGTGTGATGTGTGATTTAAAAGTTATTTGTTTGGATTTATAAATTAATTGGAAGAATGATAAATGGTATTTTTGGGTCCTTATATGTCTTTCCAATTTGGATTTGTTTTTACAAACAAATGGGTTTTGGTTTACAACATATTTTGGCCCGAGTTGCCCAAAAATGGACCGTTTTACATCTTTATGAAAATGGTTATGTTTTGAATATGTAACTAGAGTATTATAAGATATTTATGAATATTTTTTTCTACTTTAAATGGTTTTTATACACATCCTTAATAAAATTAAAATTCATACCTTTGTCAAATGTTAGTTTTGAGAAAGCTTTAAAGGCCCGTTTGGCATCTTTTTTTTTAAAAAATGGTTTTCATGTGTATTTTATGTTCTCTGTTTTGGGGCCATTTTATGGTCCATGAAATTGATTTATTAATTTTTTTTTTGTCTTAAAAATATGTTTTGATATGTTATTGATGGTTTTGTGGCCTTAAAAAGAATTTTTAATGGATTTTATGTGCAAGTCCTCGTTATACTCCTTGAGATTGTTTTACAAAACTTTTTAGTGGTTTATTGATTCGTGAAATAAATGTGAAGAAAGTTTGTGGGATGTTTTTGTTTTTATGGTTTGGGAATGGAATTTGGATTTGATATGTGTATTTTATAATATGTGTAACTTGATTGAGCACTAAAGGTAATCCCGGGTATCTAGGTGGGTGGACGTGTACTAGTATGCTAGTGATTCTGTGGGGTTTGGCCCCTGTTTCACGTAGCAAATTTGACGATGACAACACTAACTAAACTATGATGACGATGATGTTGGGGGACCACTAGGTTATGGGTATTCTCCCTACTAGTGTCTCGTCTGCACAATAACGGATATTTATTATGGTTACTTTCACCGAGATACGAGGTATCTGGGGCTCACAACTGACTAGTGCCTAGGGGTGTTCCCATGACTTGTGCTAATTGGATCTTTTGTACTCACTGTTGGCATACGGTGTGTTTGGTTGGTAAATTCAGTAGTGTGTGTGATTTATTTAAAGTTAAAATTCTTTAAATTAGACCTCTTGAAAACTATTTTCATTTTGAAGTTGCACCGCTTTGAAAGTTGTTACTAGCATTCTTGTTTATAAAACATGCAAGTTTTTGTCTGTTAATTTTTTTATAGCATGGTACCTCATTTGGAAGGCATGAAATTATATTTTTATTTAAAAATTTAAATTGATTTTTCTTTTATTTTAAAGTATGTGCATTGAGAATAGAATATCGGGCTAACCTACTAAGTTTTAATACTCACGCCTATAGTCTTCTTCTGTTTTTAGCCCTTGTGCAAGTTTCAGATTGAGTTTGATCGCCTTGGGAGATGTGTGATATTTTTGTTGGAGAGTGACCAGCGGGGTCACATGGAGTTATTTGATTATTGTGTTTGGTCATTTGAGTTGTTGTCTTAGTTGTAATTTTAGTTTCTTGTACAAATAATGTTCTGTTCAATTTTTATATAAATGTATTTTGGGTTATCCATTCCTTCTCGTTGTTTGTTTGATTGTTCATATACGGGCGAAATCATTCCCTTGTGTACTCTATTGATGCCCTTGGTACTTGTCGCTATCCCGGGAGGATCGGTAATGCCTCTCGGGACTTGTCGCGGGCTGGCTTGGGTGACCGGTTCAGGCTCGACTCGGACTGGTTCGTGACAAAATGGTATCAGAGGAGGTCGGCTCTTAGTAGACCTTTATTTTTAGAGCGCCCTTGTTATTTTAGGGATGTCAAGGTAGATGGAGTAGGATTGTTGGGACTTGAGGGGTAAGTGCAAGAAGAGCTTCGTGAACTCTTTCTTGTTCTAATCCTCGGGTTTCTATGGGAAGTCCGGTTTTATTAGTGTCCTTTGTTCTTGTTGATTGTTTGGTGTTGGGATATGATAAGGGGAGTCTGACTAATGGCCTATGTGAGATCGCAAGGCTTGGAAAGACATGTGGAGATGGGGAATGGTCCTATAAGTCTCTCTGTGTTGGTGTTGTGTCTGACATATGGCCACCAACCATATGTTCAAGTCACCCATCGACACTAGTTCCCTTTTTTTGGGTCTCTTGAACCTTTCTTGAATTCTGAATTTTTGTTTTGAAAATCCTTGTATGAGAATTTTGGAAATGGGTTTTAAAGGAAGGATTGGATTTTGAAAAGTGAAAAATGGGGTTTTAAAAAATTAAATATAAAAATTGTTTTGGAAGGTTGTGTTTTTGGGAAAAAATGGAGGGAAGTGGAAATGATTTCACGGGATTGGATTATCCATAATCTAAACTTGTAGTTTGTTGGAATAAAATGTTTTGAAATTGTGAATCATTTTAAGGTGATTCTGAATCTTTGTTTTAAATTGGATATTTTGGGATGTTAAAAAGTTTTTGAATCGGATAAATTAGTTTTGGAAATTGGTTTTGATCGTTTGGTGTTTTCCTAGAAAGGGTATTGGTCTCAATGGACCTCAGATTATGAAAACATACTTTGCTGAATTTTTTAAAAATGGGAAGTGGTTGTTTGTAGTGTCTTGGTTATTTTAAAAGTTGTTAAAAATTAAAAGGGGTAGGTTTTTAATAAAATGGTTCTTAATTAATTGTGGTTTTTTTTTGTAAAATATGAAAAGGGGTTTTGACTCGGTGGTTGGTGTTCCTTTTGAAGGTACATGATTTTTGGAATGATATTGTTTTTTTAGCCTTTTGTGTTTTAATGGGTGCTCACATGCATGGTTTTATTGATATTTGGAAGGATGGCCTATATGGAATGGTGGTTGGGTGCCTGGGGTGGCATGGAAATGTGCATGTGGGTGAGACTTGATGAAACACCATTGGTAAATGTGGAAACCCACCAAGTTAGTTTGTTTTTCAAAAGTGTTTTTGAGTTGAAAAATTGTGGCCTTTTTTTAAACCAATGGTTATGTGGCTTGATTTTTCTATGTCTTAGAATAGTTGTTTATTCAGTAAGATTCATTGTGATCTAGAAGTCATACTCTTGTTGTATCTTGAGATGAGATCTTGTTGGTGGCTCGGTTTTGGAGTAATGTTCATTGGGTTTCTAAAGATGTGTTTGATATTGTGATGTGGCCATGGATAGTTCTCCGTTGGAAATATCTCCTGCTGATCAACCTAAGGATTCATTTCAAAGGTTAAATCCACCCCTTTTGATGATGCCTCAACCTATTTGTTGGAATAGAGATCTGTTTGGGATTGATTAAAAGTGCTTCTAGGTTGTGATAATTCTTTTGTACATAGCAGTTGTGTTCAGTGATGTTGATGTGTTTCGTCGTATTCATTGTCCATTCTACCCCTTGTTTGGAGTGAGACAAAATTTTGATATGAATCTATGAGTTTCTATTTAGATGAAGGTGTTTTGTTGATAATGTGATTTTTTTAGCAGTGTAATCCTTAGAACCCTGACTGCGGTGCAGTAGATGCTTCAAGAATCAGGGCTCCAACCATAGTCCTCGGAGTGAAACTTTTCACGCAGTCAGGAAATCTCCAGAGGTGTGGGGAGCTTGACCAGGCTCCTGCCTCCACCATTGTGGTATGGTAGTTTCTATGTCTCTATTGTGGTTCATCATTTATATGAATTTCTATTTGTCACAACAAGCGTGGTGGACTTAACCCTCACACAATGTCAATGGTTATGCCTTCATGGATGTGGGATTGTGATCAATGTCCCTGTGTAGACCGCCTATGTAAATCAGGTGCGGTTTTGGTATTACCTATTCATAGGTGGAGAGTTTTGGGTAGTTACTTTGTTTCTTTTTTTGTTATCAGTGGCCTAATTATTGGATCCCCCTCCCTCCCCTCCCCGAGTGGTGGGGGTCTGGATCAGTGCCGAAAGTGTTGGCCCAGTTCTTGTCCCCTCTGCTCAGGAGTGGGTGGTTTAGATGTTCAAGTTGTAACCCTATTAACTTGGGTTGGTAGGTTGTTATGGGATTTTTTTTTTGAACTTACGCAAGTTATTCCCAATTCTAGTTAATTTTGAATTCTTGTTTGTTCGTTGCAAGTTGGGTTCTAATGGTGGGGAGACCCACCACGGGTCTCGTTGATTTTTCATCATAAGAACTTATCTAGTGCTAGTTGTTTCTTAACGGGGGGATTACATTCTTTAATCCAATAGATTCTTCAGTTTTAGTGAGTTCTCTTTGGTTTGGGTTATTTTTGGGTTCATTTGAAGAAGTCCCAACAACCGGGTTCTTGGTTTGTTGTGGAGGTAGTGACTCGATCTTTTAGTTGATTCTCGGTAACTGGTTAAAAGTTGGTGTTTTGGTTGAGGTAATAGGATTAAGTTCCATTAATAGTTGATGTAGTGTAATTTGATTAGGAGTTTGGAACATATTTATAATTAATCCTTGGTTTTTGATCTTTCATCTGGAAAGTTTTATGGCTTTCTGGGGGCGGAAAGCTTTAATGGTGGGGAGAATTGTCACACCCGGTTTTTCATGTCTTTGTTTTGATCTGGTCCATTGTAAATACTGATCCTTTTCATGGGTATTTGGTGAGATGAATGTTGATTTTTTATGTTTCATATACGTCTAATCAACCTAATTTGGGTTCCCCATTTCTTTTTTAAGAGTTTTTGAAGAAAGGGTGGTTACTTCATGATTTGGGCCAACCGTGAGCCTATTTCCAGTTTTAAAAACTGAATTTATTTCTTTTATAACTCCATTTTTTTCATAATTTTTCACCCATTACACTTCCCAATTTTCCTATACTGACATATTAAAACTTCCATATCATTTTGGACCATTTAATAATTCATAATCATGGTGAGTTGGGGTAAATTATTTTGGTATTGGGCCAGCCCATGGGCCCATTTCCAGTTTTAAAAAAATAATTTGTTTCTTTTATATCTAATTCAATATTTAATATTTTTCGGTGATTCTACCTCCCACATGAATCCAATATCCTTATACTCACCCCCAATATCTATTTTCCCTCTTTGGAGCTCATAATAGTCACGGAGGGGGGAAATATTCTCAATGTCTCTCAAATCGTCCAAAATTAACAAGGTAAATTGTAGCATTCATAAATCAATAAATTAGAACTATTTTGGCCACAAATCTTCTTTTTCTGGTTCTTCCAGACCTTAGGAGTCTCTCCAAGAATATTCAATCCATTACCTTTTATCTAAATCTGCAAATCTAGTGGAATACGAAGAGTTTTCTAGTGGAAAAGGTTAGATTCCTTCTCCTTTCTCCTTCCTCTTCCTCCTCCTTTCTTTATTTCTTGGTTTTATATTGTCCCATAGTCATGATGTACCTAGTGTTATATTATACCATGTTTTTTGATGGGTTTTCTGTTCATTTAGGTCTGGTATTTATAGTTTTAGGGTTTATAAACCCGCGGCGGGTGATTTCGGGTGTGCGTTTCAATTACGCCAAGGATTTGAGGTAGGATATCCCTTGCACATGCCTTTATCATTCAAGTTTAATCATTTTAATATTTTACTCAACTTATATAAATGTCTATTATTGTTTTTAAGCCTTTGGATAATTTTCTTGGTGTGCAAAGAGGCTGTTTATTCATTGTTTTTTAAAAGTAGTGTTGTTTTGTCATGAAAGTGCTCAACAAGTGTTTGTTTAAATGTTCTGTTATCTTTTGAAATTGTTTTGTGAGGTTTATAATCTGGTTTATGGTATTTTTAACATGTTATAGTATATTGAATAAAATATGGCATTCAATTGGTTTTTTATTCCTTTTCACGTACTTAAAATAAATTGTTTTGTTTAAAAAGGACATGTCCTGTGTTCGGTAAATTGCCCGGTTGGCTTTGATGTGTGATGTGTGATTTAAAATTTATTTTTTTGGATTTATAAATGAATTTTAATAATGATAAATGGTATTTTTGGGTCCTTATATGGATTTCCAATTTGTATTTGGTTTTACAAACAAATGGGTTTTTGTTTACAACATATTTTGGCCCGAGTTGCCCAAAAATGGACTGTTTTACATCTTTATGAAAATGGTTATGTTTTGAATATGTAACCAGAGTATTATAAGAGATTTATGAATGTGGTTTTCTGCTGTAAATGGTGTGTATACACATCCTTAATAAAATTAAAATACATACCTTTGTCAAATGTTAGTTTTGAGAAAGCTTTAAAGGCCCGTTTGGCATCTTTTTTTAAAAAAATGGTTTCCATGTGTATTTTATGTTCTATGTTTTGGGGGCATTTTATGGTCCTTGAAATTGATTTATTAATTTGTTTTGGGGCTGAAAAATATGTTTTGATATGTTATTGATGGGTCTATGGCCTTAAAAAGAATTTTTTAATGGATTTTATGTGCAAGGCCTCGTTATACTCCTTGAGATTGTTTTACGAAACTTTTTAGTGGTTTATTGATTTGTGAAATAAATGTGAAGAAATTTTGTGGGCTGTTTTTGTTTTTATGGTTTGGGGATGGAATTTGGATGTGAGATGTGTATTTGATAATATGTGTAACTTGATTTAGCACTAAAGGGAATCCCGGGTATCTAGGTGGACGGAGGTGTACTAGTATGCTAGTGATTCCGTGGGGTTTGGCCCCTGTTTCACGTAGCAAGTTTGACGATGATGAAACTAACTAAACTATGATGATGATGATATTGGGGGACCACTAGGTTATGGGTATGATCCCTACTAGTGTCTCTTGTGCATGAGAACGGATATTTATTATGGTTACTTTCACCGAGATACGAGGTACCTGGGGCTCACAACTGACTAGTGCCTAGGGTTGTTCCCGTGACTTATGCTCATTGGATTTTTTGTACTCACCATTGGCATATAGTGTGTTTTTTTGGTAAATTCAGTAGTGTGTGTGATTTATTTAAAAGTTAAAATTCTTTAAAGCATCCCTCTTGAAAACTATTTTCATTTTGAAGTTGCACCGCTTTGAAAGTTGTTACTAGCATTCTTGTTTATAAAACATGCAAGTTTTTGTCTGGTAATTTTTTTTATAGCATGGGACCTCATTTGGAAGGCATAACATTATATTTGTATTTAAAAATTTAAATTGATGTTTCTTTTATTTTAAAGGATGTTCATTGGGAATAGAATATCGGGCTAACCTACTGAGTTTTAATACTCACGCCTATAGTCTTATTCTATTTTTAGCCCTTGTGCAGGTTTCAGATTGAGTTCGATCGCCTTGGGAGACGTGTGATCTTTTTGTTGGTGAGTGACCAGCGGGGTCACATGGAGTTAGTTGGTTATCAGGTTTGGTCATTTGAGTTTTTGGCTTAGTTGTACTTTCATTTTCTTGTACAAATAATATTCTGTTCAATTTTTATATAAATGTATTTTGGGTTGTCCATTCCTTCCCGTTGTTTATTTGATTGTTCATATACGGGCGAAATCGTTCCCTTGTGTACTCTATTGATGCCCTTGGTGCTTATCGCCATCCCGGGAGGATCGGGAATGCCTTTCGGGACTTGTCGCGGGCTGGCCTGGGTGACCGGTTCAGGGTTGACTCGGACTAGTTCATGAAAATGTGGGCTCATATGCCCGCTCTTCCCGCACTAGTAGCACACCACCTGGATACCAGAAGATGCATCCCACCTACTCAAATCTCCTTGTGCAGTCTCCCTGTGGCGCTTCCTGCTATCGGCCAGAGAAGCACTAACCTTGGATGTTGAACTGCCCTGGATCATAGCTCTAGAATCCCTCATATTATGCTCCATGATCAGTGCCTGGTTGACTATAGAGGATATTGAAGTCAACCTGAAGATGTTCACCTGGGATCGGATGTCCTGCCTGATACCATCCTCAAACTTCCATGCAAGGAACAACTCATCTACCCCTAGAAATGGTGTAAAGCGCTATAGCTCGGTGAAGCAAGAATTATACCCCATAACAGAAAGAGTACCCTACTCCAAACTCATGAACTCTCGGGCTCAATCGTCCCTCAAGGTCTCTGGATAGAAGTAATCCCAAGACATATTCTACTGGCGTCCCTCCTATGAGATCACATCCCAACACCTATTGGCGGAGTCTTGAATCATGTAGGTAGCGATCTTGACCCTCCTCTCTGGAGGCGTCTCCAAATGCTCAAAGATCGTCAACATGGCTTCTATTCATGACTCTGTAGCCTGGGGTCCTCCATCCCCTGAGAAAGTGGAAGGATGTTACTGCTGAAAGACCCGCGTCAATTCTTCTATCGACGGGGCAGGAGGCGGCACTCCCTGGAAGGTATGCATCATCCTCAGAAAGCCATCCCTAAACTGTACATCAACACCTATGTACTGGGAAGATTTTTTTGACCTGTGTTGTTCGTTACATGGCCGGGTACACGAGTTACACTACACGACATACTCCATAAGGACACAACGTGTATTAGAAAAGACTCAATCGGCCCGTGTTGTTAGAGACACGGCCGGTTTACATGGTCTACAACACGGCGTGTACATCCGGTAAACGGCGTGCCCTAACAAATATTCCAAACCCCGTGTCCCCACCCACATAGTCTGAGACACAGTTAGAGACTACACGATGTGTATATACAGTACAAAGTGTGTACTTATGAAAAACAGTTTCTTCCCGAACAGAAGAACACATGGCATGTATTTAACATTACACGCTATGTATTCTGGGTTTTTCCAGATAGTAATCCTTAGAAACTACTCTGGAACCCAGAAAAACACTGAAACGAACATTGAAAGTGCCAAATTCTGATCTGCGAGGGGTCATACTCCCCGCTTATCAAATCTTGGCATCTTATACATGTTATAAACAAGGAAAAAAGTCAATGATCCACCAAATTTCAATTTATGAGGGCCCATAACACCTCAAGAACCAAAGTTTGGCATCCATTCAAACAAAACCTTACACAAATAAATACCCTATCAAATAGTAGGTATTCTATCAAAGCATTTATTACAACAGCATGCATATATAGCACAACATCTATCACAAAAACATGCAATCGCTAATGCACCCTAAATGGAATGGCAAGAATGCATGACATGTGATTTCTAGCAAGTTCCTATATGATGCATGAGATTTCATACCCTCGTCTCCTCGGGTTGCAACAGAAATAAAACCTCAATCATGTCAATGATAATAACACAAATCATGTGAATCACCCAAAGGTGAAATCAAATCAACCGTAAAATTGAAAAACCAGAAAAATTTCCATAATGAGGTAGATTGTCTTTTCCCTGTACACAGGTTAGCTATGCCCGAGCACAAATTATTACCAAGTACCTATTTCGTCTTATCCATGGATATAGGCTCCAAATAGTAAGTCGAGAAGAAAATAATTCCTCTGATACCACTTTGTAATCTACCGGTTCCGTAAGCCACCCAGAGGCGCCCCGTACCTGGTTGGTCACAGGGTATCAAGCGCATTTCCCTGAATTCCAGAGGCTTTCAACTAGTAGGGAGGACCTTGGGTGTGATAGTGTGGAAACTATTCCCTCATTGGAAGAGTACACAACAGAAGTAAAATAGATATAAAACATTAAACAGCGTAAGACTGATAAAGAAACAACTAGAGCACATGTATATATGATGCATGATACATATGTCTAAGAAAGCATCCAAACAAGTCATAATGCTAAATACAGTACCAATCCAAATTAAAAAAGAAAAAAAAAGTAAATAACTCCTCAATATCGCAAGCCATAGCTTGGTCCCATGCTCTCCAACTCCATAGCAATCAAGTACCTGAAGTAGAAGGGCACTTTCCCTTATCTATACCTATAGAAATATAATCTGTTTGGGCCCAAAAGCATGACCCCAATAGGGTGTGAGACTAATATCAGTAGGAAACCACCAAAATATATGTGCCTAATAGTCAGTGAATATATATGGTAAGAAATAAGTAAAAGAGTAGTAAACAAGGAAGTACTCAGCAGTAAACAAGTCCACAGTTTCAAATAATTCAATTACACATATCAAGTAACAGCTAATCAAAGCAGGTAACCCTATGGGAAGTACACATAGCCTATCCCCTCTGGTTCAATTATAAGGATATAAAAAATACTCTCTGAGGAAGCTCACACAGTCAATTCCCCTTATAGTCAAAAGTGGTTAAAGACTCTTTGAGGAAGCTCACATGGTCAATTCCCCTTATAGTCAAAAGTTATTTAAAGGATCTCTGAGGAAGCTCACACGGTCAATTCCCCTTATAGTCAAAAGTGATTTTTAAGACTCTCTGAAGAAGTTCACATGGTTAATTCCCCTTATAGTCTAATACATCATGTTCTCACGGCCCTGTGTAAGTCAATCGAGCATAGCAATGTAATACAGCCAAAGTAAACCTCAAGAACTACTTGGCTAAATAGTCTACAGCATATCAAGCATTTCAGATCAAATATTCACTCCATCCTACAGTACTAGGAAGGGGAAAACATCAAGGAAGTCTAAAAGGCTAAATAGGACCAAACGGTCATAAACAGAACATGCATGGGCAAACACATCCAAAGCATAGCAATCACCCTATTCACATTTAATTAACCTCTACTCAAGCATACAAGCATGGAAGGAAATTAATAGGGTTAAAATGGACAACATGCAATACCTCATTCAAGGATATTGGACAAAATTGCACATATTACTCAAAGACTTCCAACGGAAAGGCACAAACCACCTACCTCGGTGTTGTAGGATCGTTATACTCTGGCATCGGGCCATGGATCAACCTAGAATGCAATAGATTTACAAAAACATCTAAAATGTTCAACCCACGATATCTCATGAGAGGGTGAAATCAGAATATGGTGTTCAAGAAGAAGAGATAACTCACCAATGTGATTCCAATGCAACTGACGGAGTTTGATTCAGAAAACAGAAACTCGATCGGGGACTCGGTGAAGATCTGCGTCGTACGGACGCTCTCGGTCGAAGAAGTTGAAGAAGAAGACGTTTATGTCGATAAGACACGACCCTGATCCGTTTAATAAAAAAAATAAAACACACGATGTGTACTTTTGAAGTACACAGCATGTACTTTCCCTTACCAAGCCCCTCTTTAGGCGGCCTCCAGGTCACCATACATGGCCGTGTGCAGGGCCGCTACATGACCAGTACACGGCTACCCGCGGTAACTGAGTACACGACGTGTACTCATAAATTACACGGTGTGTACTTCAAAAATTTCCAGAAACTCCTCTTTTTCCTCAAAAACACCAGAAAAAAAAAAAGAAAACATACCTGAAAAGAAGATCTGGTTTCTTACGTGGTGTAAAAAAACACCGAAAATCATGCAATAGTTTTTGAATTTTGGATTTTCCTGAATTCAATTTTTTTTTATTTGATATCTATTTCGATTCACATAGGAATTTTTCGGTGTTTATTAGGTTGGAAATTGAATATGTTTTCCTAAATTCCATTAAAATACATGAAATTATGAAAATGTTATTTAGGAACCTAAAAAAATAGGCCAATGTACTGTAATTTTATCATCATATTTTCTGTATTTTTCAGTTTATATTATTCAATATTTTTCAATAATACCTCATGATATGCTTATCAGATTGATGTAATTCTTGATTCTATGGAAATATATCAAGATTGTCTACATTTAAGTCTTCTTTATCTAAGGATAATTCTATCGTTTTGATGGGATAAAAATTAGGCAAAGTCTGAATTATCATATTATTTTTGTTTCACTCTCATATCTCTCCCACTTTGGACAAACTATTATAAAAAACAACCTTGGGTTTTTTATTATTCCCGCTGCTAATTAACTCTAATAAATAACTTCATTAATTAACTTTTATAATTAATTAGTTCTAATAAAATTTTAATTTTGTATATTTACCCCCCTCTAGACCATTTTTCATCTCCCTATTGGGACCTAACAATTGGTATCAGCGCCTAATCCTTTTAAGAGTTAATTAGCTATGTTATTCTTTTTACCGATACCAAAAAATTGGTGTTAATGCTTGTTCCCTTTAGAATTTACCCAACCCTTTTATAGAGTTTGTTTTTATTTTATTTGTGCTAACTTATCCCTATACCTCACAGTCTAAGGACAAATATCTTTAAGATGGCGGGAGAAAATATAAATGATGATTAGATTTCATAGAATCCACCTCACTTTTATGGAAATGGTTACAACTAATGGAGATCCAAAATGGAGGAATACCTCAAATAATTAAGCATTGAACACTGGTCCATCATGGAAAAACAATACACTCAACTAGAAAATAACCCAAATACACTTACCATAAATGATGTTGTTAAATACGTTTTAAATTACAAAGTTATTAATATTTTATATTTTTCTATTAATAGAATCATTTTTAGTCATGTATTTTCTTATAAGATAGCTCACGAGATATGTAAGATTCTATAATTAACTCACCTTGGCTCAGACAAATTAATTTTAACTAAGCTTGGAATGCTTCAGGCTGAGTACCAAGACTTCAAGATGGGTGAAGATGAAATAGTAAACCAAATGTTCCACTGATTAACAAGCATTGTGAATAAAATAAATTCACTTGTAGAATAATTGTAAAACCTAGTACTTGTTGAAGGATTCCTATGATCATTAATGAAGAAATGGAAAGCATAGAAGTTTTCAATTGATGAAAGCAAGAACTTGAAAGAGTACATGCTTGATGAATTGATTGGATTACTACTTTAGTATGAACTGGAACTAAAGAACACAGTCAAAGAGGAGACAAAAAAAAGAAAAAGTTATAGCATTTAAATCTATGAATTTTGTTACTAATGACTCTTCTTATTCTGATCTACAGGAAAGTGAAAAAGAATATATGGCTCAGATTGTGACTTGAGTCTACAAAATAATGAAAAATAAAGGATTTAAGAACTGATTTAGAAGAAAACCATAAAAGGAAAAATGTAAGGGAGATAAGAAAAAAAGTATGAATTATAATACTTCAGATGTTACTTTTTTTGAGTGTAGAAAGAAATAAAATATCAAACCCAACTATCTAAAACTAAAAAATAAAGATAAATACAAAAAGAAATACAAAAAAAGTCTTTGACAATTAATTGGAGTTGTACATAAGAATATAATTCCTATGAATAATATGGTAATGATAAAGAATCTACTAACTTATTTCATGGATTCTCTGGATAAAGTTAGTGATTCTAGATTTTATTCTGGATGTTCTAATTGTGACTATGATTCCAAAAATATAAATGTTTCTGAGTTAAATGAAGATATTGAAATATTAAGAAAATATATTTTCAAATATGGTGATTTATATAATAAGATTAAGGAAAATAATGAGAAACTTGTTTTTGAAAATAAAATATTTTTATAAGATAATGAAAAATTAAGGAATATTACTTCTACTTTTCATTTAACAGTTTATGACAATTTGAAATTTACTTTAGATTTTAATGAAAATTTGAAAAACGAAGTTCAAATTCTTAAAAAAAATTATCTACTTTTATTCAAGTCATTAAAAATATCATAAGATGTTATCTTTGAATAAATTAAATAAAAATAAAGATGGTTTTGGTTATAATAGAAGATTACCTCAAATGTTTAAAACTCATTGTGTTAAAAGTAAAAATGATTTTACTTATATTGTTACTTGTTTTAAATGTGACATGAATAGTCACTATGCAAATGATTATTCTCTTAGATTCATACAATATTTGGTATTTATGAAAACTCATATATCTAAATATTTTTTATATATATTATTATATAATACTTGTTTAAATTCTGTATGGGCACCTAAAAATTGTATTACTAATCTAATTGGACCCAGAGTAGATTGGGTACCAAAATTGTTAAGTAATTCATTTTTGTAGAAAAAAATGCCTTGGATGTCTCAATAATGGCATATGGTGTATATATAGTGGGTTATCTAGGAATATGACCGGTTACCCATCAAAATTTACCACTTAAAACACATGTGATGGAGGCACTGTTACATTTGGAGACAATTCCAAAGGCAAAGTAAAAGGTTTTGGTAAAGTTGGTATATTTAATTCCACATTTATTTCTAAAGTTTTTTATGTTGAAGATTTAAAACATAATTTAATTATTATATCTCAATTATATGACTATGGAATGAAAGTTAAATTTTAAAATGATAAGTGTTTATTTTTTAAAAATGATTCTTTATTATTTTATGCTAATCGAAAAGAAAATATTTATATTATTGATTTTATTGAACTAATTGTTCAACATTTTAAGTGTTTGAATATTTTTTATAATGATAGAATTATTTGAAATTGATTATTAGGAAATGTTAATTACAAAATTTTACATAATCTCTCTAAACATGAGAATATGCTACAGTTACCTACTTTGAAGAAATAACAACTACATGTTTGTGATGATTTCATGAAATGGAAAAAATGTAAAATCTATGTCAGACCAATCAATTAGACAAGTACTAATAGACCTTTATAGCTAGTATATCTTGATTTATTTGGACCTACTCCAATTTCTAGTTTTATAGGAAAGAAATATACTTTAGTTATTGTTCACAATTATAGTGGATTTACATGAGTTTACTTTCTTGCTCGTAAAAATGATACTTTATTTTAGATTTATTGAATTTTGTAATTTAGTTCAAAATGAAAAAAGTTGTATGATTATTTATATTTGTAGTGATAAATGAGGTGAATTTCATAATTTATATTTTGAAAAATTTTGTGAAAATAATGGTTATTTTCATAATTCTTCTGCTCCTAGAACACCGTAGCAAAATGGTGTTGTAGAACAGAAAAATAAAACTCATATTTAAATGGCCAGAACTATGTTAAGTGAGTATATTTTCCTAGATATTTTTGGGTTAAAACTGTTTTTGTTTCTTATTATATTTTAAATAGAATTCTTCTTAGACCTTTTTTTAATAAAACTCCTCATGAATTATTTAAAAATAAAAAACATAAAGTTGGTTATTTTAGAGTTTTTGGATGTGAAGTTTTTATTTTAAATTCCAAAGATAATTTAGATAAATTTGATTCTAAAAGTGATGAAGGTATTTTTTTATTCTAATAATAGTAAAGCTTACAGAGTTTATAATAAAAGAATAATGGTTATTGAAGATCCTTATCATGTTATGTTTGATAAAAATAATGTTAAATTGATTTCTGATTCTAATGATTTTGTTGATGAGTTTAGATATTTTAATTTTTGTAAAGAAATGCCTCAAGATAAGAATGAATCAATTAAGGAAGAGAATACTCCTTATCAGTCTTATCCTAAATCATGAAATATTCATAGATATCATCTTGTTGACAATGTCATTGGTAATATTGATTATGGTATTACAACTGGAAATAATTGTTGGACCCTCCATGATAATGTAGTTTTCATAATCACAAATAATGTCAATATACAGATTCTACTATTTCATGCCAGTTTAATATCTCTCAGTAAACCAATTATGTCACACAGCAAAATATACTTAAATAAGTCAATAACCTATATTCATGAATAAATATTTTTACAAGTGTATTTTTTACATGTACTTTTGGTTAACACTTAGTCTTGTAATGTTATGTAAAAGACAGACTCTTCGTAACCTTTTTAGATTCCCTGACACCGAAGTCGACACACCGATGTTCAAAACACCAATGTTCGACACACTGATGTTTGACACACCGAAGTCGACACACTGAAGTTCGAAACACCGAAGTCAACACACCGAAATTGACACACCGATGTTCGACACACCGAAGTCGACACACCGAAGTTGACACATCAAATTTTGACACACCGAAGTTTGACACACCGAAGTTCTATAGACTGAAGTTTGAAATACCGAAGTTGACAGACCGAAGATGACACACCGAAATCGACACATTGAAGATAACAGACCGATGTTATCAAACTGAAGACAACAGACCGAAGATGACTCACCAAATGTTATAAATAACTGCTTTGATTTTATTAATTCAAAATTATTTCAAACGGTCATATTAAGACAAATTAATGTTTCTGAAATTATTTAATGTTATCTGTAGGACAATCTGTAGATAGTACGAGGTACATGCACGTGCGGAGATCTTCATGCCTAGTGAACCTTGAAGTATAAAAGGGCTAAAATCTCTACATAAAATGGGCTCCCTTCTTGGATCTCTAAAGTGAGAAGAACACGTTGAAATATAGACTGTGGGAACTTCGAATATTAAAAAAGATCCCAACTCAAAGCTTGATCTTACCTAGCAACTGCCTACTGGATATTGCTGATCATCCTTACAAAGGAGAGCTGAACACTTTCTCAAGAGACTGCGACACTCTGTTTTGAAGCCAACTTTCAGAAGAGGACTCAAACTCCATTTTCTCAACATTCAATGAGTCCAAAGATTTATTGCACAACACACAGAGATTCCTAAACTCTTTTCTTTTTAATAGCTCTGTAGTGTTATTCTGTTACTATTTGAGCAGTGTGTATATCTGTTTGTATCACACACACTATCTCATGAGCATAACTAGAGGATATAAAAAATCCTCACTCTCAATTCTCTCCTACACTTGTATCCCACGTAGAACTGTTGAAGAGATCTTATGTGATCTGTTTATTTGTTTTTCCCATGAATAATTGTGGTAGAGGTCAAGTGTGACCGGGACAGCCTATATACTATTGTGAACCCCAATCCAGGGTGTGGATCAAAAGTTTATTAATATAAACTGCTTAGTGGAAGGTGATCACCAAGTGGAGATGACTAAGTCTCTGCTTGAGACTGAAGCTCTTGTCTTATATGTTGTGCCAGTTATCTTATATTTCTTATGTGTTATGTATTTCCTGCATTAAGATAAACTGATTTTTTATAGTTAGTTTAGAAAGTTTTTACATCTATTTTGGATCAGTAGGTTTGTTTCGAAATTTTTTCTAATCTTTAGATTGGTAAAGCTGAGAACTAATCAATCTTCTGAGAACCAAATTAAACCTTCAATACATTTATAAATTCAATAAAAACTGACTTTGTGTTTATTTTTATAGGGGGTTTTATTTTGTAAAGAATGTTTTTAACAAAAAAATTTATAGATACTCAATTAACTCCCCTCTTGAGTCATCTACTCCGACCAACATTTGGTATCAGAGAATTTTGGAAGTTACTATTAGTTTTTCAAACCGTGTCAACTGTGATTATAGTTGTTTTCCAAAGATCTTAAAATTTCTGTTATTTCTAAATTTTTATCTCTTTGAAATTCTTTTACAATCTTTATCATGGAAAATAGACTAGAAGGGGTTGCTACTAATAGACCACCTTTCTTTAATGGAACTAACTATGCTCAGTGGAAGCTTAAAATGAAAATACATCTAAAAAGTATGGGATTTGAAATCTGGATTGCTATTGAAAGTAAATATGAAATACCTGAAACTTCTATAAGCACTTGGGATGAATCTACCAAGTCTACCTATAACAATAATTGTAAAGCAATTAATGCTTTGTACTATTTCCTAGGTGATGAAGAATTTAACCGTATTTCTGCTTGTAAAATTGCACATAAAATTTGGGATACTCTCTCTGTTTCACATGAAGGAACATCAAATGTTAAATAAATGTGATTGAATACTTATACTATCAAATACGATAACTTTAGAATGAAGCCTGATGAGTCAATTTCTGATATGTATCTCAGGTTCAATGAAATTGTGAATACCATGATTTCCTTAGGTAGAGAAGTGACTGCCAAAGAGTAGATCATGCGGATTCTACGATGCTTACCAGAAAGATGGCGTGGAACATCTGTGTCAATCAGAGAATCGTGTGATATTGATAAAATTTCAGTGAAGGAATTGATTGGAAAATTAATGATGTATAAAGAAGAATTGAAGGTAAATAAAGATGAGGATGAACCAAAACAAAAGTCTATAGCTTTCAAGACAACTGTATATAAAGGTAAGGACAAATAGAAAGTTCAAGATACTGCCGAAAGCTCAAGCAGTGATGAAGTTGCTTCAGATAGTGATGAAGAAATGGCCCAGTTGGCTAGAAGATTCAAGAAATTCTATAGGAAGAAGAAGTTCTTCAAAAATACCAATTACAAAGGAAAGTATGATAACAAGGGAAATTGGAAAAGGAGTGGAAGAGAAATGATAAATCAGAAGAGATAATCTTCTATGAATGTAAAAGGAAATGACATGTCAAGGCTGACTGTCCAAAGATGAAATACAAGAAAAAGTATGAGAATAAGGATATAAGGTATAATAAAGAAATAAAGGCCACCTGGAGTGCCTCATGGGATAGACCAAGTGAATCTGACTCTTCTCAACATGAGAAAGATGATATGGCTAATATGTGTTTCATGACAAACACAACTGAGGTAACCTTAGACTCTCTTACACATAATTCTTATTATTCTAAAAGTGAGTCTGAGAATATGAAAAATGATGAATTGTTTGAATATTACAACATGATAGAGGAGACATGTAATGAGTTGAAGGATAAGTATAAATATTTTAAGAAACATCATGCTCTTACTATGACTGTTAAATCTGAACTTACAACTAAAAAAGAGAAAAATGATCAACTCCTCAAAGAGAACAATGAATTAAAAATATCTAATGAGCAATTGAAGAAAGACCTAGAAAAGTTTACTAATGGAAAGAATACTCTTTATCAAATACTTGGTAAACAAATAGCTCCTAAGTATACTTTTGGGATAGTATATCAACCAGGTCAAAGGAATTTATCTAGATCACATTTTGTATCTAAATCTAGAAAATCTGTTACCTCTTTAAAAAATCAGAATTGTACTGCAAGTTCCAGTTCTACAAATTCATTTACTGTATCCAATTACTCAGGACCAAACAGAGTTTATTTTTCAAATACTCTATACTCTGCATATAGGAAACCCATAAGACCGTTTTGGGTTCCTAAGGCTTATATTACTAATGTGTGTGGACCTAAACAAATATGGGTACCAAATTCGTTTCTTGGTTAAACAGTTTTGTATATAAACTGCCTAAAGAGTTCATGTAAAAAATATGTGGTACTTGGATAGTGGGTGTTCAAGGCATATGAAAGGGGATTTTTCAAGCTTTAAAAGTCTTATCAATATCTATGGAGGACATGTCACATTTGGTGACAATGTTAAAGGAAAAATCATCGGCCTAGGCCAGATTGGTAACCCTAACTCTATTTCAATTTCTAAAGTATTGTATGTTTATGGACTAAAGTATAACCTGCTCAGCATATCCCAATTGTGTGATGATGGATTTAATGTTAAATTTAAAAATGATTCATGCCATGTTTTTTATGCCAAAAATAATTTGGTATTTACTAATTTTAGAAATTATAATGTATATCCTATAAATTTAGACACACTAGCCTCATAGAATGTCTCTTGTCTAAATGCCTTTCACAAAGAGTCTTGGCTCTGGCATAGAAGACTAGGACATTGTAATATGCACTCTCTTAGGAAGTTAACTAGAAAAAACTTAGTTAGAGACTTACCCAAATAAGAGTTTCCAAACAATAAAGTATGTAATCCTTGTCAAAAGAGAAAGCAACATAAAATCTATTTCAAACCAAAGAAAGAGGTAACTACTTCTCAACCTCTCGAGTTGGTTCACATGGACTTGTTTGGACCATCTAGAGTTTCGAGTCTCAATGGGAAGAACTATGTTTATGTTCTTGTAGATGATTTCTCTAGGTATACCTGGACCTTTTTCCTGGCTCATAAAAGTGAAGTCTGTTCACACTTTACCAATTATGCTAGGACTGTAGAAAATCTTGGTGGACTTAAGATTAAATCCTTAAGAAGTGATCATGGTCGTGAGTTTGAGAATCAAGATTTTGAAGCTTTTTTCTCACAAAATGGCTATAATAATAAATTCTCTGCACCTAGAACACCTCAATATAATGGTGTGGTGGAAAGAAGAAATATAACCTTACAGGAAATTACTCGGACTATGCTCAATGAATATGATCTACCCATTTATTTATGGGCTGAAGCTGTTAATATAACTTTCTACATAATAAAAAGAGTCTTAATAAGACCCATTCTTAAGAAAACTCCTTACGAGTTGTGGAATAATAGGAAACCCAAAGTAGGTTACTTTAAAGTGTTTGGATGTAAAGTTTATATCCTAAATACTAAAGATAATTTAGATAAATTTGCCTTGAAAAGTGATGAAGGAATATTTCTTGGATATTCTACATCAAGTAAAGCCTATAGAGTCTTTAATAAGAAAACCAAATGTGTGGAGGAATCTGTACACATCAATTTTGATGAAGCAGATCAACATGAGCCCAAGACTTCTCTAGAAAATGTTGAAGAATATATGTCAAATCTGGACATTAGTGATAAAACCCCAAATCATCATGTGAAGGAATCTGTGAAAACTTCTAGTTCTAGAAGTTCTCCACATCCTAACCATGGTGAACCAGATCAACCAGACCAACTTAAAATATCAAGTCCTACTTTCTCAAGACCCACTAGAACCCTTAAGAATCATCCCCTAGATGCTGTTGTTGGATATTTAGATACAGAAACACAAACCAGAGCTTCCTTGAGAAACTAGGTTGAACATCAAGCCTTCTTGTCACAGCTTAAACCTAAAAATATCAATGATGTAATCAATGATGAATTTTGGGTAATGGCCATACAAGAAGAACTTAATCAGTTTGAAAGAAATAAAGTTTGGAAACTTGTAGATAGGCCTAAGGATACTTTGACTATTGGAACCAAATGGGTGTTTAGAAATAAGGTAGATGAAGCTGGAAATATAGTTAGAAATAAAGCTAGACTAGTTGCACAAGGATATAATCAAGAAGAGGGAATTGATTATGAAGAGACCTTTTCACCAGTATCTAGACTTGAGGCAATTAGTATCTTACTTGCCTATGCAGTACACTTGGATTTTAAACTCTATAAAATGGATGTCAAAAGTGCATTCTTAAATGATTATATAATTGAGGATGTTTTTGTTGAACAACCACCAGGTTTTACAAATCCACATTTTCCAAATCATGTGTTCAAATTATCAAAAGCTTTATATGGTTTGAAACAAGCTCCAAGAGCTTGGTATAAAAGGTTGAGTAACTTTCTTATTTCTAAAGGTTTTACAAAAGGACTTGCAGATCCCATTTTATTTATAAAAATAATTTAAAAAGAAGTTTTAATAGCCCAAATATATATAGATGATATTATTTTTGGATCTTCTAAAAATTCTTTATGTAATGACTTTTCAAACATAATGCAAAGTGAGTTTGAAATGAGTTTAATGGGTGAACTTAAATATTTTCTTGGATTTCAAATATTTTAAAATAAATAAGGTATCATCCTAAATCAAAGTAAGTACACAAAAGATCTTTTGAAAAGATATGGCTTTGATAGCATTAAGAGTAATGAAACTCCTATGAGTTTAACATGTAGGTTAGATCTTGATGAAAATGGAAAATCAGTTGATCAAATTGCTTACAGATGAATGATTGGGAGTTTTCTATACTTAACTGCTAGTAGGATGGATATTATGTTCAGTGTGTTTATGTGTGTGAGATTTCAAGCAAACCCAAAGGAGACGCACCTAAATAGTGTTAAAATAATTTTCAAATACCTCAAGTATACAACTAATTTAGGATTGTTCTATCCTAAAAGACAACCTTTTGAATTAGTTAGCTATTTAGATGCTGACTTTGGTGGATGTAAGTTAGATAGAAAGAGTACCTCTAGAACATGTCACTTTTTGGGAAAGTCACTAATATCATGGTGTAGTAAAAAGAAAAATTCGGTTGCATTATAAACTACTGAAGCAGAGTACATTGTTGCTGGTAGTTGTTGTGCACAAATTTTGTGGATGAAACACACCTTATTAGACACCTTATTAGACTATGGATTTTAATTCAGACATATCCCTATAAACTGTGACAACACAAGTGATATTAATATTTCTAAGAATCCAATTTCACATTCTAGAACAAATCACATTGATGTAATGCATCACTTTTTGAGAGATCATTATCAAAAAGGTGATATAACTCTTGAGTTTATTGGGACTGAACATCAGCTTGCTGATATATTCACTAAACCCTTAAATTATGAGAGAATAAATTACATCAGACATAAAATAGGAATGATAAATCAATAGGAGATCCTTGAAACCGATCCTTGAAACCGATCCTTGAAACTGATCCTTGAAACCGATCCTTGAAACCGATCCTTGAAACTGATCCTTGAAACTAATTTTTGAAACCAATCTTTATGAAACCAATCTTTCTAAAACCGAACTTCATAAAATTGATCTTCCTAAAACTGATCTTCATGAAACCGATCTTCATGAAAACGATCTTCTTGAAACCGATCCCTGAAACCGATTCTTGACACCGATGTAGTTAAGTTTTTGTAACTTTGTGTTTTCAAATGAAACGACGTTGTTTTATCTCTTTTAACTTGCCGTGTTTAAATTTTGTCTTTTACTATTTGAAATCCCTAAATGATATATTTATCTCAATCCATCCCAACCTTTCACATTCATCTCTATCGTAAATACTTTTACCTTTTGTCACACTCCCTCTCAACTCTCGTCCTCTCAACTTTGTTGGAATTCAAATCCTTATCATGGTTAGAACCAAGCGTGCAATGGAAGAACCTAGAAAATCTCCTTCTTCTAAGCATTATAAAGGTGAGTCTAGTGGGACTACGAAACCGAGCTTGGAAAGCCGAGTGGTTACAGTTGAAAAAGAAGTATCTGCAGAGTGGCTTCAGTCGAGAAAATCATTTTTATTTAAGGTATTGGAATCTCAAGGGTGGCTTAGTTTGTTTTCCAATAATGAAAGACCCTATTATCTCGAGCTAGTGCATGAGTTCTATAAACATTTGAGGATATCTTTGGATTAAGTTGAGGCAGCAAAGATGAAGTCTGCAGTAAAAGTAAAGGAGATAGCTTTCTCGTCCAAGGAATGGGTTGAATGCTTAGAGACACCCCATGAAGGTGTTTATGCTGACTATCCTAGTAATATTCCACCTTTCTAAAACTTGTTCTCTTATGAAGATGCTATAAAGAAGCTGACTGGAAATGGAGAATCTAGGAGGACTGTTGCAAATTAATTTGAAGGAGAAGTGAGATTGCTTTTTAAGTTCATACAGCATCAAATCTGCCCAAGGAAGGGAGATTTCTCGGCTGTGAAGTATCAGGATGTTTTCTTGATCTTTTTTGTTGAAACATGGGATAAAAGTAAACCTGTGTAGGTATCTAATGGTGCATATCTCTGATTTGATTAAACCATCCAAGAAGGCAACCTTCTTATACTATCCGAGGATGATTTCTGCCATGTTAAAAAGGTTAGGATGTGTGGAAGATAGAGATAAAGTAATAAGTGTCTGTAGTGGTTTTTGTCTTCAAAAAGACATTTGTAAAAGAATGAAAATATTTTTGAACCCATGGAAAAGATGTTGGGTAGGAGATGAAGAAAGGTTGTATGATAATTTCAATCCAGTTGATCACCTTACTAGACCAAAGGACCAAGTTGATCCAGGTCTCAAACCAGGAGAGGTTCCAGTTTACTCTAATGAGGATGTTGAACCTGAAGTGCCAAGGGAAGAAGGATCTCATTTTAATGATAGGAGTGATCCGGATATTGCTGAAAGTCCTAAAGATATGACTTATGGTCCTATTAGTCCACCTATGGACTTGCCTTTAAGAGAACCTATTCTAGGTTATGAAGAAGAGTAAGAAACTGAAGTTACTAGAGTTGAAGGCTATGTAAGTAAATCAGATGAGGAGTCTGATGATGAGTCTGATGATGATGATGATAAAGGAGAAAATGATGATCATGTGAGTGAATCTTTAAAAGTGGGACAACCAATGGTTGACATATCCAGTGAGGAATTTGTACATGCGGTTGGTGATGGTGATGGCATTGAGCCTACTGAGCAATAGGTGGTTGACCATAAAGATGTTGAATGTGAGGATAGATAACCCCATCCTTATGCTAAAAATCAAGAGATCATTCAGGAATTGAATGATATTATGGCTGCTGGACAAGAGGAAGAAGATATAGTTCCCGTGCCTCAGATTGAGGAAGTGCCTGCTGAAGTTGCAGTAGCTGGAGCACAGGCAGAACCTGAAGTTAGGATGGTTCCTATTCCCAGACAAGTTATTATGTCCTGAAACCAGGATGAAGAAGTTGATGTTGATGATGTTGTTCTTGAGCCTCAAGGAAGAAGAATCTGAATTGATACTGTTGAGCCAATAGATTAGACCTGTGCTAGAGAGTGGAATAATGATCCAGGATACATTATTTTTGGTTTAGAGTATGACTCATATGACAAGAGGGTACCTCCTCCTGCTACTCCACAAGTCCATGTTGAACCAGAACATATTGCATCTGTTCCACTAGCTGAACCTCCACCTGTAGAACCTATATCTCAATCAGTGCCTAGTGACTATGTCACTAAGGCTGATTTTGAAAAATTTAAGAATGATCTATGTGAGTCTGTGATAGCTTTAGTGGGATCCAGAAATGAAGCCTCTACCTCCATAGGTATCTCGAATGCTGATGCAGAAAAGATTGCAAGAATAGTAATCCAGAAGATTCAACTGAATCTCATTACTACAGCAGAAACAATTATTATACACAATACCTTGCTTAAAGAAGAAGTAATAAAGATGAGCAATGAGTTAAATTCTTTGACCTCTAACTTCAAAACCTCCTTTAGTGGTGTTCTGGAAGTTCTTAGGAACTTGGTAACTCATCTACTCAATGTGGACCTGAAGAAGATAAAAGAAGAGCTAGGGAAAATGTTGATTGGCCCATCTAGTTCCAGGAGTGGGAGAAGTGTTGTTACTGATTTGGAGTCTCTCAAGGTTGTGATGAGAGAGGAAATTCAAAAACTCTAGAGTGTTTCAGATAAATAAACCCTTAAAAAAGTACATAGGAATATATATCTTGTATACAATATGGTTAGGCAGTGCACAAATGAAGCCTCTGTAGCTCAGAAAGAAATTTGGGAAAAGGTGGATAAGTATTTCACTAAGATTTATACCAAGCATAACCTCATCAATAGTTTCAAGTTTCTCGCAGAAAATCTTAGAATTCCTCCAGTCACAGAAGCATTCAAGAATCAAGTCCTTCAATTGAAGGAGTTTACACCTTTGCTGAGTAAATTTATGGAGAATAAGGATGACTTCAAGAAGGCAATGCAATATGGTGGTTAAATCATTAATGACTTCATAAACCTACTCAAACCTTATCTACATGTTCAGGATGAGGCTATTGTGGTCCCTCCAGCTGCTTCAATTGGTACTGCCTCTCAGCCTCCTACCCCAATGACCGTCTCTCAGTCTCTTTCCCAGATTTGACCGATCATTACTGAGTAGTCTCCCAGTCGTGTGTTGTCAGAAAGGCGGCCTACCCTTGCAGCTACTGTCCCTATAGGTGTTGCCCTGTCTGGTGTTATCCTCAAACCACCTCTTTCATCTTCCTCTACCAAATCTTCACCTCCTCCCTTGGATACTTCATCCAAAGGAAAAGCTCCTCAACATCCAAACCCTTAATGATGGATTTTCTCTTTTGATAGGGATTTGGTCATTTTGTTTGTCTTGTACTTTTATGCCTTTTAATGAAAATTCTTATGGTGTCTTTCTTTTGTATTATTTCTCCTTATTGATTTTCTCTTTTTGCTAATCCCAAAAGGGGGAGAAAATAAGGCATACATTATCTGTCTAAGGGGGAGACTTTCTGATATAGCACACATGGCATATACTCTCCTTAATCCATTTATTAAGGGGGAGCTTTGTTTTAAAAAATTCAAGCAATGACAAACTTTAGTTATATTGTACAATTACATTCAGCACAAAATGTTATGTCAAAGCTATCTTTATTCTATATATTTGTATGAATTCCATAATTTGTGATTATCAAAAAAGGGGATATTGTTGGACCCTCAATGATAATGTAGTTTTCATAATCACAAATAATGTCAATATACAGATTCTACTCTTTCATGCCAGCTTAATATCTCTCAGTAAATCAATTATTTCATACAGAAAAATATACTTAAATAAGTCAATAACCTATATTCATGAATAAATATGTTTACAAGTGTATTTTTTACATGTACTTTTGGTTAACACTTAGTCTTGTAATGTTATGTGCAAGACAGACTCTTCATAACCTTTTTGGATTCCCTGACACCGAAGTCGACACACCAATGTTCGAAACACCGATGTTCGATACACCGATTTTCGACACACCAAAGTCGACACACCGAAGTTGACACACCGAAGTTCAACACACCGAAGTCAACACACCGAAGTCGACACAATAAAGTTTGACACACTGAAGTAAACACACCGAAGTCGACACACTGAAGTTTGACACACCGAAGTTTGACACACCGAAGTTCGACAGACCGAAGTTTGACAGACCGAAGTTGACAGATCGAAGACGACACACCGAAATCGACACACTGAAGATAATAGACTGATGTTATCAAACTGAAGACAATAGACCGAAGATGAATCGCCAATTTTTATAAATAACTATTTCAAGTTTATTAATTCAAATTTATTTCTAACGGTCATATTTAGACAAATTAATGTTTCTGATGTTATTTAATGTTATCTATAGAAAAATCCATATACAATATGAGGTACATGCATGTGTGGAGATCTTCATGCCTAGTGGACCTTGAAGTATAAAAGGGCTACAATCTCTACATAAAATGGGCTCCCTTCTTGGATCTTTAAAGTACGAAGAACATGCTGAAATATAGACTATGGGAACTTCGAATATTAAAAAAGAGCGCAACTCGAAGCTTGAGCTTACCTAGAAACTACCTACAGGATCTTGATGATCATCCTTACAAAGAAGAGTTAAACACTTTCTCAAGAGATTGTGACACTTTGTTCTGAAGCCAACTTTCAGAAGAGGACTCAAACTCCATTTTCTCAACATTCAATGAGTCCAGAGCTTTATTGCACAACACACCGAGATTCCTAAACTCTTTTCTTTTTAATAGATCTGTTGTGTTCTTCTGTTACTATTTGAGCAGTGTGTATATCTGTTTGTATCACACACACTGTCTCCTGAGCATAACTAGAGGATATAAAAAATCCTCACTCTCAATTCTCTCTTACACTTGTATCCCACGTAGAACCGTGGAAGAGATCCTGTGTGATCTGTTTATTTGTTTTTCACATGAATAACTATGGTAGAGGTCAAGTGTGACCTGGACAGCCTGTATACTGTTGTAAACCCCGATCCAGGGTGTGGATCAAAATTTTATTAATATAAACTGCTTGGTGGAAGGTGATCACCAAGTGTAGAGGACTAAGTCTATGATTGAGACTGAACCTCTTGTCTTATCCGTTGTGCTAGTTATCTTATATTTTTTATGTGTTATGTATTTCCTGAATTAAGATAAATTGATCTTTAATAGTTATTTTAGCAAGTGTTTACATCTGTTTTGGATCAGTAGGTTTGTTTCTAAAGTTTTTCAAATCTTTAGATTGGCAAAGCTGAGAACTAATCAATCTTCTGAGAACCAAATTAAACCTTCGAGACATTTATAAATTCACTACAAACTGACTTTGTGTTTATTTTTATAGGGGGGTTTTATTTTTAAAAGAATATTTTTAACAGAAATTTTTATAGATACTCAATTCACCCCCCTCTTGAGTCATCTACTCCGACCAACAATTATGTTTCAAATTTTTGTGTCAATTCTGATTTTATTTATAACTTTTTCCCTAATAATATTAATGATTCATTAAATGATTCAAATTAGATTTTTTTTATTCATGATGAGATTAATCAATTCTCTATAAATAATGTTTGGAATTTAGTTTGACCACCTAAAGACAAGCATGTTATAGGAACTAAATGGATTTTTTGAAATAAAATGGATGAATCTGGACAAGTTGTTAAAAATAAATCTAGACTTATTGCTCAGGTCTATTTTCAAGAAGAAGGTATCGATTAAGATGAATATTTTGAACCTATTACAAGAATTTAATCAATTATAATTTTATTAGTTTTTTCTGCTTTTCTAGCATTTAAATTATTTCAAATGGATGTGAAAAGTGCTTTTTAAATGGTTTTATTTATGAATAAGTTTATGTTTCTCAAACCCATAGTTTTGAAAATGAAAAACTATTTAATAATGTTTTTAAGTTATCAAAAGATTTATATGGTCTTAAGAAAGCACCTCGTGCTTGGCATGATAAACTTGCAATATTTTTTTTGAAAAAATATTTTTCTAAAGGTAAAGTAGATCCTACTCTGTTTATTAAAAGAATTTAAAATGATATTTTAATTGTGAAAATTTATATTGATGATTTTGTTTTTGAATGTTCAAATGATTTTCTTTTTAAAGAGTTTTCAAATTTTATGGTAAGTGAATTTGACATGAGTCTTATGGGATAATTAAAATTCTTTTTGGGACTTCAAGTTTTTCAAAGAAATGATGGAATATTTTTAAATCAATATAAATATGATAAAGATTTAGTCAAATGTTTTGATCTTAATTCTTGTAAATATTATAAAACCCCAATGAGTATTTCTTGTAAATTATATTATGATGTTTTTGGAAAATCTATTGAATATCAATTATTTAGAGGAATGATTAGAATTTTATTTTATTTAACTACTGTTAGACCCAATATTATGTTTAGTGTTTGTTTATGTGCTATATTTCAATATGATCCTAAGGAATATCTCTTAAAAGTTTTTAAGCATATTATGAGATATGTTAATGGAACTATTAATTGTGTTGTATTTTATTCTAGACAAAATAGTTTTAACTTAATTAGTTATTCTAACTCTAATTTTGGAGGATGTCAGCTTAATAGAAAGAGAACCTCAGGTATGTGTCACTTTCTCAATATGAATTTATTTTCTTAGAGTTCAAGAAAATTAAACTCTATTACTTTTTCAACTGCTGAAAGTGAGTATATCTCTACTTCATCTTTTTGCTCTCGATATTTATGGATTAAACAAACCTTGTCTGGTTACAGTTTTACTTTTGAAGAAATTCTTATTTAATGTGATAATTATTTTGTTATTTCTATTTTAAAAACCCTTTAATTCATTCTATAACTAAGCATATAGATATGTGTTTTCATTTTCGTCATGATTATGTTAATAAAGGTGATATTATTCATGAATATATTCCAACTGAAAATCAATTAATTGATATTTTTACTAAACTTTTGGATCCTAAAAAGTTTGAAAAACTAAAATTTGAACTTGGTATGTTATAAATTTAGTTTTAAACTTTTTATATTATTATTATTAACTTATCTTAAAATTCATTTATTAAGGGTGATCTTTGTTGTTTTAAAACTGCTTATTTTTTATATTCCTTAAATACCATATTTTTGAAAAATTTAAAAAGGGGGATAATTTTATAAAATCATGATTTAGTTTTTTAATTTTCAAAAATGTGAAGTCTTTTGGGAATTTGTTTTCATTTCTTATTGTTTTATGTTTTTTAAAAATTACAAATCCTCTTATCATTTTATGTGAAAATCGAGTTTTTACAGCCTTTCTGTATTTTTGTCACATCTTAAGTTGTAGTGATCAGATTTTTAAAATTACAATTTCATATGAAAGACAAAAAATTTATATAACTTATATTGAACATTTAATAAGTCTAATTTTATCCCTAGGGTGTTCTCTTTTGATCTGAACATGATACATATTTTTGGTATGAACAATATTTTTCTGCTTATTGTGTTGTTAAGTTTTCTTTCATTGTTATTTTATAAATTAAGTTATATAGATCTATTTATTGCAAAATTTATTCCATTAAAAATCCAACACAATTATATACATTTCATTATAATAAATGGATGTCTGAATTTGTTGTTTAAGTAGTGAAAAAATCACTGAAAATCATGCAATAGTTTTTGAATTCTGGATTTTCTTAAATTAAAAATATTTTTTGTTTCTTTGATATATATTTTGATTCACATAATAATCACTTGTATTTTTTTGGGATAGATAGCTAATAATTTTTCCTAAATTTCATTAAACTACATAAAATTATGAACATTCTGTTTAAATGCCTAAAAATAGGCTGAAGTACTATAATTTTATCATTATTTTTTCTACAGTTTTCAATTTATATTATTCATTATTTTCAAACCACAACTCATGTTATAATTGTTGGATTGATGTGATTATTAATTTTTTGGAAATCTGTTGATATTATCTATATTTAATTATTCTACATTGAAGGATGATTATGTCGTTTAGATGGAATAAAAAAATTTCATGGTCTAACTTATCATATTATTTCAATTTCTCTCTCATATCTCTCTCACTTTTAACTGAACTTCTATAAAAATTATCCTTGTGTTTTTTATTATTTATTATACTAATTAAATATAATAATTAACTTCGTTAATTAAATTTTATAATTAATTAATTTCAATAAAATTTTAATCTGGTCTATTCACACCCCTCTGGACCATCTGTCATCTCCCTATTGGGACCTAACAATGAGCATATGGAAACATAATCAATTGAAAATCAAAAGGATTATTAAAAATGAAGTACTCAAATAAAAGGATAGGGGAAGGTAATCTCTTACCTTTTCAAAGTATGGGAAATAGTTATTTTAAACAAAAAATACATATTTGATATCAAAAAATACATATTTGATATCAAATATTATTTTTAAAGGGAAACACATTATTTATTCACTTTAAAGAATTATTAATTTTATAATATCATAATTATTGATTCATAAGTAGTATAATAACATATTTAAAATAAAATTTAAATGGGAATTTTACCATTTTATTGGGTATCATTATTATTTCAATGGTCATATAACAATCACATAGTAATGTTCATGCAACAGTCAGATCTTGACGGCCATGTTCCCCTTTTCAAGCTATATATACTCCACCATTATCATGCTTCATCTTTCACTACTTCACTTTCAAAGGCTCTACACTTAACTTGATAATATCTATCATATTCCTAACGCTTCTCTTTCTTTTTATTGTATTTATGGAAGGAGTGATCGTCATGGGAGGATCTGGGCCCATGAAGTTTGCCTTAGTGTTTACACTATTCATTGGTGTTTATCTCCTTATATTATCCTTTTCTATTATGGCCAATATTATTTCATGATGTGTAGTATTCATGTGTAATAGTCTTTCTATGTGCTTATACTATAAAATATAATAAAATAGTCATTGTGAAACATGAGTTCTTTTATTAATAAAAGAAAGAAATGTCAGGATATTAAAAAATGGATATCATCTCAATTGATATACCATAATAATTGAATATTAATTTTAACACAAAAGGGTTATGACAGGCCCAGAGGGAATTGTCAATTCCCTACGGGTCAATACAAAACACAAAATTTATAAAAACTTGATTATTCTACTCAATTAATTAAAATGTAGTTAAGTAGTATGTCAAGATCAATCCACAGAGATGCTGAAATTAGTTTGATTATATTTTCAAAATATTTAATTTTATTAATTTTGAGAAATTGGTGAGAGGATATTGGTTTGTTTTGATTTCAAGAAAACGAATGAAGAAAGAAAAGCACAACATATTGGTTTGGTTTATGATCAGAATTTGAAAAATCACGCTAGGGTTTTGCAATTTTAGGGTTTATATGAAATTGGATTTTATAAAATAGGTTGATTAATTCATGATTGGTGTCAGAGAAAAAATGAGGAAGATCCAATGGTCATGATATCCCCTCCTTGAAGCAATTATCCCCTATTTCCCTTGGTCCGGTAGTTTAGGGTTTCACCGAATCAAGTTTGTCTCGATACTATATTTAAACTTGATTTCCCCTAAATTTGATAATGGTAATATCATCTTTAGGGTTGTATATTTTTCAATTTTAAAGTTCCTTTTAGATTCAAATATCAATGGTCATGATAAAAGAAAAAGAAAGTGATTGGAAGTAGAAGATTAAATTAAGACAAACCAAATACATGAATAGAAAAAAACAATCCAAAAGCACCTTCCTCCTTTTATTACATAACCCTAGAACAAGGTGAGTTTTCCCCCTCATACCAGCGATGAGAGGATTATAGGGAAAGAGAAAAGAAAAAATAATGCATAAAGAAAATGGAGATGAACCTGGGAAGGGCCCTGCACAACGCAACTTCTCGCTACAAGCTTTGGTCTCTGGATCTCCTCAATAGCAGCAAGATAGACCTCCATTTATAAGTTCTATATGGGATCTGGTATTAATTAATATCATTAATAATTGGTCCAAAGGTGGTCCGGGTGACTCTTATGTCATAGATTCTATCAAAATTTGAAGATACGTTGAATCTGGGCACTTAAATTCTGTCCAAAAAAATGCACATGTAAATTTACTTTGCACTTTTCTTCACTTCATGACATGTCCCTCTTTCATGAATTTCACCGGTTCATGACGTGTAATGTCATTTTTCTACTCCAGAAGGATCGTTTTGCCTCGGTGCTTCAGTTTTATGCCTCAGAAGTCACTTTTTACTCCTTTTCCAAGTATCTATTATATCTTTCTATAACACACAAAATGAGTTAAATCGTTCACAAATTGGAAATAATAATCATTTAAATAAAAAATCAATATATTAAAATTTCATAAAATGCATGCATGAAATACAGATATCAGGTTACTTCAAAAGAATTTCAAATAGGAATAGTGGAGTGAGGGGTGAATCCTTGCAAACACTATAAGGTATGAACTAATAATTAATAGGAATAGTAAATGAACATGTGATACCTTTAAAAATTAAGCGGATTCATAGCGAGTGAAAAATATGTGTGTATAAAATAAAGGTTGACATCAAAAAAATTAACATGGAAATCCTAAAAGGGAAAAACCAAGGGACATGGTCCAGAAATAGGGATCCACTAAAATCAATGAGTACGCGATAGAGACTCCCCAAAAGTGGAAGGAATCTCAAAATTATAACTCTCTGATGCAAGAAGAAGAAAAAAAATCGTTGATCAAAAGAGATCTCCAAAATGGATCTACTCCTCGTATTATGGGTGTCGCTTCCAAATCATTTATTGCCTCCCTTTATAGGAAAACAATCCACATAGAGAGATCATAACTCCCCTCAAAACGCATCTTTAAACGGTGTTTTTTCATTTATTTCATGAAACACAGGTCTTGGACCATGTGGTGCACCAATTGAGGAGGTTCCCCCAATAAACCCCCCCCCCCTCTGACTCAAGTAGGGATCATCGCCAACCCTACAATCGGTCGGTAAGTCTCAAATTTACCTATGGGTAAACTCTTGGTCAACATGTCTGACTCATTGTCATTAGTGTGGATCTTATCAAGCTCTAACTATCTCGAATAAATAACATCACAGATCCAATGATACCGAACATCGATAGTGTTCAACCTGCCATGAAAAGTATAATTTTTTCCCAAACAAATAGCACTATGACTATCATAAAATAAAACATACCTATCCTGATTAAAATCGATCTCTTAGATAAAAGTTTTCAACCACAACAATTCTTTGCATGCCTCTATAGCTGCAATAAACTCTAACCATGTGGTAGATAAAACAACACATATCTGCAATATAGACTTCCAAGATATATCTCCCCCTGAAAAAGTGATCAAATAGCCTCAAGTAGACTTCCTTGAATCAATATCTTCTACCATATCTGAATCTGTAAAGACACAAAGTATAGGTTCCCCTTTTCCAAAACACAATCTCATATCAGAAGTACCATGAAGATAATGAAATATATATTTCACTTCCCTCCAATGCTTACTAACTTGATTAGATAAAAAATGACTGAGCACACCAACTGCATGATCTATGTTAGGTATAGTACATACCATCACATACATCAAACAACCAAAAACCAATGAATAAGGTATGTGTTGTATCTTCTCTCTCTCTTCATTAGTAGAAGGTGACTGACTGGTATTGAGCTTAAAATGTAAAGTAAGAGGAGTACTAACCACTTTTTCTCTATCCATAGAAAATCTCTGAAGAACCTCCTAAATATATCTCTCCTAAGATAACCACAATTTCTTGGCCTTTCTGTCATGGGAGATCAACATGCCAATAATCTATCATGCTAGCCCCAAGTCTTTCATTGCAAAAGACTAACTTTAATATATCAATTCTAGAAGCATCATGGCCAACAATGAGTATATAATCAATATAAAACAATAGTATAATAACATCATCATCAATAAATCTCTGAACAAAAACACAATGATCAGAAGATGTCTTCTTGAAACTCTAATGAAAAATGAAATATTCGAACTTCTTATACCACTGCCTTGGAGCTTGCTTCAAACCATGCAAACTCTTATTTAACCTACAAACATGATTCTCTTTAATTCATGTTGAATAAATTGAATACATTATTCTTTAAACACGTTTTTTTAAATTGAATATATTATTCTTTAAACACATTTTTTAATTGAATAAATTCATTTTAATTTTTTTTAAAGGTTGGGGCTGAAGCCTCAATTTATTTATTAAAGAAAAGACCTCTTTAGACTGGGTAGAGGGAGACCCATTACATAGCCTGAAGGCTCAAGGCCAAGTGGCCTGAATACAAGGCTTGAAAGCCCATTTTTTGGCCTAAAGGACCCCTCGGTGAACATTATTGCTACAGTACCCACGCTGCAATAAATTCATTTTAATTTATATTGAATAATATAGAATTCATTCCGTCATTATTACATTGAAACATGTTCATAAAAAAATATGATTTATGAAAAAAAATTCATTTTCACCATACAACAAAAAAATAATGAAAATTAAAAAAAACACTATTGAATAATTTCAATATAATGATTCCAAATATACAATCTATTTGATTAAGATGGGTATATAAATAAAAGAAATTTGGTTTCTAATTAAGGATGACATGTTTAATCTAAAATGTAGTATCAAAGTAAATTATATTTTATTATTAAAAAAACTACACATAAACACAACATTATCCTTTTAGATATAAAACCTTTTACTACACTTGTATAAGCCCTAAGAGTAATGTGTGTAGTGATGATAATTTCATGCAATGGTTAAACCACTATTGTGAAATAACCCATGTCCTTGTTTTATTAATTAATATTAATTTTGGATTTGAAACTGGGAAACTAGTAATAAGCAACAAGGACTTTTTAAAATTTTTGGAGTTTAATACTTTATATTGTTTTTTAAATGATAATTTGATTTATTCAAATGAAATATAGCTTTTTTTCAACTATTAAATAGAAATAATTAAAGTGATATATTTCTTATAACATGACATTGTTTTTGAAATATAATGGATGATAAACATGCGATATAACATAAACATTATGATCATGAATATTTTAAATTAATAATATTCAATAAAGTGTGAAAAGAATTAATTTGCATCCGTTAATGGAATAAATAAATATTTACATTATGTGACAATATCATTGGAAGGCGATATTAACAAAGTAATAAATGGACACATGTATTACTGATATTATCATAAAATACATGGGTATTATTATATTTAATAATAAGGTTAGAATTATGTTATGAAATACATACATACATACATATATATATATATATTGTCATTATTAAAATTATGATGAAATAGGAAATTATTATTTTTAATTATAATGTTGATGTTAATGTTATGTTACAACATGTATACATACTGAATGTATATATATATTTGTGTTATTAAAATGGTTATTATTATTGCAATGGAAAATGTTATTATTACTATCATAATATTATTACATAAATGATACATGTGAAGGTATTGTGGTTATCGTATCATGATATTTCAATCACCCTAATTTTCCACCATCGGATTACAAGATTTTTTTAATGGGTTTTTGATAATTTCTTTGTTTAAATGGGATAGGGTCCCCAATATTTTTAAAAAGGGGACACGATATGTGTGAACCCCGTTCATGCATCTTTGATCCTAGAAAGATGTGTGAACCTCGTTCACGCATCTTAGGCATGAAGAAAGATGCATGAACCTCATTCATGTATCCTTCGCGAAGTGGATAAAGGACGTGTGAACGAGGTTCATGCATCTTGTCACCAAGTTTTATAAAAAGAGCCCCCCCCCCCCCCCTTCAAATCTCCTTCTTATATTCTGGAATTTGTTACGAAGCCCTGCAGAATTTATTTCTCAAAAAATATCTACTGCTTTTAAGAAGGTTAAATTTCTATTTAAAATTTGAATTGTTTAATTGTGTTTATTTGTTTTATTTGTATGGATTATTTATTTAATTTGTGATGTGTAGAAATTAGTGTTTGTGGGTATGATTTATTTATTTAATATGTAGTGATGCATGCATGGTTGTGTAAATTACTTTATTTTGTATGATTTAATTTTTGAATGAGTTACTGTTTTTTGTACGAATTCATATTGAATGTTTAGGAAATTTAAATATGGTATGTCTAAAATGTAATTTATATTTAGGGAAATAAAATTGTTTTTAAAAATGTATAATTTTTTAATTTAAATGACATGTTTAACATATTTATATGTATATAAAATATGTTATTTTTCAAGTAATATTAATTTAAATTATAATATTTTATACACTAGTTATATAATTTATTAAAAATATAGTAGTTATGTTAAGTATCATATTTAAATTTATTAAAAAATATATAGAAATTTCTTTTTGTTAATGGTATAAAAAATAGTTTTCTATAAATAATAATTTTTAATTATATTAAGTGTAAATAATTATTATTTGAAGTAATAAAGTATGAAATATAATTAATTAAATATTTTAAAATTAAAAAATGACAAAAAATTATATATATGAAATTTTATTAAATTGAAAATAACATAAGTTTATATTATTTTAATGGTTTTTATGTAAGTGTAAATTATATTACTTTTATTTACTACTAATAATAATTTTAATCAATAAATTGAAATTATATTTAGTATGAATAATTATTATTTCAAGTAATAAAGTAGAAAATATATTTACTTATATTTTGGAAAGTAGTATAGTGAAAAAAAAAACAATATATATATGTGTGTGTGTAATTTTATAAAATTGAAAATAACATTAGTGTTAAGTATTGTAATGGTTGTTATGTGAGTGTAAATTATATTTATTTTAATTAAATTTATTTAATGTTATTATTAAATATATATATATATATACAAATTTAGAAGTTATTTTTTTGGAAAATAGGTGTAGATATTTAATATATATTTCATCTAGTAATATGTTTATATAATATGTAGAACATAATAAGTATATCAAAAAATAAGTTATGAGTATTGTGTGATGACTGATCTTGAGATGACCGACTAATGCATAATAGAAATTGCATGTCTTTTTTTGTGTATGTGGTTATATAATTTATAAAAATTTCATTTTCATTTCTGTATTGATGACCTGTGAGTCATCTTTCACTAAGTTTGTAAGAACATGTGTGTCCGCTTAAAAAAAAGTTATGTATTGGATACCCCTAGACCCCCTCACATACATGTGAATAAATTTTTAATTAAAATGTGATCGACAAGAGGCGTCCCTGAAGAGGTGTCCCCGAAGAGGTGTCTCCGAAGAGGCATCCACGAAGAGGCATTCAAGAACAGGCGTTTGACTAGAGGAATTGTTGTTTGAAAGGAGACCGGAGGTTGCTGAAATATTTGATAATAGAGACACTTGGAGTCCACCCATAGGTTTTGGTTAGTTTATCAGATAATGATAAAATAATCCATAGTAAGTCTCAAGATCAAGTCATGGTTATTTATTAATAAGTAATTAAAATTTATGAAACATTTGATAAGTGGTAAAAATATATATAATGTTATATTAAATTTTCTTTGGTAATAATATCAACATCACTATACCTCAATAATGATAAACCAATACAAAGAAAAAATCCCAAGATGAAGTCAATTATTCAATCATAACCGATTTAAATAATTTAAAATTTTAATGTAGTATATAATATTTTATTAATTATTTTTTCTAGGTAATCATGTCTGTGCAAATTTATTACAATGGTGAGGTAATTTATACCGAGCAAGGTTTTAGCTTTAGTTTTCCACCTACAAGAGTGGAAAATCTTCATAGTTGTTTGACATTAGATGAATTCTAAATAAGATTCATAGTCGATTGAATCTGAGGGTTGATCAATACATTGCTTTAGTAACATATCGACATCTGCAACATTCTGAACATTTCTGGCACACCGAGTACCCTCTGGTCGATGATGAGGATTTGATGGATGCATCTTTATTATTTAGATAGCAGTGTGCTAATGGTTTGATGGAATTGTATGTGGTGATTTTTTATATTGATGTGGTGCAACCGATTACTATAGAACCGTGTTTTGTGAGCTCTGTAGAGGTTGATCCTTCACAACAGTCTTATTCATTGCCTCCTTCTCATATGACTCCTGTGATAAAACCAAATTACGAAGAAGATGATCAGAAATTGGAAAGAAATGTAGATGATATCACATTGTGTACTACTGATATAGTGAATGAAAGTTTATTTGGGGTAGAAGAAACTGTTGAGTCGTCAGAAGATAATATCGGTGCGGGTGATGTGGGGAATGAACCTTCTGAGGTTCCTTTAAGAGACATGCTTCCATGATAGGGTGATGTGGGTAATGAACCTTCTGATGTTCCTATGAGAGATAGGCATCCATAGTAGGGGGATGTGGGGAATGATCCTTCTGAGGTTCCTATGAGGGCTAGGTATCCATGACGTCCACTAGTTAGTGGTACTCATCCTTTGGTATTGAGTTCCTTGGTTGAAGGAATGCCGCATGAACAACAGTTTGATTGGGATGTCATTACACTAGATTCTGAATTCCCTGTAATTATAGGGAATAGATCTATATCAAATGATAATGCCATCTATGTCAGGCAGGAGTTTGAAAGCAAAATTTCCATGAAAAATGTGATAAAGCAATACCACATAGAGTGGAATTTTACATTTGTGGTTGATGAGTCAAAGAAGTAAAAATATCTCATTCGTTGTGAAAAATATGGGGTAGAATGTAAATTTTGATTGAGGGTAATATATGATAAATTTTTTTCATGTTGGAAGATTACTAAATTAGAAGGCTCACACACTTGTGTGCATCCAAGCTTGTTGTAGGATCACTCTTCACTTGATTCAGAGTTTATATCAACCGTTATTGTTGATATGATATGAACATGTCAGGATGTTCCCATTTCCCTTGTTCAAGAAAGAATTCAATAGTGGTATAACTATAAGATATCCTACAACAAAGCTTGGAATGCAAAAATTGTATGGTGATTGGGATGAATCTTATGCAATATTGCCACAACTTATAGAATTATTTTCTCTCAACAATCAGATTTTTTATCATTTGGACACTTTCGATTATGTGTCCCCTAATCACTGAGTTGATCGATCGATGGTGAATTTCAATAGGTTTTTTTGGGCATTCAGGTCATGCATCGCTGCTTTTCCCTATTGTAAACAATTCATTCAGATCAATGACACTTTCGTTTATGGAAAGTATATAGGTGTTCTAATCATTTTTTTCACTTAGTATGGTAACTGTGCTCCTCTACCACTTGCATTCATTGTTGTTGAAAAGGAGAATTTTGAATGCTTGAGCTGGTTTTTGGCATGTGTATGCATTCATTTCACACAAAACCAGGGTGTGTGTTTGATATCTAATCGCCATCGAGTGATTATATAAGAGATAAATAGTGATGGTGTTTCATGGACTGATCCAAATGCTTATCATCGATATTGCATTAGACATATTTCAAGTAATGTGCATAATCATTTCATAGATGGGGTGATAAAGAAGGTGATCCTCAAGTTGGGTATGTTTTTCTAAACTTACTTTTTTATAGAAAATTTAATATCCTTTTTAATACATTATTCTCTTATGGTTACAACATATTATCCCCAACAAGAAAAGTTTGATTGATGTCTTGATGAGATTTGAAGTGATAATAAGAAGTGTATGAATATATGATACAAAAATCTAAGGAAAAATGATCATTAGCATATGATGGTGGTAGGAGATATGGCCATATAACCACTAATATAGTGGAGTGCATAAATGGGGTCCTAAAGGGTGTGCACAAACTCCCGATCATAGGGTTAGTGCAATAGACTTATTATAGATGTGTGCACTACTTTGTTGACTGGTCCCAAAAGGCCTATCAGAGGATGGAAAACGGTATGCGTTTTACTCAGCATTTCCAAAGTGATATTGATCAGATACCGAATGAGGCTTCAAGATGTAGTGTTGTAGACTTTGATAGGGAAAAGAGGATCTTTCAGGTAATATAGTGTTATGACTGGGCTATATGCACCAGTGGTTGAGTGCTTGTGGTGATGTTGGATAACAGGTACTGTGATTGCGGCAACTTTCAGGCATTGAGATATCAATGTGCACAAGTTATTACAACTTGTGCTTCAGTAAATATATCATGGTTGCCCTATGTTGACCTGATGTATCACATGAACACTTTGGTTAACTGTTATAGTGTAGCTTGGATGCCTGTTGGTGACTTTCATTCTATCACATTGTCTATTGATCAGCTGACTATCATCCTCGATATTTCCAGGTTTCGTAAGTTGGTTTTGTTTTCATTTATGTTTTTTTTCAATTTCTGTTGTTTTTTAAATTATTGGATTCATACTATTAGGTTGTGGCCCCGAAGAATACCAAAGTCAACTCGAATCAGAAATGATATGGATTGGCCTCGACAATGAGGAGGGGGACCACAATGTAGTATTTTTCACGTAACAGGACATACTCATAAGAGATGTCCCCAAGTGGTAGGACAGAGCTCCACATCTCATCGTCCATGATCGTGTCTTTCTATTTTATCATGAATGTGTATATTTTGTTTTGTATATGGACGTTTCAGTAATGAATCCTTTTATTTCTGACTTTCTCCATTTCAGACATGTTTCATGTTTGGTTTGTCTCATATCTGGATTCTATCATAAAGAGTTTTTTGATACTATCACTATTAAAAAATAAATATACAAAGAAAATGAATATATCATGCTTCCACATTTTTAAAGCAGTTTTTTCATCATTGTTGTGCTATATAAAAAATTAGAATAAATTAAACTTCATTGGAGATCAATAAAATAATAAATTCATAACCTAAACCAACAACACGACCCACATATATTTTGTACCTTGTTTTTCTTGTTGTATATTTTTTTAATAAAAGTTTTCAATTTTTATTGAATTCAGTATAAAAAAGTAACGATGATATCATTTGTGCAGATGAAATATTTTCTATTGATCACATCACAGGCTACTCGTGTATCACGACTAGTTTTAGAGGGACGTCATGCGCCTCCTCTGAGTGTACGTAGATCTCATCATTTCCACCATGTTGTGCCACCTCCCACTATCATCTCCCATCTTTGACGTGCTGGATTCTATGGTGTAGTGATGCGTGACTTCACCTTTGTTGATCACTAGCTCATTGTTGTGCTTGTCGAGAGATGGAGGCCAGAGTCACATATTTTCCATTTTAGAGAGGGGGAGATGACTATTACCCTGTAGGATGTGTCCATTATGTTGGGCCTCCCCATCGACGATGCGGCTCTGACTGGCCGAGTAAGAGCAGATTGGTTCGAGGTTGTTCATATATTACTGGGCATAGAGGTTCACGATGATGGAAGGTCTGTTGTCGATGGTAGATTATGCATGCCCTAGTTAGACAATCACTTTACACATCTAGCATAGGATGTTGATGAGATCACCGTGCTGAGAATTTCACATGCATATATTTTGACGATGATCGGTTGCACGCTTTTTGTTGATCATTCCTCTACTTTTGTACATCTGATGTATTTATCTCTTCTGGAGGATTTGGACCAGGAAGGACGATATAGCTAGGGGTTTACTTGTCTGGTATATACATACAAGGCGCTATGTAGTGCATGTCGAATCGATAAGATGCAGATCACCTGATGCATTGTACTTCTACAGATGTGGGTATGAGAGCACATCCCTCGTTTAGCTTCACATGCTCGTGCACCATTGTCGGCCGATATTGTAACAGAGGCTCCGAGTGGACGATGATATGTTATTCCTTCCTTCCAATGTCTAACTTAATTGTATATCTTTCTATTATGAAATGTAACCATAACAATGTTATCTACAGGTGGAGTCAGTCACATCGACATTCAGATTACACCAGACATGATGTCCACGCCTACAGACTTATGTTTGACAGCCTTCAACGAGAGGATATAATAGATTATTATTTATATTGTTAAATCGTTATTCTTTACTGTACATCTCTTTATTTATTAAGTGATTATTCTTTTTTTTCTTTTAGATTTCATGGATGCCATATACAAATGATATCATATAGAGTCTTCCAATATGTTGTAGGGTGATGCTTTCACTACAAAATAAATAGTGTTTAGCGGCGGTTTTGTGGCGGCGGTTCACAAAACCGCCGCTAAACGTTTTCCGAAATACGTTTCGCGGCGGTTTTTAATAAACCGCCGCTAAACCTTTTTTTTTAAAAAAAAACCCGACCCTTCCCTACCCCGACCCCTTTCCCTGCAACCCTCGCCCGCAGCCCCCCGCAACCCTTCCCTGCAACCCTCGCCCGCAGCCCCCCGCGACCCCCTGGCGATCCCGCGACCTCCTCCGGCGACCCCGCGACCTCCTCCGGCGACCCCGCGACCTCCTCCGGCGGTGCCTGCGACCGGCAACCCGCGACCCCCTTCTCCCGATGACCTTTCTCGCTTCGACCTCGGCCCCAAAGTGAGTTTTATCTATGTCTACTGCTTGACATACTCGTGATTATTCATGAACCATATAAAATTTCATAATGAGAAAATTATTTGTGTGGATACAATGTTGATGCATTATTTTTATGATGATACGATAGTGTTTTTAAATGAAAATGAGAACAGTCTTGGATTAATTAAAAGTTATTGGTTAGTAATTAATTTGGAATTAAATGATTAATTGGTGTAAAGTTAATTAATAGACTAGGGTAAATTATAGATTAGGGTTATGTTAGTTGGATTAAACATCACCAATGATCACTTGATAATGAATTAAGAGGTTGATCATTGATATCTTAGTTGGCCAAGATCTAAGAGTTTTACTTCATAATATACTAGATATGCGATGTATATAAGTGTGACTATCCTTGTGGTATTATTTTATATTGATGGGGGTGACTGATTGTGATTTTTATATAAAAGTTAAATGTATTTCAAGTTGTATTATAGGTTTTACTAGATATAATGACCAAGTTTATGATCCATGAATCGTACCCATAGACCCGGCCATCTGGTGAAACCTATGGTGAGGGTGTTATTATCACTGAAGGTTAGTTCTATGATAGGGGTGAGGACTTATGATATGTCTAGGATGATTTGTGTTTTTTATTTTTACAGGATTTTTAAGGGATTTGGTACTTGACTTGGGTTTGATTCAATATGTATTTATTCTCAGATGTTGAAAAATAGGGATATTGATTTGGGGTTGCAAGGTAATATCATATTCAGCCTAGTCTTGGGATGATTTGGATAATGTGGAAAAATGATTCATCCAGGTGAAATAATAATTGGATAGTTATCAATAATAATCCTTATAAAGGTTAGTTAATCTAGGAAAAAGTTACCTTTGATAAGATACTTATCATTCATTTGAGATAGGGATTTCATGTTAGCATAATTATTTTACTCATAAGGAAATTAGGATGATTGTAAGTTTTTAGAAGCATGGTTGGAATGCATGGAAGTCTTGATAACTAAATTATACACTAAGATATGAGTAAAAAATATAAATACATTCAATATTAATGGGGTTTTGGGAAAAGGAAACCTTTTCAAGGTGATTCACAGATGGGGTGTAAGGAAAGAATTCTAGGAAATGGATACACTCGTACTAATGATTTAAGGTGGTGATTTTGTAAATAGGTGATAAGGTTGGTTGATTTGGATCTTAATTCATATGTATATCATAATATAATGGGATAATAATAAAATATCAATGTGGTAAGAGTGTTCATCTGGGGTTGAAATCAAGGGAAATTTCATCTTGACCATGTAAAGTGGTCTATAAAAATCCACTAGGGTGAGATATTGTGGGAGATCTAGAAATTATGGAGAAACATGTAAGAGGGTGGGGGTAAATTCATCTAGTGATCAGCTCACACTTCATTTTGGTGGGTACAAGTACAGACATTGATGTGATAGAATTTCAGTAGTGTGGGGAAGCCTGGTGTGAACAAGTGGTGTTATGATTAATCAGTGATTATAGAATGATTATATGATGATTTAATGGGGTATTTTTTATAGTTTTCATGGTTGGGATTTTATTCCATGACCATTCAAATGAATAGGGTGAGGTGTATTTCCCAAATAATTAATCTAAAAATAGAATAAAGTAAATAAATTGAGTCAACTTTCTATCATCGAATAGTGATTAAGATATTTAATGATGGGAAGCACCGACAACAACATATAGGTAATTTAACTCCCTATTTTAAGTGAATAAATGAAATTTTAATCATGGAAAATGGTGATTGATTTGTGTATTTTATTGTGAGGATGGTTCCGAAATCTCCCATTGTGGATTCTCCCACTCTTAGGGTTTCCTAATCTACATTGTAGTGTCGATCCCCTTGGTTTCTCCAATAGGAACTGACCACATTGTCATGACACGTCAAATTGATTATATCTTTAAAGTTGGTTTATGGTCTAGTTAATACCCTAGTTCATCTCTCAAAGATAATTGATAGGTTTATAGTGTGTATTTTTAATAAAAATGACTAAAGTTCATCTCTCAACTATTTATTATCAACATCAAATGAAAATTAAAGGTTTAGGTAATGTTACTATACCACCGCACAAGAGGATATCGATAAGGCACTACACTACCCTGTGGAGAGCCAATCGGAACACCTTTGTTCCAATCCTCTCCACAACTCATGGCCCAAAATTCTTAGCACCACCTCACCTAGTTACCAAAATTATAATGGTGACACAAACTCATTGTCGCTGAAGGGATACATAGATTCCAACCACATTCTCTGACCTACATCAATCCAGAACTCAAGGCCCAACAGCCTCACTCCATTTCAAACATCCAAAGCACAACCCAAGCATAACCTTCATCTCAAGGTATTCAACCATCCAAAACCTGATCCAACACCCATCACCAAAACTAATACACTAATATGGTTCCTACCTGAGACCATCCAACTTGAAACTCTAGCCACACCATTAATCGATTACTTTCCTTCCATGGTTCTCAACACCATATTACTTACTTCGTCACCACAATTTTCTAGTTTTGAGAACTTCACTCATCATAAAAGAGGTCAACAGAACCTCAACTCAACCTTCAAAACTTCCCTAACATGTTTTCCAACTCACAACATCCATGAAAACTCCACCCAATTCTAGCATTCATTATTTCTGCCAAAACTACCCAGATTTGTCACACTTTCACCATCCATATCTCAACCAAGGACTACTTGGTTCTTCTTCAAAACTCATTCACATTACTAGGATAAACTTATCATTTCAACATTAACTTGAGGTGCCTCGCAGCCCACCACATCCATTCCCTTTCTATCCAACTATGTCTTTCCATTCCTGCTAACTCACTCCGTTGGTTCCCAACTTCCCCTATTGGCATGTCTCCCCTCTACCCAAACACGAAGCCTTCTCACTTAAGGTATACCTCCATCACCTACACACACCATATCGAAGTTCCACCTGGCCTTCCCTAAGAACCCCCAAACATGTCCCTTATAGGTTTCTATTTGGAACCTTGATTCCTCCACATCCACTCTACAGTTTTCTCCACATTTCCATGACTAACATAATTCTCTCCACCTTAGGAGGGTCATTATCACTAATTTATTCAAGAAATTCAAACATCATGTCTCATGCTTCCATCACAAGATGAACCCCAAAACTTAAATGTGGCCATTTAGATTTCCCTAGAACAATAAAACAAACATTACCCATTGTGAAAATGGTTTCAGTGAATGTAGTTAACTTGATTTAAAATGCATTATGATCAGTTTCGATCACACATCAAAGGGGTGTTGTTTGAGGCAACATAAATGTGTGATCGATGGTGTTATGATAAGTGTGTATCCTGATATTCTTATTGCTCCTCAATGAGGTGTTGACACTGTCTCCTATGGACCAGACTTGTTCAGTTGGTCTGAAATGGTAAATGTGGTCAATGAATCATCTTTATTATATTATGCATACTTTATGGTCAATGGTTCATCTTTATTATATTATGTTTCTGTAATCTTACACTATCGTATATTTTGTGTAGGCACATTGTGATATACATGGATAAAAGCTGGATCACATTACCGAGGAACACATCTCAATATGTTAAGGGTTTGAATGGGTTTTTAGATTTTGAAATTTCTAATCGATCCGTTGAAGGGAGAATAAGATGTCCATGTCCTAAATGTAAATTTAGAACATGGTTGAAGAGAGATGAAGTTTATGAACATTTAATACTGAAGCAATTCCCTGAGCAATATTTGTGTTGGATTTGGCATGGAGAATCAAACAATACAGAAAGATTGAGGACTGATGTTAATCCACAGAATGAGGTCCCAATTTCTTCGACAATGGAAAATGAAATGCAAAACCTCATAAATGATGAATTCGGCACTGCAAGACACCACTATGAGCATCAAAACATATCAGAACAACCAGAAGAGGGTGCTACAAATTGCAACGTGACAAGTGATGTTTCTGAGATTGTAACACAAGCAGATCAAGATTGTAACATATCATTGTATCCTCTTGATTCTGTGGAGCCAAATTTAAGGGAAAACTTCAGTGAGGAAAATGCATTTCATGATTTAGTTGACGATGGAAATCAAGAGTTGTATAGTGGGTGTTTGAAATATTCAAAGCTTTCATTTCTACTGAAGTTGTACCATATCAAATGTCTATGTGGAATTACAAATAAGGCAATGTCCATGTTATTGGAATTGATTCGTTATGCATTTCCTGAAGCAAAAATCCCAGAATCGTTTTATGATATGAAAAAAGTTGTTAACAAGCTTGGTCTGAATTATACAAAAATACATGCGTGTCCCAATGATTGTATGCTTTACTGGGGAGAGGATTCAAGTAGACAGAATTGTAAGAAATGTTCTTATTCTAGATGGCAGTCAAAGGGTGATGTTGGAAGTATGACTGAACATAATTTCACGTAGAAGAAGAAAAGGAACACACCTACAAAATTTTTGCGTTACTTTCCTTTGAAGCCTCGATTGCAAAGATTATTCATGTCATCAAAAACCGCCGAACACATGAAGTGGCATGCTGCAGATAATAACAATGATGGGTTAATGAGACATCCACGAGATTCCCAATCGTGGAAGACATTTGATTCATTACATCCAGATTTCTCAGCTGATCCTAGGAATGTTCGATTGGGATTGGTTGCCGATGGATTCAACCCATTTGGGACTTTGAGTACGAGTTATAGCATTTGGCCAGTTGTTTTGATCCCTTATAATCTGCCTCCGTGGATGTGTATGCAACAAACATCTTTTATCATTTCGATGATTATTCCTGGAAAACAAATGCCTGGAAACATTTTTTGGCATTTAAATAAATGCATAATATTATTATTATTTTTCACAGATATCTTGGGCATTTGAAAGCATACGTGAGAAATAAAGCTCAACCAGAAGGCTCTATTGCTGAAGGCTATTTGGCCGAGGAGTGTCTCACCTTTTGTTCCAGATATTTGGATGATATTGAGACAAGATTTACTCGAGTTGGACGTGTTGACGACACATCAACTCAATCTCAAATGCATCAGAAATCAAAAATATTTCCTGCTATTGGCCGATCAGTTGGGAGGACCTCATACGCGACACTAACAGAACTGGAATTATTACAGGCACATAGATATGTGCTACTGAATAGTGAAATTGTAGATCCATTTATTGAAGAGTTGAGGATACAAACAAAGAGACGAATGAGAAGCCGAACACGAAATGAAAAAGATATAACGAAAGCTGTGAATAAAGAGCTGGTAGAATGGTTTGCACGACGTGTAAGTTTATAAATATTGCAATAAATACGAATATTACTTTGACACATACAATTTGCAAATCTATTAAATTTTTTTTTTCAGATCATGAATACTGATACTCGAGCTGACTTTTCAGAAGATTTGAAGTTTCTTGCTAGAGGTCCTATAAAACAAGTTAGAAAGTTCAACGCTTATAATGTGAATGGTTTTAGATTTCGTACAGTAGATCGAGAAGTGGGTTTGAAAACACAGAATAGTGGTATTTTTACATTTGCTGAAGTGGAATACTATGGAAAGCTGCATGATATTATTGAATTAAACTACCACGGGCATTTTTCTGTTGTTTTATTCAAATGCAAATGGGTCGATTTTATCAGAGGTGTTAAAAGAGATTCCTTGCAATTTACTTCTGTAAACTTCTCTCGCTTGATGGATGTTGGTGATCGTGAACTGCATGATCCATATATCTTAGCATCGCAGGCAAAAATGGTATATTATGTGAATGATGTTGTGGATGAAGGGTGGAGTGTAGTTACTCACCTAATACAAAGAGATTTGTATGATATGGGTGATGAAGTGGAAGATTTGACCTCTGCAATTGAATTTCATCAACAACAGGAAGCAAAATTATTTGTCCATCATGATATTGAAAATATTGGTCTAGCAAGGATGAATGAAGTGGATGAAGCAATGGAGCAGGAAACCGACATGATTGAAGGGGAAAATGATTGTATATACAATTATTTATTCATTCAGCAACTACTTGTTTCATTTCTGTAGTCATTCATTATCATTGTTATATATATTTTTTTTGTTAATACTGGGCATCTATTATCATTTTTAATTTTTTTTCTGCATAATTTTTTTGAAATATATATTCTGAACTTAATTTTATTTGATTAAATGACAGGAATGCCAAGGAAGAAGCGGTACACTATTCCTTCTTCTTCTGCGACAGATGACGATCCGTCTGTCCCCACGGCATCATCTCCCCCTGCACCATCTCTGACACCATCAGTGGATGCCTCATTAGAGGATGAGTCATCGCCTCCCCCTACAGGAGCTTCAGCAGCGGGGCAGCGACACGCCCCCTCCAGTTCATCACGGACATTCTGGAGGGTCGCAGTCATAGGTACAAATTTTAATTAAATAAATTTATTTCATTTTGTTTATAGTAATTGTTTGCTCATTGCAGATGAAGACAATGAAACCGTGGAAAGAGACATAAAAAGTTCTGATGTTTGGAACATGCATGGCAAGAAGATAGTGGTGCCATTTGATTCTTATGGGGTCCTGACGGATGACGCCGCAGGTTTACTTGGTCAGATTATAGGTCAGCTGGCAGCGGAGCCCGTTTCCCTGCCTATTTCGTATGATGATTGGAGGCATATGCCTCCAAACTGGAAAAATGAAGTTTATGATTCTCAGATAAAGGTAATTTTATTACTTTATGGTTTAATTGAATGTCATTTTACTAATATATTCAAAATGAATTTCTGTATACAGATGTTCTTCCACTTTACCGTTGCTGATGTGATAGCACGGAAGTGGACATTGAAAAATCTTGGAAAAAAATGGAAAGATTTCAAATGGAGGTTGTGGTGTGATGTCAACGATTCTTCATTGACCGTGCAGCAGATGTATGAGAAGATACCCAGTGGGGTACCGAAAGAACAGTGGAAGGTTTTTGTCGATAGACATCGTGATGAGAAGCGGATGGTATTGAAATATATATTATTATATTATCCTCATTTTACATTTATACATGTACATGAAGAGGAGATAGACATTGAATACAATACTGTTAAATTGAATTTTATTTATTTCAGGATCTCTCAAGAAAGAATGCTTCAAACCGGGCGAAGCAGGTAATCCCGCACACTGCGGGTTCAAAAAGCTTTTCAAGAAGCCGAATGTCATTGGTAATCTTTTAATTAGTTTAAATATTTATAAGATAATATTATCTATTTAACATATTTGATTGATTATTTATCTTTGTTTAATGCAGTCACAGAGTTTAGGGCATGAAGCATCCCGAACAGAACTGTGGCTGGATGTTCATAAAAAAACAGATGGAAGTTTTGTTAATGAACCTGCCAGAGAAGTTGGGGTATGAAGTCAATTATTTATTATAATAACTTAATATTAGTTTTTACTGTGTTAATATATATTGATATTTGATTTATAGGTAAAAATTAAAGAAATATGGGATGCCAATCCTGGGCAATCCTACTCAGTCTCCCAGGATGACCCGGTTGGTCAAGTCCTTGGGAAGGAGCATCCTGGTAGAGTGCGCGGGATGGGTTTGGGACCTGTACCATCTGAGGTCTTTCGCATGCCATCAGGGATTCCGGCCTCATCTACTCCTGGTTATAGTCATTTCATACCTGAAGATGCTCAGAGGGAGATGTCTGCTCTACGAAACACAGTTCACCAGTAGGGGAATCAGATATCTGATTTGCAGAAAGAGTTGCTTGAAATACGTCAGCATATGAGCAGATATGCCCCCGGTGGTAGTGCATCGGGTAGTGGTGAGCAGGTAAATCACAAAAAAATCAAAATCATTTAGTTTGCAAACTTTTATTGGTTTTAATTTTTATTATAAATATGCAACAATATTTAATTTTCAATATAATGTTCTTACAGGTGGCAGCAGGTGGTGGAGATGAAGGTGGAGAGGGTGACGATGCAGCATCAGATGATGAGTAGTAGTATTGTTGATGTGTTGAACAAGTATGATAACCGTTGGTTTGTATATGTAACATTTATGACACATAGTTGCCACCAAACATTTCCATGTCCTAACATTTTCTTGATTTCTCATGTTTCCTTATGTATACAATCATTAAATCCTTTTGGTGGAGGGTCAAATATTGTGATGGTCACAATGTATCCCCAATATTAGGGAGGATATGTGATCATATATTGAATAATGATTTCATAACATTATATAGAAATCAAGGAGTCCAGTTAAATACATTATTAAGAATGATTGTACATGGATGAGGTTTTAGGACTCCCCATGATACCATAATTAATTGTTTAGAATGTAATTCCTATTTCATATCATCATTAATTATTGGGAGGAATATGGAATCCATCCATTACCTAAACTCTCTTTAAAATGACTTTCAATCCCCTAATCGATGGAAATCTGGAATTGAATTTCAATAAGTTGTGGGATTTTTTGGGAACATTAATTTTGACCTAGTTGCATTATGGGTGAATAAAACACCAATTTTTTTTCCCGATAAAAATATACATCATTCATCTGTTTTTGTGTATATATTCTATGAGTTGTGTTGGATGTTGTATACTTTTACATTGTGATGTGTCTATGTAAGGGAATAAAAAAATATTTTTCTAGTGTGGTGTAATGCATGACTTAAAATATCCTAATAGTTATAGAAAATATAAAAGAAGATCAGGATCATTTCAATACCACTGTATAATATAGATGTAGACCCATGTAGTTATATTTCAAAGATCATGTGTTCTTGAGGTTGTTTCCATGATGGTGTAGGCATATTTTGTGTGAGGGAGTGTGGATTCTCCTAGGTTGTTCTGGATTTTTTAGGTTTTGGTGAACATTGGTGAGGTGTTATATCAGTTGGAGCTCTAACCAATGATAAAAATAATTCACAATATCATCCATGTATCCCAACATTACTGAAATAATCATGATTCATGGTTTTAAATGGTCAATTACCCATCATTTAAATGAAACCAAATTTGATGATACAAAAAAATGGAATTTTGACAAACATAACAACCCAATAACGTTTGGTAAATTAAATTTTGAATCTTAAATTAGGGGACTCCTTCTATATTATGTATTAACTTGTTTTTATCTTGTTTCATCAATCCTTAGATATGGTTTTAATTTTTTAGATCCACTATATGGGACATGGACTCCCCAAACATGCAATTCTAGGTATGTTCTTTACTACCATTCTTCATTTGATTGCACCGTGATGTGAGGTTTGATGTTGTTTTTAGTCCCCCTCCCTTATTCCTCCATTCTCTAAATGGGTTGTGTTACTGATCAAAGCATTACCTTGGTATATATAGGCTATTACATCTCCTTCTCATTTCCATTTTTTTGTGTAGAAATAATTATAGTATATTCTATTAGGGTGTCCTTAATCTCTATTGATTTTACCATTTATGAAATTATCGTGGTTTTCTCCATGTGGGTGGGTAATTGAGATAAATCAAAGAAAAAATAACTAATTGATTTTGAAATGGATTTTACGTGATCCGTGATTTCAAATATGGTTACTAGATATTTGGTTTTTCATTATTATTCCACAGTATCATTCTCTTCTTCCTTGTGATTCCTGAATGTATTATTTGTCTATTTATAAAATCTTCTTTTGGATGATTATTTTAACTCATCCATCGAAAAAGGAATAATAGGTATATTTTGATAAGAATCAATTACATTGAAAATTTTGATAATTATGAAAAAACAACCACATGAGATGATGAATTAATGTGAAATTGTCTTCATATATCTTGAAATATATTCTTGTGTACATTTGGTTGTCTGTTGTTCATCTTTTTTTGTGTGGGATTTAAGGGGTTTGAATTATGATGGAACCAACAAGTTTGGTTTCACAATTTGTTTTTAATTGTGGACGTGTTATGGGTGAATTTGGTTCTCATAGTGAGATACATGTTTCTTGTTATGGTGTGGTTTTGTCTATGAGGGATGGTGTTTTTAATGTTGGTTTTTATTATGGTAAGAGATGTTATGGTCACTATTATGAGGATGTTGGTTTTTGTATGTAGTGGTTTGTGGTAGTATTCTTTTAGTGATGGAATATGAAATGGTAATGATGTAATAATGTTGTAAGCTGTTGTACATTACAAATATGTGTGGATGTGATATTATGTGGGGTTGATGGGTGAGATGTGGCTGTGGTTTTGGAAAATTTAGGACAGTGATGGGGCAGATCCAACATATTTTTTTTTCCAGTTCAACATTTAGCGGCGGTTTTAACCGCCGCTAATGCCATACCTGTGAGCATTTAGCGGTGGTTAAAACCGCCGCTAAATAACCGGGAATCATTTAGCGGCGGTTAAAACCTCCGCTAAATATATTATGTTGATATTTAGCGGCGGTATTCACCGCCGCAGAATAGGCGCATCAAACGCCTGAATTTAGCGGCGGTTAAAACCGCCGCGAATAAGATACCCATATAACCGCCGCTAAATGAAGAGAAACCGCCGCTAAATGACGGACCTACGACACATTTCTAAAACCGCCGCGGAATCGAAAAAACCGCCGCTAATAGATTGCCGACGCCAAACTTAGCGGCGGTTTTTGTAAACCGCCGCCACACAATATAGCGGCGGTTTAAACCGCCGCTAAACCGGAAAAAAACCGCCGCTAGGACCGGCATTTGTTGTAGTGTTTCTACCGGCTCATGCATGGTTCCATTGATTCATTTTCATATAGTCGAGTGACATCAGACTGACAGAGTTATGATGCAATTTGGATTCTTTCAGCTTATTCCAGACCCGCCCAGTCAGTTTGCTTCACTACATTCCCTGAAGATGTCAGGGAAGAGATACTTTGATTGGAGGAGATATCATGCCACATATATTGATCTATGGGACAGACGACAGGAGTTCTGGTTATGAGGGGCGGGGACAGTATGTTTTCATTTTTGCGATCAGTCAGATTATACGTCCTGGTACTTCAGGTCCCCGGTCAGATTTTTGACACGACACGGAAGGGGCTTTCATGAGTCGGTATACATTCTTCCTCACACTGTTCAACATATTTTTTTATTAACATTACTTAACAACAAAATTCGTTTTCACAGGATACTTGTATAAGTCATCTACTTCACATGTCTGATCCAGTAGAGAGAGGCGCATTTGACCAGACATATTTTCACAATGCTTTGGTAGAGTTGCTTCCTTCGATGAACGAGATTTATCATGAAATTTTCTTTGATCCACCACATAATGGTGAGGCTGTGGAGCCTGATCTGGATGTACAAGGAGGTGACGACCCTGTTATGGATGTTGTTGTTCCACAAGAGGAGAACGTTCATCATGATCAGCCAAATGTTGTTGTTCCACGAGAGGAGGCTGTTTAGCATGATCAGTCAGATGCTCCTCCGGCTTCTCAGTCTCAGCCAGAGGTGGATATAAACGTTGACTGGGCTCAGCTAGATGCTTTATTACTCCCTGCTATGCAGACATCCGCATCACAACATCCATCTTCTTCACATATATATTGGCAAGAGTTCCAGCCAACATCCATTATCCTTAGAGGTAGGACGGGGTACGGGTGTTGAGACTTTACATCCACCGCCTGTCACACAGGAGGATGTAGAGGTGGATACCGATGATGCTATATAGGAACAACGTACACCAGAGCAGAGACATAGACGTACACGTCGTGGGCACATCCAGTATACACCTGACTGTGGGACAGAGGAGCATCCACGCCACAAGCGTAGATTATGTTGATATTACATTCATGATACATGTTGTATGTGTCTTGTTGTTCTGATTTATAGAGTTCTGCTCATTTTTCTAATAAGTGCCTTACAATTATCATATTATCTACCAAAATCAATAATTTTGATTCTGATGTTTATAATAATACTTAGTATTATTATTTATATATGTATAATAAATAATATTCTTAATTTCATTAATAAATATTAATAATAGTACTTAATTTTAATTCAAAAAGACTCTGGATGAAAAGATACGTGAATTTGAAGAAATCTTGAAAAATATTATTGATCACAATGATTTGAAATTGGATGTAAAATCGTAGAAGATCATGGAACGTGAATCTTTGCTAACAAAAAATGTTGCATGAAGAAGATCGTGAAAGAATAATGGATATATGTGAAGAGTAGGTGATTATGATTGAAGATCAGAAAAACCACAATACGAGATGTATGAAATTAGTTCATTTGGTCAATTTTAAGAAGATACATATTCAGACTTTATAAAAGGACGCAGTTTCTACTAGTTCACAATCTTCACCGGAGGATTTTAAGGTTCGAATACCTCCAATAGGTGATAAAATTATAGAAGACTGGGGAGTTTGTCAGCACCCTTGGAAAACAGTGGATCCATTAAATATATTATGTTAACAAAGATGTCATATATATATATATATAATGTTAACATTACTTATATATATTCTATTAATATCTATAACGCGTGTTTACTAAACATTAATGTTTTTTGTTTGCATAAATACATATATAAACATATGTTTAATAAAGTACAAATTGCACATATATTCATATTTTATATACACTATAAATATATTTGTGTGTGTGCATGTTTCTTTGTAGCTTTATAGTTCCCCTCACCCGACCATTTGTAATAAAATATGAATATATGTGCAATTTGTACTTTATTAAAGCGGAAGAAAAAACATCACTAACCATGTCATTGTGCTACATCTTCCATCACTCTTGGAGGTTGACCATGACTTCCTCTCCTCTAAACGATCTGAATCTAGGGGTGCCATAATTCTTTCCCTCAATCCCCTCCCCTCCCTGGTTTCCTTAGCCTTCCGACATTCTATTTACCATCATCCATGAAGTCTAGTAAGGAAAAAAAAAACTCTACAAAAATCAGAATGTAATGTGAAGAGATCCCTTCTATCATGATCACTGTTATTATTATTTTTGATTATTTAATTAATATGTATTATTATTAATTTATATTTATTGATATTTTATACATTTTGATAATTTTCTAATTATTATGTATTTATATTTATTGATATTATATTCATATTGATGTTTTTTTAATTAATATGTATTTATATTTATTTATTCCTTACAATTATTGATGATTAGAAACGCCTATTTCCTTCATAAAATTCACACAGGGTGTATGAACAGGTGAGGAGAGGCGACACTCCTCTCAATACCCCTTTTTATGAATACCCGAATTCCTATCCTGTTTCTAAAAAAAAAAAAAATTTAAAAACCCGAGTAAAAAAAATATCGGATTACATCTCGCCCGTCGGATTACATCACGCCCTCTATCCACGTTCTCTCCCACCGCTCTCAACTTTCAACCACGGCTCTCTACGCTCTCCGGCTACCCGCTCCGATCGACAGTATTCCTGAAATCGACTCCAGCTCCTCCTTTCGCAGTGGACGGCCTCACTCACCACTTCAAGCTTTCCTTGCCCGTAGAAAGCTTCTGTTCCTACTTCGCGACAGGTTCCATCCGACCCACTTCATACCTAATTATTCTATGATTTTCCTAAAAATAACTTTAATTTTCTTCTCCATGGTCTTAATTTGGTAACAATGCTCAGAATTTCAGGCTTTTATTGACCATTTTTTCATTTCTCTGGATTTTCGGATATCTGCTTTCGTGAAATTCTAGGTTCCCCCATCTCCTACATTGCTGAATAATTTCGTTGGCCACTGCAGGCATTTCCCTACTTCTTTGACGATAGCAACATCCTTACTTGGAAAACCCTAATATAAAGTTCATGTTCCTCCGAACTTTCCACAATATAATCAATTGTAATTTTAGTTGAGCAGATTCATTTTCCTGTTTCTGACGAAGGCATTCATCACTGCTAACCGGTAACCTTCTTCTTCTCCATCACAAACCCCTTATCTGAAATCAACACACATTGCATCCCACTGGCTGTTATTGTTTTCCCTCTAACTTTTCCATTTGCATGAATAAGTATACTACATTTTTTACACGTGCATTGCAAATTCTATCTTTTATAGTATACGCACAGCATACTCTGTCCCTTTTACTACGTGAAAAATCCAACCCTCCCACTGCTGGCCTATTGTGTATGCATATTTTGTAAAACAATATGGTATATTCACTATTTAGTATACAAATTCTTCGTATATGTTTACTGCATATTTGGTTTATTCATATTTTACATTTATATTTTACTTGTCTTCCCTTATATCTGTATTTCATGTTCATTAACTGCATAGAGCTCACTGCATTCACCAATATACTCATTCTTTTATGGCTATGTATCATTGGTAGTTTTCTGAAACTACTTTAGATACATGCGAGGTTAACTTCACTGTTTAATATTTATATTACAATTATTCCAGCTTTCACATTTCATAAAATATCATATGTTCGCATTGTTGATTATCTTAACTGCACTGCACTCCTTATCAAATTATTACAAACATGTCACGGATGAATTTCAATTCCCAAGTAACTTATAAGGAAGCTAGATTTCAAATAAGATTATCAAGGCTTTAAAAGAAATCTGCTTCTAATACAGGTATTTAACTGCAGTTCAATTGTATAATTTAAATATCATTGAGCTTACCGCTGGAATAACTACCATTTTTTGGAGGAAACTTGAGATCTTGCCCAAAAGGACAAGTCCCCTTTATTAAAAAGAAACAAAGTTACAACAAATGAAAGTAGGATTTTTTACAAAGGTCTTTTTGCAAGAAAGAAAAAAGATCCTCCGGGATATCATTGAGTAATATCAGCTCAGAAGCAGAGATCCTTTGTTGGCAAGCCCATCCGCTAAGTAGTTTGCTTCACGGTAGGCATGAGTGATGAAATGATTCATGGAAGAAAGAGAGTCCAGACAGTTCGCGTGGTGATCTTCCAAGAATGATGAACAATACCATTAATGATTGCCTGCACAACGGTGGTAGAATGACATTCAAGCCATAAGCTAGACCAACCACGTTGTTTTTCCATGTCGAACGCATTGATTATTCCAAGCATTTCAGCCTCTAAAGAGGTGAAGATTCCACGGGGACCATAAAGGCAGCCCATTGCATCGCCAAAGTGATTTCTAAAAATAGAACTATATCCAGAAGGGTCTGAGTTCCCTCTCGAAGCTCCATCAGTGTTACATTTAATCCAACCCGGGGTCGGATGGATCCATATGACTTCCAATGTTCCCTCTCAACTCGAGTGCCCCTATCAACTATATCGTTAAATGGAATGCTTTAATTTTCTTCTAAAAACATGCTCTTAGCATTTATTTGCTTAATTTTAAAATCGCTGTTTTAGATAATAATCAACTTCGACCTTTGGCCACTGAAATAAATGTTGTGACAACATCTACAAGAATGAAGTGAAAAAATAACACGATGTCAAAAAAATTTCCATCAGAATGTAAGTATGTCATTTTTTTAATTACAGTTTTCAAATAAATTTGTACAACATTCAATACTGTTTCAATTCTGTATTCATTTAAGGTGTTCCTAAAGTCTCTACTGTCAATATTATTGCAAACGTCACTGTGGGAACATCTGTAATGCATTATACTTTCCCAAGCAATCTAACATTAACAAAGCAGCCACATCTGTTTTACTTCTACAGGTTCAATAACTAAATATATTACGGCTTCTTTTCCTTCATAGGTAAAATTTACTATCGTTTGGGTGAAAACCTTCTTGGGAAATTCATGATTCCACCAGGTGCATTTATCATGCTTTGAGTTATGTTATGCTTATGCCTTATTTGGCTTGTTCATTTAGCATGCTTTGAGTTACGTTATGGTTATACCTTATTTGTCCTCTTCATTTACCATGCTTTGAGTTATGTCATGCCCATGCCATGTTTGTCTTGCCACTAATATATTCTTAATTATTGCTTATGCCATGATTTTTACTATGTTTGCCTTCTTCCCAAGTAGCATGTCTTGATTATGTTATGCCTTTTTGCCTTGTTTGGTTTGCCAAATAGCATGTAATGATTATATTACGCCTTTATGCATTGTTTGGGTTGGTAGCTTGATATAAATTGATATGCTGAATTAATGTTGCGGTTGAGTACTACTAGAGTTTTGGAAGTGACATAATAATTGCTAGGTTGTTGGAAATTGTTGTTAAATGTCGTTATAGTAGAATTACATTTAGAAATGCTTAATATAATAATATAAGGACATGTTTGGCATGCCGAAATGACATGAATAAGTATAAAGTTAAGGCTTGAGTTGATGATTAGGTCTTGAGGTGGACCATGGGTAAGTGTTTCGGCCCAATATAATTCAATCGTGTGTGTTGGCAACTATGTGTTGATTATATGCATGAGTTTTCATTTGTTGGTACATGTTTGGCATATGATTTTTGTTGTAACCCAAGACATCGTGGGGGTGAATTGGGGTGTTAGCTGATTTATAGTTTTTCACCTTTGTCGTTTGCTTCTGATCTCGTTTCTTGTTAGAAGGAGCACTGTTCAACCATAAATTATTTTTCTAAAAAATTCATCGACATCATATATCATGCATATGAGCATAATGTAAAGAATTCAATGACACCGATTTTACTTGGTTCATCCGTACTGAGCTACATTCAAGAAACACACACTCAACATTGTGTCGGTGTATCAAAATCCACTATAACTCAACGTTTGTGTGGATACAAGATTTAGGTGAAGTCACTCTTCACAGACTCACTGCTTGTATAAATTTAGGTAAGGTCACTCCTCACCAGGACTCACTGTCCCTTGAATGAAGGATTGACTCATCGCCTCTCAATAATCACTTCCTTTATCTTCCTTTACACACTTTAGAAGATATCAGTTTATTGACCTGTAGGTCTCTTCTCAGTTTATTAACATGAAGGTCACTCGAAGTTTAATATGTGTGTAGTGCATCATTCTTCCAAATGTTGATGCTTTAATGAATTCTAAGTGTTGCTTCCGATTTCACTCATCAAACCAGATGTTTCCATGATAATCCACAACTTCGAGTCTTATTATCTACTTCAATTCAGTTATGATCAATAGAACGCCTGATATGCTCCACTTCCTCTTCATTTGTGCATAACACACTTTCTCTTCAGAAATAGTATATTCCTATTCCGCAACAACAATTCCTATCTAATTTGGATATACAATAAAACCCATGTTGCTGACCCTTCTTAAAAGAGAGATGCTCTAAATCCATATTTATATATGATATATTTATGGGCTATATATCGTCTTGCATGCAAATTATGATTTTCATGCATTGGTTATATTATTTTATATGTGCTCTTGAACCATTCACCCACGTAAGTTATCATTAAATGAAATTGTTTCATATTTATGTGAAACATACAGGGAGTAAATGTATTCATACATTCATTAACCGGCCATGAAATTTATTCATGTGTTTTATCGAATGAATAAATGAAAGGATAATCAAGGAGCATCCTTGATTGCCTATTTAACTTATGTCATGCGGTGATAGTGAATAGTGAATTCCATTATGCTTGGCCGAACCTCCCTGAACCTGTGGCTCTCTTTCTTATTCTTCCTTTGCATGCTGAGTTTCTAGCACATCGTTGGGAGAAAAAAGATTCTTGCATGTACGTCATGTGACTCATTCGATCTATGGATATACCATGGAGGTGAGATGTTTTTTTTTCACTTGGTGATCTTTATCAAACAATATGATGATGATAAAGATGTAGCGGTTGCTATTCGGTGTAAGGTATGCCAAATTTACAGCGGTTCTTCATTTTATGTTTTATACGCAGTTTCATATTATCTTGCATGGAGATCCTTGAATTTAGTTTTTAATTGCCTCCGCTGTCTCTAATAAGTGTTATTAGATTCGTATAAAACTTAACAGGGGTATCGAGGGATCCATGCTCAAGTTTTATGAATTCATGCATGGAAATTAAGAAGAAATCAAAAAATTGAGGACTATCTCATGTTTCTGGAAATTCGGTTTCATAAATGGATTACCCTTACATAGATGTGTTGCGTAAAGGTTACCAAGACCTTACCCTTACGCAACTAAGATGCGTAAGGGTAACTGAGGTTTTACCCTTATGCAGAGTGGTCTGTGTAAGGGTTATCTCGCATTACCCTTACGTAGATAAGTCTATGTAAGAGTCACATGTTCTTACCCTTATGCACAACGAGTTATGTATGTGTATGATACTGTTTACCCTTACACATGTTTACCCTTACATGATAAGATGGTATGTAAGGTGGTCAAATTTTTCCTAAAGCCATAAGGTATCCTACCGCTTACCCTTACGTGAGCCGACTACGTAAAGGTTATACCTTTATGCAACGCAGTTTCTTGTATCTAGGTAAAATGGTGTCTTACCTTTATGCAGTGGTTCTAGAAAGTCTACACAAGGGTTATGCAAGAATTACCCTTATGTAGAGGGGTTATATAAAGGTAATGCAATGCTTTAAAAGATTTACGTAACGGTAGATTTGTATTTACCCTTGCATGAAGAATTCACGTAAAGGAAAGACCTTTTGTACCCTCACACAACGTATGCAATGTAAGGGTCATGGACATCTACCCTTACGTAGGGGTTCCAGAATCGGATTACCCTTACATAGGAAGGAGTTTCTACGTAAGGGTAAACAGAAAAATTGTTACAAATTGTTTTTTTGTAGGTTCTGGGCGCAGCGGAAGCGCGTTGGTGGGTGTCAAGGATGTTCCTGGTTGATTGATTACCACCCTTGGTGGGATGTCCTGGGCATCTGGGTTTGAGTAATCTGAGTCGAAGCCCTCAGGGAAGCATCCTCATCATGCTGAGGACTAGATGTCGCACGACATTGGTAATGGTAGTTTCTGGTATGATCCCTTCACAGTTACTCCTGTGATGTCAAGATGAAGCCCCTAACGACCTCTCAATCCACCTCTATAAGGTAAGGGAGGAATTTGTTGTTGCGTTATAGGGAAAGGCTTCCGAAATGGTTTGAGATAGTGATGGGTCTGATTCTTTGCCACCAGTCTTCATTGGGTGGACAATCAGCAAGGATTCATGTCTTAGAGAAATTTTCATGCAACCTCCAAGGTCGGGATGGTACCATTGAGGTGGTACTCTCGAACTAAATCATTTGATACCCGATGTTGGAGTTGCTGGGTTGGCGACGAGATCCTCCGATTAGACAAGGATCCGAATTGAGCGAAGACTAAAGGATAAGTTTGCTTTAGATAGTAGGATGTCATTTGGATTGAAGAGAGTTACGTTGAAAGTTCCTACAATATATATATAACAATTATATATAAAATAACAAACAAGGAAACTCATTAACACAACATCACAATCAATGTGCACATGGGAAATTGATTATCTTAAAAGATCCATGCTTGGAAACTTTCATTTTAAGAGTGTACGAAAGGGCTTGACATGTGGGTGACATAGTTATTTTGGTTAAAAGGAAGATTCATGTTGGGTTCACCATATTTGTTTCCCGATGAGAATGGATTCTTGACGATCGATTATGGGGGTTGAATGTGGTTGCACAATCTTTTGTGTCGAGCCACTGCTTTTGTTTCACGTCCCCTTTCAAGTGGTTTCCAATAGGGTTTATTTGTGGAACCGGAAACACACAATGGTTCCTATATCCATGATTATTTATGGACCTTCTTTCCAAAGGCAGACAATCATTGAAGGATTTTTCCAATGATGCTTGAGGACTCATATTGGTAAAGAGGATGAGAGTTCAGGCACATCGCACCCTTTTGGGGGGAACTGTTTCATACTCCCAAACTCTCTTATAGATTTAAGTCGTATTCCTGATTTTTTTTCTAAACCATAAAATAAAAATGGTTTCCATTCACATTTGAAATCAATCACATATTCATGTGGGAGTAACCATCTGTATGTATCAAAGTTTCTCTATCAATAGAAACATCTGTATGTATTTGAGGTTCTCTATCGAGAAATATTCTAATATACATCAGAGGTTCTCCATCTCATTCCACCATTGTTTACTTGGTAATAATTTATTTAAAGGATCATGGTTTAAAGCCTCACGATTGGGTTCTATGGAGTTTATTTCCATCCAGGGAGGCGGTTGGAGTTTTGATGTCAGTATTAGGCCCATAAGAAGGTATTCTTACATATCATTTTGAAAGGAATTATAACCCATGTAGTTTAGTGCCACTTAATGGGACAAGTCGTACCTTTTAGGGTCATGTGACAAGGACTGGACCATGTAGTTTTAGCGTCATGCAACAGGGACGTTTAGGTGAAAGGTGCCTAGTCAAGGTTGGTGTGAGACTTATGCCAAAGTGGCCCTTTTCTAGTTGATATGGTAGGGAATATATCATTGTAACTAGATGAACTTCACTGTGAATTTGGGCCGATGAGGATGGGGTAAAAAGGACCTGGTTGGAATATAACCTCCCAGGTGGGGGCATGATCTTATTGGAAATATGGCCCGATAAGAATGATGATGGTTTAAAGGTGTTGTGTTTAAACCTTGGGGAGACTTCCTACATATCCGCAAGTACATGAATCAAATCCCATGTAGTTCGGAATGTTGGTGATTACACCCATGAGGGAGGACCAATTGAGTATATTTGTTCATGCTGGTGATATGATCACCACTGACATCTAATCCCACATAAGTCATGATTGATGTGGGAAACAAGAGGAAGTGGAATATCTGGCACTTCACACGATCTCCTTTGTTTGCTGGTGGACGAGGGTGATGGTATGAAAGGGAAGGAGATGTCCTGCAAGAAAGGCCAGGGGCTTACTCCTAGAGGGATTCCCATATGATTTCCATTTTGATAGGTGGAAGAGTGGAAGAGGGTGAGGTTATGGATGATAAGAGGATCTTGTTGTATGATTTGCTTCACAGTTCAGGAAATAAATGTCACCGCCCGACCCGAGAAGCCATCCACCACCAACCCTAAGGCTAGGATCCTCATTACAATGAGAATGAATTACTATGAATATTATGTGGATCCCACCTACTGGGGAGGTTAAATGCATGGATTCTTTTACCATGAGAATGTAAGATTGGATGGAAGACATGTTGATGCGTCCTGTCCATAATCCGAATGAATCTGGTGGCCGTGGGGGAGGTATCAATAAAATCATTCTTGAGTTTTTGTATGGGGCACATGAAGATATTTGGACAGTTCATGAAGGGGTCAATATGGGACTGAACACCACACAGAATGAGGGCAACAAGGCCGAAAGGGTGAAATATCCTTAGGATGCCCCATTCTTCATACTACTCTTTGTTATGCGGGGTGGGGAATCGTGAATGGAGTTCTTCTGTGAAGGGGAATCCTTCATGGTGGGATTCCTTTGTGGGACCAAGGGAATCTTATTTGTGGGTGGTTGGGTAGATCTTTTCATGAAGGATCTCTCTTTTGGGTCTCCCTCATGATATGCGGTAGGTGAATTGCATGCATAAGTCTTCTCTAGTATTCTTTATTGTCCACACATCCATATATGGTGTCGTTTATGTGTTCAAAGACCAGATATTTATAGTCGGTAAGTAACCATCTTCTTAGAATGTCTGGTTGGCCTCATATTATTCATGGTGCCTTGTGGTCGAGTAATACAAACTATTGCCCGCAAATCATTTTAGTTCGTAGGGCGGTATGGTAGCTGCCACACCACAAAATGAGAATTCGTTTACAAGGGCTATGAAAAGGATTCCTCACACCGCAAATGAACAAAATTATTTGTGGGGATCCTAATTTCACAATATTCCCCCATAAAATGAAAAGAAAATTCATTTTTGGGATCTTCAAATCCATGCCTCATGCCACAAAAGAAAAAGTCATATGCTAGGGGTGAGGAATTACTGCCTCACCCCATAAACTATTTTTGTTTGTGGGAATTCCATGTGGAGTGCCGGTCCTAGGTAGCGTGTGCACTATGAATAATGGATGTTCTGCTTTGTAATTCTATGTAATTTTTCAATTTGAACTCCACAAAATAGTTTATCGACTTGATTCTAGCTTTCCCAAATTAATTATAGCTTCTTGAAAACTTTTCTAATTCCAAAATAAAGGAATATGATCTTGTACCTATGTCATCTCTAGAATATGATGTTGATTTCCTCTAGTGGGAATATCAGCTCACTCTTGAGTAGTTTATAGGATATGCTGGCGATTTGCCTCAATGCTGACTAAAGTAGGAATATGGGTCTTCCCCTAGTAGCCACTGGAATATGCTGACAATCATCCTTCGTTACTGCTATAATATACTAGCAGCTTCACAAGATGTTGAAAGGGATATAATCCTATCCTTCCATCGCTACTGAGATATGCCAGTGGGCTTCGACAGTGGGAATGGGAATATGAACCAGATCTTTAGTGGGAGTGGGAATATAAGCTCACTCATTGGTCATCAAAATATGTCGATGTGCTTTATATGTGGGGGAAAGGATACAATCTTGCTCCCTATTTTTTCCAGAATATGTTGACATGATTTTCCAGATTCCACCAAGGTATATTGATAGGTTTGCTATGGGAATGAAGGAATATGAGCTTTCCCTTCAGTCTTCATCAGGATGTGATTATGGAATTCCTCATTGGTGACAAGAATATGGGCATGTTCCCGATGCTAGTGAGTCTACCGATCTTGAGGGGATCTCTTCCCGGGCGCTCGATTCTCAATGACTGGTATCGAGGTCTCTAGAGCAGCATCCTCAGTGTAATCATAAGGAATTGGGGTTGTAATACTTTGATAGTGGCGATGACTACTGGTAGGATCCCTCTTAGGAGGCTACTGGTCAGTATTAAATTCGTGATCAACCTATTCCTCCACCTTACTATGATAAATGAGGTATGTATTGCTAATCACTAGGGAGAGGCTCCTGAAGTGGTTGGAGGTGGTGACAAGCGCCACTTACTTCTCCATATCCTTTCGTTGAGTGGACGTCCTGTGAGGCTTCATTTCCTGGAGGCTCTCACACACAGCCTCCAAAGTCAGGATGGTATTGTTCAGATGATACTCTTGGATTAGTGCATTTGTCACTTGGCACTGGAGGCATTGGGTAGGTGACATAATCCAACTAGGTTGTTGTGCCTCAACCCTTATCAGGGTTGTGGTATATGTCTAACTGGTACATCAAATGTTAACAGAAGTATGCTATGATGATTCCATTGTTTTGGATCAAAGGGATTTAATGAAGGATTTATGGAAGTCCTGAAAGTCTAGAGAGTTCTGAAAGGATCAAAAACCACAAACAAGAAATCCATCAATACAACATCACAAGTAAAACATGGTCGATCGATCACTTTCATGGGTAAAAGATTCATGTTGGGTTCACCATTCCGTTTCTGATGGAAAATCCGATGTGTGTTCCTAACATTCAGAATGTGATGTCTAATGCTATTATTATATGATTGTTCATTGAAAAGTCCATGGATTTCGCATCAGGTTATCCATTCTATTTCTGATGGAAACCCCAACACATATTCTTGGCATTATGGATGTAATGTTCGATGATTTTTATGACTAAATATGCTTTTCATTGAAAAGGCTATGGATTTCACATTGGGTTTACTATTCTATTTCTGAATGAAACCCCAACACATATCCCCAACATTCATTTTGAGTAATCACAAGTCTGCTTTCAAAAGTAATTCAGTTACCGGGTCTTCACTAGTGACACCTTGGAATGTGCATTGGTTGAAAGGATGAGAGGTTGGACTCATATCACCCTGTTTGGGGGAAGTGTTGCCTACTATAGAATTCTCTTAAATATTTAATATTTTTTTATGAATATTTCTCAAATCCCAATGTGGGACTAGTTACCACATTGCTAATGATTGATCAAAACCATATACTGATATGAACTTCTATATGTTTCAGAGGTTCTCCATCTTTCTCTTTTTCATTAGCGATACTTTGTTTTAAAGCCACATCATTGGGCACTCCATATTTTACCATCATTCACGACAACAATAAGTGTTGTGGTGTTAAAATCAGGCCTGTGAAAGGGCCTTCCTACGCATCCCTATAAATAGAATCAGAACTCACATAGTTTGGCACCACTTAACAGGACATGTCTTACCTTTTAAGGTCATGCGACAAGGACCACTATGATACCTTTTAAGATCGTGCCTCTACGACCAAGTGAAGTTCCTTTGAAGGTCCTACATCCAGGTTATGTTTAATACTAGGAAAAATATTCCTAACAATGGTTGGTGTAGGTATTACACATGAGTGACCCTTTCTATTTCTTCTCGCAAGGAATATGGTCTTCAAGGAATGTTATCTTGTAGGGAATATGACCCATTGAGGATGAATGATATGGATCATGGGGAATATGGTCCGGTGAGGAGGTAGTTTCATTAGAAAATATGAACCAGTTGAAGCATGGTTTTTTATGATGGGTTTAAACCTCAGAGAGGCATCCTATGTATCATTTTTAACAAGAATCAAAACCCACATAGTTCAATTCACATCGTTTAAGGTCATGTGACCGAACCATACCATGCAGTTTAACATCATTCGATAAGGATGTTTTCTTATAGTTTTATGTCATGCGACTATGATGTCTTAGTTGTGAAATAGGTGACAACATAGGATTGAGTGGGGCTTACACATGGACGAACCTTTTTGGTTCATTCTATTGTTGGTAATGAAACAAGAGCGGATGTGGCTGGATTACAAGGAATATGGCCCTTTGAGAAGGGTGTCTCACAAGGAATATGGCCACTTGATAAGGATGTCTCACATGGAATATAACCATTTGAGAAGGATGTTTGGGGATTACACTTATGCTTCTCAGCCAATGTTCAGGAACAACTATAATGGATGTTTCCTAGAGATACCTGTCTTGGTAGGTAAGCGAGGAGGAGGGATTTTAGGGATTATACCTAGTAGGATGACCTTTGATGATGAGTTGGGGCTTACACCTAGGAGGAAGCCCATGAATGCATCTAACTTTTATCGAATGATGGTCAGACATAAAGAAAATTATTCTCATGGGGAATATGTCCTAACGAATAAAAGGTTAGGGCTTACGCATAGGCTGCCCTTATATAGATGCCCATGGCTCATTGATGTCTCTTGGTGATGAAATCATCAATGGGAACATAGCTGGGGATGACACCTAGGATGGAGGCCCAAGATCACATGGTTCATTTAGTGGAATTAGGCACACTAGTGGGATAATTCGGCGGCCAAGATGAGCATCTTGTGCCAAGGGAAGCTTCACCAATATCCTCATGATAGGGACCCTTCTTATCAAGGGAATATATGACTGTAAACCCTCAGAGGGCCCTATCAGTTAGTCATGACAAGCAAGAAACACCTTTTATCAAGGGAATACATGGCTTATAGGGTGCACTGTCATGAACTTTCCCCATCAAGAACCCCTCCTAGGCCTAAAGTGAAGACATGACTAACCTCCGAGGCTTTCCTCCCACCGACCTCGGGTTGCTGACTAGCACTGAGGGTATAAGAAATTTAAATGAGAGGCATTACCCTCATATAACCTAGAAATACATAAATAAAACCACCATTAATAACCATATATAAATAAAACAAGATCCACAATAATCCCATAATGCATGAATATGACATACAAATATGAATCCCAAAATAAAATGTTAAACGAAGTTCTATGCAGTAAATCTGCAATCACTCTTGATCTCTAAGCTAGTATCATCCAGATCGGGCACCAAACTCACCTTAGAAACCTGAAAAATAGTTTATATATATAGGGGTGAGAATAATATGTATACTCTTTAGGATGATGCACAAGACATATCATGAAAATGTGGAAGAAATGTTCTAATTCTCTAGTGAACAGATGACAGAATCAACCAGAACCTGTCAAGTCAATCACTACTAAGTTTCACCAAAGCTCACTCACTAAATATCACATATAAGAATAGTAGAATACTATAAAAGAATATAATAAGAAGGCATCCTGCAATAACTTCCCCACTGGTTTGTTTCTCTCATTCCCCAACATAGAATATCCAACACTCCCTATCCCTTCTGTTGTCATGCTACATAATATTGACCAGATTCAACCCAAGGAGAATACTTTGGGGTTTGATAAAAAATTTAAGCCCAATTCTTATTCAAATTGGACCATCCCATACTTCTTGACTTCCAACTTGATGGCAGACCACACCACACTTATTTGGGACCCAAAATTACATATCCACATGGAAAAAGAAGGAAATTCTTAGAATCTTGTTTAAGAGTAGAGGGAACATGGAGAAAAGCATCATTAATAAGGAATTTTTCTAGTTTAGTTACCGGGGTCATTAATTATCATGGTAAAATGGTTTTTTATGACCTTTGATTTCCCTTACACCTTTTATTTTGATTTGGGTCATTTCTCTCTCTTTATTTTGTATTTATAATGTATTTATCACTCATTGTAATGGTTAGACTTCAATCCTACAAATTTTGAATCTTTCCTTCCAACTTTTCTTGCTTTCGACTTTTTCCTTTTCCAAGAATTGGTGGTGCATCTCTATTGTTGGTGACTTTATCTTTAATCTTATAGAAACCCTGGTTGGTGGCTCTTCCTTTAAGCCTTGGTTATTCAAATACACTTAGTATCATCATTTACACTTACTCATTGTGTGTTTCCATCGATGCATCAATTTGGTATCATAGTTGTGGTTCCAATGAGTAAGTTCCACATCCTTCCTATTACTCTACCAAAAACACTTCTTCATCATGTCTCTCAAGAGTGGATGTTATACTCCTGCTACTCTATTGGAAATAACCAATGCGCAACTACAATCATGAATTACTCAATTTAGTGAGAAAGTTTCTCAACTACTAATAGCACGGTGAAATGATTTATCTCCACCATAACAGCATCCCCGACATCTATATCCACATAATAGACAAAATTTTGGAACCATTTTATAAATATCATGAAAATGGAATTGATTCCAGCGATTTAGAGGTGGATACACGGTGAAGAAGAAATGATGAAGATATTGAAATTGGATTAAAGATTTAAATTCTAGGTTTTAATGGGAGCATTAATCCAAATGATTTTCTATATTGGATGCTGGAAATCGAATGATTCTTTGAATTTAAGAATTATTCTGATGAGAAGTGCAAGGTAACCATTCTAAACTTTAAATATTATGTATCTCTTTGGTGGGAAAATTTGAAGAAATAACGGGAACATGATGGAAAATATAAGACACTCCTAAGAGAAGTTGAAAAATATTTTAAGAAGACGAATACTACCCAAGAATTATAATAAAGAGCTTTATTTTTGAATGCACAGCTTGAGACAAGTTGATATTTTTTTTGAAGAGTACAATCAATAATTTGATCATTTATTGACATGAAGTGACATTTTAGATTACAAATATAAAACCATCAAAAGTTTCTCTAGTGGATTGAATAAAAAAATTGCACATTTTGTGGAATTATAACCATTTTGTTCACTTGATGATGTTTTCAAGCTGGTTATCAAGGTGGGGAAACAAAAACAGACCTCAATGGCACTGATGCTGAAGAACTATAGCAGAATTACTTCTTTTTATAAAGGTGCTTATTTTAATAAAAACGTTGTTTCTGAAAAGGAATTTAGAAGAAACAAGTTGATGGCAATGAATATGAAAATGAAGATTATGTTGTGGAAGAAACTGATGTGTGTAACATGCTTGTGCTACGAAGAGTCTTTCAAACTCAAGTATTATTGGAAGAAGATCAATAAGAAAACTTTTTTCAAAATCATTGCACCATAAATGAGTATGCATGGTGATTATTGATAGTGGGAGTTGTTGCAGAATCATCGGGAGTCGCAATGACAGAAATGAGAAACGAAAGTAAATGCAGAAGAAAACAACACACAGAACACATAATATTTACGTGGTTCGGGAATAATCCCTACATCCACGGAGAGGTAGAACTTCACTAATTCGGGAGCACAAATTACAGAGATTTTTAGTAGTAAGCCTAGCCCCAAAATGAGCTATAAAATGGAGAAGATGATCCACTGTTTGCACAGGAAGTCCGCATTGCAACAATGAAAGGCGGCTAGCTTTGTCAAAAGTGATACAGTGACTGCCGGTTGGAAGTCAAAAGTGCTACAGTACAGTTGACCCCGAAGTTCGCACTGCTATAGTGCCTATCGGTGTCGGTCGGTCAGCATTGCTAAAGTGGTCAGTGTTGCTACAGTCCTAAAAATTTGGGGTGGGGGCCTTCGGCCCTCGGACCCCCGAAGCAGGGGCGCGTTGCCCTCTGCAACCCCCAACGAGCTCACCGAGGAGCTCGACCCGCGACAGTTGCGGGTCACAAGAATTCGGCCCAACTGGATCGGCCTACACCAATCCAACAATCCCCCACTTGAAGCCTGATTCAATACACTGCTATGCTTCGATGCAACTGATGAAGACAACTTATTTAATCTGAGTTCTTTCCCTTCTTCACTGACCAGTGGTGTGCTTCCCATTCACAGATTCATGAAATACAAACTGTTTTCTTCTTGTGCTCCCATCATATCCTCCATTATTCTGCCTCTCATCCTCCGTTCATCAGTGGAGACCAACAGAGGCACAGTAGTGCCTCAACTTCTGTATTACCATCGGCTTTGTCAACATGTCTGCCGGATTATTGGTTCCACAAATCTTCTGCAGCGTCAGCAACCCATCCCGTATCAAGCCTCTGATGAAATGGTACTTCAACTGAATGTGATTCGTCCGGGCATGAAATACCAGGTTCTTAACAAGATGTATAACACTCTGACTGTCACAGTGCAATACATTCTCCTCTCTCTTTCTTCCCAATTCATCCAAGAAGTTCTTTAACCAAACCATCTCTTTTCTAGCTTCTGTTATAACAATGTATTCTGCCTCTGTGGTGGATAAAGCCACCACCTTCTGCAATTGTGATATCCAACTTACCGCGGTTCCTCCACATGTAAAGTCATAACTCATGGTACTCCTCCTACTGTCGACATCGCCTTTAAGGTCAGCATCCACATACCCCTGTAATGAATTTCCTTTCCCAAAGCACAAAGATACCTCCTTACTACCTTTCAAATACCTCAGTATCAACTTCACAGCTTCCCAATGTTGTTTTCAGGGTTAGCCATATACCTGCTCAAAACTCCCACTGCATGAGTGATGTCAGGTCGAGTACAGACCATGACATACATTAGACTTCCAACAACTGATGCGTATGAAACTTTTTCCATGTACTCCACCTCTTCTGTCGTCTTCGGTGATTGCTCCTTTGATAGTTTGAAATGGATCACTAGGGGAATAGAGACTGACTTTGCTTCCATCATATTGAATCTTCTCAGAACCTTCCCAATGTAATCAGCCTGTGACAACATTAATGTTCCAGCTATGCGGTCTCTCTTGATCTTCATCCCCAAAATCTTGTCAGCTTCTTCAAGATCTTTCATTTCAAACTCCTCAGCCAACTTCCCTTTCAGTTCATTAATCCTCTGCATACATGATCCTGCAATAAGCATGTCATCCACATACAGAAGCAATATAATGTATTCATCACCAAAGGACTTGATGTAGCAACATTGATCTATGCCACATCGTTTATATTCTTTTTTAGACATAAATTAATCAAACTTCTTGTTCCATTGCCTCGATGCCTGCTTCAATCCATATAAGCTCTTCTGGAGTTTGCACACCAGGTCTTCCTTCCCAGACTCTACATATCCCTCTGGCTGCTGCATATAGATATCTTCCTCCAAATCTCCATGAAGGAAAGCAGTCTTGACATCAAGATGCTCAAGGTGAAAGTACTCTAACACCACAATGCTGAGAACCACCCGGATGGTGGTAAACTTCACTACTGGTGAGAATATTTCTATGAAATTCACTGCCTCCTTTTGTTGGAAGTCTTTCACCACCAGCCTTGCCTTGAACCTCCTCTTGCCATCATGTTCTTCCTTAACCCGGTAGACCCACTTGTTCTGCAGTGCTTTCTTTCCCGTTGGCAAAGGTGTCAACTCCCAAGTGTTGTTGTCATGCAATGAGAAAATCTCCTCCTTCATAGCCAGTTCCCACTTGCTTGACTCCTTCAGCTGCATTGCCTCTTGAAAGCATTCTGGTTCTCCACCGCCGGTCAATAATAGATAATGCAGGGATGGTGAATACCTTTGCACAAGCCTTCTCACCCTTGATGATCTCCTCAACTCCATTGGAGTAGTAAGTTCCACCGGTTCGGATCTCTCAAGCTTAGATACACCTTCAAGCTCCACTTGCTCTTTGCACTCTGATTCAATGTTCCCATTTTCATCTTCAGCTACATGACGACCTTTGTACATGACACCTTCATTGAATACCACGTTCTGGCTCCTGATGACCATCTTCTTGTGATCATCCCAAAATCGGTAACCAAACTCATCAACACCATAGCCAATAAAGAAACATGGCTTGAACTTATCATCAAGCTTGTACCTTGAGTTAGCATCAATGTGTACATAAGCCAAACTGCCAAAGACTCTTAAATGTGAGAGTTTTACCTCCTTACCAGACCAGAGCTCCTCGAGTAGATGTTCTCCCATTGGCACAGATGGACTTCTATTGATCAGATACGCTGCCATGTTCACTGCATCAGCCCAGAAGGTTTTGGGAAACCCTGAATGTAACCTCATACTTCTGGAACGTTTATTCAACGTCCTATTCATCCTCTCTGCCACACCATTCTGCTGTGGTGTTCCTGAGATAGTCTTCTCCCATCAAATTCCATTATCAGAACAAAATTCTATGAATTCCTGACTGCTATACTCTCCAACATTGTCAGACCTCAAGCATTTCAGCTTAGCTCCTGACTCATTCTCCACCATGACCGTCCACTCCTGAAACATTTTAAACACATCAGATTTACTTTTCAGAAAGTAAACCCATACCTTCCTTGTCGAGTCATCGATGAATGTCACATGGTATTGTGACCCTCCAAGGGAATGTACCGGTGCAGGCCCCCAAACATCTGTGTGCACCAGGTCCAGCTTCCCAGCCTTTGGTGTTCTGTCTCCTTTTGCAAAAGACACCTTCTTCTGCTTTCTGAAGATACAATCTTCACATAGGCCAACTTCCACTGACTTCAGCTCCGATATCAACACTTTTGTTGCCAGCACCTTCATCCCATTCTCACTCATGTGACCTAGCATGTTGTGCCACAGTTGTGAATCTCCTACAGCTTTGAGTGATACAACCATGTCTATGCAAGTTTCTGTCATGTCGTATAGAGTTCCATTCTTTGCTCCCCGAGCTATGACCATAGCTCCTCAGGTGATCTTCCATGCACCACCAGTGAATGTGGTACTCAACCCTACATCATCAAGTTTTCCAACAGAAATAAGGTTTCTTCTCAAGCCAAGGATATACCTCACGTTTTCCAGAACCAGAAGACTCCCACTGTTGGTCTTGATCCGTGCATCTCCTTTCCCCACAATCTGCAAGGGCTCATCATCAGCAAGATGTACCTTGCTGAAATTTCCAGAAACGTAATTTTTCAGAAATACCTTCTCCGATGTAGAATGGAAATACGCCCCAGAGTCTAAAATCCAAGACTCCATTGGGCTATCCACGCTCAACATCAGCACGTCATCAGTTCCTTCACCTTCCGTGTTTGCTCCACTGGTTTCAGGTCCCTTCCGGTTATCTCTGCACTCCTTGACATGTCCTTTCATCCCGCAAGTCCAGCAGGTAGGACCGACCCCCTTTGACTTGTCTCTTCTCTTTCTTCTTGACATTGATCGCCCTCTACGATTGTCTCGTTGTGGGTACATTCCTCTTTCTTCAACGTTCAAAGCAGAACCATAGAATCTGCTTGATTCTCTTTTCCTCACATCCTCACTAAGGATTAAGTCCCGTATATCTTTCAGAACTAGCTTGGTATTCCCCGAGGTACTGCTCACAGTTGTTACAGTTACTTCCCAACTGTCAGGTAAAGAAGATAGTAAGACCAACACACATACCTCATCACTGAGATCAATTTTCACCGATGTCAGCTGACTTATGATGGTGTTGAATTCATTGATGTGGTCTGCAAAAATTCTCCCTTCAACCATTTTTAGGTTGAACAATTTCCGCATCAAATGCACCTTGTTTGCCGCAGAATGATTTTCGTACATATTTGAGAGGGCTTTCATCAGATCCACCGTCGTCTTCTCCTCTCTGATGTTGAACGCCACGTTTTTGGCCAACGTTAGGCGCACAACACCTAGAACCTGTCGATCCAGCAGCTCCTATTCCGACTGCTCCATGTCCGTTGGCTTCACACCCAGAAGTGGTAAGTGTATCTTTTTATGATAAAGATAATCCTCGATCTGCATCCTCCAGAAACTGAAATCAGTTCCATCGAAGCGATCGATCTTCACTTTAACTTCATCCAGATCCATCATTGGAGAATTCCGAACTCACCCTTTGATACCAGTTGTTGCAGAATCGTCGGGAGTGACAATGACAGAAACGAGAAACAAAAGAAAATGCAGAAGAAAACAGCACACAGAACACACAATATTCACGTGATTCGAGAATAATCCCTATGACCACGAAGAGGTAGAATTTCACTAATTCAGGAGCACAAATTACAGAGATTTTCAGTAGTAACTCTAGCCCCAAAATGGGCTATAAAATGGAGAAGACGATCCACTGTTTGCATAGGAAGTCCACGTTGCAACAGTGAAAGACGACCAACTTTGTCAAAAGTGCTACAGTGGCTGCCGACTGGAAGTCAAAAGTGATACAGTACAGTTGACCCCAAAGTCCGCACTGCTACAGTGCCTATCGGTGTCGATCGGTCAGCTCTGCTACAGTGCCACAACAGTTGCGGGCCACAATCATTCGGTCCAACTGGATTGGGCTACACCAATCCAACAGGAATTGTACAAATGTTTCTCCAATGATGCTGATGGAGAAATTGAAGCTCCCAACTTATAATGATCCTCAATCATATAAGTTACAATGGTTTAACAACAAGAGCACACTCCAAGTCAACAAACTAGTTCTGATTTTATTTTCCACTAGTAATAACTATGTTTATGTGGTAATGTGTGATTTTATTCCTATAGATTCTTATCAATTTTTATTGGGAATACATTGGAAGTTTTTCAGGGAAGTAAAATATGATGGGAGGAAGGAAACATATTCTTTTAGATACGGGGAAAAGAATATCACACTTTCTCCTTTGAATCCATCTCAAACCCATCAAGAAAAATATATTCTAGAAGATATCAAAGGTATAATACTTATCAATAAAGCTCACGTGGAGAAATAAATTCATAAATAAAAGCCTTTTTTTCTCTTTATTGATGATGAAAAAGTCATTCCATGAAGATAAAATTCATAAATACCTGCTGACTCAATCTTTGATTGGGGAATATCAATAAGCTTTTCCTAACGATCTTCTTCTTGGATTACCACCTTTAGAGACATTAAACACCAGACTGACCATATACCAAGTACACAATTTTCTAATAAACCTACTTATCAATGTAGTCATTGTAGGAACCTAGAACATCCTGAGAGGGGAGGGGTGAATCAGGGTGTCAAAATTTTCTTTCAAAGTGACGGATATTGTTCCCACATTGGTAGGAACTTGTAAAACATGTTTGATGGAATCATGTAGTTATTAAACATTCATATGTAGAGATAAAACACAATAGTTTTACTTAGTTCACCACTAAGGGCTATTCCAAGGATCATACACCGAAAATGTGTCAGTCGTACCTAAATTCACTAAGCTTCACTAGTTATTGTGGAGTACAGAAGATCAGACACAATCACTCTGTGTTAGACACACTACCTTTACAAGAATTTTAGGGATAACACACTACCTCCCTCAGAACACTTCCGTCAAACCCCCTAGCTCACTACCTTGGGTGAAGTCTTACTCAGTTTAATGACTTGAATGTCACCTCAATAGATTTAACATTTAATTCCTTGACCCTGATTAGCCTGAGACTCTACTTCCATCGTAGTTCTAAGTTGATGCACTTGAAAGCACTATTCACTTAAACTAGATGTTCAAAAATACTATTCATGATGCTCTTGGCCTTCACAAAACTCCCTTTATGTTTCAAATAAAAACCAGAATTCATGAACCCACACAATTTCATGAAGCTACCAACCTTCGTGAAGCTCCCAGCCTTCACAAAACTCCCAGTCTTTGTAAAACTCTAAGACTTCACGAAACTCCTAATCTTCGCGAAAATCCCTTTTCTAAAAAGCCTTAGAATCAGTAAAGTCTTAACCATACCTTTCGCGATGCTTATGCTCGAGAAGAGTTACTGATTTGTGAAGCTCCCAGCCTTCATGAAATCAAAGCGATTCGCCCTTTTCTCAAATTCTCTCTGCGCTCAAATGATGTGTGTGACTGCCTATTTATATACTTTTCCTCTCACAAAGATTTCGATCTCACCATGGTCTTTTTGTGAACCTCTACATTCATGTTCACGAATCCCCTAGTCTTCACGAAGCTCCAGTGAAATTATACCCATTCACAAATCTTCTTGTAGTCGCGTAGATTTACAGTCACACCATCGCACATTCATGAACCTTCAAACCTTCGCAATAATGGATGACTTCAAAAAACTCCATACCTTCACAAAACTCCAATGTTTTTAAAATCCGTACCTTTACCATATTTTTGACGAGTTAATCTTAGAAATCCACATTTTTTGAAACTTTTCCCTTTCTCCTAATTTTAAGCTCAAAAATTTGGAAAACACTGGGAAATGATGCCACCTTTTGAAGCCATCTACACCATAAGATCACTTTCCTTGCAAACTCCCTGATCAACCCTAGTGTGGATTGAAAAAAAACACTCAATTTCCAGCTATAAAAATCCTTGGTTACAATAGTCGCGAGGAATCCAATGAATTGCAGAAGAAAGTGGATTAATTTGTAGATTAAGGCTTTATAAGACCAAGCATGAGCCCATGTTCCATTCCATCATTGTTAAGAAAGATATTACGTATCACATGTGCATTGGCATTAGGGATATTAGTAATACTACTATCAAATATAGGATCCCATTCCACAACTCGATGAAATGCTCGATGAATTCACAGGTCATCAATCTTTTCAAAGGTTGATCTTTGTAGTGGATACCACCGGATTCAGTTTCTCAAATATAACTAGTAAATTCATGAAACTCATGAATGAAGTTCAAAAACCCTTTATTGGTAATTTTGTTGTTGTTTATTTGGATAATATTTTTATTTATAACAATTATGTGGAGATCCATGTAGATCATCTTCGATAGGGGTTTGGAAATTTATGGGAGAAAAAGATATATAGAAAGATGGAAAAGTAAAAGTTCTTTTCAACTAAATTGGCGTTTTTGGGATATTTGGTATCTGAATAAAGCATCATGGTGGATCAATCAAAGGTGAAAGCAATCAACTCATGGATACAACCCAAATACATTATGAAAGTAATAATTTTTCATGGTTTGGCATCGTTTTATCATCAATTTGTCTCCAATTTCAGCATTCTCATGGAACCCATCACCAAATTCTTATAGTTAAAGGCAAAAAATAAATATTTTTAAATCATTATGAAGAAGTTATGTAAAGCACTAGTTTTGGCATTACTTGATTTTGATCAATTCTTTTAAGTGGAGTGTGATGGAAGTAGAGTTGGAATAGACATTGTTGTCATCCAAAGAAAGCATCCCATTGTATATTTCAGTGTGAAATTGAATGATTTAAGGAGCTATTACAACACCTATGATAAGGAGTTTTATGAAATCATGTGATTTCTATACCATTGGTCTCATTATTTGAGACCAAAAATAGTTTTTCCTTTATTCCGGTAACCAAGAATTGATATTTATCAATGGCCAACACAAGCTCAGTTTGAGGAATAAAAAATGGGTGAAATTCTTACAATCATTTTCATTTGTTTTAAAATATAAGAAGGGGAAAGATAACCTGGTGGTCGATGCTTTATCTTGAAGGTATACATTACATACCATTCTAGATCCTCAAATTCTTAAATATCAGCTTATAAAATAATATTATCAACATGATATAGAGTTAAATTCTATTTTAATTCAATCTCAAAATGGATTTGTGGAAGATTATACTGTGTATGATGTGTTTATCTTTAAGAAAAATTGAATGTGTGTTCCTATGGGTAATTATAGGGACTTTAGAATTTGGGAGACATGTGAAGGAGAACTTGATGGTCATTTTGGTATCCACAAAACCCTAGAGATACTAAAGGATCATTTCTACTGTCTTAAGATGAAATCATATGTTCGTTTAATTCTTTTGAGAAACATGACATTCCACAGAGCAAAGATTCATTTCAAGCCTAATTTATACACTCCATTAACTATTCTAGAGTATCCTTGGGAGGATCTCACCATGGATTTCCTTGTAGATTTACCTAGGAATCAATGTGGTAAAGATTTTATAATGTTTTTTGTTGATTGATCTTTTATTATGGATCATTTCATACCTTTACATAAGATGGAAGATTCAATAAAAGTGAAAAAATTGCTTTTCAAGGAGATTTCTTGCATGTATGGAATTCCCAAAAATATTGTTTCAGATATTGAATTTATTAGAATTTTTTGGAGGACCTTATGGGGGAAATTTAGTACAAAGATTCTTTTCATCATTTATCATCACCCTCAAACTGATGGGAAAATAAAATTTACCAATCATACTTTGGGAATTATTCTTAGATCATTGGTGAACAAGAATATGAGAGACTGAGATTTACAGCTTACACACGCTGAATTTTCATATAACGGATCTCCAAGTGCTATTAGTCGATATTATCTATTTGAAATGGTTTGTGTCATAAATCCAATCACTCCTAAAAAATTGTGCAATTTACATCTTTATTTTTAGGTGAATATTGATATAGAGTAGTATGCTATGAAAATGAAGAAGTTTCATGAATCTATTAGTTATCAAATAGAGAAATCCAATGAAGCATACAAGAGGTGATCTAATAAGCATCAGAAGCAATCCATTTTTCTTCCTTGAGACAATTTGTGGATTCAACTTCATAAGAAGATATTTACATTTAAATGGAATATTAATCTGGCACCATGAGATGAATGTCCATTCAAAAATACATGAACGAGTGGGAAATGATGCCTATAAGATTGATTTACCTAATGATTTTGGTGGTGTTTCTTTAGAATTCAACATTGAAGACATATCTACATACATTAAGGATGACGATTCCATGGATTTGTGGGAAAATTATCTTTAATCAGGAAGGAATGATATGGACTATATTCAACCCAAGGAGAATACTTTTGGGCTTGACAAAAAACTAAAGCCCGGTTGTTATTCGAATTGCACCATCCCACACTTCTTGACATCCCACACGATGGCAAGCCATAACACACTTATTTGGGGCCTAAAATGACATATACAAATAGAAAAGGAAGTAAAATCATGGAAGTACATTTAAATTGAGAGATAACTTGTAGAAAAAAATCATTAAGAAGGGATTTATCTACTTTAGTTAGTGGGGTCTTTAATTAGCTTGTGAAAGTGGTTTTTATGATTTTTATGTGACTTTTGAGTTCCCCCATAACTTGTTATTCAATTTGGATAACTTTTATATATTTATTTTTTCTTTATAATTTATTTCTTAATCATTGTAATGGTTAGAATTGAATATTATAAATTTTGAAGATTTCCTTGTAATTTTTATTGCTTTATCCTTTTCCTTTGCCTATAACTGGTGGTGCATCTCCATTGTAGGTGACTTTGTCAAGTTTGGATAAACATTGGTGGGTGGTGTTGCCTTTAAGCCTTGGTCATTTGGCTACACTTCATAACATCATTTCCACTTACTCGTTATATACTTTCATCAACGCATCACTACAACACACCATCTATCATATGACATCTATAACACATACCACAACCATACCATCCTCATCATTCCATATCCATTTCCGCATATCACATCTCATCCTACACATATTTGGTACAGTAAGGTATCATGAACTTGAAGTACATTTACCTCATGCACTCCTACTACCATGCACAACACCCACCCTATAACATCATCTCATTAATACCCTGCAGGGTCTACGAGTACACCAAGTACCTCCTCATCCATACACCATAGGGTCTACCAGTACATCAAGTACCTATCACCACCCCAACACCTCGTAGGGTTTTCCAGTACACCACATACTATGGTAGTATGATAGTACCTACCTTGATCCATCACAACACGTGCTGCACCTAGAAGGGAGAGTGGGGAATAGGGAGTAGTCAACCATCTCTCCCCTCACCAACCTAGATGTTTGGGGAAAAAACCCAGTACCCAAAGCATGTTGGGTGTTAGAAAGGGTATCCTACTCGAGTGGGGTGTGTATAGAAATCACAAGGAAAATATAAGTATAGATATTTACACATAACCCAACCTAGAAGGTTCACCCAAATAACACTACTACAATCCATAAACACCATCGCACTGACATCACCACACTCTGCCACCATTTCCATTTATAACACCACTAACTATCCCACTTCTTGTTGTGTGGCTCCTTACCACTTTATTTGTTTGTGTTTTGATAATTAAAAAATTCTCATTTTATTCCCTCTAACTTGAGTAAATAAATGTGTTTTAAGCTTGCATGTGTTTTAAGCCTTCACTACTTATAGAATAAATGTTATTGTTGATATTTTTTATTGAATAGTTATTTATATTCCTAATGTGTTTTATGAAATGATTTAGAAGGAAAATCCAAATAGTAGAGGCTAGGTTATAACTCATAAACTGATATTTTCATTATTAGATAATTATAATTTTTCACAACATTATTAACTTATTTGTGTTGGTTTAATGAATTAAATGTAATCATCTTATAACACAAGAAGATTGAATGTCTTGAGTTACATTCCCTCACATACATTTGAATACTAATTTGGGGTTTTAATGGATTAAATGTTACAAAATTATCTCAAAAGTTTATATAGTCCCTATAAGTTGAGAGTCATTCCAAACCCAAAATAGTATCAAATTCAATTATGGGATGACGTACTAGATTTTTGGGAATACTATCCCACAAATCATAATAGATAAATGTTTTAATATTGGGATTGGAATCGATGCACCATTCTATGTTATACTTGATAAATCAACCTCTAATCTATGAGTTAGGGTATACATATGTACAATTAATATAAAAGATAACAATAAATGAGCTAATCCAAAATTAAATAATGTACATTATATTCTTGAATAAACTGTTATAATACCCATGAAAACTTTGATGGGCTGCTCTAGCGCTACTATTGTGGTAGCATATATATGATCTTGACCACATATCTTTGGTAATTAAGAAAGTTAATTCCTATAAATCATACCTTTTTTAGGGAATTGATTAGCATATTAGCCAACTTCATTACAAAAAAAGTGCCAAATCATAGGTTGAGGATTCCGGAAAACATTCTTTTCTTCCTTGATGGCCTCGACATGACCCCTTACATTCCCTGGATTCATTATTTATCAGCATTCCTAATCTTAATGACCATTATTTCTTTATTTAAAACACCTATCAGTTCTTTGTTAAGAATTCCAAGAATGAGTTTTTTCATAACTTTAAAAGGTGAGATATAAAAACTTATACCTTTGTTTCACTTTATCAAATGAGCTTACATCATGGTGCTCTACTTTTCCCTTCTCGTTAAAAACTACATTTGTCTATTAAGTATTTGAGAACTTAATTTCCACCATTGTAGCACATCGAATGATTTACCCATATATATCAAACTCATGAATTTCCCAATCTTTATGAAGAACTGGATTTTATCAATTTTAGAATCTTTTAATCATACATTATAGATCAATAAAAAATATGAAATCATGCCTTTATAACTAAGTAATGTTGGAATCATATGTCATGATAGATTCATTATCCTTTTGCTTCAACTCAACAAATTGATTCTCCATCTTCATTTGTATTGTAACACCCTAAGGTTTTAAAAATGAATTTATTATAGAATTAATTCAACACTGAGTCTATGTGAAACAAACACTTTGATATTTATAGGAGATAGTTATAACCTAGCCAGTAAATATAATTTTTCCACCTCTATGATTTGAATTTCAAAAAACTGACATACACAATTGCGTTCAGTAAGATATTTAATGTTTGATAAGACAAACTTAATTTTTGGTTAATAGTAAAATACCCTTATGAATAGTAATATGACCATTATGAATAGTAAATTATACTTTTATTTTATTATCTTAAGTTTATCAGATAATGAGATCTTGATTAATTTTTCAAGGTGATAAAAATGAATTATAGTTTTAAAATTGTTATTTTTCGAATAAATTATGATTTTATTTAAAAATTAAATGAATCATATTTAGAAAATGATTTTCAAAAAATGGAGTTCATTTTTTAATTCAGAACGTCGATATTAGGTTACTTTGAATTTATGAGAATTTTTATAAAATACTTTAGTTTTTCGTGAATTGTAAAAATAGAATTTTGAATTTTTTCGGTATGTTTAATGACATCATAATGATGTAATAATTAATATAAAAACATGTTTGACTTGTATATATTAAAATATGATATGAGGTGTCCCAAGTGTCCAATACCATGGATAAATACCATGGGCAAACCCATGGTTGTTCAAACACCACTAATGAGGTGTCCTTGGAAATTAATAAAAAACTCCCTCTATTTTACTATAAATACCCATCCATTCCTTCATTTTCTTTCATTCCAAATTCATCATCCTAAAATATATGTATTTTTTACCTCTTTAGGAGTCCTCCCAAGGTTTTCTTAGGCCCCCAAGGTCCCAACCTTCAAGTTTTAGGAGTTACTCTATAAGGTAAGAGAATCTACCACCCCTCCTTTTCAAGGACTCTTTTTATGTTATTCTCTTTTAGTTTCAATTGGATTATGTTGGGATATGTCATTAAATATCCCCATTACTGTCCCTATTATGTAATAATTAATATATACTCCCTTTTCTATCATCAAAATATTTTTTGAATTTTTAAGCGACGCCGTTAGGCTGCCGAATTTTCGTAAGAGATTTCTCAACTTCTCTTTTCTTTCAACTTCTTTTTTTCCTTTTTCATTCATCAACTACTTTAATAAAAATGTTATAATAAATCCAGTACCTTACATGTACTAGAATTTTTTTTATAATAAAGAAATAATTCATCATCATCTCTCTTTTCCCCTTCTTTTATACAAAAAATGAAAACACCGTTCGAGATGTGTTAATTTATCGCATTCAAGGATGACTGGTTTTCACTTTCTATTATCGTATTTATGGATGCTCATGAAACCATTTTTATAGTTGAACCAGACTATAATATGTGTATTTTAATCTATTAAATGTTTTGGAACTGGTATATATGCATAATACTAATTCATACGACAAACTAGTTTGCAACAATCGAGATATCGCCAAAATAATTTAAATGGTTATCACTAATGTTATATCTAATAAATCATCCTCCTACCATGTAAAAAAGTGGTATATATAACCATTTAAACTTCTATATGTTCTTAAATAATATATAATTTCAATTCTATAGAATTATATCCATTCCACATAAACTCAATTACTTATAATCAAGCGAACCGATCATGAAATCAAGGAAACAAACACTCTAGAACGGCAGAATTCAATCTTATAACTTATCAATAAGAACATAAATGAACTTAATAAAAATTTAATGAATTAAATATATGTATATAAGGTTCTTAATTAGTTAATTAATGGATTCAATTTGATTATCCAGGACATTAAGGTCAAGTACAGAATACATTCAGGTATAAGGTAAGGGTTTTCTACCCGAACCTCCATTTTCATTCGGGTTACTCTTAGTCTCTACTTACCACAATTAAATTATTATTTATTCATATTTAGTACTCATAAATTCTATGTAAATGTTCTATATATGTGTACCAACAAGAATACTACTTTCATTTATGAGGAGTTATATGTTTTTAAAGGATCTTTTAAAAATTCTCCCCGAAATACAAGCTCGATTCAAGGGAATTTCTCAAATTCTTACCTATTTCCAAGGGAACTCTATAATCCATTTTTAGCAGCCATTGTCTTTATAAAATTACTCATTTTATTTTGAAAATTTTATCTTACCTCACTTCTGGTTTTATACAAATTTGTTTCCAAAAGAACTTTTCTTTTCAAAGTAAAAGAGTATTTATCTCAAGAATTACTCGATGATTTTATAAGAGTATCTTCATTTATTTCAACAATATTATTGATTATTATGTATTATTTGAATTAAATTTTATGATATCATGTACCATATTTAAATGAATGGTTTATGATTAGTTTGAATGTGGATGTTCGATCTTAAAACCATTCAGTAATTTACTCCGAATGGTTAGTATTTATGTTTAATATTTGGGGAAAGTTATTTATATTTCATATGTTAGTCTCAATATGAATGTATATGTTGTTTATGTTTATCCCCATTCATACGAGTAATTAATTGGACTTAGTCAGTTTCAGGTGGTGCCCGTTATAGCCACTCAGTGCATCAGTAGGTCTCATGAGACAAACTAGTGTCTTGACACAAGGCCTTGATGGTATGATTATTATGATATTGGAACGAGGCCTTGACAGTATAGTTATGCTGTCCTACATTATGCATCCCCTCATTATGAATCTAGTATTTGATAGTTCATGTGATTATTCGACTAGTAGAATATCCATGGTTATGTTTTATGATAATATTTAATCAGTTTTTATTCCTACCATATTATACTCAAGTATATTTTTGAAGGCATGCATTTTTAGTTGTTCATCATGCCTAGTATTTATGTTTATATTTTCTTCCGCTGTATTATTTACCCTTATTGATCATTTGATCTCACCCCTTTCACATGTTTTATTTTCCCCCAGTTGTGAAGAAGTATATTATGAATGACTTTCAAGGATAATCTAGAGATTATGTGAGTTTCAAAAGAAGTTGATATGTTGTTGTTTTTATTTCAAGATGTAATGTTAAACTTACGTATGTATCTGGTTTTTCAAAACTACTAAACTATTCGTTTATTCGGGATACGAACTTCTTGTAATCATGCTAATGTAATAAAATAAGGCACCAGCTCCGGGTAGCTGGGGCCGGGTCCTTACAAGTATAGGGAAATGAACATAATTCTTAGGGAATAAATTTTTTTAAATCACTCCATAACATGGACTCGATCACTTTATAATTGTTTGTATTCTCTAATAATTTTCACTATTGATCATCTTATCCTTTGAGATGATAAATATTTAGGAGAAAATTTGACTCCTCAGAGCATTCCACCACAAAAAATACCTTTTTTAATGAGGATATCAATCGTTCAACCATAGGAGGATCCAGGAACAACTAAATGATGTGGGTCACTTTCTCATGAATTTCTAAATGACTGAAGGTCCATGTCTTGGTGAGCTAGGGATCTCCATCTAGGTATGGTTATTTGTTATAACATGTTTCATTTGAGCTAATATTATCATGATATTTTCTATATTAGCACCAATTACATTTGGTTGAACATTGGGATAATCATGAGATTAACCATTGTTTCCACATTGGATATTTTGATGAGCATGTATCCTTTAAAAATGTAACAAATTGGTCTATGATAGCCCATCATGTCACTCAATTCGATTTTCCACTAGGCTCAAAGGGCGTTTTCGATCCCCATGGGTTGAAAACCAGTGTAATGGCCTAGGATTTCAGTAATTACTTCTCCTTAATTAATTATCATGTTAGTAGATTTTATGGCTCGCAACACTGAACTAAAAAGAATAATTTTATTACTGTTATAACTGTAAAATTTATGGGTATCACTAGAAGTAACCACTTCATAAAAACTATAGAAAAGGGTATAATAGAACAAAGGTCATTTTATACATAGAAATATATGTTTCCTAAAATTATTTTATGTGCGATTATATCCAAATTAATTTTATCAATTTTAAAAATTTAATTTGAAAAAATGAACATCGTTCTTGGATTAATCATAATAAAATAATCTTAATATGAATTTTTTGATTTTTTTCTAAAATAATTTTTTTAGGTGAACAGTGAAAAAATAATTTTTTTGCCAAACATCGATTTTTATCACTTTATTAGTATACTTGCAAGGCCTAAAAGTTTATAAAATAATTTAATTAATCAAATATATATTTTAAGGGTATAATTATGAAATATAAAATATTATTTTTAAAATTATAAATTCTATTTAAAATATTTTAGGACTTAAGCAACATTTCATTAGAATTTAAAAAATGTTTTCATTTTTTCTTTTAATTAAATATTTTCATGGAGAAATTATGCTTTGGATTTCTTTTAAATAAACATACCTTTTATTTGTTTTAAAATAAATTAATTACTATCATGAAAATTAATAAGCATCAAAAAATTATCTTGGTAAAATGTGTGTTATATTATATTAAACACAGACTTGTTAAATGATATTTATTTCTTGGGAAAATGTGTGTTATATTATATTAAACACAATAAAACCATATCTCTTTAATAATGAAGTAAATATAAAGGGAAATGTGACCATATGGATTTTATCGTTGTATGACTGTTGGTCAAATATTATTATTGGTTAATATGACAATTGAGAACTATACTCTTGGTAATAATTTTAACGTTACAATTAGTATTTATAAGTAGAAATGAAAAAGAAAAATTAATGCAGAAAGGATAAGCGATGACCTCAACCAGTAGAGTAATGCGGTATGAAGCTGTTTTTTACAGAAATCAGGAGGTAGGTAGCATCATTGGGGTTATCCCTTGACCAAGCCCAATCTTAGTTTCAACAAGTGAGGCTAGAATGGAATTTCCTGCAGGAGAAGTTCAAGTTAGTGAAAATCACCACTTGGTCAATGTTAGCTGAGCCACCCCATGAATCTATCACCATCGCACACCTTACCCTTAGGTCGTACGTGAGTGTTATAAGAGGTTATGTGTTGAGTCCTTAGTTACTTAAAGTGTAATTCCATTATATAAATAAAATTTTTATTCCATCAATTTTTTTAGGATTTGTTTTTCTTAATAAAAAAATATGACGATTTTGATAAAATGATTTTTATGACACAAATTATACTTTTCAGAAAAGATATAAACTTTTATAATAAACTAAGGTATTATGAATAATATTTATTTTAATTAAATAGTATGTTAAAATTACTCTTATTTGAAAATAAATTATAAAATAATTTTATTATATCCTTGAATTTTTTTAAGTGTCAAAAATTTTACTATGCATTTCAATTCGCTATTATTTTTAATAAATAAGTGTTTTTATATTTAAAAGTTAATATTATAATATTTATAGATTTATTCTTATAAAATGAAAATCATTTTTTTAAATCACCATGTCGAATTTAGGTTAGGGTGAATTTATGAGAATTTTGTAAAATACTTTATTTTTCTATGAATAATAAAACTACAGTTTGAGGTTTTCAGCATGTTTAATGATTTCATAATCATGTTATAATGATGAAATAATTAATTAACCATATTTATTGACCTAAAATATGTTATTTTATTAATATAATATATTTTAATAGATTTTAATCAATTTCTGAGCCTATAATTTTCTTTCTAAAGTCTAAAATGGAAACTTTTACTTTAAAAATCTTATTTTGTGAAACTTTACTTTTCCATGATAAAAGAAGTAATATAATATGATGATTGGTTCTTTTGGGTTAAAATAACATAAAATATGTCCCAAATGCACAATATTATTGGAAAAAACCATGGGAAATCTCATGATTCCTCATTTTCCACAACCTAGATTTCCAAGGCCTATATTGGAAATTATTCAACAAATCATCCACTTTTTCTATAAATACCCACTTATTTTTCCATTTCCTTTCACTCCCAATCTATACTCTATGAACTTATGGTAGTTTTACTTCCCAAGGAGTCCTCCCAAGGCTTCCTCAATCCCCCAAGGTTCCATTCCTCACGTTTTAGGAGTAACTCTTCAAGGTAAGGGAAAATCTTCGCTTCTCTTTTCTATTCAAGAGTCCTTTTTGTGGTATATCTTCCAATCACCAATAAAATTATTTTTTTACTATTTATTTTATTCCATTACTGTAATAAGAGTCTTTTATGAATGGGAGACCCTTGTTCACTCTCATTTAACTTTTTTTAAAACTATGTTTTATACCCATTATACTATCGAATTTTTTTCTCAAAATTTCTCTCTTCTCCCCAAGAAATTATCTTTTATTTTCTTTTTGTGAATACCCAAGCCCATTTCTTTTCCAAGGGTATTAAAATATATATAAAAATTATTTATTTGATCATGGGATTAACATACATGAAACCCTCATTCCCTTTTCGTGGATTAAACATGACACAATGATTATGATTTTAAGTACTTTTGAAACGCCATGTTTTTTATATAAAACCCTTTTTTATTATCCAAAAGTTATTTATGAAATGTTTGATTATGATATATGTGGCTCACATTAATTAATACATATGAAGTGTGTTCCCTAATATCGCTCCAATTCATTGGTTCAAGAATTCAATCTCTAGAGATAACATGTTTTACGATACCTTGATGAATAACCTTGGTAATTTTTATTTATGACACCTTGGTGATTAACCTTTGTGATATGCTTATGAATGTCAAAATTAAATTTTGTAGCCATATTTACATGATAATATTCATGTTCAGTTTATTACGATATGATTTATTTTCCTTTGCTCATTTATAAATGAAATTCCTCATGTTCTTATTGATATTCCTCAAGATCACATGTAAACTATTTCCCTTGTTTTTTTCCTTACTGGGCCTCATGATCACCCATTTCCTTTGATGTATGTCCCTAGGTTGTGAGATACGGTAAATTTACATAGTATTAACCTTTTAATAATCCTTTCAAGTGGATTAGAATACTTTTTTATGTTTTATTGTATTATGTATCTTATTTCCAAGAAACCAATCTTTAAAAGATCCTCTGTTTGTACAATGTAATGAAAATTTATGTAATAAAAAGGTGGGATGCCCTATTTGGTATCAAAGAATGGTTTAGTTATTTGTAGAAATTAGGATTTGAAACTTTAGAAATAACCCTAGGGATAATTTTAAATATAGGAAAAAATCCTGGTATTTTGGTGAAGTATTAAGTAAGCGGTTTCCAAGAAAAGAAATCCCTATCTGGATACGAACAAGTGGATGTGGCTCTAGCATTGATGTATCTAGGGTTAACACCTGAAAACACCGCTTTGAGCTAGACTCAAATGAGAACTGGTGCATGACAAAGATCCTTGCTGCACTCATGGTTTGACACTCTCGAGAGATATGTTTGGTTAAACACAAGCTTTTTATGAATCATTATGAAAGATATATAGAAAATGTAATTATTGTTAAAGAATAAATCATAGTGTTTTAAGATATAAAATTCCTTTAGAATTATTATATTATTAAAAGAAACACATTTCTGACTAAGTTTTCTTCTTTTAGAAAATGGAGAGAAATAAAAGGAACCGTGTAAATGGTGAGCACAACATACCATGCATCGATGACCCTCTGATGGAAGCTGAAATAGAAAACTTTATGAGAATGATGAATCAACTAACTCAAGTTATAATCAATAACTTGAATCAAGTTGAGAGACCAAATTCACCTTGAAGGGAACAACTTTCCATGGAGTCCTTTATGCATTAATGACCACCATTGTTCAATGGATGTACTAACCCATTGATTGTTGAACAATGGATAAACTCTATAGAAAAGATCTTTTTTTCACTTCATTGTTTGGAACAAGAGAAAATCACCCTTACTGTGTACTGCTTAGAGGGAGAAGCTAACCAATGGTGGAAAATGACTAAAAACATGAAGAAAAGAAGGGTTATTGATGTTATGGAGTGGGAAGAGTTCATAAGAATATTTTTCAATAAATATTTCCCCTGTTCGATGCGAACAAAAATAGAGAAGGAATTCCTAGAGTAGAAGCAGAAGGAAAATGAATCAGTGGGAAGATATGAGATGAAATTTACAAGACTTTATAGTTACACCTTCAGCTTTATTATGGATCCTAATTGAAAAGTTGATAGATTCTTTAGTGGACTAAGACCCCATCTACAGAAGAATCTAGCCAATAGAGACTATGAAAGCAATGAGGAGATAGGGTGGAGTGCTATAAAGGTTGAACTGGAGTTCGAAGAGATGCAATGGTCACATATATCGAATGAAAAGAAGAGATAAATGGATCCAATCTTAGGGAGGAACTTTTATCATGGAAGAGGGGGAAGAAAGTGAAACTTCACACATGCAACAAATGTGGGAAGAAGCATTTAGGGAACTGCTTTCTTGGAAGTAGAAAATGTTACAAGTGTGGAAGAGATTTCCATATAGCTCGGAACCATCATAGTGAGGTGAAGCCTCAACTTATCAACACTAATGAAAAAAGGAAGATGGTGTAGAACCAGCCTGAAGTCTAATGCTATAAGTGTGGACAACTTGAGAACCTTTCCGATCACTATCCAAATCAGAAGATAATGGAGGGGAATCACTATCAACCTCCGCATAGTCCAAGGGAGCAAGGTCAGGCTTTTTCTATCATGACAGATGATGTAGAGGCTCCAAATGATGCAGTGGCAGGTGCTCTCATTGTTCTCTCAAAGCTTGTAACTACTTTGATTCTAGTTCTACATATTCCTTCATTTCATCCAAGTTTACAAAGTATATAGAATCAATCCCTGAATTTATAGAAGTAAAGTTATCAGTCAAGAATCCTGGAGGGATTATCCTAGCACCAACCGTGTATAGAAACTCTAGTATTAACTTTGGAGAGTACAATATCATCGCAAATCTAGTAGTCATTCCAATGGCGGAGTTCAACACTATACTAGGGATGGACTGACTCTCAAATTATAATGCTAAGATCAATTTCCGAAGTGAGGAAATTTCAGTAGTCTTGAACAGACAACCTGCCATCATTTTGAAAGGAGATATATCCCAACCTGATATTTGTCAATAAGCACCTCTCCTAGACTTCTTCATGGAGATGATCAGTTAAGAGGAAGAAGGAAATGAAAATATAAGAATAGAAAATGTACCCATTGTTTAGGAATAAATTGGTGTATTTCCTAAGGATTTACCTGTAATTCCCCTAGAAAGAGAGGTAGAGTTATCTATTGAACTCATACCTAAATCCAAGCAGATATTAAAGACCCCGTATATAATGGAAAATGTGGAGATGAAGGAATTAAATAAAAAAATTCAATATCTTTTAGATAAGTGTTTATCCAACCAAGTGTGTCTCCTTAGGGAGCGTCTGTCCTCTTTGTGAAGAAGAAGGATGGATCAATGCAGTTATGCATTGATTATAGAGAACTTAATAGGATCACAATGAAGAACAAATACCCTCTCCCAAGGATTGATGATTTATTTGACCAGCTTCGTGGGGATCAATTCTTCTCCAAGATTGATCTTCGATCTGGTTATCATCAATTGAGGGTGAAGAAAGAATATATTACAAATATCGCCTTCTGATCAAGATATAGTCATTATGAGTTTGCTGTTATGCCCTTCATCTTGACTAATGCTCCTGCTATATTTAAGGATGCAATGAATAGGGTCTTTAAGGAATACCTTGATGAATTTTTGGTAGTTTTTATTCATGATATTATGATATATTCCAAAAGTCGTGAGGAACATGAGGATCATCTAAGGGTTATATTGAAAACTCTGAGGAATGAAATGATATCTGGAAAATTTAGCAAATGTGAATTCTGGTTACAAAAAGTTGCTTTCTTGGGGAACATTGTAACCAATGAAGGAATCTTAGTTGACCCTACCAAGACAAAGGTTGTGGAGGGGTGGCCTCATCCTATAATAATAACTAATATTCTTAGTTTCCTTGGTTTAGTAGGTTATTATATGAGGTTTGTGAAAAAAAATTCATGACTTTCTAATCCGCTAACCAAGTCAACTCAAAAGGGGTTAAGTTTATCTGGAAAAAGGAGTGTGAAGAAAGTTTCCAAGAGCCAAAGAAGAGATTGGTTACTGCTCCTGTGTTAAATCCACTCTCTATCAGATAAGGATTTGTTTCTTTCAACGATTCATCTCTGAAAGGTATTGGGTGCATCATCATGAAAAATGGCAAGGTTATTGCTTATGAATCATGATAGTTGAAGCTTCATGAGAAGAATTATCCTACGTGTGATCTGGATCTTGCTATGGTTATTTTTTCTCTAAAGATATAGAGGCACTATCTTTAAGGGGAGAAATGTGAAATATACACAGACAACTAAATTTTGAAGTATATTTTCACAAAAAAGGAATTGAACATGAGACAAAGGAGATGGTTGGAACTTCTTAAAGACTATTACTGTTCAATTTATTATCACCCCGGAAGAGCAAACCAAGTTGCTGATGCATTAAGTAGGAAAGACCATGTTGTGCTGACAATGATGAGGATTCAAGGAGATCCATTGATTAAAGACCTAGTAAGGTTGGATATGAGAATCATGAGGAAGGGACATCATCAATACTATCCAAAATGATTTCTCAACCATCATTATAAGAGAAGATAAAAAAATCTCAAAGAAAATATCCTTTGTTACAAAAAAATATAAAGGATGTGAAGAATGAGAAGTTTCATGAGTTCAATATTGATCAAGAAGGTGTACTGAAATTTCGTACAAGGCTATGTGTTCTATATATTCTGGAAATAAAGAAAGTGTTGATGGATGAAGCTTATTACTCTACATTCTCTATACATCCTAGAAGCACTAAAATGTACAAGGGCCTTTGTGATCATATTTGGTGGGATAACATGAAAATGGAGATTACCGACTACACTACAAGGTGCTTGGTGTGTCAACAAGTGAAATTAAAGTGAAAACTTCTTAAAGGGGTATTACAACCACTAACCATACCAACATGGAAGTGAGACAATATCACTATGAACTTTGTCACTAGTCTCACAATAATATCCAAAGGAAACAATGCGATGTGATTTATAGTGGACCAACTCACCAAGAATTCCCATTTTATCTCTATTCATGAAGATTTATCTTTTGAAAAACATGACAAGATATACGTAAAGGAAGTGGTGAGGCTGCATGGGGCACCACTTTCTATCATTTCTGATCATGATCCAAGATTTACATCTAAATTATGAATAAGTTTTCAACATGCTCTGAATAATTAATTGAATTTCAGTACGTGCTATCACCCCCAAACTGATGTCCAATCTAAAAGAACTATTCAAAAACTCGAGGACATGCTGATAACATGCTTAATTGAATTTAAAGGTGGATTAGATCACCATATCCAATTAGTTTAGTTCTCATACAATAACAACTTCCCTTTAAGTATTCAAATGACACCCAATGAAGCTCCATATGGGAAGAAACGTAGAACTCCTACTTGTTGGGATGAAGTTGGTGAGGGAAAAAAATATTGGGCTTGATCTTGTGCAAAAGATGACATAAAAGGTTCATTCCATCCAACAAAACATAAAGGTTGCTCAGAGTCGGTAGAAGAGATATACTAACAAATATCAATTTGACTTGGAGTTTGATGTTAGTGAATTTTTTTCCTTCAAATATCACCATGGAAGAGAGTCATGTGGTTTGGGAAGAAATGAAAGCTTAGCTCTAGGTACATTGACCCCTATGAAGTCCTTGATCGCATGAGATTAGTGTTCTATTCGCTAAAACTTCTACCAAATATTTCTCATGTTTATGATGTATTCCACGTATCTCTCTTGAGGAAGTACATACTTGGTCCTTAACTTTCACTGAATCTATAAGTGGTAGAATTGGAACATGACCTCTCTTATGAGGAGTAATCAGTGGAGATCTTGGATCGTAGAGAAAAGTTTCTATGCAACAAGACTATACACCTCATCAAAGTGTTGTGGAGGAACCATAAATATGAAGAAATGACATGGGAACCAGATGGAACAATGAGGAAGAAGTACCCACACATTTTCTCAACTGAGGGAACAAGTTGAAACTTCAGGGACACAATTTCTTAAAAGGGGGAAGAATGTAACGACCCAGACTTTTTCAATGATATTTTTTCCTGAGAAAATGTGTGTAATATTATATTAAAAACAAAAAAACCACATCTATTTAATAAAGAAGTAAATATAAAGGGAAATGTGACTATATGGATTTGACCGTTATATGAATGTTGGCCAAATATGACCATTGGTCAAATATGATTATTGGTCAAATATGGCCATTTGTCAAATATGACCGTTGGGAACTATACTCTTGGTAATAATTTTAACGTTATAATTAGTGTTTATAAGTAGAAATGCAAAGGAAAATTAATGTAGAAAGGACAAGTGATGGCCTCAACCAGAAGAGTCATGCCGTATGAATCCATTTTGTTAGAACTCGGGAGGGAGGTAGCATCAATGGAGTTTTCCCTTGACCAAGACCAATCTGATATTCAAAAATCAAGGCTAGAACGAAATCTACTACGGGAGACGTTCAAGTTAGTGGAAATTACCACTCGGTCAATGTTAGCCGAGCCACCCCATTGATCTATCACCATCACACACCTTACCCTTAGGTTGTATGCCAGTGTTATAAGGGGTTGTGTGTCTAGTGTAATCACATTGTATAAATAAAATTATTATTCAATCAATTCTTTTTTAAGAATAGTTTTTATTAATAAAAAAATCTGATGAATTTGATAAATTGATTTTTCTGACCCAAATTGTACTTTTTAAAAAAGATATAAACTTTTATAATAAACTAAGGTATTATGAATAATATTAATTTTAATGAAATAATATGTTAAAAAAACTTTTATTTAAATATAAATGATAAAATAATTTTATTATATCCTTGATTTTTTAAGTGTCGAAAATTTTACTATTCATTTCAATCCACTATTATTTTTAATAAATAAGGATTTTTATATTTAAAAGATAGAATTCTATGAAAGGTACCAGCACAGGTAGTAGAAGCCGATGGGCTAGGAATTAAAAAATTTCATCATCGGAGCGACGTAACATCGTCAACTCCGGTGATCTCATCCCGGTACGGTCCAAGGACCACATGTGGTTTAAACAGAGTACAAAATAAAAATGAACATTTACCTTGTTCGGAACTGATGCACTCAAGCCTGTCACAAGATTTCGACATCCGTTGCTCAAATTCTCCAATGCCTAAGTCCTCTAGATCATCCACACATGCTTCTTGAATATTATCGCATGCCGTACATCAGAATCCGTGTGCTATCACGAAACTCCAATGACCACTTCGACGTAGTGATGATCACTACGATCCACCCTCTTCGATTCGAGAAGACGAAACTTGAATTGCTTACTTGATTGAGAGAGTATCTCTCTACGAGTCAGGAGGAGTGAGAGGCTCTCACTTCCAACAGATGAATAGTCATGAAGAGAAGATCCTCTCTCCACATATATAGTGGAAACTTATAATACCCGGTTTGGGTTCCCGACCCCTGTGTAATAAACATCCACTGTATAAATATTATAAATAATTATTTATAAAAAACTAAATTATGCCATAAATATTATTTATATTTTATCACTAAACTGTAATATATATTAAATATATATTATGTGATAATCTTGAGCCATTAACCCGACTCACGCCTCTTGATAATATTAAATGAACTCAAGATATTAGATTAATATCCATTCAAATAATATATATCCTTGTATTTACTTAAGCACTTGTAAATACACGTAATAAATAAATTCAACCCAATTATTCCTTACTTGAATAATAATAAATTTATTTATTTCTTGGTGATCCATAGAACTTGGATAATACCCGGACCCCGTGGTGGGGCCCACCAAGTCCTATATTCCTATTAAATAGAATAAGACAGATTATCAAAGCGCTATTGTGTGTGAACCTCTAGGACCTTATCTCAATAGTAGTGAATAATATTCATAGACTAAGAGTAGGGTCTAGCAATGCTTCAAGACCCCTATAGAGGTAAGGAAAAGTTAAAACAATGACTACCTTCCTACGAACACGATCTATGTAATATAATCTTTTCGTTATTGATATCTCATAAAGTAAGATGCACACTTGTGTCATCATAATTTTCTTGCTTTATTATTTGTTGATCTGTCCAGATGGATTTACCTTCAACTACCATGCTCATTGATTTTATGAAGGTGCTACCATACTAATCAACCAGGCTCGAGATATCTCTTCCTCAACTCGAAAGACACAAATCCTATCTTGATCATTCAATCAATGTCATGTCACCAATGATGTACCCAACACAAACTACCTCACCACTACTTCATTATCATGGTTTTCATCTTGCATCAAAGTACACAATCAAATGACAGACATTGATAATGATCTTAAGTTAGGATACCATTACACATGTTCGTAGATAGGAACAACCAATGACACATGAAACAAGTGGTGTTCCTATTGACAAGTCTATCCTAATGATCTCAACTACTAGAGATCACCAAGTGTGAAGTTCATGAGAAGAAGTATCAATGCTTAGGATCCCCCAACACCTGATAGTCACACATCATCTGTGTCCTGTTAGAATGATGTAACTAGACCATAGGACATTACTTTAAGATTACTATCATAATATCTTTAAGTTCTCATTATGGCCAGAGAACTTCTATAACCCTTTGATATGACACATAATCTAAGTACATTACCATAAAAATAGTGGAGATAGAAGTATCTACACTATTATGGAAAGAAAAAAAACATGTATATATAACAAACTGTATACATGTAGTGGTAATCAAAGTACAACACAAGTTAGGTTTAGGGAACCCACTTTAAACACTCCCACTTTCACTAGAGCCAACTGCTAACAAGTCTCAATCTGCTAGCCCTCACATGAGAATCATGCTTCTACTGAGAGATGAATTTAGTCAGGGGATCTGCCATGCTGTCCTATGTGGCTACTCTGCTAACTGTGACTTCACCTCTTTGAGTAAAATCCCTCAAGATATGAAACTTCCAAAGTATATGCTTTCTCCTCTGGTGAGACCTATGCTCCTTGGAAAGCACCACTGTAGTAGTATTATCACAATAAACTGAAACATGGTCTGCACTACTAGCCACAACACCAATGTCAGAGACAAAGTTTCGTATCTATACTGCTTCTTTTGCTGCATAAGAAGCCTCTATATACTCGGATTCTACTATAGAATCGGTAGCCACATATTTCTTTGAGCTTCTCCAGCTCACTGCACCACCATTTAGAAAAAAGACATAGCCTGACTGCTATTTCAGATCATCATGATCTATCTAGAAACTAGCATCAGTGTATCCCCTCACTACTAGTTCCTCATCTCCTCCATACACCAGGAATATATCCTTTATATGCCTTATTTATTTCAGGATAGTTTTAACAGCTGCCCAGTGCAACACTAAACCTAGCACATAGCATGACATACATGATAGAACCCACTGCCGAGGAATAAGAGATTCTACTCATTCAGTCAATCTCCTCTTGTGTTTGTGGAAACATTTTCTTCAAGAGATTGATACCACGTGACATTGTCAACAACCCTCTCTTGGATTGTTCCATATTATACCTTTTGAGTACCTTGTCAATGTATGTAATTTGACTAAGCCCAAACAAACTTTGAGATCTATTTCGATAGATATCAATCCCTATAATGTAGGATGATTCACCTAAGTCTTTAATGGAGAATCATTAATTTAACCTAGTCTAAACCGACTTTAAGACTTGCACCTCATTTCCCATAATTAATATGTCATCAACATATAATTCTAGGAAAACAATGGCATTCCCATCAACCTTCCTATAGACACAAGCCTCACTTTTGTTTTTAATGAAACCAAATTCTCTTATGGACTCATCAAAACAAACATTCCATGATCGTGATTCCTACTTTAACCCATTAATGGATCTCTACAGCTTGCACACCTTATTGGAATTCATTGACCTAACAAACCCTTCGGTTTGAGTCATATAGACGTCTTCAACTAACTTCCCATTTAGAAAAGCAGTTTTGACATCCATTTTCCAAATATCATAATCATGAAATATTTCTATTGTATGCAATATTATGATGGATTTTAGCATTGCTAATGGTGAGAAGGTTTCATTATAGTCGATGCCTTGATGTTGTCTGAAACCCTTTTCAACCAGTCTTTCTTTATAGGTATTGACCTTACCATCTATGTCCAGCTTTTTCTTGAATACCCATTTGCATCCAATGGGTTTTACATCAGCTGGAGGGTCTACCAAAATACAAACTTGATTTTGGTACATGGAATCCATCTCAGAATGCACAACATCTTTTCATTTTGCAACTTCTTTTCCTTCTACTACTTACTTGTAGGTTATAGGTTCATCATCGTAAAGGAGTAATGTGTCACCTGACTCGGTGATAAGAAAACCATAACGCTCTGGTTCTCTAACCTCTTAAGTAGATCTACACAATAATTATGTCTCGGGAACCACTTCTTCTTCCACTTTCTCTTATGGATATTGTTCTCGTACCAACTCCTGTGCATTTGGAACATTGACTTCATCGAAGTCAATCTTGTTCCCACTATTTCCATTGGAAATGTGTTCCATTTATAGAAACATGGAATGTATTTACACAACAACTTTTCTATCTAAAGGGTTTTATAGGTAATATCCTATGGTTTCCTTAGGATAACATATAAAGACGCACTTCATGCTTTTGGATGCTAATTTTTCACATGGTATAACCTTGACAAAATCCTCGCATCCTCATACACGTAAGTGTGATAGATTGGGATTCTTTATACACCATAACTCATATGGAATCCAATCTGCAGCTTTAGTTAGTACTCAGTTAAGGGTATATACCGCCGTCTGCAAAGCGTATCCCCAAAAGGATAATGGAAGAGTTTCCTGACTCATCATTGATCTGACCATGTCTAACAAGGTCATATTCCTCCTTTCACTAACACCATTACACTGTGGTGTATAAGGAGGAGTGAGTTGAGATACTATCCCACACTCCTTCAAGTGATAAATGAAATCTTAGTTAAGATACTCTTTGCCTCAGTTTGAGCAGAGTGCCTTAATCTTCTTACCAATCTGGTTTTCTAATTCATGTTGATATTCCTTAAACATCTGAAAGGAATATGACTTATACCACATCAATTAGATATAACCATACCTACTATAGTCATCGGTAAAAGTAATGAAGTATGAAAACCCAACCCTTGCCGCTACTGGAAATGGACCACATACATCAGTATGAATTTATTACAGTACTTGACTGGCTCTTTCTACCTTCCTAGAGAAGGGTGATTTGGTCATTTTCCCTTGTAAACGAGCTTGACATACATCCAAGGGTTTTAACTATACTGTGTCTAAATACCCTACTTGATGCAATTTTTGTAATCACTTATCGTTTACATGACCTTGCCTGAAGTGCCTTAGGCGGGTGATATAAGAGTCTTTCTCATTGGTTTTTTCATTGATTGTCATTACTTAGTTTTCAAGTTCAAGTATATATAATCCATTGTTAAGATGTTTTATACTATAATACATATTATCCTTATAAATGAGGAAAAAATTATTTTGGAACTTGAAATAAAATCCCATCATGTCTAAACCTGACACTGAGATTATGTTTCATGTTATAGAGGGCACATAATAACAATTAGACAATACTAGAACCAAAACACTTGGAAAAGTTAAGTGATAGTCTCCCATTGGCAAGACTCCCAGACTTGCACCATTTTCAACTTGGATATGCACTTCGCATCTTGAAATTTTCGTGAATCTACTTGGTTCCTATATGTGAATAAATATGTGTGATCCACATGCCGTATCCACTAACTAACTTGTAGGTAAGGAAATATTGCATTAAATGACAAAAATACCTGAAGTTGAAGCGTCAACTTACTTCATGTTCATAGTTCTGCAATTTTTCTTCCAATTTCCTTTCTTGCCACATGCAAAGCAGACAACCTCCTGCTCATTTCTCTGATTCTGAATCTTTGGCTTCTTTAAAGAATGGTTCATTGGAGTCTTTTACCTTGAATTTTCCTTGGACCCCTTTACCTTTCCTTTATTTCTCTTGTTCACTATAAGGACATATGAATTGATATTTTTCATATCCTTATCGGCTTGGCGAAGTAAAGTTAAAAGGTCTAGGAGATACTTTTTCATATTTTTCATGTTATAATTGACAACAAAAGTTGAAAATATTTGCGGTAAAGAGGAAAAAATGAGATCCTTTTCTAATTAGTTCAATTTGAACCCAAGGGCTTCAATCCACTCAATGTACCCCCTCATCTTGAGTACATGAGGACCCACTTGGTGCCCTTCTACTAGCCTACACCTATAAAAGGAACTAAAGATCTCACAACTTTCCTTCCTGGTCCTCTCCTGATATAATTCTTAGAGATGTGAAAGCATCTTGTAGGCATCCTCATCCTCTTGCATTTTATGCAATTGGCTGGACATGGATGACATCATGATGCACTGAACATCTACTGCATCCTCTATATGATTTTTCCATTTATCTTTTTCTACCTTACTTTATCCCTGAGGAGGCTTAGCAGGAACTGAGGATTCTAGCACATAAAGCTTCCTTTCTTGGTGTATTACTATGCACAAGTGCCTGTACCACTCCTGGAAGTTATTGCCGGTCATGATATTATTCTTTATCCAAAATTTTTCATAGCGAGAATGTACTTGTGGTGTTAGTGATTTCCATTTTAAATCTACAACAGATAAAAATAAGAAGTCAGTACTTTATCTTGATTACCTTTTTTACATTTGATTAATTATTATATTATTAAATGTCTCCCACTATTTTATCAAACCCTAATATCCCTCACTATTAGATTCAGAATACTCTGTCTCTTGAGTATTCTAGTGGTAAGGATCCTTGAAACTACTACATATAGTCTACAAGATTTGGCTATGCCACTACTTGGAGAGTTTCTAGGTAGGATCTAATCTGGTCAACCACATTAACTCATGGTTCCTTGTACTATTGAGTAAATTACTAGCTTTTGGAATCTGAACTTGATTCCCTCAACATGTTGCCTCTAAAGTGATAGAAAGCTAGATTTGGCTACTTCTTTGCTACCAAATTTATTCAAGTCATCCCATTACTCTTATAGGAACTCCCCGACAATAGGGAGCACTCTTAACTTTAGCTGACGAGCACTCTGAACAACCGATTTTTCTTAAATTTGAGTAATAGAGGGATTTAAGACTTTATATAACTTTGAGGGATTTTATTTATTGACGAATATAATCCATTTCTATTTAATATGTTCAAACTAGGTTGTCGTGCTCACAACTAAACATACAATAGAAAAATATTCTTCACATCTTTATACATTTTACCTTGTTTATTATTTTATGTGATCAATAAATAATCATGTACTTTCATAGAATAAAAAACAATGAATAAATGAAAAACATGCAATCCGATTGGTCTTGATCATTTTATTTTGATCGATCCATAATAGATCAATATTGACCTAGGGGCTTCCATACCCAAGTCAACTGCTGACTCGTGTCGTAGCTTTCCCTAAGTGAAAAGTATTCAACTCTCATCTGGATTACCACATTGACTTGGAGGGGTCCATGTCTTAGAACGTCATCATCAATTTTAAAAGGGTGAATGTACAATATGTGAATTGGACGCACACACCCTTATACATATTTTAATTTGAAAGGAAAATTCAGAGATCTTCATTTAACTACTTAATTATTACAAACATCATACGCAATAAAAAAATTAAATAACTAAATCTAGACATGCACAGATCAGTCGTTAGCTCAAGACTAGTATGTATAAAATAATGCACAATAAAATTTAAACTGAAATAAATTTAACAGTACGAATGCGTTCTAATAAATTAAATGAATTTAAATAAATTCAAATAATTTATTTATCGGTTCCAATATTTAATTTAATTTTTCTAATCCAAAAATTAAATTAAACCATTAATTTAATTTACATTTCAAATCAAATTAAAATTTCAGATTCAATTAAATTTTTAAACCCCCAAAATTAATTTTAATTAATTTAATTTAAAACTAAATTAAATCAATCAAATTAATTTATTTTGTATAAATAAAATTCAAACAGGCCTGAAAACCCTGGCATGACCCTTAACGAATTGGTTCGTAGCCCCACTGGCCCATTTGGGCTTAGAAAACTCCGTGTAGGTGTTTTCTGGTTAGGGTAGGCCTATCCAGACCCGTTTTGGGTCGGGCAAACCTACACCGATCCTTTTGCGAGGAAACTCGGGTTTGGTCGAACCCATGTAACTAACAGTGGTTACCTATAGCCGAGAAAGGAGTCCAGATGGACTACGGACTGCAACAAGTGTGTTTTGTCCGTATCTCTGTACCAGAGTTCTTCCGTGGCAGTGCATGGCTGGTCTTGTGGCAGCCTACGGCTGTGCTCGCGGGAGAGGGAGGTGCGACACTAACAGCAGTCGAATAAGGTTTCGGGAGGCGTACATCGCAGTGAGTGCAGATCTGGAAAGAATTTATGTTAGGGTGAATTTATAATAATTTTAAAAAATACTTTATTTTTATGTGAATATTGAAAATACAGTTTGAGGTTTTCGGCATGTTTAATGACTTCATAATTATGTCCTAATGATGTAATAATCAATTAACCACAGTTAACGACCTAAAATATGTTATTTTATTAATATCATGTATTTTAATATATTTTAATCAACTTCCAAACTTATAATTTAATTTCTAAAGTCTAAAATGGAAACTTTTACTTTAAAAACATTATTTTGTGGAAAAGTTACTTTTCCATGAAAAAAGAAGTAATATAATATGAGGATTGGTTCTTTTGGGTTAAAATAACATAAAATATTTCCCAATTGTCTAATACCATGGGATAAAACCATGGGAAAGCCCATGGTTTTTCATTTTCCACATCACAGATTTCCAAGACCTATATTGGAAAATTTTAAACAAATCCTCAACTTCTATTTTCCATTCAAGAGTTCCTTTTGTGGTATGTCTTCCAATTTCCAAGAAAATTCCCTTTTGTCCACTTTATTTTATTCAATTACTATAAGAAGAGTCTTTTATTAATTATATACCCTTTTCCACTCTAATTTTAATTTTCTTAAAACCATATTTTATACCCATTATTCTACCAAATTTATTTCTCAAAATTTCCCTCTTCTCCCCAATAATTTCTCTTTTATTTTATTTTTGTGAATACCCAAGTTTCTTTCTTTTCCAAGGGTATTCACCTATATGTAAAAAATGATTTATTTGATTTTGGGATTAACATACATGAAACCCTCATTACCTTTCCATGGGTTTAAAATGACATAATGATCATTATTTTAAGCACTTTTGAAACGCTGTGATTTTGACATGAAACCCATTTTTATTCTACACAGGTTATTTATGAAATGTTTGATTATGATATATATTTCTCACATTAATTAATACATATGAAGGGTGTATCTTGATAGCGCTCCAATTCATTGGGTAAATAATTTAATCTCTAGAGAAGACATGTTTTATGATACCTTGGTGAATAACTTCGATAATTTTCATTTACGACACCTTGGTGATTAATCTTGGTGATATGCTTTTGAATATAAAAATTAAAATTTGTACCCACATGTCCATGATAAGATTCATGTTCTTTTTTTTATGATATGTCTTATTTTCCTTTTCTCATGCCTTAATGACATTCCTTATGTTCTTATTGATATTTCTCTAGATCACATGAAAACTGTTTCCCTTGTTTTTTCCCTTACTGAGCCTCATTCTCACACCTTTCCTTTGATATATGTCCCCAGGTTATGAGATACATTAAATTTACTTAGGATGAACCTTTGAATAAACTTTTTATGTGGATAAGAATAATTTTTTATGTTTTCATGTATTGTGCACATTATTTCCAAGAAAATAAACTTTATAAGATCCTATGTTTGTACAATATAATGAAATGTTATATAATAAAAAGGTGATATTCCATAGTACTTATATTTTTAATAACAAAATAATTGGATTGATTGATATTTAATTAAGAATAATAAGTGTTTAAATGACTAATCTAAGTTGGATCAAATTTTCCAAGATTAAAATGACCTTTATACCTTATATAAATCAATTGTTAGGTTGTAAAGTCTTACCTATATGTATTTCCAACCTTCCCCTACTTAACTCACCTATCTTTCATTTCATTCAATTCTTACACCTTACTTCTTTTCCAAGGAAAAGTTCATTTTTTTCACTTATAAAAGGGAGATCACTTCCACCCTTTCAATACTCTACTCCTATTTCGAAATTTACTTGAACACCTACCCAAATTTCCTCACCTTGAAGTCCTTTACACATTCTAATGCCCCTGGTCACCATAAATTATTTGAAGTCCCTCGAATATAAGTCTTTCATCAAGAGGAAGTTCAAGGTCACAATGTAGGTATCAAACATTTCATAACATTCTTTCTTATTCTTTCATTTATAAACCAACCATAACCATAGTATAATAATAATATCAGCATCATTAGTGTTTTGATATGTTATTATAATAATGGTGCCACCATTATTTATTATCTTCCATTGATGCACTCATTTTTCATGAAAATTTTTAAACAATTTTTAATGATATTAAATGTATTTTAATCAATATTCCCTTGTAATTAATTGTTTATTTTAAATGTGGAAAATTACAATTGAGGAATTAGTTTAAATGAAAATGAATGAAAATGCCTCATTTTGAATGTTTGATAAATTTATGATTGAATTTTACTAAGTGTGTGATGATTTTTATAGGTAATAAAAGGGGGAAAAATCGGCTAGCCCTCAACCCAAATGTGTCATAAGCCACATAGCCAGCCAAGAAGGGTTATCCAGTCAACCAGCCCAATGGAGAGATCAACCAAGTGGCATGAGGAGATCGGACCATGAATAGTGAGCACGGAGGTTAGGCCAAGACGCATAGGCTCGTGCATGTCGGCACAAGCCATGTATATGTGTGTGAGTGTAGATGGAGCCCATCCTCATAATAGACATATGAGTGGTGGATGGAATAGGATTTCATATTTGTGAGAGATCTCCCATGCCAATGTTTGATGTGGGATGAGGTCGATGTAGATACTATTCATCATTTACCAAAACGCCACTGTTGTGGATCAGCACCCCCCTATGCTCGGACACACCACCTCCGCCACTTGCCACCCTCGATGTCACCTGCCACCATATAAAACTCATTGGAGACACCACTTCCGCCACCAGGAAAGATCAATATTGTGCCGTATAACCCCTACCAAATATTGGGATCACCATGGATGATCTATGATTCCTCAAACGACCACTATGAGGCCAAATAGAAGAGAAACAAGGCCCTATATGATGGAAAGGTATAACAGCCTAGGACCCGCACTCCTGGATTCGATGCTAGATTCATAAACTTTATATATTCAACTTTGATACAGAAGGTGAACCAATTTCCTCCAATCAAAACTTACAACATCAAAAATAATATTGGATTACTTACATACCCATTTACTTTCTTGGTTTAGAGTTTTATAGAATTATAAAAAAATACTACATATATAACTCCCATGACTTTAAATGAGCATTTCTCCCATTTATCCAAGCTTTTCTTATTTCACATTAGGTCATTAACACCATCCTTGTGAAATCCCTTATAGACATAATTTGTTCAACCTCATTCTTTATAAATGGGGAAGAGAAAATATAAGAAGTGTGAGCTGAAATACTCAGTAAGGGTAAAATAAGAATTAAAAATTGAATTTCATCAATGAGCATAAGAAGAGTACAAAGGTATGATGAAATAATTAAAGTGCATGTGTATAACAAAATGATATTTCACACCCATAAATACCTAGATCATAAAATATGAAAACATAGAAATGAGAATAGTCAACAGAATCAATAATCATGAGCCATGTGATATCAATCTCGATCATGATAAACATTATAACCCATAACAAGAAATTAAAATTCTTTTTGGTAACTTGGAGCATCATATTCATAAAACACTTTCAAAATCCTTTTAATTGGAATAACCATATAATCAACTTCAAATATAATCATTATCCAATGCATTAGAGTGCTATCTGGTCACACCCATCATTTAGGCTATCGCAGGCCTACCCGAATCTATCTGGGCCACCCCATGTTAAGAAGTAACGAGCTTACCCGGTGCAATATGGGCCACCCCATATTAAGATATAATGAGGTTACCCGATACTATTTGGTCCAACCCATGTTAAGCTATAAAGGTCTTACCCAACGTTATCTGGGCGACCCATGTTTAAACTGTAATGTCTAAGAACTAAAACATGAATAAAATACATAGAGTTTTCATCATAAAACGCATAGAAAAATCATTATTATTTTATAACCTGATCAACCCATAAAAAGGAAATGGGTTTCATGTAAATATCTTTTAAACATGATTAACTCGTGGAAAAGAAACAAGTTCTATAATAATCTCTTTGAAACATTTTTAACCCATGGAAAAGAAACGAGTTCCATAAAAATCTCTTTGAAACATGGTTAAACCATAGAAAAAAATGAGTTCCATAAAAATCTCTTTGAAACATGGTTAACCTATGAAAAAGAAATGGGTACCATAATAATCTCTTTGAAACATGGTTAACCCATGGAAAAGAAATAGGTTTTATAACAATCTCTTTGAAACATGGTTAACCCATGTAAAAGAAACGGGTTCCATAACAATATCTTTGAAACAATATTAATCCATTCAGAGAAAGAATGAGGATAATATCATTACAAAATATCCCCATTGGAATATAAGTAACAAAAATGATTGTTGAAGTTGATGAATGGAAATACCATTAAAATATAATTAAAAATATTTTTGAGGAAAATATCCTTTTCATTTTGAAAATCACTTTTTAAAACATAAAACATTTTAAAAATTATTTTCTTTGAAAATAACCTTTAAAGATTATAAAGAAATATTTTAAAAATTTTATTGAAGAAAATATCCTTTCGGATTTGAAAAAGACTTTTTAAAACATTTTCAAAAACATTTTTAGGAAACATGCTTTTGGAAGAAATTTTTTTTGACCAAAAAGATGTTTTTTCATAAAAAATTATTTTGAAATATTATGTAAAGAGCGGGAAATGAAGGCAAAACATGTATTCTCATGAAATGACCAAATTATAAGAAAATACTTGTGAATTATTTATAAGTAGATCATAATATTTCAGCATTGGATACTTAATCACAAATAATCCCGAAAATCGATGAGATTATAATATCAAACTCTTACCACTTTGGTAACTTTGAATCACAAGCCACATGAAAGGATTACATTAAATGAAACTTAAAATATCATGAGAATAATTAAATTCACGATATTACTTGTCAAATGGTATGTATATACACCCCATAAATGAAGATAGGTGCATAACAATACATAAGTCTCAAAGTAGGCAAATTGTGACAAAAATCCATTATCGCTTTGGTAGATTTGAAACCGTAAACCCCATGAAAAGTGATCCTAAAATGGATATGTAAATCCCTAAAACGTTAAGTATAAAAATCATATAATACATTTATGGGAATTATATACACCACAAAGCAAAAATAAGTGGTGAATAGGAATATATCTCAGAGAAATAAAAAATGAGACAAGAAAAACCCTTACCTCGAGTCCTACTTGTCACACATGTCTTTATCTTCTTAAATAATAAACTTATGTTAATTATTTACTTTCTTGAGAAATTGTTTAAATTTTATTATTAATTTTATTTCACTTATTAACATGTTATATACAATTACTTAATAAATTAAGTTTACGTCAGATGTTTTGACCATATTCAGCTTATGTGTCAAAAAAGACTTTGGTAGGTCGACTATGGTCAAAGTGATCATTATTTAAACATATAAAGAATAATAATCATGAAATAATTTTAATATTTATACATAAATTATCCTTTTAAAACCAATTATGATATATGGTTATGAAAAATGATCTAACGTTACGATTATAGAGATGGTAGGCCATACATACGCATGAAGAACGTTTCCTTTTTTCCAATGATGTTTATGGGTAGAAGGTAAGTGACATTTATATTTCCAGAATTATAATTATATCATATATACCATAGTATTAAATTATATATAATTATATGCATCATTCATGTGATGTGCTGATGAAAAAAGAAGAATCACATTGTTTTGAGGAGGAGACAATCCACACGTCCACAAACGACGTTATCACTTTTTCAGTGTGTGAAATGGTAAGAAGAATATGGTATATTATATTTTAAGAAATATAATTATTTCATGAATATAATAATTATGTAATTTATATCATATATATATTCATTATGGTTACCCTTATTACCTTTCATGTAACACGTTAGTGCAAAAAGATTCACACCACTTTGTGAGGCGGTAGTCCTCCGTACACATGAACGATGTTATCGTAACCCCTATGCTATGAAATGTAAAAAGGGTGTATATTATATAATTACTAAATAGGTATATGTATGTTATAAATATCATAAATATAATATATAAATAGTATGTACATCATTATTCCAAACCATGATAGGTGGTTATGGAAAAACGAACGACATCATTTTACGAGATAGTAGTCCGCCGTACACATGAATGATGATTTCATAACCTATTTGATGGAAGTGTGTGAGTTTGTAGGTTATAAAATTAAAATAAAATCATTAATATATATATATATATATTTAGGAAACTTATTTTATTATATAAAAATGGTATAAGAATAATTGAAGGGGGTTGGAGAAAGAAATAAAACAAAAATGTACGTTAATGAACGTTACCTCTTCTTCGGGTAACTCCTTTCAGTTTACACTAAAGGAATTCCTTAGTTGGATTTATGACCAGAGTAAGGATTCTAGGATGAGGGTATGAGATTTAGGAAGTTATTTGGGCATGTTTTGGCTGATACAAATGGATTTAGAGGTGTTAATAGGGGGGGGTTATAAGTGGGGTGAGTGAAAAACTTGTAAATCTTGAAAGAGGGAATTCCACCCACATTATTTACATGTAAATTGGATCAAATAATTCACCAAAATAGATCCTAGAATTTATAATGATGATATATGTTCGGAAAATGGGTGCTTGACAAGTTTCTAGATCATTTGGCCCCTTAAATTTAACGTTTTGTCACTTGATAAACTCATTTTTACCTTAATCATTGTAACTAATTTTAATTGTTTTCACTCTATCACTTTGGTAAAAAATTAAGTTAACCTTATTATAAATTATAAATTATTATGATTACAAATATAAAAATCATTTTTTTAAATTCAATTCACTGAATTGGTAAAATTTAATTTAATATTAATCCCACAAACGTGGCAAGACAACGAGTTTTAGGGAGAGTATTTTTTTAGAAAAAGATGACTATATTAACTCTATAACTAATAATAATCCTTTTATGAAACTAAGTAAATTTTTATTGATATATAATATATACATTTAATTTAAAAAATTCTCCATTAGAGATTATTTTAATTAATTAAAATGGGGATACATTATGCATTTTAAAACAGTTTTTTAGGAAGAATCGTTTTTAAACCAAAAAAACAAACTTATACTTAAAACCAATATAAAGTTTATTCAATGAAATTTATTTTTAAAATAAATTTTATAAATTTATTAAAATTATTTTCAAAATAAGTGCACCATAAAAAGGCGAGAAAACTATTTGTTTAAAAAAAATATACAGTTTTAAGTGTAAAATTGGATTTATTTTTTTATTATGTCTAGAAAATAAATAGGATGAATGTTAAATATTATATTGAATATATTATATATAAATTTCATTAATATAATCCTAAAAGAGTGATTTTTTAAATTTATTGGTATAAAACACAATTGTGTTCATTAAAATAGTTTTTTCAGAAAAAGATTTCCTTTTATTTTCTAAAGGGTTTTATTTTCATTTATAATTAATTTGTCACAAATAATTCATTATATATACATGTGTAAAAAATATTTTTATAATTAATTTAATCATGTTCATACCAGCCATTTTAATGGCTAGGTTATAATGGTAATATATATCGTGGGTTGTTTAAGTTCGGTGTTGCATGTTGAATACTAAAACAAACATAAAAATCCCAGGGTTGCATATAACACAAGATAACATGGATGTTAAGTGTAATGAAATCTATTGAAAAAACTCATTATTATATGTATTATAAGATAAACTTAGCGTTTCATTTCCTTTACACTATAGAATATAATTTTCTTCTTTTAAAAACTCAGGATGTTACATCATCCCCCTCATTTAATAAATTATGTCCTCACATTTTGAACTTTATCTTGGGCATCAAAAGTTGGAAATTGAGAATAATTTTGTTGTGAACCCACATCATAAAAAGGTTTAATAAAAAATTCTATTAATAAGAGAGAAAAGGACATATGGAGGTCATCTGGAATAACGCATAACTAGATTTACAAATTAGAGAATGTAGGTGGGCATAGAGGAAAAACATAAATAATTATAGAAATCGATTGAGGTCATTGATCACAAGAAAGTTAATAATCAATGGAAAGTTAAGGGACTCAAAACCATAAATATGTGATGATCGAAAAGTCCACTGGTTCATCAGAATTGAAGGTACTAGGATAATACTTTTATTTCAATATTCTTCTCTCAGATTTGATGAATTCTCTTACCATCTAGACTAGGAGAATATGTAAATATACTTACTTGATGAGTAGAAATTCATAATTTAATAAATTACCACTATAATATTATAAGGATGAATTTTTCACACCTAAATCACAAAATTTAAATTTTAAAGGCCACATAAATATAAAAGAAAAAACACACTATTCCTTCTATCTTTAAACATTAACAAAAACCAAAATGGTTAGCATAAGGTAAGATAATTATAACAACCATGCTCTTTTTTACACATTAATTCATGATTTATTACATAAAATTACACATAATACAAACCAAAAGATCTATAAGTCTAGTGTATTTGGGAATTAGGTACACATCATAAAATATTGAACACGAGACACAACAACATTATTGAAAACTTCCTTAACATGCTTCTAAAATTTCCATGGCTTTTAAAACTACATGGGATAACCTGGAGAAAAAAATAAGAAAGGGGTGAGCTATAAAGACCAGAAATGGAATAAACAAGGCATAACATGAAGAAGATTGTACATGTTAGACAATAGACATATCAATGGGGAATAAAAGGAACATGAATAATAAGGCATGGTATATCATGATAACCATAACATGGGAAATGTGGAAACAACTTAAAACAATTCACCATAAACATAGGTCAAAGATAAACCCACCAATACATCATGGTGGAAAATTTCCATACAGGAATCAAGTTCAATCTTTATCCCAACATGATGTATCATAATACTAAACATTACCCAATGCATTAGAGCGCTATCCGGGCGCACCAATCATAATCATTTCATTCTCATGCTTAAGTGTGCCACATAGATCATACAACCTGGATTTATTCATCATCAAAATTTATTCAATGATTAAATAGTGTGGAATACATATATTTAAGTCCCCAATTAGAAATTATATTTGAATAAATGCGAACACCCTTGATAGAAAAGGAGTATGGTATTTAGTACACAATTGTTTTGTTGTGGAAAGTCGCGGTGAAATTTCAGCAGCATAACAACATCACTTAAAGATTCATTAAAATGGGATGATGAGAGAGAAAGGGGTATCTCATCACATAGAAATAAAATGGTCATTAATAGAGATATTGAAAATCATATCCCAGCATTAGAAATTTGGAAATAGAGAACATAAGGTAATGAAGAAACATGAATAAAGAAAAGAATCCTAACTATATTTCGGTATGATAACGGGTGTACATAAAGGATCATGCGCGGCTTAATGAGAGTGAAATGAGGATCTCATAATTTATAAATTAATTATATAGTAAGGGGAATATATAAAAACATATCCCAACATAAGAAAATGGAATTTATGATACATAATATAGAAGAAGTGCTTGAATTGAAATGAGAAGAGAGAAACCCCTTACTAAATTTTGGCATCGTAATGGGTGTATATAAAGGATCATGGAAGGATTAATGAGAGTGAAAGAGGGATATAATAATTTATAAATTAATTGTATAGTAATGGAGATGTGTAATAACATATCCCAACAAAAGGAAAAGGAAATCTAGAGACATTAAAAAAGAAGAAGAGATTGATAAAAAGAGGAGAGTAGAAGATCACTTACTAAAATTTGGTATAGTAAATGACTAGGTAAGGGTCAATATGAGATAGGATAAATGGTATATTATTCAAATAACATCAATTGGATAGTAAGGTAATTTTTATAAATGAATAAAAATAAATCCAATTGAAATTAAAGAGACTAATTTCAAATAAGGCTCTTAAATTGAAAGGAGGAGAGGAAGGTGAGGATCCCATACTTGAGTGTGTCACTCCAAATGCTTGGTAGGGGCTCATTTAGAGCTTGAGGGAACTTTGTGAGTACTATAGGGAGTATAGGTAAGAGTATGAACTTTCTCCAAGTAGTTTTAGTGAATTGAAACGAGATCTTGGTTGAGTTTATATATGAAATGAGGGGGATTTCTTTTTTATTTAGGTTTTGGACTCTATATATTAAATATCCGAAACCACAAACCATATAATGGTTTTTGACCATGGTTTATTCTAAATGGGAGTAGTTTTTATTATTTTATAAGTTCAAGGTACTAAATTGTTAAAATAATTCTCTTTCTTATGTGGAGGTGAGTCACACTCTTAAAGAAATGATTTTAAAACCTTAAAATATATTATAGGTTTTTGAGAATTCATAATGGATTTAAAAAATCAAATAAAGTTAAAATAAAATTATTTTAAAGGGAAAATATTTATTTGGTATTGGATCCAATTTATAGTAGTTATTACATCACTTCTGGGTCATTATGATGTTATAATATACAAAGTATATTTATACGGTATTTAATTTTTACCCAAAAATTCGGTTGTCGCAGAAAATTATGAAAAATTCACCATTGGATAATTTTGATGTTCTGATTCCAAAAATAATATTAATTTTATCTAAATATTTTTCTAAATATTTTATTTTTTAATTTTAAAATAAAATTGACATTTATTAAGATATACTGTGTTTTTTTGACAATAACAGTTTTCAAAACCTTATAAAAATTACATTTGACTTTATAGAAATTATATGATCATTTATATTTAATAAAAATTATTTAATAATAATATTTTATTAGAATATTATTTATTTCCAAAATCCATTAATTCATCAAAATAAATTCCTTAATTGAATCTGAATATTAAACAAAAATATTATCTGTGTTTTACTGCTTCAAAATATAATTTTTATCAAACTAATTAATTAATCATTTATAAAGTAAAAACAATAAGGAAAAAATATAATAATTATTTAAATTAAAATTAAATATATTTATTCATACTATTAGAGTTACTTTTTTTTCTAGTATTTGTTAAATTATTTTTACCCATAATTTACTTATTTTCCTTTTACCATGGTAATAATATTTACAACATTTACTATTCATATTGTACAAAAATTTAGTTGACCTTATTACCTAATATTATTATTAAAAATATGGAATACATTTTATCAAAATCAATTCACACAGGTGATAGAATTTAATTTAATATAAAACTCGCAATCATGATGAAAAGCGGTTTTTCAAAAAATACATTTTTTAAGAAAAAACGATTTCACTTTAACTCTATAACTAATAATCTTAATTATCTGAATTTAAATTACGAAATATAGATATATAATCAGGCCAATGGAATATCTCACCTGCTCTATGCAGATGACATGATCTTTTTCATTAATGAAGGATGTAGATCTATTAGAAATCTTAGAAAGGTTCTGGAAGAGTACAGTAAATGGAGTGGTGAGAAAATTAATTATGATAAGAGTAATCTGTATTTTCCACGGTCATGTTCAGAAAGGCGGATAAGAAAAATGGAAGAAGTTCTGGGTATCAAGAGAAAACAGTTTCCTTTGGAATATCTTGGAGCTCCCGTATCTCCTAGAAGATTGAGAATTAGACACTGTGAAGGGATTGTTAATAAAATTATCAGTAAGATCAACAATTGGAAGAACCGTTTTCTGTCTTTTGGTGGTCATATTACCCTGGTTAATTGTGTTCTATCTTCAATCCCTATGCACATTATTTCAGTTCTCAAAGTTCCTAATGCGGTTTTGAGAAATATTGAAAGGACCTTGACATCTTTTTTCTGGGATTCTCATGGGGAAGGAAGATACCACTGGGCGTCTTGGAAAAAAATGGCTAGGCCGGTGAATAATGGGGGTATTAATCTCCGCAATGTGGAAGGTTCTATGCACTGTCTTCAAGCAAAGTTGGTCTGGGAAGTCCTTGAAGGTGATACCTTATGGAGTAAGTTTATTAGAATGAAATATGGGACTAACCTGGATGTCCTGAGGGGTAATATCTCTTGGCTATGGAGATCGCTTCGTGAGCACATTCCGACTCTCAATTTGTATTCCCGGTGGATCATGGAAAGGGGTGATATCAATTTTTGGTATAGTAATTGGTCTGGTTCGATCATTGGCTTTCCTGCTTGTCCTACGCCTAATCTGACTTTTGCCCAAGCAAGTATTTATCCAGATTTCATTCATGCCATTCTTAATAAGCAGCAACAGGAAATTTTTGACAGCATCGACCTCACTGTAAGTGCTGATCGTCTAATTTTTACAAATTCTCCCGCGGGGGTCTTCTCGGCTAAGAGTTACAGAATGACTCTGACTTCTTCAAATGGTGGCAACAATGTTATGAATGCATATTGGTGTAAAGAGTTGCCTGTCAAATACAATTTCCTTCTGTGGAGGATTTATAACAACTGTATTCCGACGGATGACCTGGTATGTTGGAGGGGTGTTCAGATTGTGTCGAAATGTTGGTGTTGCAGGTCCGCAAGTTCGGAAACGGTGAAGCATTTATTTTTTGCGGGTGAATGGGCTATAGCGGTGTGGAGCTGCTTGGGTAGCCTCATTGGTATTGACATTCATCATGAATCTGGTTTTGATTTCCTTCTTAACGACTCTCTCGGTGCTGGCTTGAACGAGCATGAGCGAAAGGCCCGGTCTGTGCTAATGGCTGCGGGTTGCTGGACTTTATGGAGCACTAGGAATAAAGCCCGCCACGAAGGTAATCAGAGATACTTGCTTTCCATACAGGTCCGGTTCAAATGCCTGGTAGTGGAGTTGGGATCTTTGATAAAGCAAGGGAAGGAAAGTAAAATCCTGACAAGGTTTTACAATGCTAGAAGATCTGCTTCTATTCAAGAAGCGCATGGTAGACTGAAACATGGAAAATGGTTAAGTTGGAACCCACCTACTAGTGGATATAAGCTAAATGTTGATGGATCATGCGCTCTTGAAATGATGCATGGAGGGGGAGTCATCTGAGATAACAACGGTTCTGTTATCACTTCTTTCAGTAGCTTCTTCGGGCAAGGAGACTCTATCAGAGCGGAGGCTAAGGCTCTTCTTGAGGGGCTTGAAATCTGTAGGGGCTTCAATTTGTCTCCGTCCTTGATTGAAACAGACTCTACAGTGATTTATAATTCTATACAGCACAAGACAAATACCCCATGGTCTATTGATTATTACATTCTAAGGTGTATCCGTTTCATTCCTAATGGTGCGGCTATCCAGCATACATGGCGTGAAGGCAATAAAGTGGCAGATTTTTTAGCCTCCAAGGGTGATCAAAATGATCCTCAGATTATTTTCTCTAATATGGGAAGTCTACCTTCAGAATGTGTTGATCTTATTCAGGTGGATGCTCTTGGTTTCCACTATTTTAGACCTCCCTAACTCCCTTGCATTTAGATTTCTTGTTGTTTTTTCTGTGTGACCTTGCTCCCATATTTTAATAAAAATTGTTGTTGTTGTTGTTGTTGTTTTTTATCCTAAAAATAAAATTATATTAAAATATGATATAAAGATGATTTAAATTTAATTAATTTAATTAGATATTAGTAAATAATACCTATTTTACCTTGAAAAAAAATTAAAATAATATTATTACTTAATTTATCAAAATAAATGACGATTTTACTTTAAAATGGTATTTTCCAATTTTCACTGAAAAATCTATATTTTAAAAAAAATACCAAAATTTCACTCTAGGATAAAATTGATATGATGATATAAAAAATAGATTTTTTTTTATAAAATAATTTTTTTTAATTTTTCTAGAAATTAATTATAATATTTATAAAAATAAATAAAAATCATTTTTGAAGAAAACATATTTTTGAAGAATGAAATTCATTACCAATAATTGATTGATTATTTATTTATCAATATATATATATATATATTTAATAGATTATTTAATCCTACTAATATCCAAAAATTTAATGGAAGGGATAAAACAATCATATTTAAATAATCATTGTTTGTTTAGGTTTGGTGTTTTTTATCGCATACACTATCAAACAAAGTTTTTCTTTTGAAAAATTGGGGCATTACATTATACCCCAATTTAATAAATTTCAACCTCAAAATTTAAACTTTATCTTGATAAGAAGTGTTTTAATACTTTTAAGTATATTTATTAAAAACCCACAACATAAAAAAAATGGGTTAATAAAAAAAATTCTCTTGAAAAGAGAGAAATGGGAGTATGATGACTATCACATAACTAGGTTTACAAGTAGGATAAAATTAGTGGGTAGTGAACAAAGACATTGAAGATAAAACTAACACCAATGAACTAGTTGAGTGTGATAGAGGAAACAGTTAGGATAAAGTCAGTGACCACAATACCATAAATTTGTGATGGATAAAATGACCATCAATTTATCAGAAATAACATGAAAACATTTTTTATTCAGGATTATTTTCCCAGAGTTAGGGAATTCCATTATCATCTAGATTAGGAATATAAGGAAATATAATTTCTTTAAAAGTATAATTAATTTCCACTAAAATATCATTTTTTTCTCCAAATGATGAGAACACAAGATGATTTTTTATGCCTAAAGCACTATAAACTTATAAATGATCACATAATACACCAAATAATAACAATATATTCTTCATGTATTCTACTAAATCCAAAATGGTTAGCGTAAAGTATGATAATACCTTAATATATTAATCTCCAAAATTTCACAAATATTCCCAAAGGTTTAATAGATATCATTACTTAAATAAATACCCATATATAACACTAATATCTTAAAAACTTAAAGAGTGTTTTAATCCCAAAAGTTGTCTCATACCCTTCATCTTAGAACTCCATAATCATTCATCTTGGATAATCCTAATGGGTATATATATACCTTAACCAAATAAAACATCTCATGAATTATTATAAATCACTTCAAAATCAAAAATATTTGATCCTGTAATACGATTCCAAAAATATAATACTAAACTTCTATAATATAAATCATTAAAAGTTGTATAAATTATTTTAAACATAAGATTTGCCTTAGAAATATCATTCCAAGACTCTTTAGGTTTTTCCCAAAATAAATCACCTATTAAGGGTTATCAATCCACTAATCACGTGTTTTTTAAATATCACCTTTTCATTATATCATTTTTATAGGTTATTGGTACTATTCAATGTAAATTTCAAGTTCTTAAATAAAAAACAAAACTATGGAACAATAATTAGATGTTTCATTGATATACCAATTTTACAACATAAATCTAAAATACCCATGCATAAAAACATTAATCTTTACACTACAACAATTTCCATAATATAGGTCCTTCCTTAGTCCCAAACATTTTAGATAGATACAATTTTTTATAGTGAAATAATATCTATACTATATAATATTAATCCTCCTTGTAATTTTATAGTATTGAAGGGTGATTCATGATACAGATGGTGAATTCCTTATCCTAGTAATTTATATTGGATTTATAAGAGGAAAACCATTCTATAACTAGGATAACACCAAATTACACTAAAGGATGACTGATAATATTTTCAAGGAGAACATTCCCACTGACATCAACATCGTGTATACATAGTCTTTTTTTGATGATGTCAAATCATTTTGGGTGGTGACTTGATATTATTAGAAAACTTACAATAATTATAGTAGGGCATGAATTGAAATACAATATGAAATACACTACTTTAGAATAAAGGTTACATGCACATCCGTCATCATGATCCATCTCAGCATTGAAATTTCCTTGTTCCCTTGTTCCTGGAGATTGTTGATGCTCATCATGCTTCTCAGCCCTTCAAATAGATCATTGGCATAGATAGTGCCCAAATCCTCCACATTTATGACATTTAATTGTATAAGGAACTTTAGATTTATTTTTATTTCCATACATCAAATTATCTATTTTTACATGGTAATTGGATACCTTATGCCCCATCTTCCCACACTTAAAACATCTCCTAGTCTCTTTATTACATTTTCCCTAGTGCCTCTTTCCACAATTATTGCACAAAAGAATTTGGATCCTCTTTCCCTTATCTCCTTTATCAGATGAACTTCCCTAATATGTTGTATTTCTCTTTATTGGCTTATTTGGGCATTCAATAAAGTTCCATCTATTAAATGTGATTTTTGATAGTTGGTTTGGAATAATCACAATATGTTCTACTTGATCTTCCATCTAATTGGGCATCTCATTTGGGAAATCATGAAATTTTCCTTCACATTGGTTGTTTACTTAGTTACTTCTATTTACAACCATTGTCTAGAATAAAAGTAAAAAATAGGGATGAGTATTTTAAAATATTAAACATATAAAGTGGAATCCAACTACATTAAAGGGATAACTTATAAATTACATTTATTTCCTTAACTTATGAATTTCTAGGCTTCAATCTATGTTATCCATGATCTATTTCCTAACATATATTCTTATTGGAATTTTTGTGCCCTTAATAATGGTTTTTAATTAGCTTATAAATTTTCCAAAGCATATCCATCGGGAGTTTCAAACCAGGTGCGCAATAAAGCCAATTGTCATGTACCAAGTTACCCTGAGTCTGGTCTAAGACAACTTGTCTGAGTTGTTACCCCTAGGTACATTTGTGCCAGAACCAGATCCACTTGTAGTATCCATATAAAGATATATTTTCCTGATAAACCACTTACTCTATACTTACCCAAAATTTAGGAATGTTTTCTTATACTTAGTCTTATCCATAAGGTTTTTGATAGAGTTTTATAATCGTAATCCCAAAAATAACTAAACTTTTTCTCTGATACCAAATATAACAACCCTGAACTTTATTACACATTAATTCTTGATTTATTACATAAAATTACACATAATAAAACCCAAAATATCGATAAGTCTAGTGTCTTTGGGAATTAGGTACATATCACAAAATCTTGAACATGAGACACAACATCATTATTGAAAATTTCCTTAACATGCTTCCAAAATTTTCATGGATTTTAAAATTACATGGGATAACCTGGGAAAAAACATAAGATTGGTGTGACCTATAAATTATAGTAAGGGAATAAACAAGGCATAACCTGAAGAATATAGTACATTTTAGACAATATACACATCAATGGGGAATAAAACGAACATGAATAATAGGGCATGATATAACATGCTAATCATAACATGGGAAATGTGGAAACAAATTAAAACACTTCATCATAAACATAGGTCAAGTGTAAACCTACCAAGACATCATGGTGGACAAAGTCCCATAAAGGAATCAGGTTCACTCCCTGTACCAACATGAGACATCATGATACTAAACATTACCTAATGCATTGAAGTGCTATCTGGGCGCACCCATCATAATCATTTCGTTATCATGCTTAAGTGTACCACATAGATCATAAAATACAGATTCACTAATAATCATAATTTATTCCATTATTAAAGACTGTGGAATACATATGTTTAAGTCCCCAATTAGAAATTATATGTGCATAAATGTGAACAACCTTGATAGGAAATGAGTATGATATTCACTACACAATAGTTTTGGTATAGAAAACCTCAGTGGAATTTCGGCAGCATAACAACATCACTTAAAGATTCATAAAAATGGTTTGATGAGGGAGAAATGGGTATATCAACACATAAAAATAAAATGGGAAGTAATAGGGACATGAAAAATCATATCCAAATATTAAAAATTTAGAAATAAAAGGCATAAGGTCCTGAAGAAACATGAATAAAGAAAATAATCCTAACTATATTTTGACATGGTAATGAGTGTACATAAATGATCATGAGATGATTAATGAGATTGAAAGGAGGATATCATCATTTATAAATTAAATGTAAAGTAAGGGGAATATGGAAGAACATATTCAAACATATGAAAACAGAATTTAAGATACATAACATAAAATAAGTGCTTGAATTGAAATGAGAAGAGAGAAACCCCTTACTAAATTTCGGCATGGTAACGGGTGTAAATAAAGGATCATGGAAGGATTAGTGAGAGTGAAATGGGGATCTCATCATTTATACATTAATTGGATATTAAGGGGTATGTGTAAGAACATATCCCAACATAAGGAAAAGGAAATTTAGAGACATTACAAAAAGAATGTATTGATAGAAAGAGGAGATCAGAAGACCCCTTATTAAAATTAGGCATAGTAATGACCTAGGTAAGGGTCAATATGAGAAAGGATAAATGGTATCTAATTCAAATAAAATCAATTGGATAGTAAGGGAATGTTTATAAATGAATGAAAATATAACCAATTGAAATTAAAAAGAATAATTTCAAAGAAGTATCTTGAATTGAAAAGAGGAGAGGAAGTTTTGTAATGACCCAAAGTTTCATTAATGGAAATCCCTCTTGATCTAATTAAATGTCTCTTTATGTTTATATAAAATGTCAACTTCTTTGGTTTTATGTTAAGAATTTTGACCGTTGCTAATATAGCCGTTGAACAATGATCACAAGATTAGTATAAATATAGGGCTTTAACAAATCCAATTTACTCAGAAAAAAGAAGCGATGACCTCATCCAGTAGAATTGCTCCATATGAAGCCCATTTGTCGGAGCTTGGAAAAGAGGTGGCGTTCTTGGGCTTCGATCTTGACCAAACCCAAGCTGAGCTTCATCATGTCAAGCTCGAACGTGACCGTCTATGGGAAAAGTGGAAGTTGATAGAGATTATCACTCGAGCAATGTTATCCGAGCCACCCCAAGAGTCTGTCACCATCGCACACCTTACCCTTAGGTCTTATGCGGCTGTTTTAAGAGGTTATGTAACAAATCGATAGTACTATGTTCATGTACATTATTTTTTTGTATATAATAATGTATATACGTTCTTTTCATCATTGATACATTGTAAATAGTTTTTAAAGTACAAATAGTGTTTTTAGTTATTATTTAATTAAGAATTCTATTTTTTTAAATTAAGGGATTTTTTAGTTAAATAATATTTTAATAAAATATTATTATTATTATTAAATTAATTTTTATTAAATATAAATGATCTTATAATTTTATGAATGCAATTATAATTTTTATTAAGGGTTGAAAGCCATTTCTGTCAAAACCCGTGAATTTTTGATAAATGTCGGTTTTTATTTTAAAAGTGAAAATTAACATATTTAGAAAATTATTTAGATAAAATAAATGTTATTTCTGGAATCAGGATGTCAAAATTATCCAACGGTGAATTTTTCATAATTTTCTGAGACAGTCAAATTTTTGGGTAAAAATTAAATACCGTTTAAATATATAATGTGTTTTATGACATCATAATGACCCAATAGTGATGTAATAAAATACTATAATCTTTATGTTCGGCCAATATATGTTTTACCATTAAAATAATGTGATTTTGGGTTTGTTTGACTTACTTTTTAAAGCATTAATGGACCCCTTAAGACTTATTAAACACCTTGTCTTTTTAAATTAATTTCTATGAGAGTGTGACTCACCTCCACATAAGCAACCCTATTATTTTAAGAAGTTCAGACTTTAGACTTGTAACATATTTTTTTCCTCTTCCCTTTTCCAAAAACCATGAGATGGTTTGTGGTTTGGATTAATTTAATATAAGGGGCCCCGAACCTAAATAATAAAGAATTCCCTCACCTTTCCTATATAAACCCACCCAAACTCCCACTTACTCCTCACTCAAAGCCTTTGGAGTTCGTCCAACCTCTGCCCTACTCTCTATAGAATCCTCCCAAGGTTCCCCAAGCTCCCAAGAAGCCTGTCTCAAGCCTCTATCAAGCCTTTGCAGCACACTTACAAGTAAGAGTTTTTCTTCCTTTCACTTTTTTGTCCAATTTTCTTAATATTGTTATGCCATTTTAATTTCAATTATAAATGCTGGGGTATGGTTTCACACCTCCCCCATACTTCCCTCTTATTGTTTGAATGATGGGAGACCCCTTTCTCTCTCATTAAATGCCTCCCATGTACACCCGTTATTATGCCGAAATTCTGAAAGGAACTTCTCTCTCTTCATTTACATTCAAGCAACACTTTTGTATCATGAATCTAAATTCCATTACAATTGTTGGGACATGTATCTATATAACCCCCTTACTGTCCATTTCATGTAAATATGATGAGAGACCCTTTTTCTCTCTCATCAACCATTTTTATGAATTCTTATGTCACGTCGTTATGCTGCCGAAATTGCACCGATTTTCTAAGCCAATGCCTTTGTGTAGTGAATACCATGCCCATTTCTCCATCAAGGGTATTCACCTTTATGCACATTTACTTATTTATTATAAATATTAGTGTATGAATTCCACATTCCTTTATCATGGAATAAATGATTATGTTTAATAAATCCAGGTTTTATGATCCATGTGGCACTTATGCATGAAATGAAATGTGTAAGAAGGGTGCGCTCTTATAGCGCTTCAATGCATTGGGTAAAGTATAGTATCATGATATGTCATGTGAAATGAGTGTTGACTCATTCTAATTCAAGTGCAACGAGGGTTTACTCGTGTTTTATGTGTAATGAGGATTTACTCATGCTCCATGTGCAATGAGCCTTGGCTCATGCTAATTCCATGTTAAGTGTTGTTGCCACATTTCCATGTTATGATTATCATGCTTTATCATGCCTTTATGTTCATGTTTCTCTTGTGCTATATTAATATGCCTAATGTCTAACATGTATTGTACTCCTCATGTTATTCCATGTGTATTCCCTTACTGGGCTTTATAGCTCACCCTTCTCTTAGGCATGTCCTCAGGTTATCCCATGCAATGCTATGTACGAGAGAATGTAGTGGTCATGTAAATGAAGTTTTCAATAAAGATGTTGTATTTCATGTTTTAAGTTTTTATGTAATGATCTTAAGCCCCAAAGACACTAAACCTCTCGATCTTCTTTGTTGTATCAAGTTAAGTTTTATGTAATAAATCATGTTTAAGTTTGTAATAAAAGCAGGGTTGTCATAGTTGGTATCAGAGGATAGGTTTAGTTATTTTTGGGATTAGGATTAGAAAACCCTAGTAAATCCTTAGAGACAAGACTAAGTATAATAAAAACATCCCTAAGTTTTGGTAAGTACTGAGTAAGTGGTTTATCAAAAAAATACATCCCTGTCTGGATACGAGCAGGTAGAGGCAGCTCTGACACATATGTATCTTAGGGGTAAAACCCGAAAACACCGCTTTGAGCTAGAATCGAATGGGAACTGGTGCACGACAACGGGCCTTGCTGCACTCTTGGTTATGACACTCCCGGGAGATATGTTTTGATAAATTCACAAGCTTAGTATGAACCCTTATTAAGGGAATTAAAAAAAATGCCTCTAAGAATTTATGGTAGAAAGTAGATCATGAAAAGTCTAGATTTAAGTCTATAGGCTCATGAGTTAAGGAAATAAAAGTTTATTTATAAGTAATCAACTTTTGTCTCTGGATTACCCTTTATGTGTTACCCCTAACTTTAATTTTATTCCAACCAATGGCCGGTAATAGGAGGACTCGGGCTAACAACCGATGTGAAGATCAGTGTGATGACTGTACTAATGAGATTCCCGATCCAATGGGAGCGGGAATCACGAACTTTGTCACGCTTCTCTCTCATCTAACTCAAGTTTTGAATAGAAACACTGGTCAAGAGGAACGTTTAACCCCCCCTAATAAAGAACAAGTCGCTATCGAGAGCTTCATGAGACAAATGCCTCCTACTTTTAGTGGATCATCCGATCCCACGATCGCTGAACAATGGATCAACTCCATTGAAAAGATCTTCTTCATCCTTCAATGTTCTGAACAAGTGAAGGTTCTCCTGGCGGCTTATCGTATGGAGGGTGAAGCTGATCAATGGTGGACGTTGATAAAAAATACGAAGCCTGAGGAGGAGATCGAGACATTGGAATGGAAGGATTTCCGGAAGATGTTTTTCGATAAATATTTTCCGCGCACCCTTCGGCTTAAGATGGAAATGGACTTCCTTTCCCTCAAGCAAAAATACGAAGAATATATTGGAGCATACGAGGCAAACTTCACAAGGCTTGCACGATACGCTTCCGGCTTTGTCGTTACCCCAGAATGCAAAGTTGACCGCTTCTTTGGTGGGCTGAAGCCTAGCCTGCAGAAAGCATTGGCGATCCGTGACTTCGACAACTATGAGGAAATTGTCCGATGTGCCCTCAAGGTTGAAATGGAGATATGAGAATCACAAGGGTATCATGGGGATAAGAAGCGTAAGGTGGACTTCAATGCTGGTGGTCCAATGGATAAATCCAATGGTGCTAAGAAGATCCAGCACCCCACTTTCCAAAAGTGCGGAAAGAAGCACCCTGGAAATTGCCTTAAGGGGACGAGGAAATGCTTCAGGTGTGGAAGAGAAGGGCACCTAGCTGTTAACTGTCGGCAAGAAAGACCCGCGGCTGCGATAGAGGAGAGGAACGCTCCGTTCGAACCTCAACGCGTTGTTCAATGCTACAAATTCAAAGAACCGGGGCATTTTGCAAATCAGTGCCCTAATCCAAGGGTTTTTGGAGGCAACTAACAACCTCCAAGGCAGCAAGGAAGATCTTTTTCCATCACTTCTGCCGAAGTGAACCTCGAAAACGAAGTGGTGACAGGTACGCTAGTTATTCATTCAAGAATAGCGAACGTACTTTTTGATTCAGGTTCTATGCATTCTTTTATATCTCGAAAGTTTAGTAGAACAATCCCAGCACCACCTCAAATCATGGAAGTGAAGATGTCAGTGAGTACGGAAAATGGGACAATCATTGCATCCCATGAATATAAGTCCTCCCCCGTTATAATCTATGGATTGAATTTCCCGGCGAACCTCGTCATACTCCCTCTAGTGGAATTTGATGCAATTCTTAGCATGAATTGGATTTCCTTATATAGAGCCAACATAAATTGTCGGGAGAGGGAAATCACACTCCATATGGAGAATCGACCCCCTGATTCATTACAAGTGTAAGGAGGAAGATGAATCTCCTTTAGCTCCATCATCTCTAGCATGGATATTACTGCCCTATGAGCACACGTATCTGGCTCAGATGATTGAGTCCAAGGAAGAAACCATCCTTGAAGAAATGCCTATTGTGAAGGAACTCGCTGAAGTGTTTCCCGAGGAACTGCCCGGTCTTCCTCCTAGAAGAGATGTTGAATTCTCAATTGAACTTATACCTGGGGCATTACCAATATCCAAGAATCCATATAGAATGTCTGTTGTGGAGCTTGAAGAGCATAAAAAATCAACTACAGGAGAATCTGAATAAAGGGTTTATACGCCCAAGTGCTTCACCATGGGGTGCACCAGTCCTCTTCGTCAAGAAGAAGGATGAGTCAATGCGGCTTTGCATCGATTATTGTGAACTTAACAAAATCACGATAAAGAACAAGTATCCTCTCCCATGAATTGATGACTTGTTCGATCAGCTGCGTGGAACACAATACTTCTCCAAGGTGGACTTGCGGTCGGGATATTATCAAGTAAGAGTGAAGAAGGAAGATATCCCCAAGACTGCTTTTCGTACAAGATAAAGGCACTATGAATTCATAGTAATGCCTTTCAGACTCACTAATACTCTAGAAATCTTCATGGACTTGATGAATAGAGTCTTTAGAGATTAGATCAAAAAATTTGTGGTAGTCTTTATAGATGATATTCTAATATACTCCAAAACCAAGGAGGATCATGAGGAGCACTTAAGAACTATACTAGAGACTTTGCGCAAGGAGAAGCTCTATGAAAAGTACAACAAGTGTGAGTTCTGGTTGAAAGAGGTCTCATTCTTGGGCCATATCATCACAAACAATGAGATATCTGTGGATCCCTCCAAAAGAGATGCAATTGAGGGATGACCGAGGCCAACATCTGTAATAGATATCTGTAGCTCCTTGGGGTTAGATGGATATTATCGAAGATTTGTGAGGATTTTTTCACGATTGTCCAACCCTCTTACCAAGCTAACTCGAAAGAGAGTAAAGTTTTCTTGGAGTGATGAATGCGAAGAAAGCTTCAAGGAGTTGAAAAGGAGGCTTATCACTGCGCTTGTGCTCACTTTACTCATAAGTGGGGAACTTTTTGTGGTATTCAGTGATGCTTCAAATATGGGCTTAGGCTGTGTGTTGATGCAGAATGATAAAGTGATATCCTATGCCTCAAGTCAGTTGAAAATCCATGAGCGAAACTATCCAACGCATGATCTGGAGTTGACAGCGGTGATCTTTGCCTTGAAAATCTGGCGGCATTATCTCTATGGGGAGAAATGTGAGATATATACTGACCACAAGAGTCTTAAATATATATTCACACATAAAGAGCTTAATATGTGCCAGAGAAGGTGGATAGAGCTCATCAAGGATTATGAATGTTCAATACATTACCACCCTGGGAAAACGAACAAGGTGGCAGATACCCTAAGTAGAAAGGACCCAACGATTCTATCAATGATGAGAATTGAGAAGGATCCAATCTTCTTAGAATTGATGAAGATGGACATGAGAATCATAAAGAAGGGAACATAATCAATCCTTTCACAAATGATTGCTCAATCGTCTCTTTTGGAAAGGTTAAAGGATGCTCAAAATGATGATGTGAGAATTCAGGAAAAAGCGGAAGCTATCGAAAAAGGGAAATACTCGGTGTTTAATGTTAAGGAAGAAGGAATTGTGCGGTTTGGGAAAAGACTATGTGTTCCATCAAGTTCGGAGTTGAAGAAGGAACTTTTGGATGATGCACATAGTTCAAATTTCTCTATTCACCCAGGGAACACAAAGATGTATCGAGATCTCTGAGAAAACTTTTGGTGGGATAATATGAAAAAGGAGATTGCTGAATATAAATCAAAGTGCCTGGTGTGCCAGCAAGTGAAGGCAAAGAGACAGAAGTCTAAGGGGATGATGCAACCATTTCCCATACCAGAATGGAAATGGGAGAACATCACCATGAACTTTGTCACCGGACTTCCAAGGACATCCAAAGGCAACAATGCAATCTGGGTTGTTGTGGATCGTCTTACAAAGACTGCACACTTTATTTCTATTCGGGAGGATTTCTATTTGGATCAACTGACACAGATATATATCAGGGAAGTGGTAAGGTTTCATGGAGTACCACTATCTATTGTGTCTGACCGAGATCCAAGATTCACCTCTAAGTTTTGGAAGAGTCTTCAACATGCTCTAAATACTGAACTGAACTTCAGTACGACCTATCATCCTCAAACTGATGGCCAATCCGAGCGGACTATCCAAACACTTGAGGACATGTTGAGAGCGTGCTCAATGGACTTTAAAGGAGGATGGGATAAACATCTTCCTCTGGTTGAGTTCTCTTATAATAATAGTTTCCACTCGAGCATCCAAATGGCACCATATGAAGCCCTGTATGAGAAAATGTGCAGAACACCAGCATGTTGGGATGAGGTCGGTGAACGTAAGCTGCTTGGACCAGAAATGGTCGAAGAAATGGTGGAGAAGGTGAAAACCATTCAGCAGCATATCAAGGCAGCCCAGAGTCGACAGAAGAGTTATGCAGATAACTGTCGATGAGACCTTGAGTTTAAAGTTGGAGACATGGTGTTTCTACGCATATCTCCGTGGAAGAAGGTCATGAGGTTTGGAAAGAAAGGGAAGTTAAGTCCAATGTACATCGGCCCCTTCGAGATTCTTGATCGTGTTGGGGCTGTGGCCTATCGACTAGCACTTCCACCTACCATGGCCAAAGTACATGATGTATTTCATGTATCCCTCTTAAGGAAGTACATACCGGACCCTTCACATGTACTCTCTTCTGAGGTGGTACAATTGGAAGATGATCTTTCTTATGAGGAGCAACCAGTGAAGATCTTAGATCGTAGAGAAAAAGTTCTACGAAATAAGACAATGCCCCTTGTCAAGGTGTTGTGGAAAAACCACAAGTTTGAAGAAGCAACTTGGGAATCAGAGGAAATTATGAAGCTGAGTTACCCACATCTGTTTTAGTGTGGGAAAAAGGAAATTTCGAGGGAAAAATTTCTTAAGGGGGGAATATTGTAACGACCCAAAGTTTCATTAATGGAAATCCCTCTTGATCTAATTAAATGTCTCTTTATGTTTATATAAAATGTCAACTTCTTTGGTTTTATGTTAAGAATTTTGACCGTTGCTAATATAGCCATTGAACAGTGATCACAATATTAGTATAAATATAGGGCTTTAACAAATCCAATTTACTAAGACAAAAGAAGCGATGACCTCATCCAATAGAATTGCTCCATACGAAGCCCATTTGTCGGAGCTCAGAAAAGAGGTGGCATCCTTGGGCTTCGCTCTTGACCAAGCCCAAACTGAGCTTCATCATGTCAAGCTCGAACGAGACCATCTACGAGAAAAGTGGAAGTTGATAGAGATTACCACTCGAGCAATGTTATCCGAGCCACCCCAAGAGTCTGTCACCATTGCACACCTTACCCTTAGGTCTTATGCGGCTTTTTTAAGGGGTTATGTAACAAATCGATAGTACTATGTTCATGTACATTATTTTTTTGTATATAATAATGTATATACGTTCTTGTCATCATTGATACATTGTAAATAGTTTTTAAAGTACAAATAGTGTTTTTAGTTGTTATTTAATTAAGAATTCTATTTTTTTAAATTAAGGTATTTTTGAATTAAATAATATTTTAATAAAATATTATTATTATTATTAAATTAATTTTTATTAAATATAAATGATCTTATAATTTTATGAATGTAATTATAATTTTTATTAAGGTTTGAAAGCCATTTCTGTCAAAACCCGTGAATTTTCGATAAATGTCGGTTTTTATTTTAAAAGTTAAAATTAACATATTTAGAAAATTATTTAGATAAAATAAATGTTATTTCTGGAATCAGGACGTCGAAATTATCCAACGGTGAATTTTTCATAATTTTCTGAGACAGTCAAATTTTTGGGAAAAATTAAATACCGTTTAAATATATAATGTGTTTTATGACATCATAATGACCCAATAGTGATGTAATAAAATACTATAATCTTTATGTTCGGCCAATATATGTTTTACCATTAAAATAATTTGATTTTGGGTTTGTTTGACTTACTTTTTAAAGCATTAATGGACCCCTTAAGACTTATTAAACACCTTTTCTTTTTAAATTAATTTCCATGGGAGTGTGACTCACCTCCACATAAGCAACCCTATTATTTTTAGAAATTCGGACTTTGGACTTATAAAATATATTTTTCCTCTTCCCTTTTCCAAAAACCATGGGAAAAAACCATGGGATGGTTTGTGGTTTGGATTAATTTAATATAAGGGGTCCCGAACCTAAATAATAAAGAATTCCCTCACATTTCCTATATAAACCCACCCAAGCTCCCACTTCCTCCTCACTCAAAGCCTTTGGAGTTTGTCCAACCTCTGACCTACTCTCTATAGAATCCTCCCAAGGTTCCCCAAGCTCCCAAGAAGCCTGTCTCAAGCCTGTCTCAAGCCTTTGAAGCACACTTACAAGGGTTTTTCTTCCTTTCACTTTTTTTGTCTAATTTTATTAATATTGTTATGCCCTTTTAATTTCAATTATAAATGCTGGGGTATGGTTTCGCACCTCCCCCGTACTGCCCTCTTATTGTTTGAATGACGGGAGACCCCTTTCTCTCTCATTAAATGCCTCCCATTTACACCTGTTACTATGACGAAATTCCGAAAGGAACTTCTCTCTCTTCATTTACATTCAAGCAATACTTTTGTATCATGAATCTAAATTCCATTACAATTGTTGAGAAATGTATCTATATGACCCCCTTATTGTCCATTTCATGTAAATATGATGAGACACCCCTTTTCTCTCTCATCAACCATTTTTATTAATTCTTATGTCACGCTGTTACGCTGCCGAAATTGCACCGATTTTCTAAGCCAATGCCTTTGTGTAGTGAATACCATGCCCATTTCTCCATCAAGGGTATTCACCTTTATGCATATTTACTTATTGATTATAAATATTTATGTATGAATTCCACATTACTTTATCGTGGAATAAATGATTATGTTTAATGAATCCATGTTTTATGATCCATGTGACACTTATGCGTAAAATGAAATGTTTAAGAAGGGTGCGCCCTTATAGCGCTCCAATGCATTGGGTAAAGTATAATATCATGATACTTCATGTGCAATGAGTGTTGAATCATGCTAATTCAAGTGCAACGAGGGTTTACTCGTGCTTTATGTGCAATGAGGATTTACTCATGCTCCATGTGCAATGAGCCTTGGCTCATGCTAATTCAATGTTAAGTGTTGTTGCCACATTTCCATGTTATGATTATCATGCTTTATCATGCCTTTATGTTCATGTTTCTCTTATGCTCTATTGATATGCCTAATGTCTAACATGTATTGTACTCCTCATGTTATTCCATGTGTATTCCCTTACTGGGCTTTATAGCTCACCCTTCTCTTATGCATGTCCTCAGGTTATCCCATGCAATGCTAAGTACGAGGGAATGTAGTGGTCATGTAAAGGAAGTTTTCAATAAAGATGTTGTATTTCATGTTTTAAGTTTTTATGTAATGATTCTAAGCCCCAAAGACACTAAATCTCTCGATCTTCTTTGTTGTATCAAGTGAAGTTTTATGTAATAAATCATGTTTAAGTTTGTAATAAAAGCAGGGTTGTTATAAGTTTAGGATCTATTACTTGAGTGTGTGGCTCAAAATTCTTGGGAGGGGCTCTTTGAGAGTTTGGGGCACCTCGGTAGGACTTTAGGGAGTGGAGGGAAGAGTATGGACATGATCCAAGTATTTTGAGTGTCACAAACCATCCCGAGTTCCCTGGTAACTTGATAACTGATTCAGACCTTACATAGCCCGAATGGTGTTCCTGATCCCCATAGGTCGATGACTAGCACCTGACATCATACAAAATAAAAGTGGGAATTATTTTTCCACTAAAAGTTACGGGGAAGAAAAAGAAACAAGGAAGTATGCATAACAAAATAAACTCTTATGAGAGTAATGCACCAAAAGTCAAACATTCATTAAATCCCAAAGCATTACAACCTAAGTTCCAAAACAGAGGAAAAAAGACCATGTCTCTATGGACAAAACTCACCAAAACCAAGGTTCAACAGCTGAATCCACCTCTAAGAGATCATTTCCCCTTAATCGAACCTAGAAGGAGATAAACTACAAACACCTGAAGGCAGAAGTAAGGTGTGAGCTAAAAATTCCAGTAGGGTCTCACCAAGGATTCCATATCAGATTTCAATAATAGATTAACCAAAGGAATGATTTCAATTTAAAATAAACTGGATTGAAAGTTCAAAGAATATATAAAATAAATCATGATATACAATTCAAATGATGGAAAATCCTTTAAATAAAGGATTTACAAGTGATGAAATATTTCTAAAAAAATGTCTTAAATAATTTTTTTATATAAAATAGTTTATATAAATTTAGAAGGGATATAAATCAGTTTAACAACATTGGTATATATTTATATCTCAAATATAAAGAAAGGGAGCTACATGGTCATCTGCCAAATAGGTATGAAATTTATAGTCTATAGGACTCCTCACTCTCTAAGTGATCATGGAAATATTTGTATACACATGTCCCTCTGAAACTGGCCAAAGGTGACTTGTCACCATCCCATCAGAGATGTGACATACTGCATTTTTGTTTTAGAAAATTGTATAATTATAGTGTGTCCAAATAACTCACAAACTACCTATAAGGCTTGCATGTACTCTTACACAATCAATGATAGAAAATTTATTCTCAAACTACTTAAAATTCAATTAAATATCATTCCCCCATTTCAAATACCAATTCTCTATTTAAAACAAAAACATGTTTTAATAAAAAACATGCCTTTTTTAACAAGATAAAGCCATCATGTTTCTAGCAAAACATTTTAAGTCATTTTCACAAGTTTGAACTCAATCAAAACCAATCCCATCAATTTCACAATTCATTTCCATAATTAAATTCAACAATTTAATTGAAATAGTTTCCATCAAATATATAATTTAAATTAAACAATTTAAATCAACCACTTTCCATAAACACACCCCAATTCAATGGAATTAGGTGTTTTCCCAATTTTAATTCCAAAACCATTTCAAATCTCCCAATTCACTAGAATTGAGTTTTATTAAATCAATTGAAAGAAAGTTTGAGAAATTGAATTTAAATAAAAAATTGAAATAAATCAAACAATTCAAGGTTAATCAATTTGAAAAAATGGGATGGAATCACCTACCTTTTTTCGAGACACAACACCCACAATGAAACCCACCTATGAGAACGAAGGCATAGAAGACCTCAAAACTCAACCTAGAAATGAGATCTAGAAACACAGAGTATAGAACCATCAATTTCATGATGATCTATTGAAATCCCAAAGGTGGATAAAGATAAAAAGATGAATAACAATGGAGAATGATTATCTGGGAATCACACCGCAAGCACAATGAAAATCAAACACCGAACGAAAGGACCCAAAAGGTTTGGAGAGCTTTAAGATTTCCTAGGTAAGGCTTCGAGTCAAGAGGAGTAAAATTTGAGTGGATCCAAAAGGGTGAGATAAGCTATGCTGGATATTTTAAAATAGAAGTCAGGGTATTACATGATGTGTAATCCCATTACACATTGTGAAATAGTAAGTTTCATAACCACCAAAAAAACGTCGCTTTGAATGAAAAAATAGTCATTGAATAGCTCACGATGTGTAAAGGCTCATCACGTTGTGTAACTTTCACGGTGTGAACCCTTCACAGTATGCACCCGAAAACCATTACACGGCGTGTAACCTAGTTACACGGTGTGTAAATCTACTACAACATGTAGAAATGGCCAATTAAATCCTAGGGTCTAAAAAATCTATGACTTCACCATTATAGGTATCCTCCCAATTTATTCTCAACCCTACATAGTTAATGAAAGTTAAAAACTACAACAAGATTGAAGATTTACCTGTCAGATTGGTACCAGGATGTTACAACCTCCCCACCATAAAAACTTTATGACCCTAAAAATACTATGAAGAAGTTTCCATGCCAAAAATATGAGGCCACTTCTCTCTCATTAGTGTCCTGTGTTCCCACATCTCATGATTTCTAGAACCATGCTTCCATAGCATAAGAACCAGAGGTATCATCCTCCCATGAGGTACCTTGGTCTCAAAATCAACTATCCCAACTGATTTACTAGTAAAAGATAAATTATGTTCAATATCAAGATCTCTCTAGCAAAAAACATGAGATGGATCAGAGAGATAATTTCTCAACTGTGATACATGGAATAAGTTATGCATCAATGTCAGATACGGTGGAAGTTCTAAATGGTATGAAACTTTCCATACGTGCTGAAAAACCTCGAAAGGTCCCAAAAAATAAGGAGAAAGTTTCGCTTGCCTCCCAAGATGTCAATGACCCAACCGGGGTGAAACATTCAAGAACACCTGGTCACCAACTGATAAATCCAAAGGTCTATAACAATGATTGACATAATAATTATATTGGATCTATGTCGTCAACATTATTTTAAGAATTAACTAAATATTTTCTATCGTCTCTTGCACCAAACTTGGTCCAACCAAGGAAATTTCACTAATCTCTGACCAAAAAAATGAAGATTTATAAGGCTATCCATACATGGCCTCAAAAGGATCCATTCTTATTGCAAACTAGTAACTATTGTTATAAGAAAACTTAACTATCCCCAAGTGATCATCCCAAGCCCCACTGAAGTTGAGAACACAAGAAAAAAGCATATCCTCAAGAATTTGTATAACTCTCTCTATTTGGCCATACGACTATGGATATTAGGCCATGCTCAAATGGACCTGAGATCCGAGTTCCTCATGAAGGCATGTTCAAAAGAGAGAAGTGTACTGATGATACCTATTAGAGACTATAACAAATGGAACTCTGTGTAAATGAATAATATCTCTCACATAGATATTTCCCAACCCCTCAACTTTGGATGCATCACAAATGAGTATGAAGTGATCTGACTTGGTCAGACCATCAATCACAACCCATATCACATTATTCTTTCTCTAGGTACATGGAAACCCAACCACAAAGTCCATAGAGATCTCATCCCACTTCCAAGTAGGGACTGGAAGTGGTTGAAGAAAACTCGAATGTTTTTGGTGCTTGACCTTAACCTGCTGACACGTATAGCATTGAGAGACAGACTCAGCAATGCCCCATCTCATACTTGGACACTCATAGAACATCTTTGTGGTTCCTGGGTGCATAATCCACTAGGAATTATGAAAATCCCCCATTACATTCTTCCTTGATGCAAAAAACATAACTACGTTATCTCAATAACATAGAACACCCTATTTGGAGAATAACCATTGGGTAACTATCTCCCCACCATAAAGAGAGTCTCTAATGCTACTAAATTCATCATCAATCTATTGACCCAGAATAATCATCTTGAGAAGAGGGGATTCTAACTAAATGATGGCTAAAGAAACCTTATCCCTTGAATCCTAGACTCCAATATGAAATTGAGCAAAGAGAGCCATCAAATTCCACTATTATGAAGACTATTTCACTTCCTGGGTTGGAAGTTTCCTTCTCAACACATCTGAAATGACATTCCCATTCCCTGGGGTGTGGGCGATTTCAAAGTTGAAAGATTGCAGGTACTTCACCCAATGCCTCTAGAGGAGATTTTAATCTTTTCGAGAGAAGATATAACTCAAGTTTTGGTGGTCTGAATACACAGTAAACCTTTCTCTGAAATGGTAGTGTCACCAACTCTTAAGAGCGTGCATCACAACTGTAAGTTCAAGGTCATGGGTAGGATAATTCTTCTCATGTGGCCTAAGATGACGAGATCTATAAGCAATAACATGATTACCTTGCAAAAGAACACAACCCAATCCTAAACCCGATACATCACAGAAGACCATATATCCCTATCTGTACTCTGGAAGAGTCAACACTAGCGCAGTTTTCAAAAGATGTTTCATCTCAACAAAAGAACTTTGACATTTATCATTCCAATTAAACTTCACCCCTTCCTAGTTAGAGCAGTCATCATAGAGGTAAACTTCAAGAATTACTTCAGAAACCGGCAATAATATCAGCTAAGCCCAAGAATCTCCAAATCTTGAAGACACTATATGGTTTCTATCAAGTCATAACATCCTTCACCTTCTTAGGATTAACTAATATACCATGTTCAGACACCGCATGTCCCAATAATTTCACTTCCCAAATCCATAAATCACACTTTGAAATCTTGGCATAAATTCGGTGATTTCTCAATAAACTCAAAATCGTTCTCAGATGATGCATGTGATCCTCCTCATACTTGGAACAAACAAGGATGTCCTCCATAAAGACTACCATGATGGTATCTAGATACTCATCCTATTCATCAAATCCATGAAAACTAGAGCTGTATTTTTTAGACCAAAGGGTATAACAAGGTAATCATAATGGAGGTACGTACTCCTAAAGGTGATTTTCTGAATGTCATATTATTTTATCCTCAACAGATGGTAACCAGATCGAAAGTAGATCTTTAAAAACCACTTCTCCCCTTTCAACTTATCAAACATATCACCAATCTATGGAAATAGATACCTATTATTCACCGTAACTCAATTGAGCTTTTGGTAATCAACACATAAGTGAAGAGAACCATCATCTTTCTTAGCGAAGAGAACCAACACTGCCCAAGGTGACCCACTCAGGCGTATAAAGCCTTTCTCAAGAATATCATTTATCTAAGACTTCATCTCTTTCATTTCAGTTGGATCCATATGGTAAGTAGAAATATAGACTGGTTGAGTACCATCCATTAAGTCAATGGAAACACAACCTTCCTTACCGATGGAAACCTAGAGAAATCAGAAGGGAACACATTAGGAAACTCTATGAAAACTGGAGGGAGATCACCACTTAATGATTCCAACTCTAGATCAAAGGAAAATACAAATATCACCTTCCCCAACTGCATATAAGAACGTCTGGCTCTGCTCGACATCAGGTCCCATTCTCCATGAAAGATACGAAAAACCCCATCAGGTGCAGTAAAGGAGACCTGTCGAAGATAACAATCATTATGGTCTTTATTGGAAATGAGACAATCCATTCCGAAAATGACATCAAGAGGTTTCATGTTGAGGACTAGAAATCTCTAAGCCAACTCGACATCTGATAGAGAGAAGACACAAGCAGGACTACAAAGACCCCTCTCTCTCTTTATTCCAAGGGGTGTAGTAATATCCATTGCAAAAGATAAAAGATCCATAAGAATATTTAGCAGATTAACAATATGGGTTGAAATAAATGAATGATATTCACCGATATAAAAAAGAGCAGTAACTAATGATGAATCTATAGAAATTGTACCTCTCATAGTTTCTGGACCCATATCTACTTCCTCTAGAGACTCTTCCACTGCGCATGCCTCTGGATGGAACCATTTTATACTTGAAACATCTGATTACCCCAATTTTTTTGGAGGAGATGATGATCCTATTACACTATTAGGAGTAGAAAATATATGGAATAATCTATGTAAGTGTCCTGAATGTCCGCAGGAGCTACAGTTATTAGGCGCCTCAATGTAAACACTATTAGAATGTCTTGACTTTCTACACTAATAGAAAATAAAAGGAATTCCTCCTAGAACTATAGGAGTTATGGAATGACCATTTTGTTGAGAACTTCCATGAGAATCATCTTGCTTCCACTTTCCCTTGAAGGAACTCATGCTACCACTGGGAGAAAAAGGAACTCCCACCAACCCTGACTTTCCAACCAGGTCCATCTCAAACATCATCGCCCTATCCAGTACATCAGCATAAGTGGGTAGATTTAGAGATAAAACTTTAGAACAAATATCTAATCGAAGTCCCAACTAGAACTATCAAGACTTAATATTCTCATTAGATATAATCTCAGGTGAAAACTACACGAATTCAACCAAGAGATTTGAATACTTGGTTACAGTTCTGTTAGCATGTTCAAGCTTGAAAAACTCCATAGCCTTGGCCAACTCCATTGAATCTGGATAGAAATGGCTGGTGAAAAGAACCATGAAGTCTTTCCATGCTAATCCCTCACGTTTCTTTGTTATAAATATCTTGTCCCACCATCTCCTTCTCGGTACCTCCAGCATGGAGGTGGTGCACTTCACCTTGATCTCATCTGGTGTCTCTGAGAACTCAAAAAAACATTCTATCCTACCCAACCATTCATTAGTATGTTGAGGATTAGTGGAGCCTTTGAAAACTGGTGGGTTTTGGTGAAGGAACTAGTGAGAATGATTTCGAAGAACATCCCTCCAAGGATCCACAACTGGAGCCTGAACGGGGACTGGAGGTGGTGCCTATCCCAGATCATGGACTGTATACACTATCACCTCAAACAGATTGAAATCTATAACAGGATTCGCTTTCTAAGGTTCATAAGTAGCATCTTCCTAAATCCGATTCACATGTCTTCTCGAAGGCATGATGCTACATCAACAGACAACAAAGTAGATATTATATTAACACTGAACTGAGCAACAAGAGAAATAATCCCGACAGATGGAAAACAAGATTTGGATTTTGATCTATCCAAATCAAAAGTAGGGAAAAGACTATAAATAACCCATAAGACGTCTTTACCTAACCATCTTTGGCGACTCAAGGTTCATTGCAGTGAGACATGAATATGCAATCAATCAAAAACACCTTCTAAGTTACGAAAGGATTTCACAAATGCATACTAAATTCAAGACAAAAGCTCTACCTAGATCTTATACCACTTTTTCACGAACCAACTCGGGTACCCTGGTAACCCAATAACTGAGCCGACCCTAACACAAACTGAAGGGAGTTTCTGATCTCCACGAGTCGACGACTAGAACCTGTCATCATATAAACTGAAAGCGGGAAAAATTTTCCACTAAAAGTTATGCGAATAAAAATAAACAAGGCAGTTTGCATAACAAAAGAAACTCTACTAAGAGTAATGTACTGGAAGTCAAAAATGCATTAAAACCCAAAGTGCTACAACCTAAGTACCAAAACAGAGGAAAAAAACCCAAGTCCCTAAGGACATAACTCACCAAAACCAAGGTTCACCAGCTGAATCCACCTCCAAGAGATCATTTCCCCTTACTCGAACCTAGAAGGAGATAATCTAAAAACACTTGAAGGAACAAATAGGGTGTGAGATAAAAATACCAAAATGGCCTCTCCAAGGATTCCATATCATATTCCAATAATAGATTAACCAAAGAAATTATTTCAATTTTAAATATAAAGGTTTGGTATTTCAAATCATATTTAAAATAAATCATTCTATACAATTCAAATGAAGGAAAACACTTTAAACAAAGACTTTACAAGTGATGGAATATTTCTAAAAAAATGTCTTAAATATATTTTTTATATAAAATAGTTTATAAAAATTTAGAAGGCATGTAAAGTAGTTTAACAACATTGGCATATATTTATATCTCAAATATGAATCAAGCGAGAAACATGGTCATCTACCAAATAGGTACAAAAGTTCTAGGCTACAGGACTCCACACTCTCTAAGTGATCATGACAATATGTGTATACACACATCCCTTTGACAATTTCCAAAGGAGACTCATCACCATCCCATCAGGGATGTGACTTGCTGCATTTATGTTTTAGAACATTGTATAATTGTAGAGTGTGTCCAAATAACTCACAAACTACCCAAGGCTTTCATGTGATCTTACACAATCAATTATGAGAAATTTATTCCAAGACTGCTTAAAATTAAATGAAATCCCATTCCCCTATTTTAAATTCCAAATTTTCATTTAAAACCAAAACATGTTTTAATAAAAAAACATGCCTTTTTAACAAGATAAAACCAATGATTTTATATCAAAACATTTTAAGTCATTTTGGCAAGTTTGAAATCAATAACAAACCAATTATATCAATTTCACAATTCATTTCCATAATTAAATTCAACAATTTAATTGAAATAGTTTCCATCAAATCTAAAATTTAAATTAAACAATTCAAATCAACCAATTTCCATACACACCCCAATTCAATGGAATTGGGGGTTTCCCCAATCTTCATACCAAAACCATTTCAAATATCCCAATTCATTGGAATTGGGTTTTATTAAATCAATTAAAGTAAATTTTGAGAAATTGAATATAAATCAATAATTGAAATAAATCAAATAATTCACGGTTAATCAATTTTTCTAAATGAGACGGAATCACCTACCTTTTTCTAAGACTCAAATCCCACAACGAAACCCGCCAATGAGAACGAAGATGCAAAAGACCAAAAAAATCAACCTAGAAATGCGATCTAGAAACACAGAGTATAGATCCATCAATTTTAGGATGATATATTGAAATCCTAAAGGTGGAGGAAGAGATAAAGATGAAGAACAAGGGATAACACTTACCCAGGAATCACACCGCAAGCGCAACGACGATCGAATGGTGAACGAAAAGATATGGAAGGGTTGGAGAGCACCAAGATCACATGGGGAAGGATTTGGGTCGAGAGGAGTGAAATTGGAGAGGATATAAAAGGGGGAGATCATCTGTTCTGCCTGTTTTATAATAGCAGTCGTGGTATTACATGACATGTAATCCTATTATATGTCGTGAAATAGTTAAATTTCATAACCACTAAAAAAATGCCACTTTGAATGAAAAACCATTCATTAAATAAATCACAACATGTAAAGGGTTGTCACATTGTGTAACATTCATGGTGTGAAACCTTCATGGTATGCACCCGGAAACCATTACACAGCGTGCAACTCTACTACAACTTGCAAAAATGGACGGTTAAAGCTGAGTGTCCAACAAATCTGTGACTTCACCATTACATGTATCCTCCCAATTCATTCTCAACCCAAATCAGTTAAAAAAGAAGAAAAAATATGACAAGGTTGAAGATGTAGCTATCATATCAATAATGAGATGTTACATTGAGTGAAGAGAAATGAGATTTTGGGTGAGTTTATATAGAAAATGAGTGGGATTTCTTTATTATTTAGGTTTTGGACACTAAATAAAAAAATATCCAAGATCACAAACTATTCCATGGTTTTTTCACACGGTTTCTTACAAATGGGAGTAGTTTTTATTATTTTATAAGTGAAATGTATAAACTTATTAAAATAATTTCATTTCTTATGTGGAGGTGAGTCATGCTGTTACAAAAATGATTTTAAAACCTTAAAATATATTATAGGTTTTGGAGGATTCATAATGGATTTAAAAGAAATAAAATAAAATTAAAATCACATTATTTTAAACAGAAAACATTTATTTGGTTTTGGTTCTCATTTATAGTAATTATGACAACAATTTTGGGTCATTATGATGTCATAATACACAAAGTATAATTTATACGGTATTTAATTTTTACCCAAAAATTCGTCTATCTTAGAAAATTATGAAAAATTCACCATTGGATAATTTGAATATTATTATTTCAAAAATAATATTCATTTTATCTAAATAATTTTATAAATATTCAAATTTTCAATTTTAAAATAAAATCTACATTTATTAAGAAATAATGGGTTTTTTGACAATAACAGTTTTCAAACCCTTATAAAAATCACATTTGAATTCATAAAAATTTTATGATCATTTATATTTAATAAAAATTACTTTATAAAATTATTTTATTAAAATATTATTTATTTCAAAAATCCATTAATTCATCAAAATAAATTCCTTAATTGAATATAAATATTAATCAAAAACACTATTTGTGTTTTATTATATCAAAATATAATTTTTATCAAACTAATTACTTAATAATTTATAAAGTAAAACCAATAAGAAATAAATATAATCATTATTTAAATTAAAAGTAAATATAAATATTCATATTATTACGGTTACGTTGTTTCTAGTCTTTGTTAAATTATTTTTACCCTTAATTTACTTATTTTCCTTTTATCGTGGTAATAAATATTTACAACATTTACTATTCATATTGTACAAAAATTAAGTTGAACTTATTAAATAATATTATGATTAAAAATATGGAATCCATTTTATCAAAATCAATTCATAGAGGTGGGAGAATTTAATTTAATATAAAACCTGCAATCACGTTGTAAAGTAGTTTTTCGAAAAATACATTTTTAAGGAAAAGATGATTTCACTATAACTCTATAACTAATAATATTAATTATCTAAATTTCAATTAATAAATATATATAAATAATATAAACATTTCATTTATATAATTTCAAATTAGGGGTTATTTTAATTAATTAAAATGGAGATACATTATGCATTTTAAAATAGTTCTCTGAAAAATGTGTTTTTAATCCTAAAAATAAACTTATATTAAAATATGGTATAAAGATGATTTAAATGTAATTAAATGAATTAAATATTACTAAATAATACCTATGTTTCCTTTAAATCAAATTAAAATAATATTGTTACTTAATTTATAAAAAGAAATGATGATTTTACTTTAAAACGGTATTTTCCAATTTTCACTGAAAAGTCCGTATTTTCAGAAAAATACCAAAATTTTACCCTATGATAATCTTGATATGATGATATCAAAAATGGATTTTTTTTATAAAATAAATTTTCTTATTTTTCTAGAAAATATTTATAATATTTATAAAAATAAATAAAAATCATTTTTGAAGAAAAAATATTTTTGAAGAATGAAATTCATTAACAATAATTAATTGATTATTTATTAAGAATTTATCAATACATGCATGCATACATGCATATAGACACACGCACACACACACACACATAAATATATATATATTTCATGAATTAGTTAATCCTACTCATATCTGAAAATTTAATTGAAGGGATAAAACAATCATATTTAAATAACCATTATTTGTTTTTCTTTGGTGTTTCATATCACATACACTACCCAAAAAAAGTTTTCTCTTTTGAAAAATCAGGGCGTTAAAATAATTCTAAAAATGAATAATCCTTCATACATTAATCAATAGTAATATCCAAATTTCAAACCAAATCATTCCACAAATAACTATCCTTAAAACTCTTCAAACATTTCCTAACTAAGTTCTAAACCCAAGTATTTAAGGGATTTGGTCATATATTCTTGTAAGATAAATCAACCGTTATTACTAAAATAAAATCCCATATGTTTCTGAAATAAACTTAATCATTACCTACAAAAATGTTATACTAACTAGGACATCACGTATGTGAGTGGTAGGTGCAAAACCCTTATCATCATTCAATCATGAGTCTAAGACTCGCCACATTTCTCGATGCAACAGTCTGTCACCCATCATACGGGTTGTTCCTTTTTTTTATTTAAACAAGAAAAATAATTCCTCCCTAAATAATACTTCATGTTGATCCTAGGGGTTACAAATACCTAAAACCAATAAAAAATCTCCGAGAATGTCATTAATCACTTTAATATATCATTTCTTAAAACCTAAATGGGGTGTCTAAGACATTGAACTTATGATCAGCCTTAATCATATAGACTTATGATGTCATCCATAACTATCAATATAAACTATCATGATAACATAATAATCTTTGAAGTTATCTAAATCCTACTCTGATACCAACTATTGCAGACCAAAACCCTCACTCTTGGACCCTATACTAAATTCATAAACTTTACATATATGTATTTGATACCAACTAAGGTGAACCAATTTTCTACAATATAAAATTACAACATCAAAAATAATATTGGATCACTTACATAACCATAAACCTTTTTGGTTTAGAGTTTTAGAGAATTAGGAAACATTCATACATAAGAAACTCCCATGACTTTAAATGATAATTCTCTCATTCAAGAAATATTTTATTATTTCACATTATTTCATCAACATAATCCTTGTGAAATCCCTTACAGACATAATTCATTCAACCTCATTCTTTATAACCCGAGGAGGAGAAAACATAAGGAGGGTGAGTTGAAATTCTCAGTAAGGGTAAAATAAGCATTAAAAATTGAATGTCATTAATGATCATAAGAATAAAATAAGGCTATGATGAAATAATTAAAGTGCATGAGTATAAAATAATAATATTTCATACCCATAAATACCTATATCATCAAATATGAAAACATGGAAAAAGGAAGAGTTATCAGAATCAATAATCATGATCCATATGATATCAATCTCGATCATGATAAACATTATAACCCATAACAAGAAATTAAAACTATTTTTGGTAACTTAGAGAATCATATTAATAAAACCCTTTCAAACCCCTTTTAATTGGAATAACCATATAAATTACTTCTAATATAATCATTACCCAATGTATTGGAGTGATATCTAGGCATACCATTCATTTAAGATATCACGGGCTTACCCCCTGCTATCTGGGCCACCCCATGTTAAGAAATAATTGGATTACCCAGTGATATATGGGACGCCCCATGTTAATCTGTAATAATCTTACCCAACCCTATATGGTCCACCCCATGTTAATTTGTAACGGGATTACCTGACACTTTTTGGGCCACCCCATGTTTAAGCTGTAATGCCCAAGAACCGCAACATGAATAAAATACAGAGTTTTCATCATAAAACTCATAGGAAAAATCATCATTATTTTATAAACTAATCAACCCATGAAAAAGGAATGAGTTTCATGTTAATCAATTTGAAGCATTATTAACCCATGGAAAAGAAACAGGTTCCATAACAATCTATTTTAAATATGATTAACCCATGGAAAAGAAACATGTTCATAATAATCTCTTTGAAACATGTTTAACCAATATAAAAGAAACAGGTTCCATAAAAATATCATTGATATATGGTTAACCTATGGAAAAGAAACATTTTCCATAACAATCTATTTGACACATGGTTTACCCATGGAAAAGGAATGAGTTTCATAATATTATCTTTGAAACATGGTTAACCCTTGGAAAATAAATGGGTTCCATAATAATATATTTGAAATAGTCTTAATCCATCCATATAAAGAATGAGGATGGTATCATTAAAAAATATCCCCATTGAATCAAAAATAATAGAAAATATTGTTGATTTTGATGAATGGAAATACCATTAAAATATCATTAAAAACATTTTTGAGGAAAATACCCTTTTCATTTTGAAAATCAAATTTTAAAACATAAAACATTTAGAAAAAACTTTTCTTTTAAAGTAACCTTAAAATATTATGAAGGAAGATTTTGAAAATCTTCTTGAGGAAATTATCCTTCCATATTTGAATAACACTTTTTAAAAAATTGAAAACATTTTTAGAAAACATGGTTTTGGAAGAAAAGGAATTTTCGTCTGAAAGGATGATTTATCATAAAAAAATATTTTAAAATCCTGAGTATGTAAAGAGAGAAAAATAAAGGAAAAACATGTGTTCTCATCACATAACTAGAGTACAATAAAATAATTGATAATTATTTATAGGTATATCATAATATTTCAACATTAGAGACTTAATCAAAAATAATCCCAATAATCGATTAGATTGTAATATCAAACTCTTACCACTTTGGTAAATTTGAATCATAAGTCCCATGAAAGGGTTACATTAAATGAAACATAAAATACCATGAGAATAAATAAATTAATGATATTATATTTCAAAGGTATGTATATACACCTCATAAAAGAATATTGGTGCATAACATGACATAAGTCTCAAAGAAGGAAAGTTGTGACAAAAATCCATTACCACTTTGGTAACTTTAAAATAGTAAACCCTATGAAAGATAAATCCTAAAATGGATATGTAAATCACCATAAATTTAATTATAATAATCATATAATAAATTAATGGGTAGTATATAAAACCCAAAATAAAAATAAGTGGTGAATATGTAATACATCTCACAGAAATAAAAGTGATACAAGAAAAACCCTTACCTCGAGTCCAACTCTTCATGTGTGTCTTTATCTTTCTGAATAATATAATTATGTCAATTATTTAATTTATTTAGAAATTTTTTCAATTTTATTATTAATTTTATTTCACTTATTAACTTTTTATATACAATTACTCAATAAATTAATTTTATGTCGGATTTTTTGACCATATTCAGTTTGTGTGTCAAAAATGAATTTGGTAGGCTGACTATGGTCAGTGAGATCATTATTTAAACATATCTAGAAGAATACTCATGAAATAATTATCATATTTATACATAAATTTTTATTTTAAAACCAATTATGAAACATGGTTATGAAAAATTAACTAACTTTGAGATCAGGGAGATGGTAGACTATACATACGCATTAGTAACATTTCCGTTTTTCCAATGATCATTATAGGAAGAAGATAAATGAAATTTATCTTTATAGAATTAAAATTATATCATAAATACCATAATATTTAATTATATATACCTATATTTATCATTAATATGATGTGGTGATGAAAAAAGAAGAATCACATTGCTTTGTGGAGGCGGTAATCCACACATCCACGAACGACGTTATCACTTTCTCAATGTGTGAAATTGTAAGAATAAAATGGTATATTATATTTCTAAAAATATAATTATGTTATTAATATCATAATTATGTGATTTCTATAATATATATTTATTATTTTTACCCTTATTACCTCACATGAAAGATGTTAGTGAAAAACGCTTTACATTGCTTCACGAGGCGGTAGTCCACCATATACACGAGTGATGTTATCGTATCCCCTACAACATGAAATTTAAAAAGGGTGTATATAATATAATTAATATAGAGGTATAATTATGTTATAAATATCATAAATATGATATATAAATTTTATTTCTATCATTATTCCCAACCGTGAGAGGTGGTAGTGGAAAAATAAATGACATCGTTTCGTGATGCGGTAATCCGCCGTACACACGAATGATGAATTCATAACCCATTTGATGGAAGTGTGTGTTTTTGTAGTTAATAACATTAAAATAAAAACATATAATTATATTTAGGAAATTATATTTATTATATAAGCATGTCATAAAAATAATTGATGGGGGTGGAGAAAGAAAAAAGAAAACAAAAATGCATGTTGATGAACACTACATCTTCTTCAGGTAACTTCTTTTGGTTTGTACCAAAGGACTGACATGGTTGAATTTATTACCAAATTAAGGCTTATAGAATTATTTTAGGGGATTTTTTAAGTTATTTTTGTATGTATTTTCCATGAAAAAACGCTTTATAGGTGTCAAAAGAGGAAGAGAGGGGGAGACCTTTTGTAAGTGGGGTGAGTGAAAAACTTGTTTATTTTGAAAGAGGGAATCCCAGTCATGTTTTTTCCAGGTAATGTGGCTCCAATAATGAAAACAAATATATAATATAAGTTATATGGTCTATATATGGAAATAAAATGGGTTCTTGACAAGTTTCTAGGTCATTTGTTCCCTTAAGTTTAAAGTTTAGTCACTTAGTAAACTCATTTTTACCTTAATTATTGTAATTAATTTCAATTTTTTTCACTAATCACTTTGGTAAAAAGTTTTGTTAACCATATTAAAAATTATAAATTATTATGATTCCAAATATTGAACCAATTTTCAAATAAAATTCACAGAAGTGGAATACTTTAATTTAATATTAATCCCACAGACGTGGCAAGACAACATGTTTTAAGAAGAGTATTTTTTAGAAAAAAGATGATTCTATATTAACTATATGAATAATAATAATAATTGTATGAAACTAGATTAATGTTTAATGATATATAATCTATAAATTTAAATTAAATAATTCCCTCTTAGTTATTATTTTAATTAATTAAAATGAGGGTACATTATGCATTTTAAAACAATTTTTAGAAAAACCTGTTTTTAAACCCAAAAACAAACTTATACTAAAAACCAATATAAATTTGATTCAAAGTAATTAATTTGATTAAAAATAAATTATGTTAATTTAAAAACAATTTAATTTTTTTGGTACTTTTAAATTACTTAATTTATTAAAAATAAAATACTTTTTAACAAAAAAGAGTATTTTTCACTATTCACTAAAAAACCAATATTTTTCATAAAATCCAAAAATTTTACCCTAAGTAAATATTGATATTATGATTTAAAAAATGAATTTTATTTTTTCAAATAAATTTTATAAAGTTGATAAAAATTATTTTTAATATAATTACACCATAAAAAGGTGAGAAAATTTCTTTTTTGAAAAATATACAGTTTTAAGCGTAAAATTGTTTTTTTATTTCATAGATAAAAAAAACATAGGATTAATGTTATAAATTATATTAAATATATTATATATAAATTTCATTAATATAATTTTACAAGTGTTATTTTTTTAATTTATTAGTATACAATAGACTTGCGTGCATTAAAATAGTTTTTCAAAAAAATATTTCCTTTTATTTTTAAAAGGATTTTATTTTCATTTATAATTAATTATATATACTTGTGTAAACCATATTTTTATAATTCAGTTAATCCTATTCATACCCACTATTCCAAAAACTAGGTTATAATGGTAATATTTATCATGGGTTGTTTAGGTTCAATGTTACGTGTTGAACACACTATAAAGAATAAAAATATTAGGGTTGTGTGTAACAAAAGCTAAACTGGGTGTTGTGTGTAACATAAACTATTGAAGAAACTCATTGTTTCATGTATCATAATATAAAATCAGCGTTGTTTTCACTTTATGCTATAGAATATAATTTTATTCTTTTTAAAACCTGCGGTGTTACACAAGGAGCTCCATATAGATATTAAGAAGGTTAGATGATTTGAGAAGAATCCCTGCTCCCTTGAACTCACACTGTGTAGTGGGATAACCAAGGATAAGGAGAGCTGCATTTTGGAGGTAAATCCTACACTGTAGAGGGTTTCATATTTGTAGTATTTAGGTTTTGAAGAGTTGAAGAGAGCTGCACTGTGGGTGCTTCATTACCTCATAGCCATATAGAAGAGAACTATGCGAGGAGGAGATTGCACCGTAGGAGTGATGCTAAATTTTAGAGCCACTCTAGTGGGTAGTTATGAAGTTTTTAGAATGAATTTTTTGATAGAGGTAGCACCATGGAGATAACATTGTTCTGTGGAGGTGTAAAAATAGATAGTAGCAGATTTTAGAGAAATAAAAGAAAATAGATACTAGGTCGTGTAGAAATTGGCAGCATCGTAATCCATGTAGTGTACATGCACAAATGAAGGAGTTTACACTGTAATTGTTCTCTCCACACCATAGTATGGGTCTATAATGAAATATTATAAATCCCGATATCCATAGACCAAGGCCCAAAGTTAAAACAAAGAAACTTTGATTGAGATAATGGAAGATATGGAATATATGAATACAAGAATAAGAGGGAGTTCCTCCCTCTATAAATAGGAGGTATTGCTGCCATGGAAACATATAGGAGAATCACTTTTCAGTGTTGTTTCTATATTTTATTTTATTCCTTTTCCACTGTTATAGTTTAACTACTAAACTATAACTCATACATTCTTTTAATTAAAGTGTTCCATCCTTTCCTTGTTTCTCTCTGTCTCTCTCCCCCACACACAACCACTCTCTCTCAGTATTATTCTATTATTATCATTCTTTCCACCATGACCACTTACACTCAACAATGAGTGACTAACCCAAGGCTTTACCTTTGGGTAGGTATGCAGTGTTTCTGAATTCCAATATTCAATTCCAACATTTTGAATCTGTTTATGATGAATGAGGGTCAAGTGTATAGTTTTCTCAATCATCCACCATGAAATGGATCTCAAAATCAATTTTATATTTTAATTTACATCTTTTCCCTCCCTTCCATTGAATGAAATATCTTAAAACAATAGAGTTGAGTTGATGGATGAAACAACATACAATGGATTTGGGTCCTAGAAGATGCCACACTCTTGATCGAGGTGTGCCATCAAACTTGATTATACTAGGATATGGAATTTAGTTTTCATATGAATTCAATATTCCACACCCAATAAATTAAAGTATAGTATCTCATGAATGAGATTTCATGATTTAACTATCAAACTGAATTTAAACACCAAAAATGAATAATGAAGGAACCCAAAACCAAACCTTAGGGACAAATTATTTTTTTTCTAACCTCCTTTTCATTCTATGTTTGAATAGTTTAGATTTTCATTCTTTCTTATTTATTTTTACTTGATTTTCATAAAATCATAATAAAAAAAAGAAGTAGTTTTAGGTGAATTTGAATAAGTGAGTGAAAAACTATGAAGCGCCTAAAGTGATACGATCATGGTATGATGTTGTGCTACACTAGGAAAATAAATAGTTGATTTTGAATCAGCATACAAAATGCACATTTTCAAAACATGGAATCATTTCTAGTGTCCAATTTGTTTCTTTCTTACATTTTCTTTTCACATTATCAATATTTTTTCACTTTTTTCTTTAAAAAAATATAAAAAAAGATCCATGATGTATTCAAATTCAAATTATTATGCATGGTTAAATTACTCATAGGTGCAGAAACAAAAAAATAAGAATTTTATTATGAAACTATCCAGGTTAAAGAACTCACAGAAGATATAGAAAAGATAAAGAGCTAAGTGGAAAGGGTTATTGAATATTTTCATGAATTACCGGGGCAACCTAATCCTGAACCTGAGCCAGTGGGGGGAGAAATTTCCCCACTAATTTTTAAATATAAAGAACATGAGGTGGTAAAAGAGAAGATACCAAAATATTAGTTCCACCTCAATCAACTATTGTTGGAGGAGATTTAAGATAAAAACTCTCCTGATGAGCTACGTGTGGGAGATGAAAAAGTTCTTGATAACTTCTAGAACAATTACGAAGTGCAATATGATATCCCCATCTATTACAAAGTGGAAGACTCAAAACCATTTCATATTTCTTTATACTTGGAGGAAGAAGAAGCCACCTATAATGGCTTGGACCTCTTTGGTCTATTACTTTGTGAAATTACGGTGTTTGAAGTGTTATGGGGAATCAAGGTGACTCATTTCATCACTTTTCAAAATTTCCCAGTTTTTAAGTTTTCTAATAGGGGATCACCCTAGAGGTCACTCGCTGGCGGTGACTTGCTGGCAGTGACTCACTGGCAGTGACTCGCTAGCGGTTTCTCACTGGCGGTCGCTCACCTAGAGGTGCCTCACCCAGTGGTGCCTCTCCAAACAGTAACTCATTGAGCGATGACTCGTTGAATGGTAGCTCGCCGAATGGCAACTTGATGAATAGTGACTTTCTAATGGTGCCCCACCAAGTGGTGCCTCACCCAACAGTGACTTGTGAGCGGTGCCTCACTGAGCGGTGCCTCACCTAACGGTGACTCATGAGTAGTGACTCGTCAAGAAGTGACTCACCTAAAGGTGACTCGCGAGTGGTGCCTTATCGAGCGGTGAGTCATCCCATGGTGACTCATGTACAATGTTTCTAACTTCCTCTAGTTTCACCCTTTTTACGTTTTATTTGATGTAAAATGATCCTAAATACTCATTTAAAAGGATTTTATGCCGATTCAAATCCCATAAATCCTATCTTAATTTTACTAAGGTTCTAGGGGATTTTACTTACTCAAAATTCATTGTCTTTTCTAGATCCTTCTATAATGGAAAATCTAAAACGTATCTAAACGGATGATCCATTTAGATTTTCCAAAGATTGAGATATATTCCTCCTTTTTTCTTCCTTCTTTTCCCCCTGGTACAAGACTCCTAGAACCCTTATTCCAGTAGGAGTCGTGCAATGGTGCTGCAGTTTTCGGTTCGATTTTCCCCCTGGATTTTTTCTACTGCATGCACACTCCTATTTTGGCACAATAAAAAAGTCATGACCGTATCTTCTTCCAAGTAGGTTTCCCTTCATACCTCTCTTGTTTGTGTATCATGTGGGATGGGTGTATGAATGTTTCCTTAGTGAAGATAATTGAATTACTATTAAAAAAGATAATTAAACCAATAAAAGAAAATAAATATATGGGGTCTGGGAAAAGTGAAACAATTTCTTGTTGTATTTCTAGTTTTCCCATTTATATTGTGATTTGTATGGGCTAATTACCCACTGAAAGTTGTGTCCGTTGGGGGTCCTTGGTTGTGCAAAAAATGATTATGGATGTATGTTTTTATGCTTCTCGTTAGAAAAATGCATGGAATTAGTTAACCACGTATATTCAGCTAAAATAAATGGATGCCCCAAAATTACATGGTTTCCATGATAACACCCAAAATCAAGTGAAATTGAAAGAACACCCTACTAAATATAAAAGTATGTTTTTCTTGGTTGTGTGTTGTGGGTTGGCTCTGGTGAGACGATGGATGTAATATGTCTTTATGGTGTTATGTGGGGGTAGTGGATGAGATGTTTTATGTTGTGGGGTTGTGATGGTTGTTATGGTACAATGGTGCAGTGGGGATACGATGGTGGGTGTGATATGGTTATGCAGTGGGGCTGTGTAACTGGATGTGTCCATAAAGAGATGTGGATATAGAAATTTTGGCTATGGTGTTGTGCTTATGAGTTGGGATTTGGTTTTACTGATATGTAGCTTGAGCAGGATGAGTTTTAAGAATGATGTCAGTGGTTAGTATGGGTGCTTTCCCATTGATATCATGTAGAAAGCTTCCCATGTTCTTGAAAAAATTGTGGGGGAGATGTGCCTTTACTATGAAGTGGGTTAATTTACTATGGATCTTCACCCACTATTTTTCCATTACTATGTTACCTACTAGTGTTGTGTCTGTTAGTTATCTGGGTACACTATTGGAAATACAGTCTTTCCCAACGGTTCTGAACCATTGGGAAAGGCTGCAGAACCGTTGGTATATGTTATACCAATAGTTCTGCAAACCGTAGGGAAGTAAGCCGTTGGGAAAGCTTTTCCCAACGGTTTACAGTGATCCGTTGGGATAGGATGGGGAAAAATTAACCTATCCCAATGGTTGTGCCAAACCGTTGGGATAGTTTTTCCCAATGGTTTGGCTTGAACCGTTGGGAAAGCCCAAGGACTCTCATCTTTCCCAATGGTTTCTAAACCGCTGGGAAAGGTTTTTTACCAACGGTTCATAGAACCGTTGGTAACAAAAGAATCAGAGATGCTATGCAAACGGTTTGAAACCGTTCGTATAGCCTATACTGTGCAAATTGCACAACAGCCTGCAATTTGCATAGCAGCTCTGCAATTTCCACAGCAGGCCGCATTTTGTGCATTCCCTCTCATTTTCAATTCAATTATTGTACCTGCAATAAACTAACACATACATATGCAATTATTTTACCTGCAATAACCAACTAACACATACATATAGAGAAAAAATTCATACACATTTAACATATGATGCATCCTGGAACTATACACATCCATAATTAAATTATAATTCATAACGTAATTATAAACATACAAAATTCATTTAGAATTCAATTTAAAATTTAGATGACAATTATATGTGGAATCCGTAATTCAATTCATAATTTGATCGGTTTTTTGTATACCATATATTTTTACCTGAAATGATGTCCATTTTAAACAAAATACATACACCTGGAGTGATACCGGCCACACTGTGCCTCGGATTGAGGCGAGGTTAACTCGTACACGTCACAAATGACCCATCAATCATTTTCCTAAAGTATCAACATATTCCAAAAGCGTTTGATCGGTTTTCCATATGCTAGTTGATGTTTTTAACTTAAAATGATGTCCTTTTGAAACAAAAGACAGACACTTTGAGTGGTGCCGGCCACACCACGTCTTAGATTGAGGCAGGGTTGATTCGTACACGTCACATATGACCCATGGATCGTTGTTCTAAAGTATCAACACAATCAGAATCCGTTTGGTCAGTTTTCCATATGTACTTAAAATGTTGTCCATTTTAAACAAAAGAGAGCCACTTAGAGTGATCCCGGACACACCGTGCCTCAGATTAAGGCGATGTTGACTCTTACACGTCACATATGACCCATGGATCATTTTCCTAAAGCATCAACACATTTCGAATGCATATGGTCAGTTTTCCCATGTTAGTTGTTTTTTTCACTTAAAATGATGTCCATTTTAAACAAAAGAGAGACACTGTGAATGGTTTCGGCCACACCGCATCTCGAATTGAGGCAGAGTTGACTCGTACACGTCACATATGACCCATGGATCGTTGTTCTAGAGTATCGACACAATCAGAATCCGTTTGGTCGGTTTTCCGTATGCTAGTTGTTGTTTTCACTAAAAATGAAATCAATTTTAAACAAAAGAGAGACATTTTGAGTGGTGTTGGCCACACCGCACCTCGGATTGAGGTGAGGTTGACTTGTACACATCACATATGACCCATGGTTCGTTCTACTAAAGTTTCAATGGAAACCAAATTCGTTTGGTCGGTTTTACGTATGTACTTAAAATGTTGTCCATTTTTAAAAAAAGAGAGACACTTAGACTGATCCCGGCCACACTGCGACTCAGATTGAGCCCGGGTTGGCCCGTACACGTCACATATGACCCATGGATAGTTGTGATAAATTATCATCAGATTCTGAATGCGTTTGGTCAGTTTTCCGTATGCCAGTTGTTCTTTTCACTTATAATCCTGTCCATTTAAAAAAAAGAGACATAGTTAGAGTGGTGCCGGCCACAACGCGTCTCAGATTTAAATGAGGTTGACTCGTACACGTCTCAAATGACCCATGAATCATTTTCCTAAAGTATCAACACAATCCGAATGCGTTTGGTCGGTTTTCCGTATGCCAGTTGATGTTTTTCACTTAAAATGATGTCCTTTTGAAACAAAAGATAGACACTTTGAGTGGTGCCGGCCACACCACATCTCAGATTGAGGTGTGGTTTATTTTTACATGTCACATATAACCCATGAATCGTTCTCCTAAAGTTTCAATGGAAACCGAATGTGTTTGGTCAGTTTTCCATATGTACTTAAAATGTTGTCCATTTTAAACAAAAGAGATCCACTTAGAGTGATACCGGCCACACCGTGACTCATATTAAGGCAGGGTTCATTTTTACACGTCACATATGACCCATTGATCGTTTTCCTAAAGAATTAACACATTTCGAATGCATTTGGTCAGTTTTTCGTATGTCAATTGTTCTTTTCACTTATAATCCTGTCCATTTTAAACAAAAGAGAGACATTGTAAATGGTGTCGGCCACACTGTGCCTCAGATTGAGGCGGGGATGACTTTTACATGTCACATATGACCCATGGATCATTGTGCTAATGTATCGACACAATCCGAATGCGTTTGGTCAGTTTTCCGTATGCCAATTGATGTTTTTCACTTAAAATGATGTCCTTTTGAAACAAAAGACAGACATTTTGAGTCATGTCGGCCACACCACATCTCCGATTGAGGCGGGGTTGATTCATACACGTCATATATGACCCATGGATCGTTCTCCTAAAGTTTCAACGGAAACCAAATGCGTTTGGTCAGTTTTCCGTATGTACTTAAAATGTTGTCCATTTTAAACAAAAGAGAGCCACTTAGAGTGATTCCGGCCACTCCGTGCCTCAGATTAAGGCAGGGTTGACTCGTACACGTCACATATGACCCATGGATCGTTTTCCTAAATCATCAACACATTTTGAATGCGTTTGGTCAGTTTTTCGTATGTCAGTTGTTCTTTTCACTTATAATCCTGTCCATTTTAAATAAAAGAGAGACACTATGAATAGTGTCGGCCACACCGCACCTTGGATTAAGGTGGGGTTGACTCGTACACGTCACATATGACCCATGGATCATTCTGATAAAGTATCAACACAATCCGAATTCATTTGGTCGGTTTTCCGTATGCCAGTTGATGTTTTTCACTTAAAATGATGTCCTATTGAAACAAAAGATAGACACTTTGAGTGGTTCCTGCCACACAACATCTCCGATTGAGGCAGAGTTGATTCATACACGTCTCATATGACCCATGGATCGTTGTGTTAAAGTATCAACACAATCAGAATCCGTTTGGTCAGTTTTCCATATGTACTTAAAATCTTGTCCATTTTAAACAAAAGAGAGCCACTTAGAGTGATCCTGGACACACCGTGCCTCATATTAAGGTGGGGTTGACTTGTACACGTCACATATGACCCATGGATCGTTTTCCTAAAGCACCAACACATTTCAATTGCGTTTGGTCGGTTTTTCGTATGTCAGTTGTTCTTTTCACTTATAATCCTGTCCATTTTAAACAAAAGAGAGACACTATGAATCGTGTCGGCTACACCGTGCCTTGGATTAAGGCGGGGTTTACTCGTACATGTCACATATGACCCATGGATCGTTGTGCTAAAGTATCAACACAATCCGAATGCGTTTGGTTGGTTTTCCATATGGCAGTTGATGTTTTTCACTTAAAATGATGTCCTATTGAAACAAAAGACTGACACTTTGAGTGGTGCCGGCCACACCGCGTCTTCGATTGAGGTGGGGTTGATTCATACACGTCACATATGACCCATGGATCATTGTTCTAAAGTATCAACACAATCAGAATCCGTTTGGTCAGATTTCCGTATGTACTTAAAATGTTGTCCATTTAAAAAAAAAGAGAGCCACTTAGAGTGATCTCGGCCACACCATGCCTCAGATTAAGGTGGGGTTTACTCATACACGTCACATATGACCCATGAATCATTGTCCTAAAGCATCAATAAATTTCGAATGCGTTTGGTCTGTTTTTCGTATGTAAGTTGTTCTTTTCACTTATAATCCTGTCCATTTTAAACAAAAGAGAGACACTTTGAATGGTGTCGGCCACACCGTGCCTCGGATTGAGGCGAGGTTGACTCGTACATGTCACATATGACCCATGGATCATTGTGCTAAAGTATAGACACAATATGAATGAATTTGGTCAGTTTTCCGTATGCCAGTTGATGTTTTTCACTTAAAATGATGTCCTTTTGAAGCAAAAGACAGACACTTTGAGTGGTGTCGGCCACACCATGTCTTAGATTAAGGAGTTGATTCGTACACGTCACATATGACCCATGGATCATTCTCTTAAAGTTTCAACGGAAACCAAATGCGTTTGGTCGGTTTTCCGTATGTACTTAAAATGTTGTCCATTTTAATCAAAAGAGAGACACTTAGAGTGATTCCAACCACAACGTGCCTCAGATTAAGGCGGGGTTGACTCGTATACATCACATATGACCCATGGATTGTTTTCCTAAAGCATCAACACATTTTGAATGCGTTTGGTCGGTTTTTAGTATGCCAGTTGTTCTTTTCACTTATAATCCTTTCCATTTTAAACAAAAGAGAGACACTATGAATGGTGTTGGACACACCGCACCTCGTATTAAGGCGGGGTTGACTCATACATGTCACATATGACCCAAGGATCGTTGTGATAAAGTATCAACATAATCTGAATGTGTTTGTTCAGTTTTCCGTATGCCAGTTGATGTTTTTCACTTAAAATGATGTCCTATTGAAACAAAAGATAGACACTTTGAGTGGTTCCGGCCACACCGCGTCTCCAATTGAGGCGGGGTTGATTCATACATGTCACATATGACCCATGGATCGTTGTGATAAAGTATCAACACAATCAGAATCCGTTTGGTCACGTTTCCGTATGTACTTAAAATGTGGTCCATTTTAAACAAAAGAGAGCCACTTAGAGTGATCCCGACCACACTGTGACTTGGATTAAGGCGGGGTTGACTCATACACGTCACATATGACCCATGGATCGTTTTCCTAAAGCATCAACACATATCGAATGCGTTTGGTCGGTTTTTCGTATGTCAGTTGTTCTTTTCACTTATAATCCTGTCCATTTTAAACAAAAGAGAGACACTGTGAATGGTGTCGGCCACACCGCACCTCGGATTGAGGCGGGGTTGACTCGTACACATCACATATGACCCATGGATCGTTGTGCTACAGTATCGACACAATCCAAATGCGTTTGGTCGATTTTCCGTATGCCAGTTGATGTTTTTCACTTAAAATGATGTCCTTTTGAAACAGAAGACAGACACTTTGAGTGGTTCCGACCACACTATATCTCAGATTGAGGTGGGGTTGATTCGTACATGTCACATATGACCCATGGATCGTTCTCCTAAAGTTTCAATGGAAACCAGATGTGTTTGGTCGGTTTTCTGTATGTACTTAAAATGTTGTCCATTTTAAACAAAAGGGAGCCACTTAGACTGATCCCGGCCACACCGTGCCTCAGATTGAGCCCGGGTTGGCTCATACACGTCACATATGACCCATGGATCGTTGTGATAAATTATCAATAGAATATGAATGCGTTTGGTCGGTTTTCCGTATGCCAGTTGTTCTTTTCACTTATAATCCTGTCCATTTTAAACAAAAGAGACACAGTTAGAGTGGTATGTTAGTTGTTTATTCACATTATTCAAATACACTATTTGACTATGGGTCTTTAAATTAATTTATTTATGAAAAATTTACATTTAAAATGAGAATATCAGAAAATTAATAGAAGATAAAACTTTTACTAAAAATCCTTGTGAAAATATTAAGGTAAACATGATTTATGAGAATCCTCATGTGTCTATTAGTAGAATGGTATTTACTTAAAATCTTGTGGAAATTCTTATAGAATATTTTTATATCATTCTTAGTATGGATTAGATTTTAGTTTATCATGCTATGAAACATTTCAGAGCTAACAATGTCATGCCCAATGAATACATCCCTTTTATAACATACCAAGAATCTATGATATTGATTAGATGTGTAAATGTGATTTACATTGATTATCATGATGAAAATAAATAAAATATATATTATAGATTTTCTAGTAGTAAATGAAATCAAGGAGGGTGGGGGGGCTGTCCGGTGGGTGTCCGGGGGGCTGTCCGGGGACCAAGGAGGAGGGTGGGGGGGGGGGGGGGGGCTGTCCGGGGGGTGTTCGGGGGGTTGTCTGGGGTCCAAGGAGGAGGGTGGGGGGGCTATCTGGGGGGCTGTCTGGGGCGCTGTCTGGGGGGCTGTCTGGGGTCCAGGGAGGAGGGTGGGGGGGGGGGGGGGGGTTGTCCGGGGGGCTGCGCGGGGGGCTGTCCGGGGGGCTGTCCGGAGGGCTGTCTGGGGTCCAAGGAGGATGGTGGGGGGTTGTCCTGGGTCCAGGAAGGAGGGGGGTTCCCAAACACACAACCACTAAAAGACAACAACATCCATAAAAACAGATAATATATAAAAATAACTCAACTCCAATACTATACTACGGGTCTAGATAAAACCAACAACTAGAATAGATTAAATATCAAATCTCAGTAATATTAGTCAAAAATGTAATGGATCAATTTGTCCCACGTCACCATCACCATCATCACCATCTTCATCACCCTCGTCCTCGTCCCCATCATCGTCATCGCCCTCCTCAGCACCCTCCTCCTCACCCTCGCCCTCCTCCTCGCCCTCGCCAACCGCCTCGCCCTCCTCCTCTCCCTCCTCTTCCCCATCAGACTCCTCGCCATCATCATCGTCAAGCTGGACATTTTCCTGACCACCACTAGAACTGCCACCTGGTGCACCATATATAGAACGTATCAACGACATATATTCATAAAAAGTTGGGATGACCTCTGCTGGAAGTGTTGGACGTAGAACTTCAATAAATTTCATAAACGCACTGTTTTCCCTAGAAGACTGTTCTTCCATCTCTGTGGCCCTTTTCTCAGCTTTTTCTTCCTGTTCCCTAACTTGCTGCAGCTCGGTGGCACTACAGCTCGTACCTGAGGAGGTCCAATACCTCGTCGGGGCTATCCTAGGTCGACAGCGTACTCTGCTAGGATGCTCCTCTCCCAACACCTGATGTAAATGATATGTTGGCCCAAAATTGTCTGGTTCTTGGGCATCGAGGGCCTCTAAAGCAACCTGTTACAAATATAAATATATTATTAAGTTACAAAGTAGATATTAAAATATAAAATCAACATATTAAAACTTACAATCTGCTGCTGAGTCGCTTCGTTGACGGCACTTCCATCCTTTTTCTGTCTACTCGAGAAAAACAGTTTTTCTCGAGGCACACGTCCTTTAATATTCTGTATCTGCCTCTATAATGACATTGGAAACTAAATTTATATGAAAACTTTAACAAATGATTAAATAATTGAGAAAACAAAAGAAAATGTAAGTCATAAAGAAAACTTATAAAAAATTTTCATACCTGCTTCCTCTCATGATCCGACATCGTAGTACGTCCTAGTGTGTGGAGGTATTTTTTTGCATCAATGCTTTTTTTTATTTTTTCTAGATGATTACTAAATAAAATTTGATAATGCAAACGATAATATTAATGAAAAACATGAAATTTATTATTTAAATACCTCAAATGTAATTCATACCTTAAACTGGGTAATCGTCCAATGAGTAATCATCTGACGATACTGCTCTATAGGACAATCATCCATGACTGGTACCACCTCTAACTCAGTGCCAACTCTAGCACACTGGCCAATATACAACTCATGCTTGTAGGATCTCCAAAGCTCACCTAAATCTTTTAGACGTTCCGATCGAGTACCCTCACCATCGGGAAAATTAAATCGAAGCTGAAATCAAAATATTAATTTATATAAATACAAAAATAATTAATGGCATTAAATACAACAGATTTTTTTACCCATATCTCTGCCTAAGCTTTATCCTTGACCTCATGTGGAAAATGTCTCTACAACAGCGGGCTGACGGGAATGATGTCAGAGTATTTGGAAAGTATCGCCAAAAAACTCCGACATTGCTGCCCTGATTTCTTAACCATTTGGTTGTCTTCATTGTAATCCACTATAACCTGTGTGCGGCGGTTCCACACCGAATGCATGCGTGTACGCCCCCGCCCCCGCCTCCTGTCAGTAGATGTATCTGTCATGAAAGAAAAACAAATATTTTATCAAAACATGTTATAATGAAAATAAATATTGCTATAAATTTTTTTTAGGGTTTTATAAATATACCTGCGCCAGTATGATCACTGAGCACCGCCGGATCCACAGAAACTGATGGAACACCCTGTGGTGGAACAGGAGTCGAAGACGATGGAATATAGAAGCTTAGAGAGACAGAAGTAGAAGGAAAAGAAGATGGGAGAACTGTATGACCAGATTCTGACTGGGGAGTGACAATCATCATGGGATGTGAAAATGACGGGGCAGAAGATGCAGAAGATAGCGAAAACATTGGAGGCCTAAATATACCATGTGTCCCTAATGACACACCAGGATCAGAATGTGGGAAGGATGACATGTCAGTGGGAGGGGCATGGTCTAGTCGGGCACGCGCAGCTATTCATCCACCTCTGGTACGAACCCTCCTCGTACCACCGCCCTGAGTACTAGGACCAGTACTAGGCTCCTTGTCGAATAACTGTCAACGTATAGGTGGATCCTACAAAAATATTTATAAAAAAATTAATCACATGACATTATATATTCTTTAAATATATATATATTTGAAATAAAGTACTCACTGTAGGCACTAATGGTGGAACACCCATCTCCGCCATCCGACGATTGTTCTCCATCATTTTTTCCTTCGTTTCTCTTCAATTGGATGCATTTCCTGCTTTTAAAAACAAATATGTAATTAATTAGAAAAAGGAAACTAATGTGTAAACCAAAAAACTAAATATATGAGGGAATAGGGGGATTCATTGGTAATTTAGCTATCAATTGTTTTAGAATATCTTTAATGAATTTAATAAATCATACAAGTTGTAATGTTCACCAAGTTAGAAATATTTTTTGACTAGGTTTGAATACAATTCATTTCCAAATTAGAAAATGCAATTCAAATAAAACAGCGACCAATAAACATTTGAAAATTCACATAACGGTCAAGTCAGCTAAAACATATTTGTGATCAATACTAAATCAATTTGAATATTACCAACCTTAACAACCCAACTCGAGGTAAACCAAAAGAATTGAGAACATGGATGAATGATTCTATATATTTTCAACCACAACATCAGGTTCACAATCAACTCTAACAATTGAGCTATTGGAGTCATCAACAGAAATAAATAGATTGGTTCCAATGACAATAGGGACAGTGTCAATTCCATCATCACCATCATCAAAAATATGTCTTGGAATTACTTCAACTATGACACCAAATTCAGGTCGAAGTTGGTCTTTGATATAAAAAACTTGTTTATCCATTGATGCCAACACATATGGTTCTTTGGTAGCAAGAGTGAGAGTCATATTAATTACTCGAAATCCACAATCATCAATAAATGTGCCATGTCTAGTCATCGAATCAAACCAATGGAATTTCATCATTGTGACTCGTCCATGAGAGTAATAATCCAATACTATTATTTTCTCAACGACTCCATAATAACCCACATTTTCAAATCGTGGTCTACTATTTGATGCATTGGCATAACAATCTGTTGTGGCAGTAACCATAACAACATCATGTTGTGTTCTCATGTTCTTTGCTCGTTTAGTGACAATAAATTTGTACCCATTGATAACAATTGATTTACAGTCACGAACCACGGTATTAGGACCAAAAGCCAAAGCTCTTATTTCCTCAGAGATAGATTCAACAGACAAACTCAATACCTGCAATATAAATGACTGTTAAACTTAATTAAATATTGAAATAATTAATTTAAACAGTAATATTTTTACCTTCAATTTTAACCAAGCAGAAAACTCTTTGCTATGAAAAGTCTTTCTCCTTCTCAAAGATAAAGAACGATGCTTTCTATTTATCATTGTTTTATGTTCCCTGTAGATAAAAAATATGAATATTTTAACATATATATATATGTAAGATATACATATTCAATTTAGTTACCTGATATAGTCATCGAAAAAATCACATTTGAACAAAACTGGGCGATGTGCCATCTCCCGCTCTTCATGGCTTAATGTCTTCAATGTATATGATCCAGGAATTCCTCCAGTTTGAGGAAGTGATGGAAAACTGGGTTCGATTTTCTCATACTGTTCTTCTTCATTTCTCATTGGTCTGTTCATTCTTGTAGTAAGATCAGACAAATACATTGAGCAGAAATCCATGCATTCTTGAGCCAAGTAACCGTTCACGATAGAACCTTCGGGATGATTCTTGTTTCAGACATAATACTTTAATGTGTACATATTTATTTCAGTTGGATACATCCAACGAAAAGAAACAGGTCCTCCGAGAAGTATTTTAGTGGGAATATGGACAGTCAGATGCAGCGTGCATGTGAAAAATGATGGAGGAAATATTTTCTCCAACTCACACAAAATTAATGGGGCATCTGTCAACATTTTTTGCAAGAAAGACTTGGAAAACTTCTTAGCACAAAGATCTCTAAATAAATGGCACAACTGAATAACAATCACCCTTAAATTATTGGACAAAAGATGACAGTTTTCTATTAGAAGAAACTCATGCAGTAGAACATGATAATCACGAGTCTTTAAATATTTTAGCTTCAACTCTCTTCTGTTGACCCGTTTAGATATGTTTATTAAATATCCATCAGGAACTCTAATAGTCTATAATACTTCCAGATTTTTTTTTCCGTAGGTGTCATCACATAAGAAGCACATGGAAGTTGCCATTTATTTTCACTGATACGCACAAGATGCAATTCTAGTCTGATGCCCCAATCCACCAAGTCATGCCGAGATCGTAAATCATCTTTTATCTTCCCCTTGACATTTAGAAGAACCGAAAGCAACATTTCACATATATTCTTTTCAATATTCATTAAATCTAAGCAATGATGTAACAAATTGGTCGACCAATAAATCAAATCAAAAAATATACTCCTCTTCCTCCCATTGTAACAGGTTTCAGTGGAAACATTCTTTCTCTTTCCAGATTTCATTTGACCCTTCCCGAATGAAAAAATGAAATCTTTCAATACATTAAGCACATCAGTTCCAGACATATGCTGAGGTGGATCATCGGTCTCTATGGTATTATCAAATCTTCGACGATTCATTCTATATGGATGATCCTTTGGCAAGAATCGTCGATGTCCCATAAAACTGAAACTACAATGATGTTTCAGTCTTTTGGATCGTGTATTCTTCATACAAACTGGACATGACAGTTTTCCCTTCGTGCTCCATCCAGACATCATTGCATAATCCGGAAAATCATTGATCATCCACATAAGCGCAACACGCATATGAAATATGTCTTTTGAACATGCATCATATGTGCACACACCCACATCCCAAAGAAGTTTCAACTCTTTTATTAAAGGTTTCATGTATACATCAATATCAATGGCAGGATCAGAAGGACCAGATATGAGTATACTCATGAAAGTGAAGGGTTTTTTCATACACAACCATGGGGGAAGATAATAAATGTGTATAAAAACTGGCCATGTGCTGTGCGAAGTAAGCATCTGCCCAAACGGATTAAAACCATCGCATGAAAGACTCAGCCTCACATTACGCACGTCAACTGCAAAATCGGGATGTCGAGCATCAAATCTCTGCCATGAAAATCCATCTGCAGGATGAACCAACTCATCATTAGTCTTCTTTCTCTAAGTATCATGCCATCTCATTTTTATTGATATGTCATCAGACATAAAAAGATTATGGAGTCTGGGGATCAATGGAAAGTGCCACATTACTTTCTGTGGAACGCGGGATGATGTTCTATCAGATTTTGACTTCCAGTGGGATGTGCCACATTTTATACAATCATTTCATTCAGTGGTTTCCTCCCAGAATAAACTGGAATCTTTCAGGCAAACATGAATTTTGTTTCATGAAAATCCAAGTTCCTCAACTAACTTCCATTCCATATAGTGGTTTGAGGGAATATCTGCATCATCTGGAAGTAAATCCTTCAAGATGGTAAGAATGTAATCTATTGCTGTATTAGAAATACCATACATAGTTTTCCCATGAAACAATCGGATTAAAAATTACAACTTTTTCATTTTAGCGCATTGTCGATATACTGGAGTCGTGGCAGCATCATTCAATTTTTTCACACTATTAATATCATCATTTTTACTAGATGCATTAGCTGTCCTCATATCGAAGTCTTCTTGAGTCGAAATCCTTTCTTTTTCATGATGATGAATAAACGAAAACCGATCATCTAACAAATTCTCCATTTTGGTCCATTCATTTCAATCATCACCAATTTGAGATTTCATTTTCTCCCCATTGTGATACCACACAAAGTAGTTTTCTTGAAAACCATTTTTGGTTATGTGGCAGTTGACTTCTTCACGGCTCAACTAAGGTCTACCAACACAATTAGAACATGGCCAGTGTATGCGACCACTATCTGAAGCATTGTGAAATGCAAAATCTATAAAGCTCTCCAAATTGTTTTGAAAATCGCTTGAGATCCGATCGGTTTCATACATCCAACTTCTGTCCATTCTGTAAAAAGAATTTATATAAGTAATTTTGTCATAAACAGTTCAATAGGATTGAACTTTAATAGAAAATACATTTAAGTAAACGATAAAGGAAGAAAATAATCAAGGTATCAACTACACATGTGAAAAAAACATACTAATGTGTTATTGCAAAAATGTAAAACCAACAAGAACTTAATGTGTTATCACATCACAGCATGCCTCATCCCATAAACATATTAGTTGGGTATCATGAACATGAATAACATCAACCTTGTGCCATCCTCCTACCCTACATGAACCCAACCACATGCCACATCTTATTATAGCCTTATCACATCGCACCTCACCTGAAAACACTAGGGAAATCATTGTACATCTCACCTGAAGACACATGGACAATCACATCGCATCTTACCTAAAAACACATGGTCAATCACTTATGAAGGAAGAGTAGGTAAGACATGGTAGCTATCCAACCATATAACCACCATCCTAGATATTAGAAAAAATACCCATAACTCAAAACCTCTGATCGTTGGTAAGTTTATCCAACTCTGATTGGGAATGTGTAGAAATAACATAAAATACATGATATATAGATAGCACAAAATACCCAACCTATGGGTTCACATTAACTACATAATCACACACTTCACTACTACCATACAACACATAAACCATCACAACCACTTTCACCACTATATGCAACACACCACACCACCACCACAAAAGACACATAACATTCCCCACTTTCATTTATAAGCCACTTCATTCACACTTACATTGTCCATTCATTTAATGTTAAATTAATTAAATCCATTTACCACACATTCATTTCTATTCCATCTCATTTATTTACTATCTTGTTTTTTTTGTTTTAACAACATAATTTATTCCATAGATAACCAGGAAACTAATAAAACCACCACACAAAAACTAACCATCTCACAATAACCATCATCGCCATGTTACATCGGCCAACCATCTCACCAAAACAACCACACACCACAACAAAAATATTGCACATCACAAACCACCGCACAACCAAAACCACCTCACCACATCATACACCAAAACCTCATCACACAACACCTCCACATGGCACAACTCCACCACACATCATCACTATCACACAACTTCACATGTCACATCCATGCCCACTAACCATCACATTACAACCCCATATATCACAAAGCCCAACTGGTCACCTCAATCACCATACAATAGCCTACAACATACAATGAAACACAACAAAAAACCTCTCATAGAAGAAACATACCCCAACTTTCACAATTTATTCAAGGTCTTATATTACATTACCCCTTTATTTAGCATGGACATTATAACACAGATGACATTCCATGGGAAACTAATTAATTAACAAAATATTCATTAATTTACCTATTTTCAGGGTGAAATCACATCAAAATCAAAACTTAAAACTAAAATATTAGATCAATAACAATAAAAACAAGGTAGCATATGTGTATAAAGAATAAAATACCTTATTTGAGATGATTCAGATGGATTTTCACCTGTTCGGATGAGGGATTTTGAGAGACGAGCCGAGCACCGGATTGATTTTAGGGTTCTGTCGTGACTAGGGGAGAGTAGCAGCCCGATTGTATTTAGGGAAAAGATTTACCAATGGTTTTTAAAAACCGTTGGGAAAGGGGTGTTCAGGGTACCCTTTCCCAATGATTCAATAGAACCATTGGAAAAGGGGTTCCCTTTCCCAACGGTTTTATGAAACCGTTGGGAAAGGCTAATGTGAACACCCCTTTGCCAACAGTTTTATGGAACTGTTGGAAAAGTGGTACCCTTTCCCAATGGTTCTAGTGAACCGTTGGGAAAGGGTTTCCAAGCCATTCTTTACCAACGGTTTAAGAAAACCGTTGGTAAAGAACCATGGGTAAAAACCACATTTCCAGTAGTGGTAGTAATGGGATGAATAAATGAGTTGTTTAATAAATTATGGAACAATTTGGGTTGGTTTAGCTAAAAAAATGGAAGTAGTAAATATGAAAACATGAATGGGTGTTAAACATGGGATAAATGTAAAGATACATTAGTTTATTAGGATCTTCACCTTCTGAAATGTTTATTGTGTGTTGTTGTGCATTTTAGAGGTAGAAACATGAAGGTGGTGGTTGTGAGTTAGTTTTTCTATCATGAACCCATAGGATGGGATTGAGTGTTTGGTATCAGATATATATACTTGTATTTTCCTTGTGATTTCTATACTCACCCACCCTAGCTGAGCACTATGTGCTGAACACCCCCATCATCACAGGGGACTGTGTCTTTCCCAAACATCTCGATGGGAAGATAGATGAATGACAACACACTCTTCCCTACTCCCTATTCCAGGTAGTGGTAGCCCAAGATTCTTCTGGAAAGTTGTGGTTTGTGAGGTCCAGGTGTGTGTGGGTGAGTTTTTCTTCCTAGGTGTCTTTGGGATGAGATGTGTTGTGCTTCCCTGGTGTCTTCGGGATAGGATGTGTTGTGCTTCCTAGGTGTCTTTAGGATGAGATGTGTTGTGCGTTCCCAGGTCTCTTCTGGATGTGATGTGGCTCGGAGCCTAGGTGATTGGACAAGATGTGGTTTGTGGGGCCCAAGTGTGTGTGGGTGGGTTGTGACGTGGTTTTTTCAGAAGGGGTGGGAGCGTGAGGACGTTTTCCATTAGGAAAGAGTGGATAAACCAGTGGGAAGTGGTGTAGGGTACCCAAATCATCAATGAGCTTACTATATTACTTTACTTGACTTGCGTTAATTGGTAAGAATTCCTTGGTGAGGTTGGGATATATAGTATTTATTTTTAGGTGTTGTTTGGTTCTACTGTTTTATCATAGGGGAATTAGTATGATCCTCTCACTTGTGCATGAGAGAATTTGGTTTTCCTACTAAGTATACTTATATAATCACACTACATATATAAAACTGATTTTAGGTTTCTAGGAGGACTACATGGACCGTGATGGACCTTACTTACTTTTACTTTGAGGCATTTGATGTGTTGATTATTATCCTTACTTTTGGTACTTAATTTGGAGTTTTTATTTTAATTGTAACAGTTCTATTTTGAACATTCATACTGGATGGATTTGGATTTATTATATATATATATATATATATATATATATATATCTTGGAGTTGTTTTGGGATGAACTATCTTATAAGCCAATTTTGTTTCAAAAAAAGGGTAATGCCTCCCATTTTTTGAGATTTGTATACCCTTGGTACTAGCCAAAAACTCAGGTCCTACTGGAGGCGGGATCAGAGGTCATCATCTCCCTTTCTTCATTTTCAGCCCAGGAGGGGTATCTTTGGAGGGACAAGGTCGTGACAGAATGGTATCAGATGCGATGGTTGAGAGATATGATATATTTTAGAGTTAGGCATTGTAAGGATTACATGGGTTGGTCGGGAAATAGTTTCAGGAGATCTTGGTGCATGACATAGGACATGGAAGACCGGTTAGGAAATGAGATTTTATCCCCCCATGATCTGATGCAAGGAATATAACCCTACCAAAACGACCAAGTGAGGCTACACCGTTTGTAGGGTATAGACCCTAGGAAAGGTACATGCATCATAATGACTTTTTTTCTTGTTTGATTTGGGTGTTTTTGGAAATTTGAAATGGATAACGAAATGCGTTAAATGGGTTAAAATTAATCTTAAATAAAATTCTATACTACTTGAAATTTGGAAATCCTTTTTTTCCTTTTAGCTGTGGAACCCGGTCTTCATCTGCATGCGGATCAAGAATTTGAGGCCCAGTAGGCTGATCCAGTTGATCGGTGAAGGGTTGATTAAGTGGAGGAGGATGACCAGTGGCAGAGGATGTTAAATTCTTTCTGGCGACATGCCTTAGAAAAGTATGAGGGTAGTATTTCAGACATGGAGACAGAGAGATAGTTTGAGGAGGTTTAGATCACCTTCAGTTTTATCTGGGCTCCGACAGAGTACCAGGTTCCTTTTGAAGTGAGTTAGATACAGGGATTTATGCATCAGTGGTGGATGTTGTACCTGGGGGAGAGGAAAGAGGTTGATGTTTTGTGGGATGACTTCGAGAAGGAGTTCCGAGTGGAATTCCTTTCATCAACTATAAAGGCTGACAAGAGGCAGGAGTTACTCTCCCTCCAGAAGGGGAGTATGTCGGTACATGATATGGAGATCAAGTTCAAGGATCTCTTTTATTTTTTCCCCAATATTTTTTTAGATAATGAGTCTCATGCGAGATGTCTAGAAGAGACACTTTGTCCTTCTATCCAGTACACGGTTACTCCCTTTACGTTATTGACGTACTTAGAGGTTTAGAATAAGGTATAGGTGATTGAGAGGATGCAATCGTAAGGAAATCTACCATGAGAACAGAGACAATAAAATTCTTTGAATGGAAAGGTTAACAGTAGCATGTCTCAAGTGTCATGGCCTTCAAGGTTTCAACCTGAAGGGATTTTACCTCAATAGTTTCCTTTCTGACCTTCCAGTGCTGACGGTTCCAATTCCTTTCCCATGAGTTTGGGACTGAGGTGTTTCATCATTGGAATCTGTGGACATCTTCAAAATTAGTGTTCAGTGGCTGTTCGACATCAATATGGTGGAGGTGGATAAGTTCATCACCAGCCTCAGTAGCAGTTTCTAGTTTTTCTATTTGAGCAGTAGGGGCAACAGGCTCATGCTCCACCGAGGGGAGATGGAGCAGACCGAGTCCGACCTCAGGATGTTCCTCTGGGACCTCGACCTAGGCATGGTCATATAGGCGGTCATCAGCAGAGGGGTAGAGGATCTGGGGATGGTTAATTTCACATAGTATATGCAACAGTTCCAATAGGCCCAGAGATCGTTAGAGGTACGATCAGTTTATTTAGTAACTTTTATTATGCTTTGTTTGATTTAGGAGATTCACACTCCTTTGTTTCACCTGCTTTGGCCTATTCTTTGGGACCAGACATAGAGAGGCTTCCCATGCCCCTAGTGTTGATTACACTAGTCAGAGGTCAGACCGACTTGTTTGATGTGTGTTGGGGATGTAGACTAATGATGAGTCCAAATCTATCCTATGGGGATCTTTTCTTGATACAAATGCATCCATATGATGTCATTCTTGGAATAGACTAGTTTTATTCCATGCATTCCATTATCAACATCTTCTATAGGAGAGTTGTGTTTTTAGATATGGATGTCCGACATGTGTTTTTTGTTAGTGATAGGAGTTGTTAGGTGGGCAATCAGTGTGTAGAGACTCTTCTTTACTTGTTGGATGAGATGTTTTGGGGAGTTCCTGGATGTTTTACCCGAGGAGGTTGTGACACTACCCCTCGATGCGATGTTGAGTTTAGGATAGACCTACAGCCCGATGCTTCTTTGATTTTGACGGATCCTTATTGGATGACACCTTCTGAGTTGTGGGAGTTTTGTATTCAGATAGACGATCTGATGCATAAGCATTTTATCTGGCCCAATGTGTCACCATGGGGTGCTCAAGTGTTATTCTATAAGAAGGAAGATGGTGGCCTGAGGTTGTGCATAGACTAATGGAGGTTGAATCAGGTGAAAGCCAAGAATTGCTACCCTCTTCTGAGAATAGATGATCATTTAGATCAGATGAGAGGGGTGATTTGGTTTTCTAAGATTGATCTGCAGTCTAGATATCACTAGTTAAGGGTGAAGGAAGGAAATATCCTAAAGACTGCTTTTAGATGCAGGTATGAGCACTTTGAGTTTGTGGTCATGTTGTTCAGTGTTACGAATGAACCATCCTTGTTCATGGGTCTTATGAAATCCGTCTTTCTTGAGTTCCTGGACCGGTTCATCATTGTGTTCATCGATGATATCCTGATCTACTTGAAGTCATAGGAGGAGCATACCGAGCATCTCATAACTATCTTGTAGGTTCTTCAACACCACCATATTTATAGAAAGTTGTACAAGTGCAAGTTTTGGACACAAGAGGTGAATTTACTTGGGCATGTGGTGTCTCATCAGGGAGTAGAAGTGGACCCGTCGAAGGTTAAAGCAGTTGTTTCTTGGGTAGCACCCAAGAATGTAGTAGAGGTTTGTAATTTACTTGGTATTACAGGCTATTATTAGAGGTTTGTACCTGATTTCTCTCAATTCGTAGCCTTATTGACATCTTTGACCAGGAAGGATCAATCTTTTGTGTGGACTGATCTGTGTCAGATGTCATTCGGTTATCTGAAGGGGAATTTGGTTAGTGCTTTAGTGATCTGGTTTCCTGATGAAGAAGTGATGTTTGAGGTGTTTTGTGATGCTTCCCATATGGGGTTGGGATGCATCTTCATATAGAAGAAGGTGATGATCTCTTATGGGTCTTGGAATTTATTCCCCCATGAGCGTAACTATGTCACCCATGATCTAGATCCAATCGTGGATGTGTTTTCATTGAAGTTGTGGTGACATTACAACATTGGGGATCACTTTACAGACTTCACATATCACAAGAGTTTGAGGTATATATTTTTCCAGTGATATCTGAACTTACAATAGTGGAGGTGGATGGAGTTTCTACAGGATTACAATTTTGATATCTCTTATACCTTAGGAAATGGAAATGTTGTAGCTAATGATTTTAAAATAAAGTCATAGAAGGAAGTTTTTTAGGAATATGAGGATGCTTGGATAGCGGTAGGGGAGTTGGAAACCTCGCACTTAGATGTGGGAATGGATAGTGATAAAGGCTGTTTGTTCCAGAGAGCAGTGTAGTCTTCTCTGATTCAGTAGGTGGATGAGTCTCAGTGGGGAGACTTAGAGACAGAGGTGTTGTGTGATCGTATTGTCCATGGTGATTCTCTATAGGGATGGTCAGAATAAGATATTATTCCATGGGAGGTTTTTTGTTCTAGTAGAAATATACGAGGGAGTTATTCATGAGTTTCATAACTCTCTTTTAGTGGCACACCCAGAAATTTATAAGATGTATCGTGGCTTGAGGATGCAGTCATGGTGGCCTAGGATGAAACATGCAGTGGCAGAGTTTGTGGTAAGGTGCTTAGTTTTCCAGCAGGTGAAGGCTGAGCACCGTGTTCCCGGTGGTTTGTTGCAGCCCTTGGATGTCCCTGAGTGAAAGTGGGATGACATATCAATTGATTTCATCATAGGGTTACCCAAAGATTAAGGACGTTGTGAAGCTATATGGGTGGTAATGGATCAGTTGACGAAATCGGCCCACTTCTTAGCGATCAAGGAGTCGGGCACAATGGATTCCTTGTCTAAGAGGTATGTGGATGAGGTGGTGCGGTTTGATGGAGTTATGAGATCCACTGTCTTGGATCAGGATACATATTTTACTTCTCGAGTCTAGAGAAGATTGCATCATTCTTTTAACACTTGGATATGCCTCATAACTTCCTTCCACCCTCAAATAGATGGGCATACAGAATAGACTGTCCATAAATTGGAGGATATGTTGTGAGAATGAATCTTGAACTCTAGTGGATCTTGGGTGTGAAACTTTCCCTTGTTAGAGTTTTCTTACAATAATAGCTATCACTCTTCCATTGTCATTTCTTCATTTGAGGCGTTGTATGGAAGACCGTGTCATTCAAATTTGTGCTGGAAAGAGGTTGGGGATACAACTATTCTTGGTCCTGAGGTAGTACAGAGCATGACAGAGAAGGTTCATCTTTTTCATGAGAGGATGAAACCAACACAAGACTGGCAGAAGTCTTATTCTGATCGCACGAGTAGGCCCTTAGAGTTCGAGGTTGGGGACCACATGTTCTTGAAAGTTTCCCCTCAACGTGGGTAGTAGAGGTTTGGTATAGGGAGAAAGATTTCTCCTAGGTTTGTTGGACCCTTTTAAGTGTTGGGGAGAGATGGAAAAGTGGCATACCAGTTGGCAATGCCACCATAGTTGGAGAGGATCCATGACGTCTTCCACATATCTTAGCTTTGTTGGTATCTTCACGATGACTCCCATATCCTTGACCGGGGAGAGTTGGATATCGAGGATGATGTGACATTCATGGAGTGGCCAGTAGAGATTCATGATCATTGGGATAAGGTGCTGCATGGATGGACTATTCCTTTGGATCATGTGTTGTGGAGGCATGGTGGCCTGGAGGAGAGTACATAGGAGCGAGAAGTTCAGATGTGTTCCTAGTACCAAGGGATGTTTTGAGTTTTTACTTGTAATGTAATGTTTGAACCTTGTTTTATGAAATGTGTTTTCTTCCCCTAGGTTGATATGTGTGTGATGTAATGTGTGATAAATTCCTGACATGTGAAAAGGGGAAGACCAGATTCCTAACCAAGACGCATTAACTGCGATGAGATTAAACCCGTGTGTGTGAGTTTGTGCTGCCCAGAGCAGATAGTATATTGACATGGAAAACAAAATTACCTTAATCAAGTGTTTGGGTTGGAATGGTTGTTGTACTTGCGTGGTGTGTTTTGTGATATTTAGGATGACATGTTCAGTTGGTGGTAGTGTTTGGGGAGTGATGAGAGTCTTGAGAGGTATCTCACGAGGTGGTTGTTCAAACCCCCTTTTCCCTTCTAGGTTTGGTTTTGAATTATTGAGGGAAATAATAGTTTGAGAGGTATCTAATGCAATGGTCCAAACCTATATGGTCCATTACTTTGTGAAAATACAATTTTAAAGTGTTATCAGGAATCAAGGTGACTCATTTCATCACTTTGCCAAATTTCACAGTTTTCCAAGTTTTCCAAAGATGGATCACCCTGAAAGTGGCTGATCCTGGCGGTCGCTCATTGGTGGTGACTCACTGACAGTGACTCACTAATGGTGGATCACTAGCGGTCTCTCACCCAGTGGTGCCTCGTCGAACGATAGCTTTTCGAATGGTAGCTCGCCAAACGGTGACTTGTCGAACGGTAGCTCACCAAACGGTGACTTGAAGAACAGTGACTTGCGAATGGTTCCCCACTGAGTGGTCATGAGCGGTGCCTCACTGAGAGGTAACTCTACTAACGGTGACTCGTGAGCAGTGACTCACCGAGCATTGACTCATTGAATGGTGAATCACGAGCGGTGAGTCATCCAATGGTGACTCATGTACAATGTTTCTGGATTCCTCTAGTTTCACCCTTTTTAAATTTTATTTGACATAAAATGCTCCTAAAGCCTCATTTTAAAGGATTTGAGGAAGATTCAAAGCCCGTAAATACTATATTAATTTTCTTAAGGTTATGGGGGCTTTTACTCAGTCAAAACACATTGTCTTGACCAGATCCAACTATAATGGAAAATCCAAAATGTATCTAAACGGATACTTCATTTAGATTTTCCAAAGGGTAAGATATCTTTCACCTTTGTTATTCCTTCTTGTTTCCCCTGGTACGAGACACCTGGAACCCTTCTTCTAGTAGGAGTCATGCGGTGGTGCTGTAACTTTCAGTTTGAGTTTTCCCCCTGGAGTTTTTCTGCTGCATGCGTGATCCTATTCTGGTGCAATAAGAAAGTGTTGATCATATCTTATTCTAAGTAGGTTTCCTTTCACCCCTCTCTTGTTTTTAAATCATGTGGGGTGGGTGTATGAATGTTTTCTTTGATAGGATAGTTTAATTCAGATTAATAATGATAATTAAAATATAAAAAGAAAATCAATATAGAGGGTATGGGAAAAGTAAAGAATATTCATGTTGTATTTCTAGTTTTTTACATTTTTATTGTGATTTGTATGGGATAATTACCCACTGAAAATCGTGGTAGTTGGGGGTCTTTGGTTGCACAGAAAATTATTATGGATGCATATTTGTCAACTTCTCGATAAAAAAATGCATGGAATCCGTTAACCAGGTATATTTAGCTAAAATAAATGATGCCTTGGGATTACATGGTTTCTGTGATAACACCCAAAATAAAGTGAAATTGTATACAAAATGACATACTAAATCTGAAAGTATGTTTTTCTCTCTTGTGTGCTGTGGGTTGGATCCAGTGAGACGATGGATGGAACATGTCTGTGTGGTGTTATGTGGGGGTAGTGGATGAGATGTTTTATGTTGTGGGGCTGTGATGGTTGTTACAGTATAGTGGTGTAATGGTCCTATAATGATGGGTATGATATGGTTATGTAGTGGGGATGTGAAACTATATGTGGCCATAAAGAGATGTGGATGTGGAAATTTTAGTTGTGGTGTTGTTCTTGTGAGTTGGGGGTTGGTTCTGCTTATATGTAGCTTAAGTGGGATGAGTTTGAAGAATGATGGTAGTGGTTTCTATGGGTGATTTCCCATTGATAACATGTAGAAATATTCCCTTGTTCATGGAAAAATTGTGGGGGAGATGTGCCTTTACTGTGAAGTGGGTTAATTTACCATGGCTCTTGACCCATGTTTGGCTGTTACTGTGTTACTTGCTAGTGTTGTGCCTGTTAATTTCCTGGATAGTAATGGGATGAATAAATGAGTTGTTTAATAAAGTATGGAATGTTTCTGGCTAGTTTTTCTAATGGAATGTAATTAGTAAATATGAAAACTTGAATGGATGTTAAACGTGGGATAAATGTGAAGATACATTAGTTTATCTAGATCTTTAACTTTTGAAATGTTTCTTGTGTGTTGTTGTGCATTTTAGAGGCAGTAGCATGAAGGTGGTGGGTATGAGTTGGGTTTTCTATCATGAACCCATAGGATGGGATTGAGTGTTTGGTATCATATATGTCTATACTTTTATTTTCCTTGGGAGTTATATATGCACCCCACCCTAGTTGAGCATGATGTGTCAAACACCCCCATAATCATAGGGGAGGGTGTCTTTACCAAACATCCCGATGGGAGTATGGATGGATGGCGGTCCAATCTTTCCAACTCCCTCTTCCAGGTGGTGGTAGCCCAAGATTCTTTGGGTAGGTTGTGGTTTGTGAGGCCCAGGTGTGTGCGGGGAAGTTGTGATTCCCAGGTGTCTTTGGGATGATATGTGTTGTTCTTTTCAGGTGTATTCAGGATGAGATATGTTGTTATTCCTAGGTTTCTTCAGGATGAGATGTGTTGGGATTTACTAGTTGTCTTCGGGATGTGATGTGGTTGAGGGCCCAGGTGATGGGATGAGATGTGGTTTGTGGTTCCCAGGTGTGTGTGGGTGGGTTATGACATGTTTCTTTCAGAAGGGGTGGGAGTGTAAGGAAGTTTTCTATTAGGAAAGAGTAGATAAACCAGTGGAAAGTTATGGGGGTACCCAAATCATCTAAGTGCTTACTATATTTCTTTACTTATCTTATGTTACTTGGTGAGCGTGCCTTGGTGAGGTTGGGTTGGCTAGTATGCCTTGTTAGGTGCTGTTTGGTTCTACTGTTTTCTCACAGGGGAATTAGTATGATTCTCTCACTTATGCATGAGAGAATTTGGTTTTCCTACTCAGTATATTTGTATGATCACCCTACATATATAAAATTGATTTTAGGTTTCTAGGAGGACTACTTGGACCATGCCAGACCTTACAAGCTCGGACTTTGAGACAATTGTCGTGTTGCTGCTTAGCCTTACTTTTGGTACTTTGGTGTTTTTATTATAATTGTAACAGTTCTATTTTGAACATGCATGTGGGATGGATTTAAATTTCTTATATATATATCTTGGAGTTTTTTGGGATGAACCATATCCTCTCTCGATCTTATTTCAAAAAAGGGAAATGCCTCCCATTTTTTGAGATTTGTATACCCTTGGTGATAGTCGCCAACCCGAGCCCTACTGGAGATGGGACTCAGGGGTCATCATCTCCCTTTCCTTATTTTCATCCAAAGAGGGATGTCTTTGAAGGGAGGGGGTCGTGAAACCACCCAAATGGTGGTGTTTGAAGAAAGGATGGAGGAGTTTGGCTACCTGCCTCTCTCCAGTGGAATCTAACTTCAAGAGGTACTTACCACTGAAGAAGATACTGAATCTAATCCAACTCATGAAGATGATACTTTCTTAAAATCTTTCTCATATAATTTTATTCAATCTGAATTGATTGTGAACTACTACTGTTTTGAAATTTTATATTTGGATAACTCCTGTCTTATCTTGGAGGAAGATGAAGAAGAGGAATATTCCCTTGTTGTGGAACACATGAATCTTCCCCGACATATTGAAGAATTATTGGTGGAATCCCATGAAGAGGTACAAGTGGATTTTCTAAAGTAAAATAAAACAAATTATTCTCACATTAAAAAGGAATACAATCATATTGATTATTCAAGTATAAATTTTGTTCAAGTAAGATCATTTTCTAACCTTCCCTTTGAATATTAAATTGATGCATCCCACATTGAGAATAAAATTAAAAGTAAATAGGAGTTTCTCAAGTAGAAACCAAGTAGGAGGAAGATTCTCACTTCATCCTACTCTCGCCATGAAATTTGTATCTTATTGCTAAGGGGATGGAATTGGTGTACTCTTTCCATAGAGTTCTCATCACCAATAAAGAAGAAGTGCAAGCTGGAAAAACAAATATTTGGTGGATCAAATCTAAGAAACTCCACCCACTAACTAATTACGGATGACAACTGGTACTACCCATCAAGAGTTAGTAAAAATATAGGGCCCATTTGTGAGATTAAATCAAGAATTATCTTTCTATTTTCTTTCTAGTGACTTTTGACGTTTTCTTAGGAATTATTTTAGGAGTAAGCCCAATCCCTCAATATTTTTTAGATTATATTGACATAGACCTTAAATTTTCACGAGTAATTTTCTATTGTAGATATATGATGGAACAAGGTAGCCCCCAATTATAAAAAAGAGAGAGGAATAAATCTTCATGAGAAAATGGAGTTCATTATTACATTATTTACCTTATAACTCCCTATATTTCTTTGAAATTATTTTTTGAGATTTAAAATGAAAATTGCATGCTACACTTAGAATTATTGATTTACTTGAAAAAACTAGGATACATGAGTTTCTTAAGAATCCCATAATTCCATTTTTTATATTTCTAATATAATGAGATTAAATGGGTAAAATGAATAATTGAATTATTAGAGTGAAGCATGGATGTTAATTTGATGAATTATAATATGAAGGAATTGGTTGATTCATGTAAATGGAATTTCCCTACCATTTTTTCATAATTTGAATTTCTAAAATTAATGTGAATTGATTTTATATTATTATCCATGCCGCGAGATATTTTCCAATTTCATATGTTCCATTACCTAAGATGATTTCTATACTTAATACTTTATATATTGTCTTAAGATTATTTCTTAAGTGATCTTGGGGCATGTCACCTACAAGAACTTGCATCATAACTTGTCAAAGATACGACTGTGCAAAAAAACATTTAACATGATTGAGGTATTTTTATTGATAAGACCTTATCCTTGATACCAAATTTTATTTTAATCCCTATCTAGCTCATAGAAACCATAAATGAACTTGTTATAAATGATCCACATTTCAATCCATTTATATCCATTCCTACCCTCCTCTTAGTTTTGCATGATATTTAAAATTTGAAGTGTGGGGTGAGGGAAGTCAGGGTGAAAGGTATGCAATGCATTGTAAGGAATAAGTGTTGGGGGTGATATTTTGGGTATTTGAAAAGGTTTTTGATTCATACATTTTACTTTTATTGATTGTCCTTGAAAAAATGAAAAAGAATGGGTTGTGACCTGCAAAAATTAAAAATTTCCACTACTAAACCTATGATTTTTATTATATCTAGTTAAGTGGTGGATGTGATATATTTTCCAAGCATAATTTTTTAAAAAGTGATAAAAATAATTTGAAACATAAATAAAAGTAAAAAAAGTAGAGAAAATTCAAGAAGGTGTAATTCATTCATTATTATTTCATTGACCATAACCTTAATTTGAGTCATGGTAAGTGAGAATTATCATTTTGAAGGGGAGAATTACATTTATCTTTTACTTTTCATATCATGAACTATGATTTAAGAGGTATACCTCCTTTGTTGAGCCTGAGTGTTTTTCACATCAAACCCTACCCACCTTAATCATCAGATTCATTATAGCCTTAATTTAAAACCCCTCATGTTTTTTTGTGATTTTTGTCTTTATAAAGTGGATAAAGTAGTTCCCTTGTGGGCCTATGAAAAAAGAACATGGATTAAAGGTATGAGCATAAATCTACTTCACTTTGTACCTTGATTGATAAGAGAAAATGATTAAAAGTGAGGTAGATCATGGCTTGGAATGGTTGATTATAATTAATTGAGAATCTTGAATGAATTAAAGGAGAAGTTCCACTATTTTCAAAAGGGAGAAAGTAAAATACTTGGATTGATTGATATTTTTTAAAAATGTGAATTTGAGTTGATATTTTATGTGGAACTTGAAAATTTGTTTTAACATTCATAATAATTTTGATTTATTTCTTTGATATTTAAATATTGGTTGTATTGGTTCCCTCTTTAACTTAATATTGAGATTCAATGCTTGAGGAAAAGCATAGTTCAAGTGTGGGGGTATTTGATGCACTCATTTTTCATGCAATTTTTAACTATTTTTAATGATTTTAAATGGATTTTAATCAATATTAACATGTAATTAATTTTTTATTTAAAATGTGGGAAATTGAAATTAATGAGTTAATTTAAATGAAAATAAATAAAAATGTTTCATTTTGAAAGTTTAATAAAATTATGATTGAATTTTACTAAGTGTGTGATCATTTTTATATGTAATAAAAATGGAAGAGCTCAGCTAGCCCTTAACCTAAAGAAGCTATAAGACACATATCTATCCCAAGAAGGCCCAGCTAGCCAAGCATCCCAATGGGGAGAGCCCACCGAGTAATAGGAGGATATATGGCCGTGGATAGTGAGCACAGATGTTGGTCCAAGGCCCATTGGCCCGTGCATATCGACACAGTCTTTGTATGTGCGTGTGAGTGTAATGGGAGCCCATCCCCATAGTAAGCATCTAAGTGGTGGATGGAATGAGACTTTATATATGTGAGAGATCTCTCATGCCAATGTTAAATGTGGGATTAGGTCTACATGGCTACTATTCATCAGTTACTAAAACGTTGTCGTCACAACTCAACACCGCTCCCCCATGCTTAGACACAACACCTCTACCACCTTCCATGCTCAATGTTGCCTGCCGCTGTGTGCAAATCACTATAGACACCACTTACATTACCAGGAAAGCTTGAGATAAAGATGAATAATTACTACCGAATCTTGGGATCAACATGGATGATATCTAGTGTCTCAGAAGACCACCATGAAGCCAAAAATTAGAGGAATAAGGACATGTATGATGGTAAGGAGATCCATCAAGCCACTGAGAAGGATGGATGATTTGAGAAGCATCTTTATTTCCTTGCACCCACACTATGTCGTGGGATCACCAAGGCAAAGAAGAGTTACACCATAGAGGATAAGGTTATGTCATGGAGGCTTTCATATCTATAGTAGAAAGGTTTTGAAGAGTTGAAGGTATTTGTGTTATGTGTGATTTACTACCCCATAACGATGAAGAAGATAACAATAGGAGGAGGCTGCACCGTAGGAGTGATTCTACCTTGTGAAGGCACTAAAATGGGAAATTCCAAATTCTTCAGAAATAATGGCATGAGATAGGTTGTACTATAGAGGTAGCGCTACTCCGTGGATGTGGGAAAATAGGCAGTATCATATTTTGAAGAAATAAAGGAAATAAAAGTTACACTATGGAGAAATTGGCTCCTGAAAAGCCATGCAGTTTCTATGGAAAAATGAAGGAGGCTACTCTACAATTATTCTCTTGACTTCATAGTATGGGTCTACGCTGAAATATTAGAAAGTATGATATCCACAGACCGATATCCAAAGTTAAAAAAGGGAAAATTTGAATGAGATAAAGGAATATACAAAGTATGAGAATGAATTAAGAAGAGGGGATTCCTCCCTTTATAAATATAAGGGCTTAATGTTATGCCAAAGGATAGGATAATCGCTCCACTAGGTGCTACTACTCTATTTATTTTATTTTTTTCTACTATAGTTTAGATACTAATCTAAAACTCTTGAATTATTTTAATTAAAGTATTTAATAATTTCCTTGTTTCTTAATCTCTATCTCTCAAATTCTTCTTCTATTCATGTCATTATTTCCATTGTGACCTATTATACTCTAAAATGAGTGATAAGACCAAATATTGGCCTTGGTGGAGGTATAAAGTGTTCCTAAATTCCGATATTCAATTATAACATTTTGAATCTATTTGTGGTGAATGTGGGTGAAGTTTACAGGTGTGTCGATCATCCACCATAACATGGATCTCAAAATCAATTCTATAATTTCTAATAACAGTGCTAAGTTTTGACACATGCCTATTGTGGGGTGTGAAAAAATCTATTGAATTATCTTCCTAGTGTATCATAATGGATAACCGGGTTCATCTCACTTGAGGAGCTTCACGGTTATTCAATCACTAATTATAATTCATCTAAACTACTTCTTTTTGAGTTTCTATTATTTTATAAAATAATGAAAATAGATCGGAAGAAAGAATGCAATTTCTAAACTAGCATGAAATTCAAATAGAATGAGGTTAGTTAAGAAAGTACATGACCTTAAGGTTTGGTTTTGGGTTCCTTAATTATTCATGTTGGTTTTTTAAATTCATTTTGATACTTAGATCATAAAATATAATTCATGAACTATTATCCTTCAATTTATTGAGTGTGAAGTCTTTCATGCCTAGGAGATTTTCTTTGGCACACTAAACTCCACCTCCTCCTATAATAAAGGTTAATGACACACCTCAATTGAGAGTATATCATTTATCAGGACCTGACTCCATCATATGTTGTTTCATCTATAGAATAAATTAACCCCATCATGTGAAGTGTTCTTATTCAATGGAATGTACGTAAATGATATAAATTAATGAATATATTTTATTTCGAGATCCATATTGTGGTAGAAAATCGCCACACCCGTACCCTTCTCTCTCATTCACCAAAAATAGAAATTAAATATTAGAATTAAAGAATAGAATTTAGGAGCACCGGGGTCCTCCCCCAAGGACAAGCCTTGGTTAAGTCACCCATTATCAAGTGTAATAGTTTAAAGTGGAAAATAAGATAAATAGAGAAGAATAATGGGAGAGAGAGAGAATGAAATAGAGAAAGAAAATATATAAAACAATTGAATTGAAAAGAATGAATTAGTTATAAAATTAAACTAGTCTACACCAAAAAATAAATAGAGAAACATAAGAAATTTTACAATCAAACCAATCCTACCATTCTCTATCACATCAGAAAGATCTTATATTTATAGAGGTAGGAGTCCCTTATATGTCTTTCATTTTTATCTTCAGTATATTATTTTATCTCAGTTATATGTTTCCTTTTTTAACTTTGGGTCTTGGTCCATGAGTATTAGTCTTTCTAATATTTCAATATAGAATCATAATACGTTGTGGATAGAATAATTGTGTTGTAGCCTCCTTGATTTGTGCATGGACACTACATGTATTTCAGTGCAACCGATTTTTCCATGGCACAACTTATATTTTATTTTATTTCTTTAAAATGTGATACTACCTATTTTCACACTTCCATGGAACAATGTTATATGCACAGTGAAACCTGTCTCAGACCATTATTTTTAAAAACTTCAGAACTTCCCATTTGAGTGACAAACCTTAAACTCTTCGAAACCTCACTACTTCCGATATGAAACCCTCCATCGCATAGGCTTCTACACTACGATGCAACTCACCTCGGCCTTGATGAATCCACAACACAGTGTGGGTGAAATGGTGCCTGGATACTTATCAGATCATATGGCCTTCCATAGAAAACATAAATCATAAATGTAACTTGTGAAATAAATTCCATACCACTCTTACATTTACTTTAGTTATCATGTCTATATAGGGAGTAACCTTCATGATTATATTTAAAATACCCGCCATAGTATATTCTGTTAATATCTTAGGAGAAATCCTACCAATTAAATCCGTCTCATTACCCAATGCATTGGAGATCTATAACGGGCTCACCCACCCTTAGTTTATCATGGAAACACCCATAATCATAAAAAATTCCCAAGAACCATAACATAATCACACCATATAAATCAGGCATAAAAGAAACATAAACTTTGAAATCACTTTTCATTTTTACAAATCTACGCACTAAAAAAAGAAAACAATTTATTTTAAAATAAAAGTGTAAAATTGTAAAGGAAGAATCAAAACATTAAATAGACCTAAAATTGGGAAAATATGTTCATGCCGTCTAAGTTAAAAAAACATTCCCTTTGACTTTTGTAAAAAGATTTGGAAAAGGATATTTAAATGAGGGTTTTTAAAAGGAAGCCCCTTACCTTGAGCCCGACTCATCACATACAATCTTTATCTTCCTGAATAATAAAATTAGGTAATTTATTCACTTTCTTGAGAACTTTCATAGTTTATTATTCCTTTTATATCACTTATTATCATGTTATAACAATTACTTAATTATTTAAGTTCATGTCGGATGTTTTGTTGATATTTGATACTTGAGTCCAAATGAATTTGATATGATGTCAATGGTCATAATTCCATCATCTCCAAAATAAAATTAATGAAATGAATATCATTTTTATACATCAATTATACTTTTAAATCAAACCATTAATCATGGTTATGAAAAATTAACTATGTTATAATCATGGAGAGGGTAGGTCGTACTTACACATGGCTACCGTTTCCATTTTTCAATTATCATTTTGGAAAGAAGGTAAATATTATTTTATATTTTCATAATGATAAAAATATCATTTATATAATATTAAAAATTTAAATATACTTGTATATATATATCATCCATGTGATGTGGTGATGAAAAACGAATCACATCGCTTCGTGGAGGTGATAGTTCAGACACACACACGAACGATGTTATCATTTTTATGCGTATGGAAGGGTAAGAACATAAATGATATATTATTATTTAATAATTAGAAATATGTCATGAATATTATATATAAATATTAATTCATAATTATAACCAGTCTTGAGTGGCAGTGATGGAAAACAAATTGTTTCGATTCGTGAGGTGGTAGTCCGCTGTACACACGAACGATTAATTCTTTTCCCATTTTATGGAAATGGAGATGCATTTAGGTGATGATATTAGCATAATAAAGTCTCATTATAATGAGGATAATGGATTTATTACTTCATCATGGTGTAAGAATATTTGAAGTAGAAAAATAAATAAAATAGAAACACTTAATTAAAAATAATACCTCTTCTTCAGACGATCTCCTTTGATTAATACCTTAACACCTCTAAGGAGTATGTTATGACTAAAATAATTCCTCTAGATTATGGGTAGGAATTATAGGAAGGTATTTGGGTGGATATTGGCTGATTTTTTTTTTCAGTGTATTGAAATGAGAAGAATGAGTTGCCTTTATAGGAAATGAGAGGTCCACTCTTGGGATTCTTCAAAATATTAAATTAATATAAATTAATATTCTTTTACAAATGGGTAAAACATGATTTATTTAGAATCTAGGATGAAAACGGGTTAAAATAAATTCATATAATAAAAATTATACAAGTTTTTATTGTTTTTTTAATCCATATATTTTTGTTTTAACCCTTTTAACTCTTACCATGATATCATGTAATTTACACTTTGAAGGTTAATATAGTTACTATAAAATAAAAAATGACCAATAAAAGAGTCATTGATGTAATTTTAAGACTTATACCAATAATTTTTCGAAATTTATATTTTTATAAATTTTATATCATTTAATAAAATATTATTTATTTTAAAACATCAATAATGTCAATTTTGACACTATTCATTACTTGACTTTTTAAAAATATCCTAAAACATGATAAATTCGAACCAATAATTCTAAAATATCACTAACATATAAAATACATCTAAAAAATTTATGTATGACATTAATAGTATCAAATTAAATGTATTTTAGTATTTTTAATATCATTTATTTGATATTTCCATTAATTAAACAATTACTCCGTCATCATTGTGCAAGAATTTAATTTAATTATTTATTTTATAAAAAATAAAAAAATTATCATTATAAACATAAACATTTTATCTTTTAAAATAGTATTTATATTCAAACATATCCCTTATATAACCCCATATTAAAAATATTTCACTTGTTAAAAACGTGCGACAAAATTGACTTTTCTTTGAATATAATATTATAAATTTCATGCTCTCATCCAAGTGGATTTAAAATGTTATAATTTATTATCATGGATTATTTTGGTTAAAAACTCATCCCATGAAATTAGGACAAGTTTTAGGGTAATTTTATAGTATTTATAATATTATTTTTACCCTTAATTAATGGATTTACCCTTAACTGTGGTAATAAAATTTACCAAAGTTACTATTCATATTTTCCAAAATAAAAGAGACCTATTTACATAATTTTGGACCTTATGATTCTAAATATGAAATTCATTTTCCTAAATTAAATTCATATAATTTTCAGAAATCAATTAAAAATTAATCCTGTTGTCAAACAAGAAAATGGGGTTTTCAAGTAAAAACGTTCAAAATAGTGAAATATTTTTATATAAAAATTCAATGTGAAATTGATTAAAATGAAGTTAATTTGATTAAATTATAAAATATTGATCTAATTATACTTTAAAAACAATTAAAAATATAATTTAACACTCTAAATTATTTAGGCGAAAAAAGCTATTTTCAATTAAAAATGCAATATTTTTTCACTATTCATCAAAAAATGAATTTTTTTTAGAAAAATACCAAAAATTCAACCAAAGTAAATTTTGATACTCTGATTTCAAATAAGAAGTTTATTTTTTAAATTTATAAATAGGTCAAAAAATAGATTTAAATTAAATGCGCCATCAAATGCAGCAAAACTGCCATTTTAGAAAAATACTTATTTTATGCATAAAATTGGATTTTTTATATCTTATCTAGAAAACACATAAGTTTAATTTTAAACATTATATTGAATATATTATAAATATATTTCATTAATATAACTCAAGACTGGTGATTTTTTATTTATTGGTATATAATACACTTGTGCACATTTAAATAGTTTTTCATAAAATAATTTCCTTTTATTTTAATAAGGTTTTTATTTTCATTTATAATAAATTGGTCACCAAAGAATTAATTATATATATACATGTGTAATCTAAATTTTCATAATTCAATTAATACTGCTCATTATCTCCATTCTAATGGCTAGGTTATGATGATAACATTTAAATAATAATATTTAGTTGTTCGTTTAAGCACGATGTGGTGTATTATGTTTGCTATAAAACATAATGTTTCCTTTTAAGAACTTAGGATATTACATTATCCCCGTTTAACAAATTTAATTCTCTCAATTTAAACTCGAGATTGAAAACTATGGGTTTTACTTTTCAAAATACCTTTATATTGAAATCCCACATCGAAAAAAGATTAATAAAACATCCACTTTGAAATAATGAAAGGGAAGTATGATGGTCACCTAAGATAACAAATACTAGGGTTCCAAGTAGGAAAACATGGACACGGAAGAGAAAACTAACTGTCATGTTCTGATGGAGAGTGATATAAAAAATGGTCATGAGAAAGTTAATAATCACAAAATCATAAATCTGTGATGGGTTAAAAGGTCATTGATTTCATAGTAAGAGAAGTAAACAAATAACATTTTTGTTTCAAAATCATTTTCATAGATTTAAGGAATTATTTTACTACTTGGACTAAGAACATATGGAAACATAATTACTAAAAAATTATAGTTTCATCCTTTAATCAATTTCTACCACAAACTCGTCTTTTTCTCCAAATGATGAGTATTCAAGATGAGTTTTCCACAACTGAAGCACTAGAATCCACTTCTAGAGAAACACATAATCTATAAAATATTAACTGTCTATTTATCATGTATTTATTAATTAACCAAAATAAAAATGGTACATGATAAGATAATTCCCCAAAAATAATAAACCTTATATGGTGAAAAACTACTTCAATCTCTAAAATTAAATAGTAATACCTAAATTTCAACATAGATCATTCAACTTTCCATAAAATTACTCAAAAATATTCTATACTAAAAATGAAACACAAAAATTATTTAATCAAATAATCTTCATAGATACATTTTAATAATTATCACTAAATAACATCAATTACACTTGAAGTATTGTACCGAAATGTAATTTCCCAAGTAATCTTCAAGATAAGATAATAAATTTCATAAATAACTTAAATCCCCATAAGTCACCAAATAAATCATATATTATTCCAAAATATAATTTAACCTTCAAATAAAATACCATAGTATTCTATATACCAGATCTTATAGGATTCACAAAATAGCGAACGTCTTCTGAAATAACAATAATAACTTAATCACCAAATAATTTTCCAATCCCTAGGTTATCAATTAGTTAAAACATATATTCAAAAATTAAAATTATTATTCATCCAAAAAATCATTTAATTTAAAAAAATCATAATAACCAGGACTTCACATTGGCCAGTGGTAGGCAATGCACCCTTGTCGTCCTTTGGTTGTGAGTTTGATTCCCACGGCCTTTCCAAACTATTTTATAATTTTTTTGAAAATAATCCAAAACCATAAATGAAATGGAATATGAATACATACAAGGACCAAGATATCAAAAGTGTATATTATAAAACAAGTTACAACCAAATAAATTGTGTTGAATAACCAAATTAAGAGTTAGGGGATACAAACAAGGAAGAAGAAGGAACCCCAAGTAATCCTAAAAAAAATATAAGTATCATTAATATACTATAACCTAAACGATACTATAAATGGTATAAGGAACACCTAAGGAAAATTCAGTCTACCCTAGGTGAAATTAATTTCACTTCACCTCAGCTTACCCTCTTGATTTCACTGGGAGTTAAACCCCTAACAGAACACAATCATATCCAGGGAACTAGCCAATGTGTAATCTATGCTAGTGTAGCACTCATCCAGATCTTCTAAATATATTCCTAGAGTTCTTATGAATTCAATTAATAGAGGTGAGTAAATAATCAAATCAAGTGGGCATAAAATATATATAATTCAAACACCCTCATAAGAAACAATCCTTTTCACATACATTCATACAAAAACTGATATACAATACCCATATCATGAACAATATACAACACCCTCCTTGGGGAAAAAATCCATATCTAGCATAATAAAAAAGAAATGGGCATAGGTGAGGGGCTTATACTCATCATGAAAATATCTTTTATAAATTATCAAAAAAGTTTTTCAAAATCCACCTTAAAATTCCAATCCATTATATACCATTTTAAATCCATTATTAAAACATCCTTTTAAACCAATTCATGAAATCCCACATTTAAAATAAATTCAAGAACCAATACCATTTTCATTCAAGTATTTGAGAAGTCCACGACATCCCTTTTTTATTTTTGAAGCATTCATTAAAAACCACATTGTAACCATTTCAAGATCCAAATGGGTTAAAATTACTTTAATTAACAAAATTACTTTAAAATAAGGTATATAATTATTTTATAAAACACTCAGTATTGAAAAAACACTTTGGGAATTCAAAAAACATCTAAACACTATTTTTATGATAAAAAATAATGAGTAAAACATTTTGAAATACACTACGATTACCAGGTATAGGCATAACTTGATAAAAAAAGATTAGAAAACATTAATCACTCAATGAAATTCCAATTAAAGTAAATTCATAAAAACACATACTCAAACCAAGTCGCAATGAATCATCTTTGATGGTGAATCTCAATCAAGAAAAGAGGATCCCTCTACAGACCCCAAACACCCAAACATTCTAAATTAGAACCACACCGAAACCCTAATATCATTTAAATATACCCTAGGGTTTGTGGGAGAATATCCAACCAAGAAAGAATTGGTGTAGGGGAGAGGAGAAGGTAATAAGAAGAAGAAAATAAGAGTATACCTTGAGATTCTTCTTGAAATCAGTGGAGAAGGGGATTAAATGGAAGAGGGAGGGAGAGCTACCTAGGTCACAAAATAGAGTCTACTGAATGAATTATGGAGAAGAGGGGGTTCAAAACCCCTAAAATCACATGGGACATAATTGAAATTTAAAGTTTTTAAGAATCTAGGAATGTTTCCTGGTTAGGCCATGTAGTTTATCAAACCATGCATCAATTATGCGGGAGCTACTGGAAGACACCTACATGACTTGCATGATTTTACCTCATAGTTTAACAAACCATGAAAATACCACTTCTAAAATTATAACACAATTTACAATCAACTAACACAGTTTCTCCTATATGTTTGATAACCATGCAATATGGGAAAACCATTAAAAATTCAAAATTAAAAACTTCAAACTTCCAAAAAAATTAAATTATCCCAAAATAATATAATATTATTGACAATAGTGATACATGAGTGTCATAATTCTCCCCACCATGAAACTTTCTAAACTAAAAAGTCATTAATAAAAGTATAAGAAAAAAAAACCGAAACCTCAATACTTACATGAGATCCGGGAGGGTCAATAATTTTTAATGAGGTCTAGTGAGAATGACACACCAAAAAAACACATAACTCCTCAAACCCATGGATCAAATACTCAAACATTAACAAAAATATCCAAGTATGAACCAACTCAAAAATATTAAACATGGGATATAAGAAAATAGAAACAAAATTTAGGTCTCCCAAACATTTATAATTAATATAAAATGGTGAGACAGAAGATAAACACACCCAAGATAAATGATTATCCTTCACCAACTACAGAAAACCATTCAAGGATTGACCACATATCCCCAGTGGAAGCCTACCCAAGGAACCTCTAAATGACCATAAGGAAATACCTCCCAATACAATACATACCATGACACTAAAAAGTGAAATATACCTCATCCAAAAAACATTCCCCAACGAGAAACGATATAGACTCTAACTTTGGGTCAGAAAACTAAGTGGAAGGGGTGATATAAGTCCTCATATTTGGATGAAAATATCATAGTGAATCCAACATGATGCAAATCAACACCATCCAATGCATAATCGCATTTGGTTCCTTGTCTATCCTAGTCACCTGAAACACCCACCGAAGGGCTTCCCAAGACCAATCCATCAAAACCCAACCATAACAAGCATCACATGCAATCCTCAAGAGACAAGATAAAAGACTAGGGAATAAGTACAACCACTATAATCAATGCCTAAAAAATGATAAACCACAAAATCAATAAGGAATGAATCAAGAAAAAATCACCTCAGGAGTCTCAATTAACTCTAAACCCAATGGGAAAAAAATCTAAAAATAAAAAAATCATCCAAGACTACTCCAAATAATTCGACTTTAGAGGATTTCTAAAAACATCCTAACCACTTCATTTCCTCAAAAGGACCTTGATCATTGTAAAAGTATGGTAAATTAATATTTCTTAGATCAAGGAAGGTTTTGGCTCCACCACTCTATTCAAATTCTTAAAAAAGTCAACAACCAGGAGAGTTATACCTATACGACAGGAGGATTCACCCATCAGCTCGTTCTCATAAGAAAACTTTCTATATTATCTCAAGAAATTTCTAGGAGAAACAAATAAGAAGCACAAAAAATGAATCTAACCCATCCATTTTTCACAAACCAAATCATACAGTCCAAATACACACCAATGGACCAACTTAAACACCCAAATTCAACAAATCTAAACATACAAAAAAATATCTTTTAAAAAATAATTTTCTTAAAACCATACCACTTTTTATAAGGAGGCTCAAACTCATTTTTATAAGGCACACATGATTTGAAAACAATTTAACCCCATTAATTTTTTTTTATTTCAATTAGAAAATCACAATAAAATCACATTATTTATAATCACCTCATTTAAAAAAGAGTAAAAAAAACTCATTTCACCAAAGATAACACATTCATTGAAACATTTAACCTCTTAAAACAAAGTCCCACTAAAACTTCATAAAGTTCCCTTTTGTTTTCAAAACACTCAATGTGTTCCATTATAAAACCAAATTTTCATGAAGCTTATTTCCATTTCAAAACATTTATATAAAAACCCACATTCATTTCAAATCATCCCCATAATTTCAATTTTATTTTCAAAAAACTTTTCCCAAACTCCATAATGAAATCAATTATGTTTTAAATATATTATAAATAAACCATAATCTTACATTTTAAAAACCTAAATAATTTATAAAAACCTTCTTTTAATTCAAATAAAGTTCCCTAAATTAAAATGAAAGAGGAAAAATAATCACTTCAAAAATTTTCATAAACACAAAAATTTATTTCATTCCCATAAAAAAATAATTTCATAAGAAAATCATCCTATAAAATCTTATTTTTCATCCAGAAATATTTTTTCCAAAATGAGAAATTAACTTTTTAAAACAGAAGGCCAAAAAATAATGCATAATTCATCAATAAAAACATCACCCAAAATCATAAATTCAATATAATAATAACTTAATTAAACTCATGACAATGATAAGCATCATTAGAATCAATTCAAAAATCAAGGAACACAAGACAAAACATTTGGGAGGAGGAAGAAATGTGCATGGTTTGGCCACATGGGTGGGAAAACCATGCACTGATTATGAAATAGACTCCAAAATGGCTTCCAGATCTAACTACACAAAATCCACAAAATTATTTAAACCTTGTGAGATATCCATTCAACTTTAGTTAATTCTCTATTTTCACCCCAAAAGCTCAAAAGGGACCCCCAAAATCACTAGTATACTCATTTTGGATCAAAATATCATCATTACATATTAAAATTTCTCATGAATAATCTGAAATGAATTTTAATTCAAGATTAAAATACCAAATACCCCTGGTAAATCAAGGATCAAGGTGAGAAAAATCTAGCTAGTCACTCCCCACACCAACCTCTTGAATTTTGACATTCCTATCTCTATACTAGTAGACTTTCCAAATAAAAAGAGAGTGATTAAAGAATCTAGGATGTCTTTAGAACCTAGTATTTTATACCATTTGTAATAAATTGGCATAAACTAGTGTGTGGGTATAAATGATGCACACTTGGGAATGGTTTCACTCTTGTATTAATAATAAAACAAGCAGTTGAAACTTTACTAAGAATCTTTAATGGGGAATCCATACATTGGATATCCAATAAAACTAAAAAAATGATTTCAATATAAATGAAACAAATAAATAATGTAATACAAATCCATAACAATCAAACAACTCAAGAACTACATCAATGCATAAACTGAACATAAGCCCAACAATACACAAAGAAACAAACCTAGAGAATGATCTGGGATAACAGGAATGATACATAACATTATAAAATAAAAACAAAGTTGAACAATCACTAATCGTCTCCTCATGTCCCATAGTCACTCAGAACATCACATTTCTTTCATCATCATTCCAACCATAACACAAGTCCAGAAAGATATTAAAACCTGATCACCTAAAAGAAAAGACGATGAAACAAATGTGATGTTATGAGTGACCATGGGACATGAGGAGATGATTAGTGATTGTTCAACTTTGTTTTTATTTTATAATGTTATGTATCATCCCTGTTATCCCATATCATTCTCTTGGTTTGTGTCTTTATGTATTTTTGGACTTATGTTTATTTTATGAATTGATGTAGTTCTTCAGTTGTTTGATTATTATGGATACATATTACATTATTTATTTGTTTCATTTATATTGAAATAATTTTTTACGTTTTCTTGGATATACAATGTATGGATTCCCTATTACATATTCTTAGTAATGTTTCAACTGCTTGTTTTATTATCACTACAAGAGTGAAACCATTCCCAAGTGCGCATCATTTTATTCATGATAATTTTAAATATAAATAAAAAATATTTTTTTATGTGTAAGTGAGATGAAACCAAGTAACATGCCATAATCACAATTATGAAACACCCCCTTATTTAAATAAACATGATTGGAGCCAAAAAACCTTTTTATAAAACATTTTTAAACCAAGTAAAGGGGAACATTTGTTAAGTTTATGAAAACAAGCCCATATCCCTTTACTGATTCTAAAAAACATTTCTAAAATCCCTTTTGATTTTATAAAATACACATGATTTCCTTTCAAAAAATACTTTATAAAACATTTTATAAAACAATTTGAATGTGGGAAAAAACCACAACTAAAATGGAATATCAATACATGAAGGAACCAAGATATCAAAAGTTTAGGAAAGAAAATAAGTGACAACTGAAGTAATGGTGTTTTATAACCAAATCAAGAGTTAGGGGATACGAATAAGGTAAAATAAAGAATTCCTTGAGTAATCCTCAACGAAATCTAAGAATCATTGGAAAATCACTAGGTTTTAATTTGAATGATACTAGATCTGGTATAAGGAAATCCTAAAACAAAGTTAGATGACCCTGAGTTAACTTAACTATACTCTACCCCGAATTATCCTCTTGGTCTCACCTAGAGGTAAACCCCTAGTAAAAAAAATCATACCTAGGTCACTAGTCAGTGCCTAATTTATGCTAGTGTAACAATTATCAAGATCTTTACTTATATACCTAGGGTTCCCATGAAATTAATCACCATAGGTGAGAAAAAAAATCAAAACAAGTGGGCTGTCACGACCCCCTCCCCACAAAGTGTACCCCTCCTGGGTCGACAATGTGAAAAGGGAGATAATGACCCCCAAGTACCGCCTCCAGTAGGCCCCGGGTTGGCGACTAGCACCGAGGGTATAATAACATACAAATGGGAGGCATTACCCTCTAAGAGAACACATGCAGAAGAGAGAGATAGAATAGACTCCAATCAACTCCAACTCAGAACTGAAATATAAAAGGAAACCAAGTACATATATGAAATGTCATGCAAAAGTACTACAACTGAAAGGGGAAACTAAAAGTACCCAAAAGAAAGTAAAACAACAGCGACCACAAGCCCGAACAGCTCCTCCTCCAACCGCAAACTAGTAGTAACCAGCTTGATCTCCAACCTGCTCCAAGTGACCTGAAAAACAGTTTATATGTACAAAGGGTGAGTATAACAGTATACTCAGTAGGATCCTCCCCAAGACTCTCGTGCAAAAGTAAAGAAAGCATGCTAAAGCCCAGTGAACAACAAGTGAAACTAACTCGTCACCTAAACAGGTATACTATGTTCCCAACCTCACCATGGCTACTCTCACCAAGTAACGCATACAAGAATATAGCATAAAGTAAAGAATATCAGGGGTACCCCGCTACTACTTCCCCACTGGTTTGCCGCTTTGCCCCAATGACATACGTCCTGTGCATCTCTCTCCAAAGGCTTTCCCGCAGACACCTGGGTTAAGCTCCACAATCTGCACCTCGTGCACCACAAAGGCTTTCCTGCAGACACCTGGGCGAAGCACAACACCGTCCTCACAACCAAAAGTAACCAGGTAATTTCCGGGAGCCACCACAGCTCGCATAACGTGTATCATACGTCGGGTATAATACCTCAAGCCATTACAGCCCATACGCTGAGTAAGGATCCTCAAGCCATCATAGCCTATACACGTTACACCTATAGTAGTCCGTAGGATACTATATCCAGAATATATGTGTGTGAATAACCACAAGCCATTACAACCCTCTACACACATATATGGGGTAACTAACCGCTGAGCCTCATGGCACAAGTATCTACCAAGAGAAGAGAGCGGGGACAAAGGGGGTAGTCAGCCATTCAACCTCCCATCATAATGTTGGGGAAAACACCCCCCCAGGGCTCAGAATCCCCGGGGTGTCAGTTGACCTTACCTACAGGGTGGAGTAGCGTATAGAAACACAAAAAGTACAGAATATATAAGTAACTCACATCCACACTATGGGCATTACCTAGTCTTAGATACAACTGCAGCTAACGTCTCTTAGACTCCAGGCTGCTACTTCTAAGACTAGGTATCCTATAAGCACACAAAAATTTGAAGAGATTTATTATATTACTCCATTCTCATTTTATCAGTTCCACTGTATGTTAATTAATTATTTAAACATTAATTACGAATGAACAATTCCACATCAAACTGAATTGGCATCACATTCAAAAACAACTGCTCCTTTTTAAAATTCACATCACCTTTAAAATTCCAGCATCTCCATCCCCGTAGATTTTCACGATTTAATAAAACATTCATTACAGAATTACTTTTCCAAATTCCCAGGCATTCTAGAAAAACATCCTATGCTTTTAAACACAAAGGAGGCTCAACACGGTGAATAGATATACTACCCGTCGAGTCTTTTCCGCCTATAGAAAGGGCATATACCCATTCTCCCTCGAGAGGCTAAACACGGAAAGCACATGGCATACCCCGCGCGTCTTCGCCTCCTTCGGAAGAAGGGTAGCAAGACCAGCTGCCTTGAGCAGTGGGGAAAAGCAAAGCAGATTAACATTCAAGAAAACCGCAAGCAACCAGTAACCACATCCATCCCATTCCATCACCCCTGGTGTCCTCCCCGACACCCATATGCATAAACTGATGCATCTCTCCACTCTAGGCGTCATCTGCTGCCATAACCACAAGGCCTCCATGCCTCCACATATCACAACAACCATCCAGACTCACATCACAGAACAAGCAGCAGGAAAACAAAGATCACAAAATGGGCTCTCGGCCCTTTAACAAGGCATTTAGCCTTCATACAAAAATGAGCACTCAGAGCTCCAAACCACAAGGCATTCAGCCTTACAAGCAAGCGGGTAACTCAGAACCCTTCTGAAATTCCCACATAATATGTTCTCTAATCCATATTGAATTAACAGATTTGTTATTCGTAGGTTCCAATCATGGATACCTAATCAGCAAGCTATCACAATTAAATAACCATGCTTACTTCAATAATTTGATTATCCTCAAATTAGAACAACTACAACAACGACAATAACCAGATTAATTTACATGCCTCTTTATCTTTAGCCAATTAATTAACAATTAATTCCGGCTTTACGTTCATTATCAATTTATATCATGAACGAACAACAAATCAAAGAAAACATAGATATAACTATATCTAGGAAAACATGAGGCAAACCGTTATCACGGTAATAAGAAACAACATGCGATCAACCAATTCTTTTAATCCGGTTCAAGTATTTAATTAGGTCAATTTCATTGTGGTCCAAAGGGATAAATCATGCTAATTCTACGATTGCACATATTCAATTAGAGAAGCCATGAATCCCCTACCTCAAACAGTTCCTCACGTTCTTTATCCACACAACAGGTCACGATCCTCCCCTCGCGACAACTGCATCCACCGGAGGATGCTGCGGTACGACAGTACCAACCAACCCCAAGAAAACCCATTAGAATCTTGGAGAATACATGGTATAATTATGGAAAAGAGGATAGGAGAATATGAACCCCAAAAGAACGACGATACAACATACCTTATATCGAAGATTGATCGACACGGCTCAGTTGCATCCAAAACAGAACAGAACCAATCCTCGGGGTAAAGATTGATTGTGCAACTCCTACCGAAAGGATTGAAAGGTTCTAGTGTCTCTTAGCTGAGAACAAATGGAAAGAACAAGGGAGAATGATATCGCGTCCCTTTTTAAGATTTAATGGGGTGACGGTTTAAGATCCGGTTAATTCTCCATTAAAAATGGATCGCATTAACCCACGCGGTTTGACCAAGTAAAACATTCCAAGCCTTAGGAATAATTAATATAGGATTTATGGCATTTGAAACGGCCTTAAGAGCCCTTAAAATAAGGCTTTAAATGTATTTTACGTCAAAAGAAACGTCAAAAGGGGAAAAACTGTAGGAGTCTGGAAACACTGTTCACCCACCGTTACTGTACATGAAACCGATCTGTGAAACCGATCTGTGAAACCGATCTGTCACACCGATCTGTGAAACCGATCTGTCACACCGATCTGTGAAACTGATCTGTCACACCGATCTGTGAAACCGATCTGTGAAACCGATCTGTGAAACCGATCTGTGAAACCGATCTGTCACACCGATCTGTGAAACCGATCTGTCAGACCGATCTGTGAAACCGATCTGTGAAACCGATCTGTGAAACCGATCTGTCACACCGATCTGTGAAACCGATCTGTCACACCGATCTGTGAAACCGATCTGTCACACGGATCTGTGAAACCGATCTGTCACACCGATCTGTGAAACCGATCTGTGAAATCGATCTGTCACACCGATCTGTGAAACCGATCTGTCAGACCGATCTGTGAAACCAATCTGTCACACCGATCTGTGAAACCGATCTGTTAGACTGATCTGTGAAACCGATCTGTCACACCGATCTGTGAAACCGATCTGTCACACCGATCTGTGAAACCGATCTGTGAGACCGATCTGTCAGACCGATCGGTGAGACCGATCTGTTACTGTTCATAAAACTGGAAACACTGTTCACAGAACTGAAAAAAAATTGGCAAAGTGTTGGGGATAAGTCCCCTTGACCTCCCAAAAAAAACCTCCAACACCAACATTTCACAAAGTAATGGACCGGAGAGGTCCGGGCCATTACATTAGATACCTCTCAAAACATTCTCATCCTCGAGAATTAAAAACCAACCCAGAAGAGAAGAGGGGTCCGAACAACCACCCCATAAGATACCTCTCAGGAAAAACCACCATGAGTTGTTTGAAAGCTGGAACAAAACTATGACATCCGGGAACAAACAATCCATACCCAAACAATTCATTCACAACATCACATCAAAGGTACATAAATAAAACATGAAAGGTCTAACCAGAGAGGAAACATCATTACATGAAAGGAGTTAAACATTAAACAACTCTGGGTACTGAGCACGTATCTGTGACTCACGCTCCCAGGTACTCTCCTCCATGCCACCGTGTTGCCACAAGACACGAACTAAGGGGATAGAACACCCACGCAACACTTTCTCCTTGCGGTCTTGGATCTCCACAGGTCGCTCCTCGAAGGTTGCATCATCGTCAATATCGATCTCTCCCCAATTGATAACATGAGATTCATCATGAAGATAACGACGAAGCTGTGATACATGGAAAACATAATGTATCCGACTCATATGAGGGGGAAGTGCTACTCGATACGCCACAGCTCCAACACGAGCTAACACCTCGAAAGGCCCAACAAACCGGGGAGAAAGCTTACTTCCACGACCAAACCTTCGCTGCCCATGACGGGGAGTCACCTTTAGAAACACATGACCCCCAACATTAAACTCTAACGGTCTCCTTCTTTGATCAGCATATGATTTCTGACGATCCTGTGCTGTCTTCATCCTCTCACGAATCACCTGAACCATCTCTGTTGTATTCTGCACTAGTTCTGGTCCGAGAATTGCTGACTCTCCGACCCCATTCCAGCACAATGGAGAACAGCATGGCCGACCATACAAGGCTTCAAACGGCGCCATACCGATGGTAGAGTGAAAACTATTATTGTAAGCGAACTCTACCAAGGGTAAGTGCTTCACCCATGAACCTCCAAAATCAAGAACACAAGAGCGCAACATGTCTTCAAGAGTCTGGATGGTTCGCTCTGTCTGACCATCCGTTTGAGGATGAAAAGCAGTGCTAAGGCAGAGTTGAGAGCCAAAAGCATGATGGAGACCTCTCCACACCCTAGAGGTAAAATGAGGATCTCGATCAGAAATGATCGTCTTAGGAACTCCGTGAAGCCTCACCACCTCCTCCAGATACTGCCTCGACAAAACTTCCACTGAGCTCGACTCCTTGATTGCTATGAAGTGGGCCGATTTAGTTAAACGATCCACTACCACCCATATAGCATCATGTCCTCCCGGAGCTCGAGGTAAACCTGTAACAAAGTCCATTGAGATGTCCTCCCACTTCCACTGAGGAATCTCTATGTGTTGGAGAAGACCACCAGGAACACGGTGTTCGGCCTTCACCTTCTGACAGACTAAACATCGAGACACACACTCTGAAACCATACGTTTCAGACCAGGCCACCAGAACTGACTCCTTAAGGATCGGTACATCTTCGTCACACCAGGATGTACTTCCAAGGGTGAACTATGGAACTCTCGGAGAACCGTCTCGCGCATCGCCAAGGGAACAAACAGCCTTCCATGATACAACACTCTGTGTTGTTCATCCTCCGACCAACCATCAGGGGCCTCCCCACAAACAACTCTATCTCTCCAAACTTCCACCTCTAGATCACCCAACTGAGACTCTTCCACCTTCTGCATCAGGGATGACTGCACCGTCATCTGGAAAAGACAACCTCTACCACCAACTTCTCCCATATCAATATGTAATGCTGACAGTTCCTCCATTACTCTCCAAGAATCACCAGATTCACGCACAACATCATTACATGACTTTCAGCTTAGTGCATCAGCTACAACGTTCCCTTTTCCAGGTGTATACGATATTTCAAAGTCGTATTCCTGCAAGAACTCCATCCACCGACGCTGCCTCAAGTTCAAGTCACGTTGGGAGAAAACATACCTCAAACTCTTATGATCGGTGAAAACCACAAAGTGCTCACCAATGAGGTAATGTCTCCACAACTTCAGAGAAAACACCACGGCTGCCAACTCAAGATCATGGGTGGCATAGTTGCGTTCATGGGGACGCAATTGTCGAGACCCATAAGAAACAACTGACCTTTGCTGCATGAGAACACAACCTAGCCCCAGATGTGAAGCATCACAGAAAACATCAAACTGGACTCCCTCCGCTGGAAGACAAAGGACTGGAGCACTTACCAACTTCTCCTTTAGATATTCAAAAGCTGCCTGACACTGATCAGTCCATATGAACGCTTGATCCTTCTTGGTCAAAGCTGTCAGAGGAGTCGCAACTCGGGAGAAATTGGCTACAAACCTCCTATAATAGCCTGCGAGACCAAGGAAACTTCGCACCTCTTACACGGTCTTGGGGGCTACCCATGACACCACTGCTTCTATCTTCGAAGGATCCACAGCTACTCCCTGTTGGGACACAACATGCCCCAAGAAACAAACTTCTCGAGCCCAAAACTCACACTTGGACAACTTCCCAAACAACTGATGTTGGCGAAGTACTCCCAAAACGGCTCGTAGATGCTCTGCATGCTCTTCTTCAGATGTGGAGTACACAAGGATGTCATCTATGAAAACCACAACAAACTTGTCCAGGAATTCACGGAACACATCATTCATCAACCCCATGAAAACAGCTGGAGCATTCGTCACTCCGAATGTCATTACAACAAACTCATAATGCCCATGACGACAACAGAAAGCAGTCTTCGGGATATCCTCATCCTTTACACGCATCTGATGATATCCTGACCGCAAGTCGATCTTTGAGAACCAACTTGCACCCTTCAGTTGATCGAATAGGTCATCAATCCGTGGAAGAGGATAGCGATTCTTTATTGTCACTTTGTTTAATCGACGATAATCGACACACAACCGCAAACTGCCGTCAGCCTTTTTCACAAACAAAACTGGTGCACCCCACGGTGACACGCTTGGCCGAACAAAACCACACTGCAACAGACCATCAATCTGAATACGTAGCTCTCGTAACTCAGAAGGGGCCATCCTATACGGAGACATAGAGATAGGGGACGCTCCTGGCTGTAGCTCGATCCCAAAATCGATCTCTCGTCGAGGGGGTAAGGATACAACCTCTCTTGGAAAGACATCAGGGTACTCCTCTACGACCCTAGGAAACGCCAACTGTTGAACCTCTGAAGAACTCAGCATCATCCCAGCCATCATGGATGATAAGGATGAAACTCGTCTATGATTCATTCGAGGATCTCACTCACCAACAAACACCACTTCCTCTCCATCTTCATCAAAGAAAACGACCTTCTTCTTGTAGCAATCCACAATAGCCTGCATCGAATACAACCAATCCATGCCGAGGATGACATCATATGGTTGTATTCGTAAACATAGGAAATCTCCCCAAGAGCGGTGCTGCCCCAACACTAGCTCACAGTCTCTACATACTTCAAATAAGCTAGCTCGACCTCCAACTGGCGTAGTCAACGCCACGGGCACTGGAAGCCTCTCTACCTCAAGTCCCAAAGCGTGGACAAGGGTAGGGGATATAAAGGAGTGTGTTGCTCCTGAATCAAACAAGGCATACACCAAGGTAGAAAACAAGCAAAGGGTACCTCGGACGACGTCTGGATCGCCTGGAGCTGGCAACGCTAGAGCATGAAGCTGACCACGACCACCTCCACGGCCTCTCTGACCCTGATGACGACCACCACCACGGCCGCGCTCTGCTCTCTGAGGACGGGGAGCGTCGTGGGGCTGTCCCCTGCCTACTCCATCTACCCTCTGGTGATCTAAAACTGGTGCAACCTGCTGCTTCTGCCTCGGCTGGAACTGCCTCAACGGAGGAACCTGGAGTGGAGCGCCTGGTGCATGATGACTGCTCTGAAAAGTCGGGCACTCCCGCTGCTGATGACCACGACCACCACAAGAAAAACAAGCGCCTGATCCCTTGGCATAGGCCTGAGAGTTGCTGCCTCCGTAGAAACGAGATGGGAAGGGCTGGGACCTACCCCCAGGTGAACGGAAACTCTTCTGTCCTGAAAACCGGGAACCCCGGACCACAGCTCTACTTCGTGAGGAATCATGACGATTCCCCTCTCGTGACGATCCGGTCCTAGCCAAAGTCCTCTCAATAACCTCTGCCCTCGCCAGCACCTCAAGATATGTCTTCAGCATAAATGGGGTGACCTGGCGCTGGAACTCTGGACGCAAAGCCTCCTCGAAATGCCTTGCCCTGGCCTCCTCATCTGGTAACAGGTCTGAAGCATATCGTAGAAGGTTCCTGAAACGAATTCCAAACTCTCGAACACTGGAGCTCCCCTGTCGAAGGGTAAGAAGCTCCTGGCGACTAGATGCCTTCACAGTCGAAGAAAGAAACTCGACTCTAAACCTGTCTCGAAACTCCTCCCATGAGATCGCTGACTCATCACGATCCCCGAGGAACAAGAACCACCACTGTCTCGCTGCTCCACGCAACATCGTCCCAACCAAGGACACCCAATGTTCCTTCCGAGCACGAATCGAACTGAAGCCTATCTCGACCTCCTCTAACCAGTCTTCTGTGATTGCATCTGAAACGGAGCCCTCGTACTTCTGTAGACTCTGGCGCTGAAACTCTCGGAGTGTCTTCCTCCAAGTGTCATCGTCGTCAACCTCTACCCGGCGGCGATCTGCTGGAACAGCCTGCTGGGCACCTTCTGCGCAAACCTGACGAGGACGTTGACTTGGAGCCATACCTATAAAATAACAACCGTTAGAGCTCCTAATCCTGGAATATGGAAGACTCAACATTAATTAATTAATTATTTTGTTTTATTAATTTTAGGTTACCTATCCCAAGGTCTACCCATTCAAACACAGGCGCAAAGAATAATGATGCATGATTCTTTCATAGGTCTCTACCCTGCAACCAGTATCACTTTGTTTAGTAGCCATCGTAAACTTAAAGGTCCGTGCAATAGATCATAGGGGGCCCTAAACGCCTATGTCTCTGCCGGTCTCCAGTGTTTACCCCACTTGCTAAACTTGAATGACACCGTTGCCCTACCATCCCATGCCTCCTCACCTGTGCCTAACTCCAAACTCCATCCTATCCCTCAACCAGACCTCTGATACCACTCTGTCACGACCCCCTCCCCACAAAGTGTACCCCTCCTGGGCCGGCAATGTGAAAAGGGAGATAATGACCCCTGAGTCCCGCCTCCAGTAGGCCCCGGGTTGGCGACTAGCACCGAGGGTATAATAACATACAAATGGGAGACATTACCCTCTAAGAGAACACATACAGAAGAGAGAGATAGAATAGACTCCAATCAACTCCAACTCAGAACTAAAATATAAAAGGAAACCAAGTACATATATGAAATGTCATGCAAGAGTACTACAACTGAAATGGGAAACTAAAAGTACCCAAAAGAAAGTAAAACGACAGCGACCACAAGCCCGAACAGCTCCTCCTCCAACCGCAAACTAGTAGTAACCAGCTTGATCTCCAACCTGCTCCAAGTGACCTGAAAAACAATTTATATGTACATAGGGTGAGTATAACAGTATACTCAGTAGGATCCTCCCCAAGACTCTCGTGCAAAAGTAAAGAAAGCATGCTAAATCCCAGTGAACAACAAGTGAAACTAACTCGTCACCTAAACAGGTATACTATGTTCCCAACTTCACCATGGCTACTCTCACCAAGTAACACATACCAGAATATAGCATACAGTAAAGAATATCAGGGGTACCCCGCTACTACTTCCCCACTGGTTTGCCGCTTTGCCCCAACGACATACGTCCTGTGCATCTCTCTCCAAAGGCTTGCCCGTAGACACCTGGGCTAAGCTCCACAATCTGAACCTCGTGCACTACAAAGGCTTTCCCGCAGACACCTGGGCGAAGCACCACATCGTCCTCACAACCAAAAGTAACCATGTAATTTCCGGGAGCCACCACAGCTCGCATAACATGTATCATACGTCGGGTATAATACCTCAAGCCATTACAGCCCATACGCCGAGTAAGGATCCTCAAGCCATCATAGCCTATACATGTTACACCTATAGTAGTCCGTAGGATACTATATCCAGAATATATGTGTGTGAATAACCATAAGCCATTAAAGCCCTCTACACACATATATGGGGTAACTAACCGCTGTGCCTCATGGCACAAGTATCTACCAAGAGAAGAGAGCGAGGCCAAAGGGGGTAGTCAGCCATTCAACCTCCCATCAGAATGTTGGGGAAAACACCCCCCCAGGGCTCAGAATCCCCGGGGTGTCAGTTTCCCTTACCGACAGGGTGGAGTAGCGTATAGAAACACAAAAAGTACAGAATATATAAGTAACTCACATCCACACTATGGGCATTACCTAGTCTTAGATACAACTGCAGCTAACGTCTCTCAGACTCCAGGCTGCTACTTCTAAGACTAGGTATCCTATAAGCACACAAACATTTGAAGAGATTTATTAGATTACTCCATTCTCATTTTATCAGTTCCACTGTACATTAATTAATTCTTTAAACATTAATTAAGAATGAAAAATTCCACATAAAACTGAATTGGCATCACATTCAAAAACAACTGCTCCTTTTTAAGATTCACATCACCTTTAAAATTCCAGCATCTCCATCCCCGTAGATTTTCACCATTTAATCAAACATTCATTACAGAATTACTTTTCCAAATTCCCAGGCATTCTAGAAAAACATCCTATGCTTCTAAACACAAAGGAGGCTCAACACGGTGAATAGATATACTACCTGTCGAGTCTTTTCCGCCTATAGAAAGAGCATATACCCATTCTCCCTCGAGAGGCTAAACACGGAAAGCACGTGGCATACCCCGCGCGTCTTCGCCTCCTTCGGAAGAAGGGTAGCAAGACCAGCTGCCTTGAGCAGTGGGGAAAAGCAAAGCAGATTAACATTCAAGAAAACCACAAGCAACCAGTAACCACATCCATCCCATTCCATCACCCCTGGTGTCCTCCCCGACACCCATATGCATAAACTGATGCATCTCGCCACTCTAGGCGTCATCTGCTGCCATAACCACAAGGCCTCCATGCCTCCACATATCACAACAACCATCCAGGCTCACATCACAGCACAAGCAGCAGGAAAACAAAGATCACAAAATGGGTTCTCGGCCCTTTAAAAAGGCATTTAGCCTTCATACAAAAATGAGCACTCAGAGCTCCAAACCACAAGGCATTCAGCCTTACAAGCAAGCGGGTAACTCAGAACCCTTTTGAAATTCCCACATAATCTGTTATCTTATCCATATTGAATTAACAGATTTGTTATTCGTAGGTTCCAATCATGGATACCTAATCAGCAAGATATCACAATTAAATAACCATGCTTACTTCACTAATTTGATTATCCTCAAATTAGAACAACTACAACAACGACAATAACCAGATTAATTTACATGCCTCTTTATCTTTATCCAATTAATTAACAATTAATTCCGTCTTTACGTTCATTATAAATTTCAATCATGAACGAACAACAAATCAAAGAAAACATAGATATCACTATATCTAGGAAAACATGAGGCAAACCGTTATCACGGTAATAAGCAACAACATGCGATCAACCAATTCTTTTAATCCGGTTCAAGTATTTAATTAGGTCAATTTCATTGTGATCCAAAGGGATAAATCATGCTAATTCTACGATTGCACATATTCAATTAGAGAAGCCATGAATCCCCTACCTCAAACAGTTCCTCACGTTCTTTATCCACACAACAGGTCACGATCCTCCCCTCGCGACAACTGCATCCACCGGAGGATGCTGCGGTACGACAGTACCAACCAACCCCAAGAAAACCCATTAGAATCTTGGAGAATACATGGTATAATTATGGAAAAGAGGATAGGAGAAGATGAACCCCAAAAGAACGACGATACAACATACCTTATATCGAAGATTGATCGACACGGCTCAGTTGCATCCAAAACAGAACAGAACCAATCCTCGGGGTAAAGATTGATTGTGCAACTCCTAACGAAAGGATTGAAAGGTTCTAGTGTCTCTTAGCTGAGAACAAATGGAAAGAACAAGGGAGAATGATATCTCGTCCCTTTTTAAGATTTAATGGGGCAACAGTTTAAGATCCGGTTAATTCTCCATTAAAAACGGATCGCATTAACCCACGCGGTTTGACCAAGTAAAACATTCCAAGCCTTAGGAATAATTAATATAGGATTTATGGCATTTGAAACGGCCTTACGAGCCCTTAAAATAAGGCTTTAAATGTATTTTACGTCAAAAGAAACGTCAAAAGGGGCAAAACTGTAGGAGTCTGGAAACACTGTTCACCCACCGTTACGGTACATGAAACCGATCTGTGAAACTGATCTGTGAAACCGATCTGTGAAACCGATCTATCACACCGATCTGTGAAACTGATCTGTCACACCGATCTGTGAAACCGATCTGTGAAACCGATCTGTGAAACCGATCTGTGAAACTGATCTGTCACACCGATCTGTGAAACCGATCTGTCAGACCGATCTGTGAAACCGATCTGTGAAACCGATCTGTGAAACCGATCTGTCACACCGATCTGTGAAACCGATCTGTCACACCGATCTATGAAACTGATCTGTCACACCGATCTGTGAAACCGATCTGTCACACCGATCTGTGAAACCGATCTGTCACACCGATCTGTGAAACCGATCTGTCACACCGATCTGTGAAACTGATCTGTCAGACCGATCTGTGAAATCGATCTGTCACACCGATCTGTGAAACCGATCTGTCAGACTGATCTGTGAAACCGATCTGTCACACCGATCTGTGAAATCGATCTGTCACACCGATCTGTGAAACCGATCTGTGAGACCGATCTGTCAGACCGATCGGTGAGACCGATCTGTTACTGTTCATAAAACTGGAAACACTGTTCACAGAAATGAATTTTTTTTTGGCAAAGTGTTGGTGATAAGTCCCCTTGACCTCCCAAAAAAACCTCCAACACCAACATTTCACAAAGTAATGGACCAGAGAGGTCTGGGCCATTACATGGGAATTATATATATATATATAAATCGTTATTCTAAACATAATAAGAAAACCTCATCTCACTGCCAAAACCCTCATAAAATATATCCCCTTTCAAATACATGCATACCAAAAATGATATATAACATATATATCATTAACAATATCCAAAATCATCCTCAAGTACCAAAATCTATATCTAGAATAATAAAAAATAAGGGGAACAACTGAGGGTCTCATACTCATCATGAAAATATCTTTTATAAAATTCCAAACATGCCTTTTCAAAATCTAACATTGTATGACAATCCATTATCCACTATTTGAAATCCACTTTTAAAATATCCTTTAAAACCACATCAATTAAAACCATATTTAAAATCAATTCAATAACAAACACCCTTTTTGTTCAATCATTTTAAAAGTACCTAACATTACTTTTTATTTTTCAAATCATTCTTTAAAAACCACACTTTTACCCATTTTGAGAATCAAATGGGTTAAAATTAATTTAATCACCAAAATTACTTTAAAATAAGTAATATAATCATTTTGGAAAACACTTGGAACACAGACATCACTTTGGGGATTATAAAACTATCAAAATACCTTTTATGCCAAGTGTAAAAAATGATTAAAACACTTTGAAATCCATTATTATGACCACATATAGGTATAATTTGATGAAAAAAAGATTATAAAACATCAAGCACTCAATGAAATGTCGATTAAATCAAATATAAAAAAACCACATCAAACCAAGTAGAACTAAGTCATAATGAGTCACTTTCTATGGTGAAGCTCAACTAAGTAAATAGGAGCACTCTACAAACCTTAAAAACCTAAAAATACTAAATTAGAACCACCCCCAAACCCTAATCTAAAAGAAAATCCCTAGAGTTTTGTAAGAGAAGACCAAACCAAGAAAGAATTGGTGTAGAGTAGAGGATAATGGAATAACAAGAAGAAAAGAAGATTTTACCTTGAGATTCTACTTGAAATCAATGGAGAATGGGATCAAAATAGAAGAGGAAGGGAGGGAGAGCTCCCTAGGTTGTTCCATGGGGTAAGATGAATAAATTCATGGGATAGGGGTTCCAAAATCCTAAAATAAAAGGGGTTATAATAGGAATTTCAATTTTTTAATAACATGGGAAATTCGCATGGTTAGGTCACATTGTTTACCATATTGTGCACCAACCATGTGAGAGCCAGTGGAAGACATCTACATGACTCATAGTTTACCAAAATATTCCAACCATGAAAATACCATTTCTAAAAACCATAGTACCATGAATAGGAAACTCATACGGTTTTCCCTAACTATGAAATAGACACAAAATAGAGTAAACCCCATAAAAAATCAAAATTCGAAGCCCAAAACTTCTAAAAAATTTAATTACCTTGAAATCATATATAATAATTGACAACAGTGACACATGGGGTGTCACAATTCACCCACCATGCCTCTTTATACACTCAAAAAAGCATTTATAAAAGTAGAAGTAAAGGAAAACTAAAAACTCAACACTTACATGAGAGGTGGGAGGGTCGAAAATGTTTAATGAGTTCTAGTGAGAATGGAGAACCTAACAAAACACACAAATCCTCAAATCCACATATCAAATTATCAAACATTAATAATAATATCTAAGAATGAACTAACTCACAATAATTCAATATGTAATCTAAAAAATATAGACCTAATATAGGTCTCCCCATCATTTATAATTAATATAAAATGGTGAGATAGAAGAGAGACACACCAAAGATAAATTAATATCCTCCACTAACCACAAAAAACCATTCAAGAATCCACCTCATATTCCTAGATTAAACACAACCCAAGTAACCTCTAAACATGCAATGAACCAAATTTTTTAATGATAATTATTTCCAGAAAATGTGTGTTATATTATTTTATAAAAAAACAAAACCATATCTCTCTAATAATGAAGTGAGTATATTTTTAAATTTGACCATTAGTTTTAAACTGTTATATGACCATTGGTCAATATAACCATTGTTCAATATGACCATTGGAAACTATACTCTAAATAATAATTTAACATTATAATTATTGTTTATATGTAGAAATGACAAAGGAAAACAAATGAATAGAGAAGAGTCGATGGCCTCATCCAGTAGAATTGTGTCGTACGAAGCCCATTTTACAGAACTTGGGAGGTAGGTAGAATCTTTGGAATTATCTCTTGACCAATCCCAAGCCAAGATTCAACATTTTATTCTTGAACAAAATCACCTATGGGAGAATTTCAAGTTATTGGAGATTACCACTCGGGCGATATTAGCTGTGATGCCCCATGGCTCTATCACTATCGCACAACTCAACATTAGGTGGTATGTAGGTGTTATAAGTGGTTATATTTCAAGTACTTAATTACTTATTGTATAATCCCTTTGTATAACTATAATTTTAATTTCATCATTTCTGTTTTAAGAACAGTTTTTCTTAAAAATTGAGATGAAATTCGATAAATTGAATTTTTGTGAAAAAATTATAATTTTCAGAGAGATATAAATTATTATATTAAACTAATGTTTTATTAATAATGTTTATTTTAATTAAATATTATTATAAAAACACTCTTATTTAATTAAAAATGATAAAATAATTTTATTTTTTTCAAGTGTCGAATATTTTACTATGCATTTTATTATGCATTTTTTGTCCGCTATTATTTTTAATAAATTATATTTATTATTAAAAGTTAAATTTATCATATTTAGTGAATTATTATGGTAAAATAAATTTAATTTTTTAAATAAGAACATTGATATCAGGTTAGTTTGAATTTATTATAATTTTATAAAATAATTTAGTTTTTCATAAATAGTAAAAATACAGTTTGAGTTTTTCGGTATGTTTAATGACATAATAACTATTTTATAATGATGTGATGAGTAATATAAAATGTTTTTAGACTATTTTGTATTAAAATAATGTAATATTTTTCCCAAGTGGCCAATAACATGGGAAAATACCATGAGAAAACCCATGATTTTTCAAATACCACTACCGAGGTGTCCAAGGAAATTAATAAAAAACTTCCTCAATTTTTCTATAAATAACCACCCATTTATTCATATAATTTAATTAAAAATTCATTATCCATGAATATATGATATTATTAAATCACAAGGAGTCCTCAAGCCCCCAAGGTCCTGATATTCGAGTTTTATGAGTCACTCTTCAAGGTAAGGGAAATCTCAACTTCTCTTTTCCTTTGAAGTTCCTTTTTTATGTGGTATATCTTTAAAATTTACAAGATATGTTCTTATGTACATTTTATTCTATACCTTTACTGTATTTATAGTCTTTTATTAATGTTAGACCCTTGTCCCTTTTTTTAATGTTTTCTAAAACCATGTTTCTTATCTGTTATGTTGCTGAATTTTATTCTCAAAATTTCTCTCTTTTTCTCAAAAAAATATCTTATTTTATTTTGTGATTACCTAAACCTCTTTATTTTATAAGGGTATTTACATAGATTTTAAAATGATCTATTTTATTCTGGTATTAACATATATGAAACCCACCTTCCTTTTTCGTGGGTTAATAATGACATAAAGGTCTTGTCTTTAAGCACTTCTTTTTTAAAACTCCATGATTTTTATATGAAACCTGTTTATTTTATTCTCTAAGATTTATTTATGAAATGTTTTTTATGATATATGTGTCTAAAATTAATTAATACATATTAAGGTTTCACCCTAATAGTTCTCCAATGCATTGGGTGTCACGAACCGCCTTCACCAAAAGGAGGGAAGGGTCAGCAGATTGCCAGGTCCTTCCTTCTTTAAGTTGAAGGAGAGATAATGACCCCCGAAACCCTCCTTCAATAGGTCCCGAAGTGGCGACTATCACCAAGGGTATAGAAAATTCTCGCAAATGGAAGACATTACCCTTTTTATTTTATAGGATCGAGAGATAAGGAGAAGAAAACTCAACAACACCAAGGTAGGAAGAAAAGTAAAGCCAAAAGTAAACCATTCCCACATGCATGTTTCAAAAGTAAAAGCCACAAAGTGCAAAAGGTGACTACAAGGTAAGTACCAAAAAAAAAAAACAAAAACTACAACTGCTCCAAAAGTCCGAGCTAGTAAGGTCCTGCGTGATCCCCGAAGTCCTCCTGGAAACCTGAAAGCAGTTTTATATACGTAGGGTGAGCATACAAGTACACTCAGTAGGGAAAACCAAGACTCTCGTGCACAAGTGGCTGAACGTACTAAAGTCCCGTGAGAAAAAGAGTAAACCAAACACCTAACAAGGCAAACTATCCATCCCAGGCCTCACCAAGGCTCACTCCCCAAATAACGCAAGTCAAGTAATATATGTAATAAGAGCACATCGATGTTTGGGTACCCCGCGCCACTCTCCCACTGGTTATTGAGACATCCTACGCATCGGACCAATCCCGCCATTCTCACCGCAGTCCCACTGCCACACCCGCCCGCACACACCTGGGCCACAACCGCACGCAGTCCCACTGCCGAAATCCCGCCTGCACACACCTGGGCCTCAACCGCACGCAGTCCCACTGCTGAAACCCGCCCGTACACACCTGGGCCACAACTGTCACATGTAACCATGCCTGCAAACACCTAGGCCAGAACAACCACCACCACGCCCGAAGACACCTGGGCTAAAGGATCCACTGCCACGCCCGAAGACACCTGAGCCTCATCCCAAAGACACTTGGGAAACCACCTGCCGCACACACCTGGCCAACCACCACACCACCCCGCCCGAAGGTTCTTGGGCTAATAATGGACTTCAGGCTATCACAGCCTGCCCGAAGATACTTGGGCTATCCGGGAAAGGGAGCAGAAAAGGAGCTAATAACCAGCCACTAAGAATAGTGTTGGGAAAAACACCCTCCCCCGTGAAATGGGGATGTTCGGCACTAAGTGCTCAACTTGGGTGGGGCGCGAATAAGAAACACAAAGCTACAGATATATATATATATATGTAACAAGCACTCATCCAATGTTAGGTTTTTCTTCAGACAACCTACAGATCACAACAACACTCAAGTCTGAGTCACGACTCACGCCAACAACCCATTTGTCCCCTTTCTTATTTCACGTTTAGTAATAATGTTTAAGTTTAAGCACTGCTGGGCAACTAGTAGGCATAGGCATAAGTACAGAAAAGTAAACAGTCAAACATCAACCAAAACGTCCACACCTGGTTCTAAACAACAGAGGATTCCACCCCAATTTGTGATATAAGTAACCACCCGGATTTAAAACTCACAACCACCGAAAGTATGAAAGAACAGGGGATCCCATCCCCTCCCACATTTCCAGCAATCGGCCCGAAAGGAAAACAACCAATTACCACCACCAACACAAGTCAGGGATTTTCAGATTTAAACGACTTAACACACTTCATGATTTCAAATTCCGTGTGTTCTAACCGGGAGTTATCACAGAAGGGTTGATCCTGGTGCTTTCAATTATTCAGCTGGATATACGTGATTAACCGATTCACTTTCCACAGTAGGAGTTTACAACCACAAACAAGCCATTTAAAACATCAGCAGGGTTTATTAGTGCACAAACAACGACCACCAACAACCTTGATTTTCAGGAGGCATAAGCCAACACAACTCAACAAGATGGTCATAGAAGAAACAACATCAAAATATAAAACACCATCAATGATCATAGCCCCCCTCTTCTTTCTTTATAGAATTTGTTCATTATCTTTAATTAGGTCTGGTTCACCCAATCCTTCAGAATCAAAAGCACGCCCACCCCGCATGATACACAAAAGAGAGAGACGAAGGAGAAATTCCATACTTGTTGATAGATGATCGACGTTTAGGCCGGGGGTGCGGAACTTTACGGATAACAATGCGGCGGGCCCGATGCACCAGAAGCTGTTTGTGAAAAGTCACGATCGAGGAAAGGAGAAACCACGACTAACCCTTAGTTTATAAGATCCGGGGATGGTTGAGGTGAAAACGTGAAACCGCATAAGGCGCAGGGGTCATGGGTGATCACGCGGCTCCACTCATCACAAAAGGGGGTCGGGTGGTTTAACCCGACTCATGAATTGATGAAGCATTTAATTAAAACTCTTATGGGCGTTACGGGTCTTAAAAACACGGTTAAACGAGTCAGAATAGGGTTTAAAACCCTATTTACGCAAAGGAGCGCTACTGGAAACAACTTGACAAGGCCGGGTGACGCTGATCGGTCTCACCGATGGGTCTCACCGATGGGTCTCACCGATCGGTCTCGCCGATCGGTCTTGCTGATCGGTCTCGCCGATCGGTCTCCCCGATCGGTCTCGCCGATCGGTCTCGCCGATCGGTCTTCCCGATCGGTCTCGCCGATCGGTCTCGCCGATCGGTCTCGTCGGGACGCCACTCCTTTAGAACCCGGATTTTGGCAAAGGGAAGGACCAAGAGAGTCTGGGTCATCACATTGGGTAATGAATTTAATCTTTAGAGATGACATGTTTTATGATACCTTAGTGAATAATCTTGGTAATATTTATGAAACATCAGTGATAAACCTTGGTGATATTATTATGAATGAATCAATTAAATGTTATAGAAACATTTAAAATTTATGATTCATGTTATTATTATTATTATTATTATTATATGACTTTTTCTCATGTATTTATGTATTTCCTGGAGTTCTTATTGATATTCCTCAAGATCATAAGTAAATTATTCCACTTGTTCTCTCTTACTGTGCCTTATTCTTACCCTTTACTTTGATGTATGTCCCCAGGATATGAGATGTTTTAAAAGTACTTAAGATTAACCAATGAATAATCCATTCAAGTTTTTTATAATAGTGTTTTAAGTTTTCATGTATTATGCACTTTATTTCCAAGAAACTAAACTTTAAATGATCCTCCATTTTTACCATGTAAATGAAAAGTTATGTAATAAAAATGAGGGATGCCATAGTTGGTATCAAAGTAAGGTTTAGTTATTTGTAGAAATTAGGATTTTAAAATTTTAGGAAGAACCCTAGAGAAAAGTTTAAATATAGTAAAACTTCCTAGTATTTTGGTGAAATATTAAGTAATTGGTTTTCAAAAAATTAAATCCCTGTCTAGATATGAACAAGTTTATGTGGCTCTAACATAGATGTACCTAGGGGTAAAAAATCTGACAAGGTGTGTTGGGCCTGACTCGATGTAACCTGGTACATGAAAATGGGTCTTTCTGCACTCCTGGTTTGACACTCATGGGGGATATTTTTGGTTAATAAAAAGCCTTTTATGAACCATTATGAGGGATTTTAGAAAATATAATTGTTTTTAAAGAACAACCTTTTTAATCATGATTTTATATGACATAAAAGTTACCTTATAATTATAATATTATTAAATGAAACATGTTTCTCACTAATTTTTTTTTCTTTTATAAAATGGAAGGAAATAGGAGAAAACATGTAAATGGTGAGTACAATGGACTATACACTAACAACCTTCCTATAGAAGATGGAATGGAAAACTTCACAAGAAAGATGAATCAACTTACTTGAGTTATGAGAAATAACTTGAATCAAGGTGAGAGACCGAATTCACCTCTATGGGAACAACTTTCTGTTGAGTCCTTTATGAATTAACGACCACCTTCTTTTAGTTGATCTACCAACCCATTGATTTCTAAATAGTGGATAAGATCTATATAAAATATCTTTTCTATACTTCGTTGTTTGGAACAAGAGAAATTCACCATGGCTGTTTACCTCTTAGAGGGAGAAGATGATCAATGTTGTATAATGGTTAAAAACATGAATCCAGGAGGGATATTGATGTTATGGAGTGGGACGAGTTTAGGGGAACATTTTTCATAAAATATTCCCCCCATTAAATGCGAAAAAATAGAGAAGGAATTCCTAGATCTGAAATAGAAGGAAATTGAATCTATGTTAATCTATGAGATGAGATTCAAAAAACTTTCCTGTTACACCTATAGCTTTGTCATGAATCCTAATGAGAAGGTTAATAGATCCTTCAGTGGACTAAGACACCATCTATAGAGGAATCTATCCAACCTAGACTATGAAAACTATGAGGATATCGTGAGGAGTTCTATAAAAGTTTAAATGATGTTTGGAGAGACATAGTGGTCCCATAGATTGAATGAAAATAAGAGATATTTGGATCCAAACTTGGGGAGGAGATTTGATCAAGGAAGAGGGGAAAAGCTAGTAAAAATTTCCACATGCAACACATGTGGGAAGAAGCATTCAAGGAACTTCCTGATCAAGAGTGGGAAATGTTACAAGTGTGGAAGTAATGACCATATTTCTCAGAATTGTGGTAGTGAGGTGAATACTCAACTTCTCAACACTAAAAAAATGGGAAGATAGTGCAGACCCTACCTGAATTCCAATGCTTCAATTGTGGAAAGTTTGGGAAATTTTCCAATCACTATCCAAATTTGAAGTTAACGGAGGGGAATCACCATCAACCTCAATATGGACTGAGGGAGCAAGGTTAGGATTTTTCTATCAAAATAGATGAAGTTTAAGGTCCAAATGATGTGGTGTAAGGTACTCTCTTTGTTCTCTCAAAGTTAGCAAGCACTTTGTTTGATTCTATTTCCACGCATTCCTTTATTTACTCTAAGTTTTCAAAGAATATAGAATCAACCCCTGAGATTCTAGAAGTAGACTTATCAGTCAAGACTCATAGTGGGATTATCCATGCATCAATAGTGTATAGAAACTCTAGTATTCACTTTGGAAAGCACAATATCATCGCAAATCAAGTATTCATTCCCATGTTGGAATTTGAAATTATACTAGGGATAGACTGAATCATAATTTATGATGATAATATCAAATTTAGAAGCAAGGAAATCTAATTATTCTTTAATGAAAAACCTATAATTCTTTTCAAAGGAGAGATAGATCGACCCGATCTTTGTCTATAAGCACCACATGTATCCTTTTTTTATGAAAATGACTGGTGAAGATGAAGAGGGAAATGAAAGTATACTAATAGATAATGTCCCCATCATCTAGGAATACATTTATTTATTTCCTGAGGATTTACCTAGACCTCCCGTAGAAAGAGAGTTAGAGTTCTCCATTGAACTCATTCCTAGATCGAAGCTGATATCAAAAACTCCATATAGAATGAAAAATGTGGAGCTGGAGGAATTAAAGAAACAATTCCAAGATCTTTTGGATAAGGGGTTTATTTGACCAAGTATGTCTCCTTGGGGGAACCTATTATCTCTATGAAGAAGAATTATGGATTAATGCATTTATGCATTGATTATATTGAACTTAATGGGATCATAATGAATAAAAAGTACCCCCTTCCAAGAATTGATGATTTGTTTGACTAGCTTCATGTGGATCAATTCTTCTCAAAGATTAAAATTTGATCGAGTTATCATCAATTAAGGTTGAATAAAGAAGATATTCCAAATAATGCCTTCTGATTAAGATATAATAATTCTGAGTTTGTTTTTATTCCCTTTGTCTTGAGTAATGCTCTAGCTATATTTATGGATTTTATGAATAGTTACATTAAGGACTACCTTGATAACTTTGTGGTGTTTTTATTGATGATATTTTTATATAATCCAAAATCGTGAGGAGCATGAGGATAATCTAAGGGTTATATTGAAAACTATGAGGAAGGATAAGCTATTTGGAAAGTTCAACAAATGTGAATTTTTGTTACAATAATTTGGTTTCTTGGGGAACATTATAACCAATGAAGGAATATCAGTTGATCCTTCCAAGACAAAGGTTGTGGAGAAGTGGCCTCATCCTACAATAGTAACCGATATTTGTAGTTTTCTTGGTTTATTAGGATATTATCGGAGGTTTTTGAGAAAAAAATCATGAATTTATAATCCACTAACCAAGTTCACTCAAAAGGGGTCAAGTTCATCTAGATAAAGGAGTGTGAATAAAGTTTCCAAGAGTTGAATAATAGATTGGTTACTGCACCCATGTTAACTCTACCCTTTATCAAAGAAGGATTCATTATTTTTAGTGATGAATATATGAAAGGTATTGGGTGTGTCCTCATGAAAAATGAAAAGGTGATTTATTATGTATCTAGATAGCTGAAGCCTCATGAGTAGAACAATCCTATGCATGACTTGGAGTTGGATGCAGTTGTTTTCTCTCAAAAGATTTGGAGGCATATCTTTATAGGGAGAAATGTGATATATACATAGACCATCGAAGTTTGAAGTATATTTTCACACAAAAGGAATTGAACATGATACATAGGAGGTGGTTGAATCTTCTTAATGACTATGATTGTTCAATTCATTATCACCTCAAAAGAGCAAACAAAGTCGCTGATGCATTAAGTATAAAAGAACCTGTTGTGTCGTCAATGATGCGGATCTAAGGAGATCCTTTGATCAAAAACCTAGTAAAACTAGACATGGTAATCATAAGGGAAGGGAAATTATCAACCATATCACAAATGATTTATCAACCATCATTACAAGAAAATATCAAGAAATCTCAAAGAGAAGTTCCTTTTTTGTAGAAAAAGAAAGAGGATATGAAGAATGGGAAGTTTCTTGAGTTTAATATTGATCAAGAAGGTGTACTGAAATTTTGTACAAGGACATGTGTTCCATCTATTCTGGAAATGAAGGAGATGATGGATGAATCTCATAGCTATACTTTCTCTATACATCCTGTAAGCACTAAAATGTATAGGGACTTTCATGATCATTATTGGGGGGATAACATGAAAAGGTATATTTTCGACTACACTACAAGGTTCCTGGTGTGTAAATAAGTGAAGGAAGAGAGATAAGTTATTAAAGGGGTATTAAAACCACTACCCATACTAGTATGGAAGTGGGACAATATCACTATGGATTTTTTCATTGGTCTCCCAAGAACACCCAAAGTAAATAATACGATATGGGTTATAGTGGATCATATCACCAAGACTACCCATTTTTTCTCTATTCGAGAAGATTTTTCTCTTGACCAATTTGCCAAGATTTATGTGAAGGAGGGGGTGAGGCTGCATGGGATACAAATTTCTTTCATTTTTGATCATGATCCAAGGTTTACATCAAAATTCTAGAGAAGTATTCAACATGATCTGGGTACTAAATTGAATTTCAGTATGACCTATCACCCTTAAACTGATGGAAATCTAAAATGACTATTCAGACACTCGAGGGAATGCTAAGAACATGATAAATGGAATTTAAAGGTAGATGATATCAACATCTCCAATTAGTTGAGTTTTCATACAACAACATATTCCATTCAAGTATTCAAATGGAACCCTATGAAGATATATATGGGAAGCAATGAAGAAATCCTACTTATTGGGATGAAGTTGGTGAGAGAAAGCTTCTTAGACCTAATCTTGTGAAAGAGATGACATAAAAAGTTTATTCCATCCAACAACACATAAAGGCTACTTAGAGTTAACAGAAGGGCTATGCTGACAACCATCAAAGAGACTTGGATTTTGATGTTGGCAACAAAGTCTTCCTTTTAATTTCACCTTGGAAGAGAGTCATGCGGTTTGGGAAGAAATGGAAGATCAACCCCAAGTACATTGCCCCCTATGAAATCCTTGATCTCTTAGGAATAGTGTCATATCGGCTTGCACTTCCTCCAAATCTATCTCATGTTCACGATGTTTTTCCTGCATCTCTCTTGAGAAAGTACATACTTGACCCTTCATATGTATTGAATCCTAAGGTGGTACAACTAGAACATGACCTTTCTTATGAGGAGCGGGCGATGGAGATATTAGACTATAGAAAAAAGGTTATATGCAACAAGACTACCCACTTTGTCAATGTGTTATAGAGGAACCTAACATATGAAGAATCCACATGGTAACCATAGGAAACAATGAGGAAGAAGAACCCACATCTCTTCTCAACTAAGAAAACAATTTGAAACTTTGAGGATAAAATTTCTTAAGGGGGGAAGAATGTAACGACCGAAACTTTTGGAATGATAATTGTTTCCTGAAAATGTGTTATATTATTTTATACAGAAAAAACTATATCTATCTAATAATGAAGTGAGTATATTTTGAAATGTGACCATCAAGTTTCAACCGTTATATGACCATTGGTCAATTATGAATGTTGGTAAATATGACCATTGGAAACTATACTCTAAATATTAATTTTAATGTTATAATTATTGTTTATAAGTATAAATAACAAAGGAAAACTAATGTAGAAATAAGAGTCGATGGACTCATCTAGTAGAGTCATTCCATGAAAATCCCATTTTTCAAAAATTGGGAGGGAGGTAGAACCTTTGGTCTTTTCTCTTGACCAAGCCCAAGCTGAGCTTCAACATGTTATTCTTGAAAGAAATCACCTAGGGGATAATTTCAAGTTAGTGGAGATGACTACTCAGGCTATGTTAGCTGAGCCACCACATTAGTCAATCAATATCTCACACCTTAACCTTAGGTCGTATATGGGTGTTATAAGGGGTTATATGTCAAGGAATTAATTACTTATTTTATAATCCATTTGTATAAATAAAATTGTTATTTAATCATTTCTGTTTTAAGAATAGTTTTGCATAAAAATTGAGATAGACTTTTATAAATTGATTTTTTGGGTAAAACTTATACTTTTCCGAGAGATATAAATTATTTTATTAAACTAAGGTTTTATTAATATTTTTTTATAATGAAATATCATTATCAGAACACTCTTATCTAATTAAAAATGATAAAATAATTTTATTTTTTTCAAGTGTCAAAAATTTTACTATGCATTTTCTATCCGCTATTATTTTTAGTAAATAATTATTTTTATAGTTAAAAGTTAAATTTATAATATTTATAGAATTATTATGATAAAATAAATATCATTTTTTAAATAATAATTCTGATATTAGGTTAGGGTGAATTTATGAAAATTTTATAAAATACTTTAGTGTTTCATGAATAGTAAAAATACAATTTGATTTTTTCAGTATGTTTAAAAACATCATAACTATGTCATAATGATGTAATGAGTAACATAAATATTCTGATAGACTCTTATGGATTAAAATAATTTATTATGTGTACCAATTTTCCAATACCATAGGAAAATACCATGGGTAAGCCCATGGTTTTACAAACACCACTACTGAGGTGTCCAAGAAAATTAATAAAAAAATCCCTTACTTTTACTATAAATACAGACCCATTTATTCATTTAATTTCTTTCCCAATTAATTATCCACGAATCTATGATAGTATTACCTCCCAAGTTTTCCTCCCAAGGTGTTCTCAATCCCCCAAGGTCCCGATCTTTGAGTTTTAGGAGTCACTCTTCAAGGTAAGGGAAATATCAACTTCTCTTTTCCGTTCAAGTTCCTTTTTATGTTGTATGTCTTTCAAATTTCCAAGATGTGTTCTTATGTCCATTTTATTCTATCAATTTAATTTATTTATATTATTTTATAAATGGGATACCCTTTTCACCTCTTTTTTAATGTTTTCTAAAACCATGTTTCTTACCCATTATGCTGCCAAATTTTCTTCTCAAAATTTATCCCTTTTTCTCAAAAAATTCTTTTATTTTCTTTTATAATTACCCAATCCTAATTATTTTATAGGGTTATTAACCAAGATTTAAAAATGTTCTATCTTATTTTGGTATTAACATACATGAAACCCACCTTCCTTTTTCATGGGTTAATAATGACATAATGATCTTTTCTTTAAGCACTTATTTTTAAAACACCATGATTTTTATATAAAACCCATTTCTTTTATTCTCCGTGATTTATTTATGAATTTTTTTATTATTATATATATGGAACACATTAATTAATTCATATGAAGGGTGTGCCCTGATAGTTCTTAAATGAATTAGGTAAATAATTTAATCTCTAGAGATGACGTGTTTTACGATACCTTGGTGAATAACCTTGGTATTTTTTATGAAACCTCAGTGGTAAACCTTGGTGATATGCTTATAAATGACTCAATTAAATATTTTAGCCACATTTACATGTTATGATTCATGTTCTTATTATTATTATATGCCTTTTTATCATGTCTTTATGTATTTTATCACGTTCTTATTGATATTCCTCAATATCACAAGTAAACTATTTCCCTTGTTTCCCTTAACTGGGCCTTATGCTCACCATTTTCTTTGATGTATGTCCCTAGGATATGATATACAATAAAAGTACTTAATATGAACCAATTAAGAATCCATTAAAGTTTTTTAGATTTTTTTTTTAATTTTTCATGTATTATTTACCTTATTTCCAAGAAACTAAACTTTAAAAGACCATTTGTTTGTACCATGTAAATGAAGAGTTATCTAATAAAAAGGCGGGATACCATAAATCTACCAAATGGAAACACCACCCAATCCACTATTTCCCATATCAAAAAAATTGGAAAGATACCTCAACCAAAAACATGATTTTATGAGAAATTACATAGGATTTAACATTGGGTCACAAAACTGAGTGAAAGATACAATGTAGGACCTCATAACTAGATAAGAATATCATGGTGAACCCAAAAAGATCCAAATACACACCATAAAGAGTGTAATATCAACCAATGCCACATCTATCCTAGTCACCTAAAACACCCACCCAATAATGTCTAACCCATCAAAACCCAAACCTAATAATAATCAGACATAGTCCTCAAGAGACAAGATCAACGACCTATGCATAAGAATAACCAACATAATCAAACATGAAAAACGAGGAACCACAAAATCACTAAGGAATTCATCCATAAAAGATTACCTAAACGACCTCAATATTCTCTAAACTTAGTGAGAACAAATTCCAAAATAATTAATCATCCAAGAATACACTGGATAATTCATCTTATAGGATTTATGAAAATAACCTAACCACTTCATTACCTCAAAATAACCCTAACAGTCATGGCAGGGTGGTGAATCGAGAAGTGTTGAAGCATAGAAGGTTTCGACTCCACTACTCTTTTCATAATCTAGTCAGGGTTAACAACCAAGATAGATAAACCTATATGACATGAGGATTCACCCCATGAATCATTCTCAGAAGCATAATTTACACATTCTCTCAAGACCTTTCTGGGAAGTAAGAATAAGAAATATGAAAAATGAATCTAACCCATTTACATTTCACAAACCAAATCAAATAGTCCCAATACACACCAAGGGACCAACCCAAATACACAAATTCACCAAAGAAAAACATCTTTAAAAAGTTTCATTTTATTTATACCATGATCAATGTCCATAAGAAGGTTCAAAATAATTTTTTAATGGTACTCATTATTTTAAAACAATATAACCCCATTTGGAAAAGTTTCACTTCAATTAGAAACTCATAAGAAAATCCCTTTATATAAAATCACAACTTTTTAAAAAGTGTCTAAAAACTCATTTCACGAAAGCACACATATTATTTAAATAATTAAATCTCTTTAAAATAAATATCCCCTCAAACTTAATAAATTTACCTTTTTTTTCAAAATTCTCCATGATTTCCATTATAAAACCAAATTTTTCATGAATATCACTTCTATTTGAAAACATTTCTATAAAAATGCACTTTCATTTAAAATCATCCCCATAATTTATAATTTCTTTTCAGAAATATTTCCCAAACTCTATAATGAAATAAACAACTTTTGAAACATCCCATGATAGTAAAAAATCTCTTACAAATAAACCATAATATTCAGTTTTAAAAAACAAAACAATTTATAAACCCCCTCTTTTAATTCAAAAAAATTATCCAAATTTAAATGAAAGAGGAAAATAATCACTTCTTAACATTTTATAAGCACTATAATTTCTTTTATTCCAATTGAAAAACTATTTTATTAATAACATAATCCCATAAAATCTCAATTTTCATCCAAAAATTAGTTCTCTAAAACAAAAAATCAACCTTTTAAAATAATTGGACAAACAAAAAGGCACAAAGCATCAATCATAATATCTCCCAACAATATAAATTCACTATAAAACTCTTTTAATTAAACTCATACCAATGGTAAAAAACTTTAGAATCAATTTAGAAATTAAGAAAGACAAGACAAGACATCTGAGAGATAACAAAATTGTGCATAGTTTGGCCACACAGGTAGGAAAACCATGCACCAATCATGCAACATCCTTAGAAATAGCTTCTGGATATAACCACATAGTTTTCCAAATCATGCAATATAACCATGTATCTTTGATTCTTTATCTATTTTCAACCTAAAATACCAATGATACCACCAAAATCATTGGTATACTCATTGGGGATAAAAATATCATCATCTCAAATAAAAAGAAATCAAGAATAATTAGAAAGAAACTCTAATTTAGGATTTAAATATCGAATACCCTTGGTAACTCATGGATTAAGGAAATAAAGAGCTAACTAGACTCTCACTTCATCTACCTCCTGATCTCCAACATTTCTATAACAATACTACAATACTTCCCAAATAATAATAGAGTGCTTCAACAACCTAATCCATATTTATAACGTAGGTTTATATACCATTTTTTAGGAATTGGATCAGTCTTACCCATCACCTCACCCGGCCTAATTCACCAATAGGCTCAAAGGGTGTTCCTAATCCTCATGGGCTAAAAACTAGTGTTTTTGGTATCAAGGATGTACACTTGGGAACATTTTCACCATTATGATAATAATAAATAAGTAGGGAAAAAATTATCAAGAATTCAGCCTGGGGAATCCATACATTGGACCTCCATGAAAAATTAACAAATGATTTCGATATAAATGAAACAAAAAAATATTAAATCATAGAAATATTTATTAAACAACTCATAACTACATAAACATATAAACTAAATATAAATCAAACAACATATACATGACACAAACCAAAAGTAATATTTGGGCTAACATAGTTGATATATAACATTCTAAAATAAAACCAAAGTCAAACCACTACCAACTATCTCCACATAACCCATGGTCACTCACTACATCAAATACCATTTTTCATCAGACCAAACCGAACAAAAATCCAGAAAGAGATCAAAACTTGGGCACATAAAAGAAATCATAAGAGTTTCATACATCCATTGGTGTATATAGGGTGTGATTTAAACATTCCCATTAGTATTCCACCAAATATTTTCTGTTATTTCCTTCCAAAATACATTTCAGTAATTATAGTTTAATATATAAAAGTAAAATAGGTTTTTCATTTGAAAGTGAGATGAAACCACATAACATCTTATAATCACTTTTATAAAAAATTTCCCTTATTTAAATAAATAAGTTTAGATCTATTTTTTTATAAAACACTTTAAAACCAAGTAAACAGGGTCCTTTATTAAGTTTATGAAAATTAACCCAGATACCTTTACCATTTCCAATTTTTTTTTCTAAAACCCATTTTTATTTTATGAAATATGCACACTTTCCTTTCAAATCACACTTTCCAATCCATTTTATAAATCAATTTAAAATTAAACCAAACCCACAACAGAAATTGAATATGAATACATACATGCACCAAGATATCAAAAGTGAAAAAAATAAAAATAACTAGAAACCAAAGAAATGGTATCGTATAACCATATCAATATATAGTGGATATAAACAAGGAAAAGGAAGGAATCCCTTAAGTAATGCTAAATAAAATCTAAGCATTATATGCACCTCACTAGGTTCTGACCTGAACAATACTGGACTTGGAATAAGAAACAACTAAATTATGTCATTCAAAACTGGGTGAAGTTAACTGCACTCTACCCCAACTTACCAACCTCATCTCATCGAGAGGTAAACCCCCAGCAGAATATAATCATACTGAGATATAGACAATGTGTAATCCATGTTAGTGAAGCACTCATCTAAATCTTCTACTTAGCTTCCTAGGGTTACCATGAAATCAATTAGAGGAGGTGAGTAAACAATAGAATCATGTGGGAATCACATATATATATATATATTATCATTTTAAACATAAAAAGTAAGCCTTATATTACCTCCAACATCCTCACAAAAAAACCCATTTTACATTCATGTACACCAAAAATGATATGCAACATCTATATCATGAATAGTATATAAGATTCCCCTTGAGATCCATAATCCATATATATTATAATCAAAAAAGGGTAAACAATGAGGGTCTCATACTCATCATGAAAATCTCTTTTATAAAGTGTCAAATGAGACTTTTCAAATTATAACTTAGAATGCCAAGACATTATCTTCCCTTTAAAATCCACTTCTAAAAAAATCCTTTAAAAACAATTCCTGTAAAACAATATTTAAAATCAATTCAAGAACTAATATTCAGTTCATTAAATCATTTGAAAAGTCCACAACATCCCTTTTTTACTTTCAATTCATTATTTATAAACCATAATTTTACCCATTTCAAGACCCAAATAGGGTCAAAATGTTATTAATCACCGATATTACTTAAAAAAGGCATATAAACATTTTTTAAAACACTTATAACATAAAAATCATTTTTTGGAATTAGAAAACTATCAAAACTCCCTTCATTCCAAGTAAAAAAAATGAGTAAATAATTTTTAAATCCACTTTGATTACACATATAGATATAATTTGATGAACAATGGATTAGGAAACATATAACACTTGAGGAAATACCAAATAAAATAAATTCATAAAAATACCTACCTCAAACCAAGTGGAACCAAGTCATAATGATTCGTTTTTGATGGAGAAGATCAACTAAGAAAAGAAGAAGCATCATAAAAATCCCAAGAACCCAAAAAATACCATATTAGAACCTCTCAAAAACCCAAATCCCATAAAAAACCCAATATTTTCGTGTGGGATAACCCGACCAAGAAAGAATGAGTTTGGTGGGGAGGATAAGGGAAGAACAAGGAGAAAAGAAAATATTTCCTTGATATTTCACTTCAAATTAGTGGATAAGGGGATCAAAATAGAATAGGAAAGGAGGGATAGTTCCCTAGGGCATGCTATATGGTTGGTTAAGTGAATAAGGGATGATAGGGGGTTCTAAACCCCTAAAATCTAATGGGGATTAATTTTAATTTAAAAATTTTAAGAATCTAGGAAATCTGCATTGTTAGACTCCATGGTTTACCAAACGATGCACCAACTGTGCGGGATCTACTAGAAAGAACATGCACAAATTTCATGGTTTAGTCACATAGTTTACTAAACTATGCATCAACTGTGCAAAGACTACTGCTAAAAACTACAAAACTATTCACATGTGACTCTCATGGCTTCCACTAACCATGTGTTAATTGGGGAAAACATTAAAACCTTAAAAATTCAAATTTCGAAGCTCAAAATTTCCAAAATTTAAATTACCCCCCAAAATAAAAAATAATCAATAATAGTGACATGGGAGTGTCACAAAAACCATCTTATAAATTCAAGAAAAATTAATTAAAGTAAATTCACCATCTTACATGATATATCTCATTATATATATGTGTATAAGATCTAATAGATATGGTGTTTTCCACTATTTTTTTTCATTTTATTCACAAAAAAAGCAACTAAAAGAAACTCTGATACAAAAAAATTATTAGATCCACACTCTAAGGTCTAGTGTATAAAATACTAAAATATTCATTAAATTGAATATTATTATTACCAATGAAAACTCTAAAAATTTTATGTTTATTTTCTTTGGGAACTAAGACATAATACAAGGTAAAAAATTCATTATTAAACATTTAAAATATCCTCTGCATATATCTATGAAACCATGTTTTTTATAACCTCTATAACATACTTTATTTCCTATAAAAATGGAAAACATGAGAAAATAATGAGCTATGATTCTCATTATGGAATATTTAATGTAATGATATCCTGTTAAAAAAGATAACTCCATTTAACATGATATACAACAACTAAAAATCATACAATAATGTAAATAGAATATTATATAATAAAACATGATACATAGGTAATAAATGAGGACTAAAACATAAAAAACATGTGATAAATGGACTCTTATGATAAGGCTCCCTGTGAAAGTCATAGTATCATAATTCCTATGATGGAAAGACTACCTGCCAATACCATGGTATCATAATCATCACATATACATAGTACACCTAGATATAAATCATTACCTAATTCATTACAGGGAAATAAAACATGGCCTACCCATTAGATAACATGTCCAATATATAATTCATAACAAGAAATAAATATGTACATGATATCATAAACACAAATCATTTATAGTGTATAATAATTATCATGATTAAACGAGGAGTAATTAATATGGGGAAAATATAGTAAATCAAAAGTTAATATATATCTAGATCAAAACTATTAAATCAAAATAGGTAAGTATCCGGTATTCACACCATGGAGTATATAGAAATCTAGATTATTATAAAATGATTGTACGAAAGGATTATCAATGTAATAAAAAATTGTTTTTCCATGGGAGGAGAATCCATGGAAGGAATACTTGTGAGGACCTAGTGGAAAATATATAGGATGTGTGATCTTTTCATGTAAAGTCACATAGGTCAAGTTACCCCCCAAATACCAATAAGTTACCATTTTGAATAATACATCCTCAACACCACACCATAGAGTGATTCAAAGATTATGGCAATTAATAAATTTTCTAATTACAATAGTATGTATAAATAAAATGGGAAACGCATTGGCATAATTATTAAAATATATGGAGACCCACATTTTCCATGAATGGTCTTTGACATAATTCCTTAACAAAATATTACATTAATAACATTTTTAGGATCTTTTGAGGTTTAGTTTATTATAAACTAGGTACATAATATATGAAGTAAATAGATCATAAAAAACATAAAATTAATTTAATCCTATTAATATAATCCTTTATAAACCCATCCTAGTTCACTTCACTAAATATGATATCTGGGATATATACATCAACAGAAAAGGGTGAGAATAAATCCCAATAAGGGAATAAATAAATGAAACATGAAGTAAGTGGCCATGGATAATTTATGAGGCATAATAATAGATAACGACCATAAATAAATAAGGAATAATATAAGATCATGATCATAGGTACATGAGGCATTACATGGGAATGTGGCTACAATATAAAAATGAAATATTCATAAGCATGTCACCAAGGATCATCACCAAGGTGTCATAAAACATATTACCAAGGTTATTCACTAAGGTGTCATAAAATATATTACCAAGGTTATTCACAAATTTATCATGAAAAATTACCAATTCATGCTTCCAGGTTATCATAAACATGTCATCTCTAGAGATTAATTATTTACTCAATGCATTGAAGTGCTATTAGGGTTCACCCTTCATATGTATAGTTTTATGTGTACCCCATATATCATATATCATAAGAACATATTTCATAATTTTAACCAATGAGTAGGGAGAGTGGGTTTTCATACATAGATTTACCAAATCAAATAAGTATATTATTTTCTATATGAATACCCTTAATTTAAATTAGGGTTTGGTATTCAAAATATGAAAGTATGGAATGGAAAATCAATTAATTATTTTTCCTTCTTAATAGGTATGAAAAATTGTTTATGGAATGGGATTAATGATAGAGAAAGGTAGTGTCTCATTAATATGACATAATTTTTATGGTATAGGAATGTTTATGAACACATTAATACATAATTAATTGAAAATAAAAACACTTATTACAAAGGAGGTACTTGAATAATATGATAGATGAAGAGAATCCCTCACTATATATGTCACTTCCTAAACTTATAGGGGAAATTCATTGAGAGCTTGGGAGATTTTCCAAAGGACTCAATGATATACTACTAGAGGAAGATATGTGCTAATTTTCATATGAGTGAAATAAATTGGGTGTAGATGTGGGTATTTATATCAAAATGAGGATAAATGTTTATTATTTTTCAAATATACCCTTTGGAATTCTAGATTTGGAAAATAAATTTATTATGTGAAACCCATGGTTTGGATCTTGTTTTATCACATTAAGAACATGTTTTTAGATATCAAACAATTTGAAAATATAATTATTATGGTATATATTAATTAGATCATAAAAATAATATTTTATTCATTAAAAATGATTTTTAAATGTCAAAATTTATTTTTAGACTTTCAAATTTCTTTATAGCCTTTTAAAAATAATTTTAATTCTAATAAAATAATAAAATCATTAATTAAACATATTTAGGTCTTGAAAGACATGATATATATTTTTATATCATTATTTCATAATTATGAATTCATAAAATATATTGAAAACAAAAAAATTTATTTTTAATATTCATTGAAAAATAAAATATTTTAGAAAATTCTCAAAATTAAACCCAAACTAATTTTGATGTAATGAATTCAAATATGATTTTTATTTTATCAAAATAAATTCCTAAGTATGATAAATAATTATTTGAAACAAAAATTATATATTTTTATAACTATTATTTTTAAAGGGGAACACATTATTTATTCACTTTAAAGAATTATAAATATTATAATATCATTTTTATTGATTCATAAGAAGATAATAACATATTTAAAATAAAATTATTATATATAATTCTTTTGAATTTACTTTTAAACTAGTATTTTACTATTCTTTTCCAATAGTCATATAACAATCACATTGCAACGGTCATGTAACGATCACGTAATTGTCAGATATTAATGGTCACATTACACTTTAAACCCTATATATAATCCATTATTATCACACTTCATAATTCACTACTTCACTTACAAAGGATATAAACTTTCCTTGATAATGACTATCATATTCCCAACACTTCTGTTTCTTTTTATAGCCTTTTTGGTAGGAGTGATCTTTTCGGGAGAATTCAGGCCTATGGAGTTTGCCTTGGTGTTTACATTATTAATTAGTGTTTATCTCATTATATTATTATTTGTTTTTATAAACAATATTATTTAATGATTTGTAATATTCCTATGTAATATTCTTTATATGTGCTTATATTATAAAACATAATAAAATAATCATTGTGAAACATGAGTTATTTTGTTAATAAAATAAATAAATTTCAGGTTGTTTCATCCCCCACCACTTAAAAAATTTCACCCTCAAAATTTGAGGCTTTACTGAAAATAAATTGGGATATTTTTTCTTTATCTCTTCTTCAGGCTCTTAGCTTTCTTCTCTAAACTTTTGATGTCTCTACAAGACTTTTATGAGTCTTGTTGTCGTATTACTAAACACTTGTCCCCTTTCATAAAAAATATGGATTGTTTCTTCTCCATATAAAAAATTAGGTTCTAATTGCACACCATTAATGTCTAGTATATGCATTGGGCCTAACATATGATTTCTTAATAGGGTCACATGGAAGACATTGTGGACATTAGAAAGATTTGGAGGCAGTGTTAACAGGTAAGAAATCACTCTAACACACTCTAGAATATCAAAATGGCTTAATATTCCTTGGATGTAGTTTCCCCTTCTTTCCAAATCTCATGATTCCTTTCCATGGTGATGTTTTGAGGAATACATAATCCAAAAGATGAAATTTTAATTCCTTCCTTCTATTTTTTAGCATGAAACGTTTTTTAACTCCGGGCATCCTTGATATATTTTCGGATAGCATGTATCTTTTATTTAGTGTCTTTCATAATGTATAGTTTAAATATTTTTTCTTTATCCAACTCTATCCTAACATGTTGGAGTTCTAAACCTTTTCCCATAAAGTGGTTCATAAAAATCCATTTGAATACTCGAATGTAAACAATTGTTAGAGTAGAAATCAATAAGTGGAAGATGTTGGTCCCAACTCCCTTTAAAATCAAGTGAGTTTTCTCTTAACATGTATTCCAACGTTTTGATTAGTCTCCTTATACTTACCATTAGTTTGATGATAATAGGTTTTACTTAGTTTTACTTATGTATTCATGGACTTTTGAAGGTTAATCAATAACTTAGAAGTAAATATTTGACCATAGTCAGAAAAAATTAATAGTGAAACTCCATAAAGTCTCATCACTTCTTTAATATATAGATGATAAAGGTGGTCATGGGATAAATCCTCTCATATAACAATAAAATGATCACGATTTTTTAATCCATCAATAATTAGTAATATGGCATTGTTTCACTTGGATATCTTAGGAAGTTTTGTAAAAAAGTCCATAGTGATGTTTTCCCACTTCCATATAGGTATGGATGGTGGTTTTAACACTCATTTGGGAAGTTTTTATTCTTCCTTAACTCGCTGATATACCAAACATCTAGAAATATAATAATCAATCCCCTATTCATATTATCCCACCAATAATGACCAATTATATATCTATACAATTTAATGCTTTCATGATGTATAGAGAATTCCTTGTTGTGCAATTCATCCATAAAATATTTCCTTAAATCCAATATAGATGGGATATATATCCTTGCACCAAACCTCATTATTCTATCTTGATCTAGAAAGAACTCATAAAACTTATCATTTTTCATATCTTATATCTTATTTTGTAACACAGGATTGTCTCTTTATGATTTCTTTATTTTCTATATTAATGATGGTTGTGAAATAATTTGGGATATGATTGATAACATCCCTTCCCTTAAGAATTCCATGTCCATAATTACTAATTTATTGATCAATGGATCTCCTTAAATCCTCATCATTTCAATAACTCTTAGGTATTTCTTACTCAATGCATTCACAACTTTGTTTTCTCTTTTGAGGTGATAATTAATAGAACAATCACAATATTTAAGAATCTACAACCATATTCTTTGTCCCATGTTTGGTTCCTTTTGTGTGAATACATAATTAAAAATTAAGTGGTTAGTGTATATATCACACTTTACCCTATAAAGATAATGTCTCCATATCTTTAACTAAAAATTAACTACAACTAACTCCAAATCATGGGTAGGATAATTATGCTCATGAGTCTTCAACTTTCGAGATACATAGACAACCTCCTAGTCATTATACATGAGTATACATCCAATATCTTTAAAGGTTACATCACTATAGATGAAAAATAATTCTCCATTAGTGGGTAATGTTAGAAAAGGTTCACTAACCAAGATATTCTTTAGTTATTGAAAACTTTATGCTTACTACTTTTTCTAGATGATCTTAACTCCCTTTAGAGTTAACTTGTTAAGTGGATTATAAATCCATGAAAAAAATTCAATTTTTTTTATAGTATCCAATTATACCAAGGGAAATATGAATCTTAATCATTATTATTGGATAAGGACATTCCTCTATAGACTTTTTCTTGATTGGAATAATAGATATTATTTTAATGGTCACAATATGTCCCAAGAATGATATATTTTTGTAACCAAAACTCTCATTCACTGAATTTACCAATCAGACTATATTTCCTTGGAGTTTGTAACATTTCCTTTAAATGATCTTAATGTTCCTCATAACTATTGTAATATATCATAAGGCCATCAATAAATACTGCCAAAAAATTTTCAAGGTAGACCATAAATGTTCTATTCATAAAATCAATAAAAATAGTAGGAGAATTAGTCAAGAAAAAGGGAATAAAAAACTCATAATTTAAATATATTATTTAGAATAAAGTCTTTGTGATATTTAATTTTTTCACCCTCAACTGATGGTACCTAAATCGGAGTTCAATCTTAGAGAAGAATTGTGCCCCAGGAAGATGGTTGAATAAATCATCAATCCTTGGGAGAATGTATTTGTTCTTTACTGTGATCTCATTAAGTTATTTATACTTAATTCACAACTATATTGATCCATACTTTTTATTAACAAAGATAATATGTGATTGCCAAGGATACAATCTTGGTCAAGAAAAACCTTTCTCCAAAATATCTTTCAGTTGTTTCTTTAATTTTTCTGGCTCCACAAGTGTCATTCTACATAGGGTCTTCTATATTGGTTTAGATCCAAGTATGTTTTCAATTGAGAATTATACCTCTATTTCTAGAGGATTTCTAGATATTTTTTATTAAATACATAAATTTATTCCTAAAAAATGGTATATTTCCTATCTTTTCACTTTCACTTCCTTCCTTTTCTTCAAAACTCATTTCAACAAAGAAGGTTGTTGGAGGTGGTTCTTTAAAAAACTTATGTTGGGATTTATCTCCTTACAAAATAATTATAGGCTGTCCCTTTAAGATAATTTAAATTTACTTAATTATATAGTTGATATTATCATCATACTTTGAGATCCGATTCATCCCCAATATTATATCAAATTCAACTAGTAGAATAGCTACTAGGTTTGTAATGATATTGTACTCACCAAATTTAACAGGGAAATATATATATATATATATAGATATATATTATTGAATCTTGAATATATCATCACAAATTTTTAATTGATAACTATACTTATATAAGTTTAGGGTTAAACTTGATGTTATTTTCAAACTTGAATGAAATGAAGGAATGAATATAACCAAAATCAAACAATTTACTTGATGGTTTTGAGTGTATGATGAGTGTTCCTGCTACCCCATAATTTAGAGCCCTGAATTCACCCATCATGATTTCAAATGCAGAACATTGATCCCTAGGATTCTGTTTGGTTTGATATAAATTTCCCTACATTATCTTTCTATTTGGACATTAATTCACAGAGTGTCCATGCTCTCTACACATGAAGCATTGTACTATAGGTTGTTCTTGCCACATATTTCATTTATCAGTTGAATTAAAATTCCAAGGATTTACATCTCCATAATAGTTTTGAGCTATATGGATAGCCTTTCCACACCCATAATACTTTCCACTTGTAAAAATTAATTTGAATATTTCTTCAAACACTTATTGCATATGGGTAATTGTAATATCTTCCCTTATCTTTCATGATCAAAATTCTTCCCAAAATTTGGATCCATACTTCTCTTATTATCATTAATTACATGAGACCATAAAACTCCAAACTCCATTTCTACTTTTATAGAATACTTCATTATTGCCTCATAAATCCCAATGTCTCAAATTTATACAGCCTTATGTATATAAATTCTTTGTCCACCGAAGAATCGATCAATATTTCCATCATAATTGATGAAAAATCATGAAGTGTATCATGAAAGCCTTGTAAATTTTATCTCATAATTTCCTATCAGTTCATTCTCCTTTTACTTTTTATTAAGTAATACCCTTTCTGTTTTCACTCGAAGGGTATGAGGAAAATACTTTTTGAAAAAGGATTTTTTGAACTCTTCCCACTCCACAGCTTCAAATTCTTCCTTTAGCTTCATGTTTTTGATCAATTTACACCACTGATCTGTTTCTACCTCTAATTGGTATACTTCCAATATAAAATTTTCTTTCTCATAATAATGGATCATATAAAATAGATTTTTATAGTTTTGATCCATTTTTCCAGGATTAGTAGATCTGAGGGTCCACTAAAAGTAGGTGGTTGTTGGTGTATAAAGGATTAAAATGATATTTTTCCATTTCTTGATGAATTTATATTCTCCACATGGTTTATATTATTATCCACAACCTGATATAATTGATTTATAATCATCATGAATTTTTCATCTCCAGATTCCCTCGTATTGGGAAGGTTTTCGTCACATTTTCCATTGCATCTGTTATTTACATGGTCCCTTTTATTTCCCACCATTTTTCTATAAAAATAAATATTAAATGAGAAAATTGTTACTATTGATAATATCATGATAAAAATTTTAACGGGGAATTTAATATTAAAAATTTCTAATATAATACTTCTGGAATAATATATTTTAATATTTTTTTAACATGAAATAATTACTTTGTCCATATATCATTCAGAATGGTTTTTAAAGAGCATGTGATCAAACAAATCATATCTCATGGGATTTCCAAACCAAGTGTATAGTTAAGCATCTTTTTCATATATCAAGTGAATATTTATTTAAAACCCAACCAACCTTTTCAGGTTTGTTACCCCAATGTGCATATGTTCCATAGCCTTCATTAACTTATTTATATCCAGATTGGGATCATATTGCTAGTGAAACCACATACTCTATACTTTAACAAAATTTTAGGATGTTTTCCAATATTTATACTTATCTCCATGGGTTTCAATAAGGTTTTCTCGTCATAATTTCCATAAATAACTAAACCTTTCTCTAATACCAATTATGTCAACCCACATTTTTCATACATGATCTTTAACATAATTCCATAACAAAATATTACATTAATAACTCATGTAAGATCTTTTGAGGTTTAGTGTCTTGGAAACTAGGTTGATTATATATAAAGTATATAGATCATAAAAAATATAAACTATATTTAATCCTCTTAAAAGACTCCTTTATAAATGCATCCTAGGTCACCTCACTACATATGAATCCTAGGGACATGCATCAATAGAAAATTGCGATCATAAAGCCCAATGGGGGAATAAATAAACGAAACATGAAGTAAGTGTCCATGGATAATTAATGAGGTATAAAAATAGAGCATGATCATAAATAAATGATTCAATTTATAATATAATGAGTATAAGAACATAAGGCATAACATGGAAATGAGTCTATAATATAAAAATGAGATGTTCATAAGAATATCACCAAGGCTCATCACTAAGATATCATAAAACACATTAAAAAGGTTATTCACTGAGGTATCATGAAACATCACTAAGGCATGCTTAAAATGTATCATAAACATGTCATCTATAATGATTAATTCTCTACCCAATTCATTGGATCGCTGTTAGGGCACACCATTCATATATATAACATTATGTGTGCCACATATATCATATATCATAAGAGTGTATTTTATCATTTTAACCCATGAGTTGGGAGAGTGGGTTTTCATAAATAGAATTCCCCAATCAAAGGATTATATTAATATCTTTATGAATACCCTTGAATGAATGTAGGGTTGGGCATTCACAATATAAAAGTATGGCATGGAAAATCAAGGAATGATTTTAGCTGCATAATGAGTATATAAAATAGTTTATGGATTGAGATTAATGAGATAGAAAGGTATTATATTATTAATAGTACACCATTTATATAGTAAATAAATGATTATGAACACATGGAAACATGATCTATTGAAAATAGAAAAGGAATATCACAAAAGAAGTACTTGAATAAAAGGGGAGAGGAAGAGACACTGCTGGAAAATACATATATACCAAATGTTTTAAACTGTTGGTACAGACCAGGGAACTATTGGTATAGGTTATACCAATGGTTCCCAGAATCGTTGGTATGTGGGTTGTTGGGATACCCCTATACCAATGATTTTCTATAAACTGTTGGTATAGGTGGTTCATAATTTCTTTTTACTAAGGATTTAGTAAAAAATTGTTATAATATGTTATACCAATAGTCACAAAACCATTGGTATAGGCTCCCATTGCACCAAACTAATAAACTACTTGCAATATCACCTCAAATACCATTCATACAATCTATTTCATACTATAACAAATTTATGTATTCAACCAATCACAATACACATTAAATAAAACAAATATGTTGTATAATTTTCATTTAATTAGTTGATAATTTAAAACACAAGTTAGAATACATATATATTCATTTTTCATCATCAAACACCATCCAAAAATTTGTTTTATAAATATTAAGTTAGAAATGTAGGGGATCAATATCTCCATCATGACCACCACTACCATCATTGTTACCACCATCATCATGAACATCCTCATTAGTATTATTACCTTCAAAATTTCTATAAAAAACACCTTTATGAAAGAAATAACCCCCAATACCATTTGGACTATCATCTCTCGGTGCATCACAATCATCACTATCACAACCCTCATCATGAACATCCTCATAAGAATAATTATCTTCAATATGATCTCATGCGTTGATCATTTTAAAACATTTTTTCTTATACGTCTCTTCAATATTTTTCATTCCCTACTTTGAAAAATAAATATACATTTAATTAGAAATTATTATGGATGTGTAAGTAAACCCAAACATAATATGTGATATAAAATAATTAAGGCATTCCAATTGTCAATAAAAACAAGGGATAAGTGACAATATAACATAATCGAATAATTGAGAAGTTATTCTTACAAATCACGATCAATTGATTTTTGATTTATTGATCTTTTTCTTGGTTTTAAATTTTTTTAATGAGTTAATATTTAAACATTTATAATGTCTTTAAAAAAGGTTACCCATAAGGTGTTTATGAAAATAACCGAATGGATTCCCAATGAGTTCTCTTTTTCATAGTGATTAGAATATTAGACCATTTTGGAGAAATGGTGATGGTGGAACATGAGGATTTTTAGGTACCACATGGAGTTAAAAATAACTTTATTTTTATTTTCATAATTTTTTAAATAAATTTAATTTAATTTAATTATATTTAATTGAGAATTTTTAGAAATCAATTATATATTTTGATCTTATTGGATGGTTTTCGATTAATTAATCTATTGTTTTAAGGTTATTTCATTTTGTGTATTTTGATTTTTCTTTTATTATATATAATGTTTGTTTATTTTTGTATGTTTATCCATAGATGGTGTGATTACATAAAATAGAATAGAGCACAATTGAATTTAAAATTCCTGGGGATAATCACATAACCTATGTTAAATAGTTATTTATTTTGATACCCAATTACTGAGAGGTTTATAATTAATTTTATGGGGTAACGCGCATTCTGTATATTAATATTAAATTTTATAAGTTTAAACTATCGTGTTCTAAATGTTTTTAGTAGAATATTCACTAATTTAATTTATAGTTAATATGTTTTATGGTAATTTTTAATTTTGTTTAAAGATATTTAATATAAGTAAAATTAGGAATGTTTGTATGTTTAAACTAGTTCTATTAAAAGGTACTTTACTTGGAGTCTAATTTTTAATTTATTTTCTATTTTTTTTGAATAAATTACTTTAAAACTTTATTTTTAATTAATCATTAATTCGATACTAAATTAATATTATTATATTAAATGGGACTTTGAAACCATAAGTTTTTTGGAATGTTTTAAGGTGATTTAAGGTAAGATTCTACAATTAAGAGCTAGGAAATTATACTTCATTTTAATGTTTTAAGGTTATTTTTAATATCATGATTGGTTTTTATTTTATTTTGTTTTATGATAAAATTTAAAAAAAATCATTTCTATACCTCAAAAACTCTAATAATAAATTGTTTTCTTGAAATATTAATTATTAATTAGTTCCCTTTCTAAGTTACTGGATTTAGATTAATTATTCTTGAATTCCATGTTAAATGTGTGTATTTAATCCGATGTTTTCATGGGATTAAGTTCTTAAGAATTGATAACTTGAAATAAAGTAGACATTTAAATTCATTAATTTAATGGTCTTTAACATGTGAGGTAATGTTTTAATAGTGGTTTAAGTTTTTGTTCATTTTTGTTTGTTTATTAAAATGATGTTCAAGGAAAAAGTTATAATTTTTATAAATAAAGGTCTTGTTTGGACATCATAAATTAAATTAAATACATACATACATAATAAATACAAATATATGATTTTATTCCATGTTTTATTGAAAACAATTATATAGTTTTTGAATATAGAGACTTATAGTTAAAATAAATTTTTTATTTGTGTTGGGTGGTTATATTTGGGATAAAAAGGTTTTAAAGGGTTTTGTTAAATTAAAATTTATGGTTATAATGGGAGGGTTTTTGAAAATGGAGGTTTTTTAACTTCTTATATAAGAAGTGGTTTATGGGTAGTCAATATCAAGAAATAAAGGCTTGTTTGGGTTTGATGTATTTTTTAGAAATACTTTAAAAGTAATGTATAATTTTCAGCTTAAATTAATTTCATAAAAGTATTCTGGTTTTAATTTTTATAAATAGAATAGAGTTGAGTTAAATGATTAAAAAGATTTTTTGATGACTAAAATGTGTTAAGGTTCAGTAGTTTTTAAACTTGTTCTATTTAAAGCACATTTAGGTTGAATGGAATTTGTGGATGCTAAAATTCTAGGTTAAGGGGATGTTTAGTTGGTGTATATATATTTTGAAATTGCTTGTTTCTAGTAGATTTTATAATGTTTAGATGGTATAGACTAGTTTGTGTCTCACATGGATTCAAAATTGATCATTCAACTCTGAACCATGTGAATTATTCATAAATAGTAATATTGGATTTATGTTTAATTGATTTTAATCATTAGTTTCCAAAATGACATGTTCAATGAATGAAATGACTTGAAACTAATATTGTTTCTTAATGTAATGGGTGATGGAATGAGGAAGATACATTTAATATTGTTTTTAAAGGTAAAAAATGTCTCTGTTAAATGTATTTTAGTTCCTAAATATTATTGGGAATATTTATGGCTAAAATTTTAAAAAATGGAAAAACAAATTGAAATTTCAATAAATGCATGGGTGTTTCATGGGTATACACTCCAAATTCAAAAAAAAAAGTTCACTGAAACATCATATTAAAAAAATAAATATATTTTAAATAACATGGAATCTCCTATATTTGATATATTTTTTTATCGGGGAAAAAATCATAACACCGGCTTGACATAATTCAATATCACATGTCTACAAAGAATATCCAATAATATAATACGAATAACAATTTTAATATGAAAGTATTCAAAGAATACCGATATCTAGACAAACATATCATAAGAGACAGAGTATTCTATAATCAATGCATACTAGTAGCAGCCCAAAAAAAGATTAAGACATTGAATATGAAACAATTAATACATAATTTTATATAAAAGTTAGTTTTACTTGAAAAATAATTGTGTTTTATCATGATCAATCATAGAAGTTCACCTAAATGTGTGGATATATGTCATTTCACTCAACTGTCGCCTATTTTTGGTGGTTCCATACTTCATGACCAAGAACTCTATTTAGCAAACTTCTCTACATAATTCCAAGAAACCCAAGGAAGATCATCCTTCATTAATACGATATTGGATGAAAGATGCCACAATCACAGGGAGTAATAGGCGGAATCCAGTGGAGAAGTCTACTGAAAGGAGATCTAGATCTATTACTCACACATTAAAATGGGTAAATCTTATTAAAATAAAGCTATAGTAAATGAAAATGAAAATTGGGGTAAACCATAAATCTTTAACGAAATCTAGTGTAGAGAAAAAATCCAGTTTACATGTAAACTATTTTTTTAATTATCACATTATAACATAATTTAAGTCCATTTTGTAACACCCAAGACTAGTTCAAGTGTATATTTTTTTTGAATTTTAATATAAATCTTGATCTAATTAGAGATTTTTTAAATCCAAAATTTTAATTTTAATAAAAAATTTCCACTTTTTAAGATCATTTTTAGTAGTTGGAGATGCTATAGACATCCCAGTGTTTGAGGTTTTTTTTCATCTTCATCACACGTTCAGTTGTTATTATCATAAAACATGAATATTAATTTGGTATCTCATAATACATACAATTTTTTAATTTTTTATTTTTAAAATAATTTCTTAGGTAATTCATTATTAATTAACATTTTTTTATTGAAATATGGTTTCTAAATATGAATTTTACATTTTAATTTTTTTAATTTATGAGTATATATGTTTTTAATAAAGTGGTAAGTGTGAAGATAAGTTTTAAACCACTATTTTTTAACTAAAATTATCTTACATGTAAAATTATTTTACATTTTACATGTAAACTATAAAATCATTTTACATATGAAATCATTTTAAAAACAAGATGTTAATCATGATGTGTAATGTAAACAATTTGGTATTTTCCAAATGGACCTTTAAATCCCATATAGTTAGTAAAGTAATGAAAATTATTCTTAAAAGAAATATATCAAAACTAAAATATTAATTTAAGCATGCCACTTTCATAAAACTCCCTTATAGAAAATAAGATTTCAAATATTTATGTAGATTCATAACTAATAACATGGTAATTACAATATTTTTTAGGTTATTCATAATATAGGGAATTAAAATGTATAATGACAAGGATAAAATTGTAGAAAAGGAGAATAGAAGAAACATGCCTTAATATTTTAACCTAAATTCACTTAATATTTCCTAAAACACTAATACAAAATTAAAATTCATAAATAATAACAAAATTATCAAGATCATTTAATCTCCAAGACTAACATAGTTAAATATAAAATTATATTTCATAAATAATAACGAAATGTAGATGAGCATTTAATATCCAAGAAATAAATAGTTAAATTAATTCAACCATTCATAATTATTGAAATAAAATGGTATAAAATGACACCTACTATTATTCCACTTATAGAAACAAAGAATGTTACTTTTTTTATATTTATAAGCTCTAAATATTTAAAAACCCAATAAAATTCACACAACTTAAAATATAAGGCAACATTAAAATCTAGGGAATGAAAATATAGAAATAATAGAATGAAATAATATATAAAGGGGAGGGAGAGAACTACCAAAGGGGAGCCAAATGTGTAATGGGAAGTGGGGGGAGAGGGGTGGGGTCATGTCGTTGGTATTATGGGGATCCCTATACCAATATTTTTAAAAAAATATTTTTATAAGATAACACTATACCAATGGTTTCTTAAAACTATTGGTATAAGTCTGTTGTTATAGACTAGAATTCTAGTAGTGAACATCCCCTACCATATTTTTCACTTCTTAAAATTATAGGGTAAATTTATTTAGAGATCATGGGATTTTCCAAAGGAATTAGTGAGATACTAAGACAATAAGGGGCATGATGGTGTTCTTGGGATTTAAATTAATTGGCAGGAGATTTGGGTATTTATAGAAAAACGATGAGAATTGTTTATTATTTTTAAAATAATTCCTTTGGGATTGTAGGTTTTGGAAAATACATTTCCCATGGGCTACCCATGGTTTTGGATCAGGTTTTATAACATTAGGAACATGGTTTTTGACATATTACAATTTCAAAACCTAATTCCAATTCTATATATTAATTTGACCATTAATTGTTTTTTAAAGTTAGAAGTTCTTTTTAGAATTTAGAATTCTTTATAGCCTTTTAAAAATGATTTTAATTATAAAATAATAAAATAATTATTTAAATGTATTTTGGTCATGAAATACATAATATATATTATTACATCATTATTAAATAATTATGAAGTCTTAAAATAAACAAAAAAAACACAAAACTGTATTTTTACTATTTAATAAAAATAAAGTATTTTAGAAAATTATCAAAATTTCACCCTAAACTAATTTTTGCATACTCATTTCAAATATGATGTTTATTTTATTAGAATGAATTCATAAGTATGATAAATATTTATTTTAAAAAAAATTACATATTTTCTATAAAATAATGTTTTTAAAGGGAAACATGTTATTTATTCACTTTAAAGAATTCTAATTTTTTTAATATCATATGTATTGATTCATAAAGAGTATAAAAACACATTTAAAATAAAATTATTCTATATAAAATCTTTTAATTTAATTTTAAATTGGTATTTTACTATTCTATTAGGTATTATTATTATCCCAACAGTCATATAATAGTCACATTACAATGGGTAGGAAATAGTCGGATCTTAATAGTAACATTACCCTTTACACCCTATATATAATCCACAATTATCATACTTTATCATTCACTACTTCACTTAAAAAGGTTCTACATTTCCCTTGATAATGTATATCATATTCCTAAATCTTATCTTTTATTTTGTAGTCTTTATGGCGGGAGTGATCTTCATGAGAGAATATGGGACTATGGATTTTTCCTTACTATTTAAAACATTCTTTAGTGTTTATATCCCTATATTATTATTTTTTGTTATGGACAATATTTTTTTATGATTTGTAATATTCTTATGTAATAGTCTTTATATGTCCTTAAATTTTAAGACATAATAAAATCATCATTGTGAAATGTGATTTATTTTATTAATAAAATAACGAAATTCCATGTTGTTATAATTTTGATATTACCTCAATTGATAGACCACAATACTGAAATACAAAGTTTAACTTAAAAGGGTTATTTCAAAATAATTTCAAATTGGAACAATAGAGTGAGGGAATTGAATCCCTACAAAAATTATAAGGTATGAACTGATAATTAATAAGAATAGTAAATTAACAAATAACACCTTAATAATAAGATAAAAATAGTTTTGACAATGCTCGGGGATTGGGATACATGATTTATTATAAAATTGAGGGATTATGGAAATAATAAACCAAAATTAAAGTATATTTAGTGAGAAACACTTACATTTCATAGAGCTTTCCTAGTATCATAACTAGGTATTCAAGGATTTTGAATTTCTCTAAATTTGAGAGTGGACTCTAGGAGAGAGTATTTTCGAGATAATATAAGAGGGAATATGAATTTAAAATAAGGATAATGTCTTAAATTATTTGGTATTTTTAAGTGAGGCTAGATAATAGTTTAATATTCTGTGAATATAGATGTCTTGGAAAACAAGATTGTGGAAAATTAATTTAAAATTATTTAGACTTGAGTTATGGCTCATGGAACATGGAATTTAAAGAGATTTTTTATATTTTTTAGAAATTAATAATTGAAATCCATTATTTTACTTCATATTGACCAAATAAAAACCCTTAATACATAATGAAATTGTTCTTATTAATATAAAATAAGTTTTATATTTTAAAAGTTACACCGTAGTTTTATTAATTGAATGTATTATTTTTAAATGAAATTTTTTAATTAAATAAAATAATTTTAATTTGTTTAAAATAATATATAATTCATGATTACATTATTATATTGAGATGATGTCATAAAACATATAATTTATGAAAAAAATCATTTTTAGTATTCAGAAAAATTAATGTAAATGCAAAAAAAAACACTCCTGAATAACTTCAATATATTGATTCCATATATGCAATCTATTTCATTAAGATGATTATACAAATAAGAGAATTTTATTTTTTAAATAATGATGATATATTTAATCTAAAATGTAGTATCAAGGTAAATTATATTTTATTATTAAAATAATTTTTACATAAATACCACATTACCCCTAAGATATAAAACCTTTTATTACACTTTCATAATCCTTAAGAGTACGATGTTCAATGATAATAATTTAATTAAGTGGCTTAACCACTATTATTAAATGGCCCATATCCTAGTTTTATTAATTAAGATTAATTTTGGATTTTAAACTGGTAAATTAGTAATAAGGAACAAGGACTTCTTAATATTTTGGAGTTGAATACTTTATATAGTTTTTTAATAAGAATTTGATTTATTAAAATTAAATATAATTAGGTTTTTTAATTGCTTGATTTAAATAATAAATGTGATATATTTCTTATAAAATGACTTTTATTTGGAAATTTAATGGTTGATAAGAATGTGATATAAAATAAACATTGTGATAATTAATATTTTAAATTAATAATATTCAACAAAGTGTGAAAATAATTAATTTGTAGTCATTAATGGAATAAATAAATATTATGTTATGTGATAATATCATTGGCATGTGATATTAATAAATTAATAAATGCACATGTGTATTATTGATGTTGTCATGAAATACATGCATATTATTATTTTTAATAATAAGGTTAGAATTATGTTATGAAATACATATGTATATATGTATTGTCATTATTAAAATTATTATGAAATAAAAAAGTAATTGTTTTGAATAATACTGTCAATGTTATGTTACAACATGTATTCATACTCAATGTATATATATTTTTGTGTTATTAAAAAGGTTATCATTATTAAAATGGAAAATTTTATTTATTATTATTATTATTATAGTATTATTATACAAATGATATATGTGAAGGTATTGTTATTATTATGACTTGATATATCAATCACCGTAATTTTATACCATCGAATTACATCTCGACCATCAGATTGCATTGTGACCCTCATCCATTTTCTACTCCCATCACTCTCGATGAGTTTTTTTAAATATGTTTTATTTAAAAAAATAGGGTAGGGTTTTACATATTTTTAAAAATAGGTTGAAGGGAACATGAACCTCGTTCACGCTTCCCTCATTCTCCAAGAAGCTTAAATGGGGTTTACACTTCCACGGGGGCAAGGGAGGAAGCATGAACCCTATTCACGCTTCCTTTATAATCAATACACAAGAGGCATGATCAGGGTTCACACCTCCCACCACAAAAAACTATAAAAGGAGCCAACCACCCATCTATTTATCCTATTACAACTTGTTATTTTACAAAGAAGCTCTACCAGATTGTTTTATATTTCTCAACATATTAATTTCCAGTTTTCAATAAGGTAAAATTTCTATTTAAAAATTTTAGTTATCCAATTGCTTTATTTTTTTGTTTTTATGATTTATTTATTTAAATTGTATGGTTGTATGAATATATGAATTAATGTTTTTTGTATGATTTAAATTATATTAAATAATTTAGAAAACTTAAATATGATGTTTTCCTAATTTAAATTTTATGTATAAAAAAATATTATTTATATTTAGGGAAGTATTTCTGTTTAGAAAAATGTATATATATGCAATTTAAATTCTAAATAATTAGGTTTTAATGTATTTATATATATAGATATTATAATATATGATATATTTATAGTAAAATAAATTTAAAATATAATATTGGATACGTAGATAAATAAAGTGAATATATCAAAATATTTTCTAAAAATTATATTATTAATAATTATTTATAAAAAATATCATTTAATTTATTTGAATATAATTATATGTTTGTGTGTGCGTGTGTGTCATGTTATTTATCATATTTAATTTTTTTAAAACATACAGTATATTATTAATTATATGAATATAAATATTATTATTTTTGTTAATGAAATTAACTTTTTTTTACTATTAATAACATTTTTAAATTGTATTAATTAAAAATAATTATTATTATGAGTAATTGTGTATAAAATAAAATTATTTAAATTTTTAAAAGTTTAATTACTTTAAAAAATGTATATATACTTACCTAATTTTATTTTATTTATATTAACATAATTTTACAATATTTTATTGGTTATTTCAGTGTAACTTATATTAATTTTGTTGATTTAATTTTAAAAAAATTACTTTCAATAAAATTTTATTAATTATTTATAAAATAATAATATTTTTATTTAGGAAACTATAGCTGCTTACAAATATATATATATATATGAAATTATATTTTAAAATATTAATAAATGTAGTTGAATATATTTAAATGTATATATATAATAATATATCATATATTGAAAATTAAATAAATGTACAATATATCATTGGATTCATAGATAAATAAAAGCATTCTAGTTAATTATTTTTGAAAAATATATTAGTAATAATCATTACATACAAACATGTATATCATAAATTAAATGAAAAAATGCATATCATTACTAAAATAATATATGATATATTATTTGAATACAATATTTGTAAAATAGTATTTTCCATACTTAAAAAATATCATTAATTGAAAAAATGAATATATATATATATATGTATTGATATTTAAAAATAGGTAAATTAAATATGTGTATATATATAGATAGATATTTATTATTTAAAATACATAGTTATAGGTAAAGTTACAATATGTAAAACATAATAAGTATCCAAAAAAACTTGTTAAGAATACTGTGTTATGATTGATCTTGAGATGAATAACCAATGTATGATATATATTGTATTTCATATTTTTTATATGTGGATATATAATTTTTCATAATTAATTTTATTTCCTCATTGATGACATGAGTGTTATCCATCTCTCTAAGAATGTAAGGAACCATGTGTCCATATAAAAATGTTATATATCCCAAACCCCTAACCCCCCATCTTTCATGTGAGTGACATTGTAATAAAAGGGCGTTCGACAAGAGGTGTTGTTGTTTGATGATGGATTTTTACACCCTTTTGAAAAGGAGACTAGTGGTTGTTGAAATCTAAGATAATAGAGGTTCCAGAATTCCCCCTAGGATCTGGTTGGTTTATCAAATAATGATAAATCAATCCATAGGAAAACTCTCAAGTTCAAGTCGCGATTATTTAATAATAACTAATTAAAACATGTTAAACCTGTGACGATGTGGAATAAATATATATAATGTTTTATTAAATTTTCTTTCTAGGTAATCATGTATGTGCTATTATACTATATCGGTGAGGAAATTTATACCGATAAGGGTTTTAGCTATAGTTTTCCACTTATAAGAGTGGAAAAAATTCATAAATATGTTACATTGGATGAAGTTCACAGGACGATTCATAGTTGCTTAAAACTGATGTCTTATCAAGTAATTACTTCAATCACATTTTTAAATCTTCAATATACTGATTTTCCATGGAACGTCAAGTATCCACTGCTCACTGATGAGGATTGGGCAGCAACATCATCTTTATTAAGGAAATAGTGCAGTACTAGTTTAATAGAATTATATGTGCCTATTTTTTTATTAATGAGGAGTGATCAAATACTGTATAACAATGTTATGGGAGATATTTTGAAGTTATACCTTCACAATATTATCATTCATTGTCTTATTATATAACTATGGTAATGTAAACTAATTATGAAGAATATGATCTGAATATGGAAATAACTGCAATGGACATCCCCATCAATACTCATGATTTAATGAATGAGACATTATCTTATGTGGAAGTATCTTATGATGAAATAAGAGATGATGTGGGTGAGGATGTATAGGGAATGAACCTTTTGAAGTTCCTTTGAAAGATACACAAGAAATAGTGAGTGGTAATCGACCTACATTATTTACTTTCTTAGTCGAAAGAATTCTTTGGGATTTTTTTTAATTAGGGTTTCATTACACCAACTACTAAATTCCTTCGAATTATAGGTAAAAAATCTGCATCAACCGATAACACCATATATATTGGACATGATTTTGAAACTAAAAGCACACTGAAAAAGTTGCTAAAGTAATACCACATAGAGTGGAATTTTTATTTTTTGGTTGATGAGTCTAGTAAGGAAAAATAACTCATTCATTGTGACAAATACGGGCCATAAGGTAAATTTCAAATATAGGAAATATATAATAATTTTTTTTCATGTAGTAAGATAACTAAGTTGGAAGGCTCACATAATTGTGTATATCTATGCTTATCACTAGATAACTCTTCTATTGATGTAGATTATATATCAAATGTTATTGTGAGATGATATGAACATGTGATGATATTTATATGTCCCTTTTCCAAGAATGAATACAATAGTTTTTCAAATATAATATGTCTTTTGGAAAAGTTTGGAATGAAAAACAAAAAGAAATTGTAAAAGACTATAGTGATTGGGATGAATCATATGCAGTTTTCCAATAACTAATGTGGTTGTTGTCCCTGAATAATTAGGTTATTTATTATCTAGACACTATTGAGTATGTCTCCCCAGATAATCGAGTTGATAAAACAAAGGTGAGGTTCCATAGGATGTTTTGGGAATTCAATCGATGTATTGCTACTTTTCCTTATTGTAAACAATTCATTCAAATCGATGGAAATTTTCTTTATAGAAAGTATAATGGTGTTCAACTTATTTTTTCTACATAGGATGGTAATTATTCTCTTATCTCACTTTCATTATACATTGTTGAAAAGGATAATTTTTAATCATGGAGTTGTTTTTTTTCCTATATATGCATTCATTTTACACAAATACTGAGAGTAAATTTGACATCTGATCATCATCGAGCGATTATAGAGACCATTAACAATGATGGAGTTTCATTTTAATAATTTAATGATTTTAATCAATATTTCATCATACATATTGATAGTAATGTTCATGATCATTTCAAATATGAGGAAATAAAGAAGGCGATCGTTAAGTTGGGTATGTTTTCTTAAAATTATATTTTCTAGAATAATTTTTAATATCCTACTAAATACATTTTTGTATTCTGGTTTTAGCATACAATCCCCAATAAGGAAAGTTTAATCACCTACTTAAAGGAATTAAAAGGGATAATCAAGATGTATATGATTTTATGATGCATATTTTGAAGGAAAAATGGTCATTAACGTATGATGGTGTGTGGAGACATGACCATGTGACCACTAATATTGTAGAGTGCATAAATGGGGTCTTCAAGGGGGTTGTAAACTGCCAATCGTAGGGTTATTACATGAGACATTTAATAGATGTGTGAAGTACTTTATTTAATGGTCCCAACATGTCTATTAGAGGATACAACATGGAATGTGATTCGGTCAGAACTTCCAAAGAGACATTAATAGGACATTGCAGGACGCATCATAATTATTTATTCAAAGATTTAACTTGGTAAGTAACCTATTTGAGTTAATATAGTGTCAGGACACACTCACAAGCAATAGTGGTCAATTGATAATGATCTTACTGGAAAGTAGGTATTGTGATTACAGTTCTTTCCAGACATTGAGGTATCCCTATGTACATGTCGTTGCATCTTGTTCATTGGTGAACTTATCAGGGGACCCTTATGTTGACCTGGTATATCATGTGATTACTCTTGTTGAATATTATAGTGCACTATTTTCACAACCCCCTCCCTCCAAAGACACCCCTCCTGATATGGAAATGGAGAAAGAGAGATAATGACCCCTGAGTCCCACCTCCAGCAGGACTTGGGGTGGCGACCAACACCAAGGGTATACAAATCTCACAAAATATGAGGCATTACCCTTTTATAGTAAACAATATAGGGATATAATATGTATAAACCTCAAAATAAATCCAATACATATATATAAATGAATTCCATATCCATACCACATGCATGTTTCAAACAAAACAGTTACATATATAATGAAAACTCCAAATTAAATACTAAAAGTAAAGATAAGCAGTGACATAACAACTTTCCCAAAGTTTGGTCTAGTAATGCCCAACATGGTCCACGTAATCCTCCAGGAAACCTAAAAGTAGTTTTATATATGTATGGTGAGCATACAAGTATACTCAGTAGGAAAACAAAAGTCTCTTGTGTACAAGTGAGAGAAGCATAATAATACTCCTGTGATAAAATAGAAAAACCAACAGCATATAACAATGCATACTAACCATCCCGACCTCATCGATGTAATGGCCCAAACCTCTCTAGTTAATTACTTTATGAAAGCTCAGTGGTTGAAGTGTTCTGGGAGGTCATGGTGACTCATTTCATGAATTTTACAGTCTTCTAGTTTTTCCAATGGTAGGTTGGAATGGTGAGTCACAGTGGTAATTCATAGAGACGAGTCACAGAGGTGAGTCACAATGGTGATTCACAACAGCGAGTCATAGCGGTTGCTCACACCAGTGACTCGTACTGGTATCTCGCACCAGTGACTCATCCACCAGTAAATTGCACCGGTGACTCGTACCGGTAGCTCACATCGGTGACTCAGCCACCAGTGACTTGCACTAGTAGTTCACACTGGTGACTCACCCATTAGTGACTCATTTTCAATAGTGTCAAAATTATAGAATTTTTTGAGTTTTATAGTTTCACCCCTTCAACATTTTATTTTATATAAAATGAATTTAATACCATATTTAATGGGGTTTGGCCCCGTTTCAAATTGTACCTATCTTCTAAAAACCTAAAACTTCCCTTGACTTCCAAACCTCATAGTCTTGATCAACATATGACTTTAATGGATTTTAAAAACCATTTCTCCCATTGATTTAGGATCTGTACTTTCTAAATTCGAGATCTTCTCTTCCTTGGGTATTTCTTTTTCTCTTGGTACGAGGTTCCCAGAACCTTTCTTTTCTGAGGATTCGTGCATTGTGTTGAAGCTTTCAAATCTAGTCTTCCCTAGAGGATTTTAATATTATATATGCACCCCCTACTTTGGCGCAATAAGGAAGGGTTGATTGCTTCTTCTTCCAGGTAGGTTTTCCTTTGTATCCCTCATCTGTGTATCATGCGGGGTGGGAGTATGAATATCTCTCTTGTGAATATAAAGGAATACAAAATTAATAAATAAAACTTAAGTGGTTCAAGATCAATATACAGGGTTGGGTAAAAGTGATGTTTGATATATTATTATTTGTTTTTGATTGTTGTTGTGAATTATATAGGATAAATTTCCTATTGAAAATCATGGCCATTGGGGGTATTTGTTTGTGCACCAAATAGATTGTGGGTTACCTGTTTTTTGTTTCTTATTGAACCACTATTGTGAAAAACCTGTAAACCATGTACACTTGACTAATAAATGGATTCCCTATAATCAAACTATTTCTGTGATAACACCTGAATTAACAAGAGGGAATTGAATGAGGAATGTCTTGTTAAATCTGAATATTCTATTCCTTAGTCTGTGTAGTGGTGTGATGTGTGTGGGTTTGTTCTAACTTGTGCTATAATAGGGTTATGGGTATGGTTGTGTGATGTGGGGTGGTTTGGGTGGTGTAATGGAATCACAAGTTGAGAGATTGTTTGATTGTGGAATGGAAGGGATGTGTTATACAATAGGGTTGTGATCGAGTTGTGTGGTTATGTGTTATTGTGTGCGGTTGTGAGTTGGGGGGTTTTCTATGTTGATAGGATGGATTGGGTGTAATGAATTTGAAGAATGATGATGGTAATGGATGGTATGGGTAAATCAACCGAGGTCTCCACATGAGTATCATCTAGAGAGCTTCAACCTGTGTCTCAGGATCGATGTATGTTATGTTATGAATCGGTGTTAAACGAAGAGGATTGTGAAACTAATTTAGTTTATATGGATCTTCACCTTCTAAGGTGACTTTTGTTGTGTTTACTATTGTGGATTGTGTTTAGTAGTTTCCTTAGTAGTGATGGAATGAATAAATAAATTGTTAATGGAGAATGATAATTTGGTTTAAGCTAAATAATGAAATGAATGGGTGTTAAGTGAAAGAGATTTGTGAAGCCACTTTAATTTATCAACTTCCGAAGTGACTGTTGCTGATACTAATAAATGCATTTAGAGGTAGCATTAGAGGTGGTATCGTGAGTTGGTTATTGGTTGAAAACCTATAGGTTGGGATTGATTATTTGGTATTATATATATACACATATTTCCTTTGTGATTTCTATACTCACCCCACCCTAGTTGAGCACCATGTGATGAACAAACCCATTATCATGGAGGAGGGTGTCTTTTCCAAACATCATAGTGGGAGGATAAATGGATGGCCACCCACTCTTCCCTTCTCCCTCTTCTAAGCAGTGATATACCAAGATTCTTTGGGCAGGTGGTGGTTTGTGTGGCCCAGGTGTGTGCAGGAAAGTTGTGTTTTCTTAGGTATCTTCCGGATGAGATGTGTTGTGCTTACCATTCTTTGGGATGAGGTGTGGTGGTGAGACCCAGGTGTCTGTGGGCGAGATGGGTTGTGGTTGTAAGGCCCATGTGTATGTGGGTGGGATGTGTTGTGGTAGTGGCCTAGGTGTCTATGGGTAGGATGTTTTGAGGTTGTAAGGCATAGGTGTGTGCGGGAAGGATGTGGTTTGACATGTTTAGAAGAGGTGGAAGTTCCGGGACATTTTTTGTTAGGGTGTGAGAGTGAACAACATTAATTATGAGTAATTAATTTGGTTAAGTTGAGATATTTAATTATGAATTAAGTATGTGATTTAAGATGATAATTATTCAAGGGATTAATTATGAGTATTTAATTTGGTTAAGTTGAGATAATTAATTATGAATTAATTATGTGCTTTTAGATGATAATTAATTAAGGGATTAATTTGGAGTAATTAATTTGGTTAATTTGAAAGAATTAATTATGAATTAATTATGTGCTTTGAGATGATAATTAATTGAGGGATAAATTATGAGTAATTAATTTTCTTAAGTTGAGATAATTGATTATGAATTAATTATGTTCTTTGAGATCATAATTACTTGAGGGATTAATTATGAGTAATTAATTTGGTTAAGTTGAGATAATTAATTATGAATTAATTATATACTTTGAGATAATAATTAATTGAGAGACTAATTATGAGTAATTAATTTGGTAAAGTTGAGATAATAAATTATGAATTAATTATGTTATTTGAGATGATAATTTACCGAGGAATTAATTATGAGATATTAATTTGGATAAGTTGAGATAATTAATAATGAATTAATTATGTGCTTTGAGATGAAAATTAATCAAGGAATTAATTATGTGATATTAATTTGGTTATGTTGAAATAATTAATTATGAATTAATTATGTGCTTTGAGATTATAATTAATCAGGGGATTAATTATGAGATTTTAAACTGGTTAAGTTGAGATAATTAATTGTGAATTAATTATGTGTTATGAGATTATAATATAGATAATTAATAGGGGTTAATTATGAGTTATTGATTTGGGATAAGTTGAGATAATTAATTTGCGAATTAATTATGTTATATTAAAACAGATGCCTTGAGATAGTTAATTTTTGAATTAATTATGTGATATTGAAATGACTGCTTTGGAGATAATTAATTTGTGAATTAATTATGTGATTTTGGGATGTTTTCCTTGAGATAATTATTTTATGAATTAATAATGTAATATTGAGATGGTTTTGTGTAATAATTAATTATAGAATTAATTATGTGATATTGAGATGGTTGGATCTTGATTAGTTAATTGTTAAATTAACTAGAGAAATTTTTGAGATTAATTAATGGTTGAATTAATTAATGCTATAGTAATTATTAGTTAATTTTTGAGTTAACTAATGAAATTGATGTGTTTAACCATTTGTTGAGTTAGTAGTGAATGTGATGTTGTTAACGAGTTATTAAATTAATTAACGAACTCGATTAATTAATTAATGGACGAGATCTTGGGGTGATAGACATGACATTATACACCCATGATATATATATGTATGATTGATAAATGGGTTTTGAGATAGAGAATGATTCTTTAAATACTGATGGGGTGCTAGACATGGCGTTCTACACCCAACATGCATGAAAATTTTCTTTTATGGGACAAGGACTGATGCTCCAAATACCCATGGGTTCTGACATAAGGTCTGATGCTCCAAATACTCATGAGGGTGATAGACATGATGTTATAAACCCATTAATTGACATTGGACTGTGGGTCCAATTGGTCATACATGAATTGAATTAAATGGTTAATGAATGCCGAGGTGATGTAATGATTTGTGAATTGAATATGAGAAATGGTTCAGACTCCAGCACGTCTGAGACAAGTATTGAGATATGGGTGTCCAGGAGAACCTGGGGATTTTTACAGTTAAATGAATAATATCAAATAATGTGTTAAATAGTTTATTTTTGCATTATATCTATATAGTTCCTATTCAAACTCTTATTTTTGGCTATTAGTCAAAGTAGGTATCTTGGTCAGGTGTCCCTTATGAACCTCAATGGGTTGTAGTTTATTTATTCAATTCTATTATTACTTCGTTATACGAATGCACTATTTAATTATACTGAATTTTCTATATTGAGCTAGACACCGATGGTCTCATACTATTGATATTTATATCTCACACCCTTCTCGGGCCACCATTGCATTGAGGTATCCGAGTAGACTCTACTTGTTTGTAGGACCTTTGATCTTTCTTGTTGTTGTTTTCTTATACTTGAGAGTTAGGGGAAAAGGATCGACTGGGAGATCGGGATTCTAGTGGAGATCGTATTTAGGGATTTGAGTCTTTTCCTTATTTCTGTACTGAGATGTAAAGCATGCTGTTTTATGTACTGCTTTCAGATATGTATCACCAGGACATGCATGCATTGTATAAACTGGCATTGGACACTTTCTTTATTCAGTTGACTATTGATTTATATCTTCTTCTTTCATTGATTGAGTTTATTTTCTATTTCCACTATGCACTCTGAATATGAGGGTATAGTCTCCCCACTAACTATCCATAGACCCTCCCTGATAGTCAGCAACCTCAAGCATATAAGGATATATGCTTTAGGTCATGTGGCGACCGGTCCGGCTATCGGTTCGAGGGTAAGTAGATCTGATATGTTACTATAAACCCTAAAAGATATCTCCCAAAAATCCTTATCCATAATTTATATCTTCTATTCTTCTCAAAAAACCAACACTAGGGTCCTTAGGAAGATATCCAAAGGAGGTTTCTATAAGAAAAGGTAATTGTCTTCACAAAGCCTTTTCTTTTTCTTTATTATTTTACAACATTCAATTATATCTTAATAGTTACAATATAATAACAAAAATATCTACTATATAATTTTATATTATTATGTTTATGGATTAATATTTATCCATCTCCTCTTCCATAAAATGGAAATGAAATCATCAATCGTGTGTACGGTGGCCTACTGCCTCAGGAACATATGTAACTCGTTTTCCATCAACACTTTTCATGGTTGGATATAATTATGGGTTTAATATATATATATACACATAATATTTATGATATAATTATACTTATATAAATATAATATCACATATACCTTCTTACTTTCCATTTTTTTTAAAATATGATTACATCGCTCGTGTGTACGACGGATTTCCGCCTCGCGAAGCAGTGTGATTATTTTTTCACTTACTATTTACATGGAAAGTAATAAGGAATAAGTTTAATGAATATACGTGATATATATGAAATGATATAAATTTTATAAAATTAATATATAATATACGTCCTTACCCTTTAACCCCTTAAGGGAATGATATTGCCGCTCATGCGTACGTACGACCTACCGTCTTTACGAAGCAATGTGATTCATTCTCTATGTCCAATTTTCAAGAATGGTTATAAGGTTTCATCTAATGAACCAAAAACATATTTATAAAATTAATATAATTATAGAAATTATGGAACTATACCCTATATACAATAACCAAATCTTTCATGAAAAAACACGCATGATAAAACAAGGCAGTTAACACATGAAATAATGAAAACAATGAAATATTATTAACAAAAGGATGGTAAAATGTTATAAGAGGATAATATGTGGTATAATATATATGATTATGGTTCTGTAATAGATTTATAAGAAACCTATATCTATTATAAATGATGATTGGACACATACCAAGGAAGTCGAACCCGAGGTAAGAGTTTCTCGTCTCACTTTTACTTCTGTGATAAATACACCATATTCACCACTTATTCCATTATGTGGTGTATATACTGCCACTTTTGATATTTTATATCATGAATATTTTTTTATGGTATTTAAAGTTTCATTTAAATTTATTTATTTCTCAAGGCTTATGATTTAAGAGTTACCAAAGTGGTAAGGGTTTATTTCACAATATCATCATTATTTGGGATTGTTTTTTTCTAAGTCTTTGTTTGAATAATTATTTTATATTTATATCTTAATTTTTTTTATTTATTTATCCTTTAGTTAGTCATGTAATTTTCCAGAAATACTACCATATTTCTACTCTTTGGTACTTAAAATTATTGAGAAAATGTTTTTAAGAAAATCTGACTTTGTTTCTCTCTTTAGTCGAAAATCTTTTTTCATAAAATCCATGTTTTATAAAAATTTTTTCAAAAATGATTTTAAAATTATATAAATGATTTATTAAATTCATTTTTACACATTTTTTAATTTTTACATATTTTTTTGAAATGAATCTTCATGTCATTTTCAAAACAATGCTCATTTTCCTTTTACTGAAAATATGAAAGGAATATTTGTTTTACCTTGTATGGAATGGATGGAAATTTACACCATAATGATATATCAATATTTTAAAAGTTATTTTAAAATATTTAAAGGTTATTTTCAAAGTAAACTATTTTCAAAATGTTTTATGAAATGTTTTTCAAATGGTGATTTTCAAAATGCCAAGGTTGTTTTCCTTAAAATTTTTTAAGGATCTTTTAGGGTATTTATATTCCTCAAGAAAATAAACCCTTTATCATACTTATTCTACACTAGGATATGTTGTAATTATATAAATATTACTATTTATCTAGAGTGTTTTTGATCAATTTTACTAGGGATTTACTAGTTTGATATCATTCATATTAATCTAGATGGTTTATAATTATGTTTATTAATTTAGGTAATTATTAACATTTCATATGTTAGTTTTTCAATACAAATTTTTGTGTTGATTATGTATCACCTCTTTAATATGAGTAATTCATTGGAATTATTAAGTGATGGGTGGGACCCAAAATCATATTGCCCCTCGATTCATTGGTAGGTTTAATGAGACAAATTAGCTTGAGTATTTGTCTTAGATCTTACCCATTTATGTAATATGTCTTGGAATGGGGCCTTGATGGTAAGAAGTATTTTCATGAGGTCTTGATGGTGTGTTTAAGATGTCCAAAATTTTTCATTCCATCATTATGAATTTAGTTATTGAAATTACATGTGATTATTTGATTAGTTAGAATATACATGGGTAAGTTTCAAGCTCATGTGATTATTTATATGGAATTATTTTATCATAATTTATTAATATCTTATTATTTTCAAGTTATTGATTAAATGGCATGATTTTTAGATAATTACATTTATATATTTATTATTCCTTATTTATTCATAGATTCTGATGTACGATTTCCCTGACTAGAAATCTAAGATCACCCATTTATTATGTTTTATTTTCCCTAGGATACCAAGAAGTGTTTTGTGAATTGATATGTAGGGATACACTAAAGAGAATAATGAAATTCTCAAATAAAATTATTTTTTTATTTTATGTTTTAAAATATAATTTTAATTTCAAGTATGTATCTATTTTTACAATACTACTAAACTATTTTCTCCTTTGGGATGTGATTGCTTGTTTCTTATGCCAATATAATAAATTAGATACTAGCTCTAGGTTACTAGAGTTGGGGTCACTACTGTAACGCCCCGAACCCAGTTACCCAGAGTCGGTGCATTATTACATAACATTGGCATGATCACCAGGAATCATGTCCCGAAGGACCGATCAGTTTAGTATTCTTGGAAACACTAGATATATTCATAAGTCTTACCATTACATCATAAAATGAAAACTACAACAACATCTTGTCTTCATATCCCCTCATACTATCCCTGAAGGTCATTCATAAAATACTTCTTCACATCCTAGGAAAAATAAAACATTGAAAGGGGTGAGCTCAGATTCTTAGTAAGGATAAAAATATAGCGGAAAATTTCATAAATAAGCATAAACTTTTAAGGCAATGTATAACTAAAAAAAAGTATTTTCAACTTGAACTTCAGTATAATATGGTAGAAATAAAATTAAATAATGCCATTTACTTATTCACATGGATATTCTACTAGTTGAATAATCACATGCAATATCAAAAACCACTTTCATAATGATGGAATGCATAATGCCAGACTATCATAACCACATAGTCAAGGCCTTATGCCAAGACCACAAATAAGATTTTGTAAAGGCCTTGTTCCAAGACACTAGTTTGTCTCAGGAGACCTACCGATGCATCGAGGAGCTATAGAGGGCTCCACCCATCACTTATTAAGTCTAATGTATTCCTCATATGAACAGGTTTAAACATAACATAAACATTCTTATTAAAACTAGCATACGAAATGTGAATACTTTTCCATAAATCATGAATGGTATAAAAATAACACATCCACAGTCAAACATATCACAAAACCTTGAATACAATATGGAAGTTTTGTATCATAATGAATCAACTTCAAATAAGCTTAAAATCCATCAAAGGATGTTGACATAGATGAAATCAAAACTATTTGAGAGAAATATCTCTGTTTTGAAATCATTTAAAAGTCACATAATTATAAAATAAAATATTTAATTTGAAAATATTCTTATAAGCTTGTAAGGTAAGATTCAATGATTTTATAATGGCGTAAAATAGTTGCCTCCGCCGTATAAGTTAAAAAAATACATTCTTACCTTAATTCTGTCGAAAAGGTTAAAAATTACCTTGTTTGGAAAACGACTGAAATATTCCTTTATAAACTTCTTATAGAAAGTCAAACAAGGGTATAAATGAATTTAACACATATTTTGTAAAATAGTAAGAATGTTTTGAAATACATTTTTAAGAAACATGGATGTGGATGATAAAGAGGTCCCAGTAGATAATTACGTATAAACAACCTCGGATAATGAAGAGATTGTGAAATAAACCCTTACCTTTTACTTTTACTTAGTTGTGGGTAGTTTAACCTCCTGTATAATGGTGAAATAATTGTTATTAAATTATACAAGAATCATATACATTAATATGATATCATATATGATCTTTTAACATTGCTTTGTTTATAATATCTTAGTATTATCGTTGTTTCGGATGTTAACTTACTCGTTTTCTTTTATATGTTTTATTACATAAGCCATGTTTGTAATGGATAGATTGTATATTATTCATATACAGAATTATATCAAGTCCTTAAACATTTTTTTAATCATCAAATGAGAATTATACTTGAATGGATACCATGGGGAATGAATCTCATCGCGTTCGCGGAGACGGTAGTCCGTACGTACGCACAAGCGACAATATCATTCTTTTGATATTAAGATAATATATAATTGGATGGTATATCATATATACAGAATAATTATCATGTAATATTTATTATTTACATGAATTACACATTATTATTATACCCATCGAAATAATAATGTTTTGAATAACAATTACACCACGATGTGGAGACGGTAAGCCGTACGTACGCACATATGCTGAAATGTCATTCAAAGGATAGATAGAATACTGAATATGGTTGTAATATATTTATAATAACATCACAGTATATAGAATATATTGGATTTATTATTTTAGAATGTTAATAACAAAGAAAGAATAAGTTTAAGAAGAAAGGAACTTGAAAAAGGGTGGTGAAAACGTTACCTCTTCTTCGGGTTCTTCCTTTTGATTTGATCAAAAGGGATCCTTAGGTTGGCTTTCTGACTAAAGGAAGGCCTCTAGGATTAAGGAAGGATAGTTGAGATGGTATTTGGGTAGAGTTTTTCCAAACAAAAAGTCTTTGAAGGTATGAAGAATTGGTTAGAAGTGGTGTCCTTTTATAAGGGGGAGGCGAGACTCTTTAAGAAAAACTTAAAGTATTAATTTATAATAAATTCATATTCAGTTTCTAATGGATAAAAAGTGGATTATTCAAAGTATATGATGGGTATGGGTCTAAGTCCTTTCATCCAATATATTTTAGACAGGTTTGGTAACTATATTAACCTTATCATTTATATTTAACTCTTAGTTAAATAGTTTGACATTTACCATGTCACTTTGTATTTTTATATTATATGGTTAATAAACTTACTATATACTTCCAAGAGACCACCAAGTGGTCCATTAATAATAAACCCATTATTATATAAGTCCTTTGGACGAACCTTAGATTTTTAGGAATAGAATATCAATTAATAATATAATATTTGTTTTAAAAACCCATTTATGCCAATTTTGACACTATTCAATAATTGATTTTTGTTAAAGTTTTAACAAATTTATTAATTCGAAAAAAATTCATTTAAGAAATCCTAACATGCCATATTAACCAATAAAATTCGTGGATTTCATCAAAACTTTCAAATTATATTTATTTTAACATTTATAATACCAATTATTTGATTCTTTCATTAATAAGGAAAATACTGCATCATTATTGTGTCATATATATTTTTAATTTTTAAATGTCTAAAAATTATAAATAAAATACCATTATGTCTGAAATATTTTTAGATTTCTAATGAATATTTATAGTCTAAAATATAATATATATAACCCTATGTAAAAATTGTTTTTCTAAAAGATATATGCTTATGTCATTCTTTAACTTAATTAATATAAAGTGTCATTATCACATACAAGTGGATCCATGGGGTCCCAAAATCGAACCAAAGATGTCAATATTCGGACATGTATCAACAAATAGGGTTAGGACATGTTTTAGGGTAATTTATTATTATAATAATATTATTGTTTTACCCTTATTTACCGGATTTACCCTTTAACCATGGTAAATAAAATATTTACCGAAATAATTATTCAAAATGTATAAAAATAAGAGTTAACTATTTACACAATTTGGACATCATGATTACAAATATGGAATCCATTTTTACAAATTCAAAACACATAATTGGCAAAAATTAATTTAAAATTAATTCCCACTGTCAAAAGAAAAAGCGTGTTTTTAAGAAATAATAACTATCAAAAGATTGACACTTGTTTATGTCCGGTTTAAATGTGAAATTACATCCAATGAAAAGAATTGTATTAAATGGTAAAAATATATTATAAATATACTTTAAAACCACTAAAAATTATAATTTATCACTATTAATTATTTAGATTAAAAAAGTTGTTTTTAATTAAAATTTAGTAATTTTCACTATTCCTCAAAATATGAAAGTTATCCAAAAAGTACCAAAATTTCACCCTAAGATAATTTCGATATTCCGAATCAAAAAATGAATTCCATTTTTAAAGATAAAAGTTATAAAATTTCAAAAAGTAGGTATTACTATTCATAACGGCTAGTTTGATTGGTTGTGGCGTGTGTTAGAACTCGAAGTTGCGTACAACACACATTACTATATTATTCAAAGAGAAGCGTACTGTGGAAGCTTGGGGTGTTATATTTTCTCCTCCTTAAAATAATTTCATCCTCAAAATTTCTAGAATATTACCGCATGAAAAGACTCAGGTGATTCTTCATCATAAGTTCCTCGAGTTCCCACGTTGCCTCTTCTATCTTATGGTTTCTCTATAGAACTTTTACCAGACGAGTCGTCCGGTTTCTCAGCACTTGTTCTCTTGTATCAAGAATCTTGATGGGATCTTTGCAATAAGACAGATCAGGTTCGAGTTCTAATTCCTCATAGGTGAGTACATGCGTTGGGTCAGACATGTATTTTCTCAACAGTGATACGTGGAACACATCATGAACTTTGGAGAGACTTGGAAACATCGCCAAACAGTAATCTACATCCCCAATTCGTTCTAGAATTTCAAAAGGTCCGATGTACTTGGGACTCAATTTACCCTTACCAAAACGTATAACTCCCTTCCATGGAGATACCTTCAAGAAAACATGATCTCCCACCTGAAATTCTAAATCCTTCCTTCGGTTATCGGTATAGCTCCTCTGCCTACTTTGAGCTGCTTTGATGTGGGTTTGGATTACCTTCACCTTTTCCATCGTTTCCTCCACCAGTTCTGGGCCTACAAGTTTTCTTTCACCAACGTCATCCCAACAGGTCGGTGTGCGACATCTCTTTCCGTATAATGATTCATATGGTGCCATCCGAATACTTGAATGGAAGCTATTGTTATTGGAAAATTTTACCAGAGGTAGATATTGATCCCACATACCCTGAAAGTCAAGTGATCATGATCTCAACATGTCTTATAAGGTTTTAATAGTTCGTTATGATTTTCCATCTATTTGAGGGTGGTAGGCAATGCTGAAATGAAGTTCTGTATCCAAGGCCTTCTGAAGACTCTTCCAGAATCTTGAAGTAAAACGGGGATCACGATCAGAAACAATCGATAGGGGTACTCCATGAAGTCTCACAACTTCATTAATATATAGTCTTTCTAGACGTTCAAGTGGTAGATCTTCTCTTATATCAAGAAAATGTGCTGACTTGGTGAGACGATCAACAATGACCCATATTGCATCATTCCTTCTAGGAGTCTTTGGTAGTCCCATGACGAAGTCCATTGTGATATTATACCATTTCCACTTAGGTATGGGAAGTGGTTGCATGACTGCTCTAGGCTGTTGCCTTCCAGCTTTCATTTGTTGACAAACCATACATCTTGACACAAAATCATCAATCTCCCTTTTCATGTTGTCCCACAAAAAAAGTTCCTTCAAATCTCTATACATTTTGGTGCTCCTAGGGTGTATAGGGAAATTAGAACTATGAGCATCGTCTAAAAATTCCCTTTTTAGATCAGGTATATCAGGAATACAAAGTCTCCTCCCAAATTTCAAAATTCCATATTCATACACAAAGTCACTCAATCTCCCATCATTCACAGCTTTAATCTTCTTTTTAAACTCTTCATCATCTACTTGAGAACTGTTTATCCTTTCTAGTAAAGATGGTTTGGCAACCATTTGAAAAAGTATCGATGTTTCACCTTCCATAGCTATTCCCATATCCAACTTTACTAGATCCATGAAAATAGGATCCCTTTCAACTCTCATCTTGTTCAAAACTCCATGATCCTTTCTGATCAAAGCATCTACCACCTTATTTTCCTTCCCCAGGTGGTAGTGTATCATGGAATCATAATCATTGAGTAGTTCAAGACATCTCCTTTGCCTCATGTTGAGTTATTTCTGTGAGAAAATATACTTCAAAATCTTGTGATCAGTATAAATCTCACATTTCTCACCATAGAGATAATGTCACCATATCTTCAAAGCAAATATTACAGAAGCTAACTCAAGATCATGAGTAGGATAGTTCTGATCATGAATTTTTAGCTTTCGTGATGCATATTCAATAACTCTATCATTCTGCATAAGGACACAACCAAGTCCTTTCATTGATGTATCACTATAAATAACGAAACCATCATTCCCCGATGGTAGAGTCAATATAGGAGCATTGACTAATCTTCTCTTCAGTTCTTCAAAAGATTCTTCACACTATTTTGTCCAAAAAAATTTAACCCCTTTACGTGTGAGCTTTGTTAATGGGTTAGCCAACCGAGAAAAATTCTGGACGAAACTTCGATAATAACCTGCTAAACCAGTAAAACTACATACCTCAGTTATACTCATCGGTGCTGGCAATTCTTGGATTGCCTTGGTCTTAGAAGGATCAAAACAGATTCCATCCTTAGAGACAATATATCCAAGAAAAGAAATCTCATGAAGCCAGAATTCACACTTGCTAAACTTCCCATATAATTCATGTCTTCTAAGAGTATTTAGAATAATGCACAAATGATTTTAATGATCTTCGTAGCTTTTTTAGTATACCAAGATATAATCAATAAATACCACCACAAAATCATCGAGATATTCCTTGAAAAATCTATTCATTAGATCCATGAATACAAAGGGTGCATTAGTCAATCCAAAAGGCATTACTGTAAACTTGTAATGCCCGTACCTGGTTTGAAATGCTATCTTCGGAATGTCTTCCTTCTTCACACACAACTGATGGTATCCAGATCGAAGGTCAATCTTTGAAAAGTATTGAGCTCCATGTAGTTGGTCAAATAAATCATCAATGCGAGGTAGGGAATACTTTTTCTTTATTGTTATAGCATTGATCTCCCTGTAGTCGATACATAACCTCATAGATCCATCTTTCTTCTTAACAAAAAGGACATCGGCTCCCCATGGAGAAACACTAGGGAGAATAAATCTCTTATTACTCGATTCCTCGAGTTGTTTATTTAGTTCAACTAATTCCACAATGGACATTATATAAGGGGTCTTCGATATGGGCCTTGAACCAGGAATTAAATCAATGGAAAACTCAATTTCTCGTTCTAAAGGATGTTCAGGTAAATCTTCCAGAAACACATCTACATATTCTTTCATAATAGGTACATACTATATTTGAACATTCCTTTCCTCACCCATAGTTATTTCATTCTATTCCTCCCTAATAATTGAATTTAGTTGAGCTACTGGGGGTGGATCTAGATAAGAATTTGGTGGTGACGATTCTGATCTAAAGATAAGGTGTTCCTTATAATCATTATAAAAAATCGTAACCTCCTTCTTCTTACAATAAATATTTGCATCGTGGTCCGAAAGCCAATCCATACCAAGGATTATATCAAATTCAATCATGGGTATGACGATGAGATCAGTAGATAAAGAACATTTATATGCCTTAATGGGAACTGATTGACAAAAATTTGTAGTAATGATACTTCCCTTAGGGGTTTTTACTGATAACTCCCTTGTTAAATTAAATTGGAAATATCTAATTTTCTTAGAAAACTGGGAAGATATGAAACAATGTGATGATCTAGAATCAAATAATGCATTTTCAAAACTTGAGGAAACCATTAAATTACCTGCCACCACGTCTTTTGGAGCTTCTACCTCAGTAGTAGTGATAACATATGCTTGACCTTGATCCCTTGGCCTTTTCTGAGGTAAATTTCCCTGAAGATTAGGACATTCATTTGAATAATGTCCCATCTCCCTGCAGTTGTAGCATTGATCATCAGTAGCTTCCTTCTTCCCCTTGCAATCACGAGCTTGGTGGACTTTTTCACCACACTTGTAACAGACTCCCATTCCTTTCAGACAAGTACTGAGGTGTTTCTTACCACATTTACTGCAGGATGGATATTCAACTTTTCCCTTCATCCCCTTATTTCCATTCCCAGAGTGATCAGCAGATCTCTTCTTCTCTTTCTTTGCTTTAAAGTCGTAAGACTTAGAGAATTCCTTTTCTATCTTGATAGCACACAAGACAATATATTTGTAAAACGAGAAGGTCTGTGAGACTAATGCTCGACGGAAAATGGTTTTAACCCATCAAAGAAACGATCAATCTTACTTCTTGGGTTACGTATATAATCTGCAGCATACCTTGCTAAACTTGTACAGTTAGCCTCATACTTTACGACATTCTCATCCTCCTTTTTCCTCAGACTCATAAATTTCCTTTCCATATCTGCTCGATGGTCACGAGGAAAGTATTTTTCTAAGAAAAGATCTTTTAACTCCCTCCATTCAATATTTGATACTTCATCATCTTCTTTTTTGTTTTGAATCAATGACCACCATTGATCAACATCTCTAGTGAGGTAGTAAACTTCCATGACAACTTTTTCCATTTCGCTACTCCCCAAGGCATGAAATATTTTCTCTAAGGAATTTATCCATTGCTCAGCTACTAAGGGATTTTTACTCCCATTTAATGTTGGTGGTTGTTGCCTCATTAAGCAATCTAACATTGATCCTCCACGCTATGGATCAGGGTTCTCCATACGGGTAAGGTTATTATTCATAACCTGAGTGAGTTGTCCCAGTATGGTGATTAACTGATCAGCTCCAGTTGCATCAATAGCTCCACTATAATTATCTTGAGTAGGAGGGAAATCCCTACATGGAGTGTTTGCATTGATACGGTTTCCATTCCTTCTACTAGGTGCCATTTCTAAACAATGGCATAAACTAGATCAGTTTATGAATCAAAATACATAATTCAATACTTGTAAAACACTTAACATAAACTGAACAGTTTATGGATATAATCCATAATCATAAAAAAAATGTTTTCTTTGAGGAAGTATATACTCATAACCCTTCATAATGGTTTGTAAAGAAAATGAGAATTATCCTAAGCATATCCCCCGGGAGTGTCATAACCAAGAGTGAATTAAGGCCCATTGTCGTGTACCAGGATACCCTGGGTCAAGCCCGAAACTCCTTGTCAGAGTTTTCACTCCTAGGTACATCTGTGCTAGAGCCGCCTCTACCTGCTCGTATCTAGACATGGATGTATTGTTTGGAAAACTCACAAAATCTATACAATACCAAAATTCTAGGATGTTCTTCTATACTAATCCTCAAAGTCCATCTTAGATCTATGTGCTCTAATCAGAGTTTATCTAAATCTAGCTTCCAAGTTTTGTACTAAACTTCCTATGATACCAACTGTAATGCCCCGACCCCAGTTACCTAGAGTCGGTGCATTACTACATATCATTGGAATGATCACCAGGAATCATGTCCTGAAGGACCGATCAATTTAGTATTCCTGGAAACACTAGATATATTCATAAGTCTTACAATTACATCATAAAATGAAAAATAAAACAACATTTTGTCTTCATATCCCCTCATACTATCCCTACAGGTCATTTATAAAATTCTTCTTCGCATCCTGGGAAAAATAAAACATTGAAAGGGGTGAGCTCAGATGCTCAGTAAGGATAACAATAAAGAAGAAACTTTCATAAATAAGCATAAACATTTAAGGCAATGTATAACTAAAACAAAATCCTTTTCAACTTGAACTTCAGCATAATATGAAAGAAATAAAATGAAATAATTACATTTACTTATTCACATGGATATTCTACTAGTTGAATAATCAAATGCAATATCAATAACCACTTTCATAATGATGGAATGCATAATGCCAGACTATCATAACCACATAGTCAAGGCCTTGTGCCAAGAATACAAATAAGATTTTGTCAGGTCCTTGTGCCAAGACACTAGTTTATCTCATGAGACCTACCGATACATCGAGGAGCTATAGCGGGCTCCACCTATCACTTATTAAGTCCAATGCATTCCTCATATGAATAGGTTTAAACATAACATAAACATTCGTATTAAAACTAGCATACGAAATGTCAATACTTTCTCCATAAACCATGAATGGTATAAAAATAACACATCCACAGTCAAACATATCACAAAACCTTCAATACAATACAGAAGTTTTGTATCATAATGAATCAACTTCAAATAAGCTTAAAATCCATCAAAGGATGTTGACATAGATGAAATCAAAACTATTTGAGAGAAATATCTCTTTTTTGAAATCATTTAAAAGTCACATAATTATAAAATAAAACATTTACTTTGAAAATATTCTTATAAGCTTGTAAGGGAAGTTTTGACGATTTTATAACAGCGTAAAATAGCCGCATCCTCCATATAAGTTAAAAAAATACATTCTTACCTTAATTCTGTCGAAAAGGTTAAAAAGGACCTTGTTTGGAAAACGACGGAAAGATTCCTTTATAAACTTCTTATAAAACGTCAAACAAGGGTATAAATGACATTAAACCATATTCTGTAAAATATTAAGAGTGTTTTGAAATAAATTTTTAAGAAACATGTATGTGGATGATAAAGAGGTCCCAGTAGATAATTACGTATAAACAACCTCGGATAATGAAGAGATTGTGAAATAAACCCTTAACTTGTAATTTTACTTGGTTGTGGGTAGTTTAATCTCTGGTATAATGGTGAAATAATTGTTACTAAATTATACAATAATCATATACATTAATATGATATCATATATGATCTTTTAACATTGCTTTGTTAATAATATCTTAGTATTATCGTTGTTTCGGGTGTTAACTTACTCATTTTCTTTTATATGTTTTGTTACATAAGCCATGTTTGTTATGGATAAGTTGTATCTTATTAATATACATAATTATATCAAGTCCTTAAACGTTTTTTTAATCATCAAATTATAATTATACTTGAATGTATACCATGTGGAATGAATCTCATCGCGTTCGTGGAGACGGTAGTTCGTACGTACGCATGAGTGACAATATCATTATTTTGATATTAAATTAATATATAATTAGATGATATATCATATATAAAGAATAATTATCATGTTATATTTATTATTTACATGAATTACACATCATTATTATACCCATCGAAATAATAATGTTTTGAATAACAATTACACCACGACGTGGAGACGGTAAGCCGTACGTACGCACATATGGTGACATGTCATTCAAAGGATGGATAGAATACTTAATATGGTTGTACAATATTTATAATAACATCACAGTATATAGAAGATACTGTAGTTATTATTTTATAATGGAAATAACAAAGAAAGAATAAGTGGAAGAAGAAAGGAACTTGAAAAAGGGTGGTGAAAACGTTACCTCTTCTTCGGGTTCTGCCTTTTGATTTGATCAAAAGGGATCCTTAAGTTTGCTTTCTGACTAAAGGAAGGCCTCTAGGATTAAGGGAGGATAGTGGAGAGGGTATTTGGGCAGAGGTTAACTGATCCAAAAGGCTTTTAAGGTATGAATAATTGGTTAGAAGTGGTGTCTTTTTATAAGGGGGAGGAGGGGCTCTTTAGGAAAAACTTAAAGTATTAATTTATAATAAATTCATATTAGTTTTATAATGGATCAAAAGTGTATTATTAAAATTATAATGTGGGTATGTGTTGAAATCCTTTCATCCAATATATTTTATATAGGTTTGGGTCACTATATTAACCTTATCATTTATATTTAACTCTTAGTTAAATCGTTTGACATTTTCCATGTCACTTTGTATTTTTATATTATATAGTTAATAAACTTACTATATACTTACAAGAGACCCCCAAGTGGTTAATTAATAATAAACCTATTATTATATAAGTCCTTTGGTCGAACCTTAGATTTTTAGGAATATAATATCAATTAATAATATAATATTTGTTTTAAAAACTCATTTATTTCAATTTTGACACTATTCAATAATTGATTTTTGATAAAGTCTTAAAAACTTTATTAATTCGAAAAAAATTCATTTCAGAAATCCTAACATGTCATATTAACCAATAAAATTATTTTATGTCATCAAAACTTTCAAATTACATTTATTTTAACATTTATAATACCAATTATTTGATTCTTTCATTAATAAGGAAAATACTGCATCATTATTGTGTCATATATATTTTTAATTTTTAAATCTCTAAAAATTATAAATAAAATAACATTATGTAGGAAATATTTTTACCTTTTTAATGAATATTTATAGTCTAAACTATAACATATATTACCCTATTTAAAAATTGTTTTGCTAAAAGATATATGCTTATGTCATTCTTTAACTTAATTAATATAAAGTGTCATTATCACCTACAATTGGATCCATGGGCTCCCAAAATCGACCCAAATATGGCCATGGTCGGACATGTATCAACCAATAGGGTTAGGACATGTTTTAGGGTAATTTATTATTATTATAATATTATTTTTTTACCCTTATTTACCGGATTTACCCTTTAACCATGGTAAATAAAATATTTACCGAAGTAATTATTCAAAATGTCTAAAAATAAGAATTACCTATTTACAAAATTTGGACATCCTGATTGCAAATATGTAATCCATTTTTCCAAATTCAAAACACAGAAGTGGCAGAAATGAATTTAAAATTAATTCCCGCTGTGAAAACAAAAAGCGTGTTTTTAAGAAATAATAACTATCAAAAGATTGACACTTGTTTATGTACGGTTTAAATGTAAAAATTACGTCCAATGAAAAAAATTGTATTAAATGGTAAAAATATATTACAAATATACTTTAAAACCACTCAAAATCATAATTTATCACTATTAATTATTTCGATTAAAAAAGTTGTTTTTAATTAAAATTTAGTAATTTTTACTATTTATCAAAATATGAAAGTTATCCAAAAAGTACCAAAATTTCACTCTAAGATAATTTAGATATTCCAAATCCAAAAATGAAGTCCATTTTGAAAGATAAAATTTATAAATTTTCAAAAATTAGGTATTACTATTCATAACGGCTAGTTTGATTGGTTGTGGTGTGTGTTAGAACTCGAAGTTGCGTACAACACACGTTACTGTATTATTCAAAGAGAAGCATACCATGGAATATTGGGGTGTTACAACTATAGTTGGAATCAGATGAATTTTATTAGAAACATTTGGAACTAGATTTAGGAAAACATATATTAAGGAGCTTAACCGTATGATATAATTCAAGAATAAATATACAAGAACCTCCTAAAGTTTTGTTAAGGAAGAGATTATGTGGTTTTTATTATAAATACATCCATGTATGTATACTACAAGTGAATGTGGTTCTGGAACAGATTTATCTAGGGATAATAACTCTGAAAAGGTCGCATTGGGCTTGACCCGATCATCACCTAGTGTATGAAAAATGGCCTTACTTCACATCTAGTTTGGCACTCTTGTGGATATGATTTGGATATTTTAATTTTCTTTACAAACCACTGTGAAAGATTTGAAAATATTTTTATGATTTGAAAACATTCCCAAAGAAACCATATTTATGATTATGAGATTAGATATGCATAAAATTTTCAATTTATGTTAAGTATTTCTCTCATTTTGGATTACACATTATGTTTTATAATGTTATGATCTAATATAGTGTATTCCATTTTTGCTAAAAGTGTGGAGATAAAGGACATAATGGTCTTAATTGAAAGTGAAATAAATAAGTTTCTATTGTTGAATGATTCAACTATAAGAATATGGGGCACTATTCAAACAAATTTCCAAAGTGTCAAGGGAATATACCCCAGAAGAAGTCAAGGGATCAAGGTCAAGCATATTCTATTGATACAAACAAAGTGGAATAATTAAAGCGCTTATATTTGGATTCAAGAAATATGTTGTATAGGTATTTTATAAATGATATCTTGGTTATTAGAATCATGAAATCTATAAGGATTTCACTTTATTACTATTTATTAAAGTATTTTAGAGCATATATTAAATTGTACCGATGAACAAGAAAAGTGATTCAATGAAAAGTTTAATCTCTTTGAAAACATATGATTAGGGGAGTATAAAACTTAATACATGTTTGATGTTGATATAATAATTATAAATATATTTTTATGGGATAATATTGGTGGGAATGAAATTAGTTAGTGATTTGATGGTTTATGTTATATTTGTTAGAGTTTACTTCATTTTTGTATTTATAGAATATATTCAATAACCTAGGTTTTTTTGGAAGCATGCATGTTTTCATTAAGATTTTATAGTGAACAGGGTATTCACATATCTGGAATGTGATATTAAGAGCCACTTTATATTGTCTAGGGAATATAATGTTGATTTAGTGACTTTCCTTTAAAATTTTTGAATTTGAATTTGGAGAGAAATATTTGGATGAGTCTTAAGGTTAAATATATATGGAATTAATTAAGTTGAACTTTGTGTGTTATTGTAAATGTGTTCAAACCATTTGTATTTTGGAAAATATCTAGGGACATAAAGACTAACTTTTCATTCTAATGATCTATTAGATATGCATCACGTATAAAAAATCGTTTTGGATATTCATTTCAGGGAGTAATAAATGAAGTGGAAATTGATTTAGGCACAAAAAAGGATGAAATTGTTTCTATGAAATATAAATATATCAATTAAGTATATTTCCATATATTCTTATATAGTAAAATAACTCCTCAACTTAAGAAAAGGATCTTGAAACAAAAATTTCAACCTATTAAATTCATATCTAATTAATCAAATATTCCTTTAAATCATCATATATTTATGGTTTTGTGGTCCTTAACATTCCATTGATCATTAAATTTATTATGATTAATGATCTCTATCACTCTATAAATATTTATTCTTTTCTTCCATGTCTATATTTTAACTTCACACCAATGTTCCCCTACGTGGAAACCTAGTTATGTGTAATTCTTAATAAAAATTTTAATTCCATTTCTCTCATATCAATAAGATATTTTATTAATAATTTTTATGATGCAGGTTTCCAACAAAGGTACTTTCAAATTTCTAACCTTTATTTATCGAGATCAAGAGTAAATTGTGAGGAATCAATTTATTTAAGGGGTAGAATGAAACACCCTAAGATTTTAAAAGAGGAACATCATATTTGATAGTGTATATGAGATGAAACACTGATCTTATATGAGAATGTAACAGCCTAAAACTTTATAATATATTTATTTTTAAATAAATTCAATCTCTTTGATAGATTTCAATGCACAAAACACTATGATTGAATGAAACTCGATACTATATTAAAATATTATAATTTAAACATGGCCATTATGACCTATAAATTAAGTTGGAGGGTTTGAATAGTACTAAATAAATTATAAAAATTATATTTTTTACACATGTATAAAATAAATTCAATGGTCATCTATTCATTAGAAATAAAATAAGAATCATTCGAAAAAAGAAGTGTTTTATGAAAAACTATATTTTCCTAAAAGGTGGTCTAGTTGTGATTTTGCACAAATAATTTAAAATTAATTTTTACAAAGTTTATAAAATATATTTGAGAAAATAAAATTAATTTTTTAAATCTACATTTGAAAATTATCTTTAGGAGATTTTTTTGATTATTTTCTGAAAATATTAATTTTTTGATGAATAGTAAAAATACTAAATTTTAATTTAAAACGTAATATTAATTTAAATTATTTATAAAGTTAAATTATAATTTAAATTTGTTTTAAAGTAAAATTAGTACAATTATATATCTATTAATATAATTTGGTAATTATAATCATTATCAGATTGAATTTTGATATAAAAAATTTGCAACCTTTTGAGCATTCCCTCTTAGAAAACCTGTTTTCTCGTCACATATGTGGAATTAATTTTAAATTATTTTTTTCCATTTCTATGAATGTAATTTGGAAAAATTAATTCCATATTTTTAATCATAATAATTTATATTATATAATAATTCCAACTTAATTTTTCACCATAATGAATAGTAAAAATAGTAAAAATTATTTACCACAGTTAAGGTAAAAAAGGGTTTACTTGGGGCTAAACTAAGAAGATAAGAGTTAAAATGATATAAAAACTTTTAAAAATCCTATTGAATAGAAATATTTCAACCTTAAATTTACCAAGTTCTAATATAGTTTCATTTGGAATCTTTTTTCATGTGAAGGACTTTATCATTTTTGATTCTTTGGAAAATTTCCAAGTAATTTCCAAGAAGGTCCCTTTCCCCACTTATAAAAAGGAACTAACTCCCCTCAGTTATTCACACATGTCAAGAATTTTATCTCAGCCAAAACCTGTAAAATTATTTGCGAAAAATTCTTATTCATTCTTTAGATCTATTTTTCTTCCCAAAAGACCAACCCCAGGGTTCTTAAGAGGAGATCCAAAAGAGGTTTCTCTAAGAGAAGGTAATTTTCTTCACTAATCTCTTTCCTTTTATTTAATCTTTTAGAACCTACAATTATGTACTAACACTTATAATATAATTATACAATTATCTACTATATACATATAATTTATTATGTTTATGTAATAATATTTATCCATCTCCACTTCCATCAAATGGAAATAAAATCGTCAATCATGTGTACGACAGACTATTGCCTCACGAACTAATATAATTTTTTTCCATTAACACTTATCATGGTGGGATATAATGATGGATTTAATCGATATATATAATATTTATGATATAATTATACTTCATTAAAAATAATATCACATATACCTTCTTACTTTACATTCCATTTAACATATGAAATTTTCGCTCATGTGTACGGTGGACTAACACCTCCCAAAGCGATGTGATTCATTTTTCACTTATGTTTTACATGGAAATTAATAAGTAATATGTTTAATGAATATATTATATATATATGACATGATATAAATTCTATTAAATTAATATATAATACAATTCCTTACCCTTTCACCCCTTAAGGGAATGATATCAGTGCTCGTGCATATATACGACCAACTATATCCATTGTAATGGCCCGGACCTCCCTGGTCCATTACTTTGTGAAAATGTGGTGTTGGAGGTGTTCCGAAAGGTCAAGGTGACTTATCCCCAACACTTTGTCAAATTTCCAGTTCTGTGAACAGTGTTTCCAGAACAGTAACCTTCTAACTGTGACCTTCCAACTGTAGACTTGAACAGTGTTTCCAGAACGGTAACCTTCTGACTGTAACCTTCCAACTGTAGACTTGAACAGTGTTTCCAGAATGGTAACCTTCCAACTGTAGACTTGAACAGTGTTTCCAGAACGGTAACCTTCTGACTGTAACCTTCCAACTGTAGACTTGAACAGTGTTTCTAGAACGGTAACCTTCTGACTGTAACCTTCCAACTGTAGACTTGAACAGTGTTTCCAGCTTCGCAAATTTGACGTTTTCTTTGACGTAAAATACTTTTAAAACCTTATTTTAAGGACTTTAAGGCCGATTCAAAGGCCATAAATCCTATATTAATTATTCCTAAGGCCGGGATGTTTTTACTTGGTCAAACCGCGTGGGTTAATGTGATCCGTTTTTAATGGAGAATAAATCGGATCTTAAACCGTCGCCTCTCTAATTTATTTTTTAAAGGGAACGAGATATCATTCTTCGTTGTTCTTCCTCCTGGTTCTCATCTACGAGACGTTAGAACCTTGCAATCATTCCCATAGGAGTTTCACAATCAAACGTTACTCGGATCAGTTCCGCTCTGTTTCATGCAACCAAGTTGTGTCGATCGTTCTTCCATATAAGGTATGTTTTATCATCGTTCCTTCAGGGATAACCTTCTCTTGTTCTTCCTTCCATATTAGCATGTAATCTCCATGGTTCTAATGGGTTTTCTTGGGGTTGGTTGGTACTGTCGTACCGTGGCATCCTCCAGTGGATGCAGCTGTCGTGAGGAGAAGAGGACTGTGACCCGTTGTGTGGATAAAGGACGTCAAGAAATCTTTGAGGTAGGGGATTCATGGCTTATCTAATTGTGTATGTGCAATCGTAGAATTAGTATTCTTTAGTCCTTTGGATCACAATGAAATTGACCTAATTAAATACTTGAACCGGATTAAAAGAATTGGTTGATCTCATGTTGTTGCTTTGTACCTTGATAACGGTTTGCCTCATGTTTTCCTAGATAGAGTGATATCTATGTTTTCTTTTAATTAGTTGCTCGTTCATGATGGAAATTGATAAAGAACGTAAAGCCAGAATTATTTGTTAAATAATTGGCTAAAGATAAAGAGGCATGTTAATGAATCTGTTAACTCAAGATGGATTAAAGAACTATTAGTTCGATAATTTCAAAAGGGTTCTAAGTTACCCGCTTGCTTTTAAGGCTGAATTCCTTGTGGTTTGGAGCTCTGAGTGCTCATTTTGTATGAAGGCTGAATGCCTTGTTAAAGGGCTGAGAGGCCATTTTGTGATCTTTTATTTCCTGCTGCTTGTGATTTGATGTGAGCCTGGATGGCTGTTGTGATATGTGGAGGTATGAGGACTTGTGGTTGTGGCGGATGACGCCTAGTGTGGCGAGATGCATCAGTTTATGCATGTGGGTGTCGGGGAGGACACCAAGGATGATGGTATGAGATGAATGTGATGGTTTGATGTTGGTGGTTTGGTTTGGTTGTTTATCTGCTTTACTTTTCCCCACTGCTCAAGACAGCTGGTATTGCTTACCCTCTTTCCGAAGGAGGCGAAGACACGCGGGGTATGTCAAGTGCTTTCTGTGTTTAGCCTCTCGATGGAGGATGGGTCTATGATCTTTCTATAGGCGGAAAAGACTCGACGGGTAGTATATCTACTCACCGTGTTGAGCCCTTTGTGTTTAGTAGTATAGGATGCTTTTCTAGAATGCCTGGGAATATGGGGAAGGTAATTCCATAATGAAAGTCTGTTTAAATGGTGATAATCCATGGGGATGGAGAAACTAGAATTTAATAGTGATGTGAATCCTAAAAAGGAGCAGTTTTTGAATGTGATGCCAATTTAGTTTAATGTGGTAAACTGCTCATGGTTAATTAATGTTTAAAGAATTAATTAACGTACAGTGGAACTGATAAAATGAGAATGGAGTAATCTAATAAAGCTCTTCAAATGGTTGTGTGCTTATAGGATACCTAGTCTTAGAAGTAGCAGCCTGGAGTCTGAGAGACGTTAGCTGCAGTTGTGCCTATGACTAGGTAATGCCCATAGTGTGGTTTTGAGTTATATATATTCTGTACTTTTTGTGTTTCTATACGCTACTCCACCCTGTCGGTAAGGGAAACTGACACCCTAGGGATTCTGAGCCCTGGGGAGGTGTTTTCCCCAACATTATGATGGGAGGTTGAATGGCTGACTACCCCCTTTGGCCCCGCTCTCTTCTCTTGGTAGATACTTGTGCCATGAGGCACAACAGTTAGTTACCCCATATATGTGTGTAGAGGGCTGTAATGGCTTGTGGTTATTCACACACATATATTCTGGATATAGTATCCTATGGACTACTATAGGTGTAATGTGTATAGGCTATGATGGCTTGAGGATCCTTACTCGGAGTATGGGCTGTAATGGCTTGAGGTATTATACCCGATGTATGATACACGTTATGCGGGCTGTGGTGGCTCTAGGAAGCTACCTGGTTACTTTTGGTTGTGAGGACGGTGTGGTGCTTAGCCCAGGTGTCTGCGGGCAAGCCTTTGGAGATAGATGCACATGACGTATGTCGTTGGGGCAAAGCGGAAAACCAGAGGGGAAGTGGTAGCGGGGTACCCTTGATATTATTTACTATATGCTATATTCTTGTATGCGTTACTTGGTGAGAGTAGCCATGGTGAGGTTGGGAACTTAGTATACCTGTTTAGGTAACGAGTTAGTTTCACTTGTTGTTCACTGGGCTTTAGCATGATTTCTTTACTTTTTCACGAGAGGCTTGGGGAGGATCCTACTGAGTATACTGTTATACTCACCCTATGTATATATAAACTGTTTTTCAGGTCACTTGGAGCAGGTTGGAGATCAACCTGGTTACTACTAGCTTGCGGTTGGAGGGGGAGCTGTTCGGGATTGTGGTCGCTGCCGTTTTACTTTCTTTTGGGTACTTTTAGTTTTCCCTTTCAGTTGTAGTACTTTTGCATGACATTTCATATATGTACTTGGGTTTCTTTTATATTTCAGTTATGAGTTGGAGTTGCTTGGAGTCTATTCTATCTCTCTCTTCTGCATGTGTTCTCTTAGAGGGTAATGCCTCCCATTTGTGTGTGTATTATACCCTCGGTGCTAGTCGCCAACCCGGGGCCTACTGGAGGCGGGAATCAGGGGTCATTATCTCCCTTCTCACATTGCCGGCCCAGGAGGGGTACACTTTGTGGGGAGGGGGTCATGACAGAGTGGTATCAGAGCTCTGGTTGAGGGATAGGATGGAGTTTGGAGTTAGGCATAGGTGAGGATGCATGGGATGGTAGGGCAACGATGTCATTCATGTTTAGAAAGTGGGGTAAACACTGGAGACCGGCAGAGACATAGGCGTTTAGGTCCCCCTATGATCTGTTGCATGGACCTTTAAGATTACGATGGCTACTAAACAAAGTGATACCGGTTGCAGGGTAGAGACCTAGGAAAGGATCATGCATCATTATTCTTTGCGCATGTGTTTGAATGGGTAGACCTTGGGATAGGTAACCTAAAATAAATAAAACAAAAAAATTAATTAATTAATGTGAGTCTTCCATATTCCAGGATTAGGAGTTCTAACAGTTGTTATTTTACAGGTATGGCTCCAGGTCGACGTCCTCGTCAGGTTTGCGCAGAAGATGCCCAGCAGGCAGTTCCAGCCGAGGCAGCAGCAGCAGGTTGCACCAGCTTTAGATCACCAAAGGGTAGATGGAGCAGGCAGAGGACAGCCCCATGACGCTCCCCGTCCTCAGAGAGAAGAGCGCGGCCGTGGTGGTGGTCATCATCAGGGTCAGAGAGGCCGTGGAGGAGGTCGTGGTCAGCTTCATGCTCTAGCGTTACCAGCCCCAGGTGAGCCGGATGTCGTTCGAGGTACCCTTTGCTTGTTTTCTACCTTGGTGTATGCCATGTTTGATTCAGGAGCAACACACTCCTTCATATCACCTACCCTTGTTCATGCTTTGGGACTTGAGGTAGAGAGGCTTCCAGTGCCCTTGGCGTTGACTACGCCAGTTGGAGGTCGACCCGACTTGTTTGAAGTATGTAGAGACTGTGAGCTAGTGTTGGGGCAACACCGCTCTTGGGGAGATTTCCTATGTTTGCGAATACAACCATATGATGTCATACTTGGCATGGATTGGTTGTATTTGGTGCAGGCTGTTGTGGATTGCTACAGGAAGAAGGTCGTTTTCTTTGATTAAGATGGAGAGAAAGTGGTGTTTGTTGGTGAGAGAGATCCTCGGATGAGTCATAGATGAGTTCCATCCTTATCATCCATGATGGCTGGGATGACGCTGAGTTCTTCAGAGGTTCAACAGTTGGCGTTTCCTAGGGTCGTAGAGGAGTACCCTGACATCTTTCCAGAAGAGGTTGTATCCTTACCCCCTCGACGAGAGATCGAGTTTGGGATCGAGCTACAGCCAGGAGCGTCTCCTATCTCTATGTATCCGTATAGGATGGCCCCTTCTGAGTTACGAGAGCTACGTATTCAGCTCGACGGTCTGTTGCAGTGTGGTTTTGTTCGGCCAAGTGTGTCACCGTGGGGTGCACCAGTTTTGTTTGTGAAAAAGGCTGATGGAAGTTTGCGGTTGTGCGTCGATTATAGTCAGTTAAACAAAGTGACAATAAAGAACCGCTATCCTCTCCTGCGGATTGATGACCTATTCGATCAACTGAAGGGTGCAAGTTGGTTCTCAAAGATAGACTTGCAGTCAGGATATCATCAGATGCGTGTAAAGGATGAGGATATCCCGAAGACTGATTTCCGCTGTCGTCATGGGCATTATGAGTTTGTTGTAATGCCATTCGGCATGACGAATGATCCAGCTGTTTTCATGGGGTTGATGAATGCTGTGTTCCATGAATTCTTGGACAAGTTTGTTGTGGTTTTCATCGACGACATCCTTGTGTACTCCACATCTGAAGAGGAGCATGCAGAGCATCTACGAGCCGTTTTGGGAGTTCTTCGCCAACATCAGTTGTTTGGGAAGTTGTCCAAGTGTGAGTTCTGGGATCGAGAAGTTCGTTTCTTGGGACATGTTGTGTCCCAACAGGGAGTAGCTGTGGATCCTTCGAAGATAGAAGCAGTGGTGTCTTGGCCAGCCCCCAAGACCGTGTCAGAGGTGCGAAGTTTCCTTGGTCTCGCAAGCTATTATAGAAGGTTTGTAGCCAATTTATCTCGAGTTGCGACTCCTCTGACAGCTTTGACCAGGAAGGATCAAGCATTCATATGGACTGATCAGTGTCAGACAGCTTTCGAGTATCTAAAGGAGAAGTTGGTAAGTGCTTTACTACTTTGTCTTCCAGCAGAGGGAGTCCAGTTTGATGTTTTCTGTGATGCTTCACATCTGGGGGTAGGCTGTGTTCTCATGCAGCAGAGGTCAGTTGTTTCTTATGGGTCTCGGCAGTTGCGTCCCCATGAATGCAACTATGCCACCCATGACCTTGAGTTGGCAGCCATGGTGTTTGCTCTGAAGTTTTGGAGACATTACCTCTTTGGTGAGCACTTTGTGGTTTTCACCGATCATAAGAGTTTGAGGTATGTTTTCTCCCAACGTGACTTGAACTTGAGGCAGCGTCGGTGGATGGAGTTCTTGCAGGAATACAACTTTGAAATATCGTATACACCTGGAAAAGGGAATGTTGTAGCTGACGCACTAAGCCGAAAGATATGTAATGATGTTGTGTGTGAATCTGGTGATTCTTGGAGAGTGATGGAAGAGCTATCAGCTTTGCATCTTGATATGGGAGAAGTTGGGGGTAGAGGTTGTCTTTTCCAGATGACGGTGCAGTCATCCCTGATGCAGAAGGTGGAAGAGTCACAGTTGGGTGACATAGAGGTGGAAGTTTGGAGAGACAGAGTTGTATGTGGTGAGGCCCCTGATGGTTGGTCGGAGGATGAACAACACCGAGTGTTGTATCATGGCAGGCTTTTTATTCCCTTGGCGATGCGCGAGACGGTTCTCTGAGAGTTCCATAGTTCACCCTTGGCGGTACATCCTGGTGTGATGAATATGTACCGATCCTTGAGGAGTCAGTTTTGGTGGCCTGGGCTGAAGCGTACAGTTGCAGAATGTGTGTCTCGATGTTTAGTCTGCCAGAAGGTGAAGGCCGAACACCGTGTTCCTGGTGGTCTTCTCCAGCACTTAGAGATTCCTCAGTGGAAGTGGGAGGACATCTCAATGGACTTTGTTACAGGTTTACCTCGGGCTCCGGGAGGACATGATGCTATATGGGTGGTAGTGGATCGTTTAACAAAATTATCCCACTTCATAGCGATCAAGGAGTCGAGCTCAGTGGAAGTTTTGTCGAGGCAGTATCTGGAGGAGGTGGTGAGGCTTCACGGAGTTCCTAAGACGATCATTTCTGATCGAGATCCTCGTTTTACCTCTAGGGTGTGGAGAGGTCTCCATCATGCCTTTGGCTCTCAATTATACCTTAGCACTGCTTTTCATCCTCAAACGGATGGTCAGACAGAGCGAACCATCCAGACTCTTGAAGACATGTTGCGCTCTTGTGTTCTTGATTTTGGAGGTTCATGGGTGAAGCACTTACCCTTGGTAGAGTTCTCTTACAATAATAGTTTTCACTCGACCATCGGTATGGCGCCGTTTGAAGCCTTGTATGGCCGGCCATGCCGTTCTCCGTTGTGCTGGACTGGGGTCGGAGAGTCAGCAATTCTCGGACCAGAACTAGTGCAGAATACAACAGAGACGGTTCAGGTTATTCGTGAGAGGATGAAGACAACACAGGATTGTCAAAAATCATATGCTGATCAAAGAAGGAGACCCTTAGAGTTTAATATTGGGGATCATGTGTTTCTAAAGGTGACTCCCCGCCGTGGGCAGTGAAGGTTTGGTCGTGGAAGTAAGCTTTCTCCCCGGTTTGTTGGGCCTTTCGAGGTGTTGTCTCGTGTTGGAGTTGTGACATATCGAGTAGCACTTCCCCCTCAAATGAGTCGGATACATGATGTTTTCCATGTATCACAGCTCCGTCGTTATCTTCATGATGAATCTCATGTTATCGATTGGGGAGAGATCAATATTGATGATGATGCAACCTTCGAAGAGCGACCTGTGGAGATCCAAGACCACAAGGAGAAGGTGTTGCGTGGGAATTCTATCCCCTTAGTTCGTGTCTTGTGGCGACACGGTGGCATGGAGGAGAGTACCTGGGAGCGTGAGTCACAGATACGTGCTCAGTACCCAGAGTTGTTTAATGTTTAACTCTTTTCATGTAATGACGTTTCCTTTATGGTTAGACCTTTCATGTTTTATTTATGTACCTTTAATGTGATGTTATGTTTGAATTTTTTGGTTATGGATTGTTTCTTTCCATACTCTCGGATGTCGTAGTTTTGTTCCAGCTTTTTGAACAACTCATGGTGGTTTTCCCCTAAGAGGTATCTTATGGGGTGGTTGTTCGAACCCCTCTTTTCTTCTGGGTTGGTTTTTAATTCTTGAGGACGAGAATGTTTTGATAGGTATCTAATGTAATGGACCGGACCTCCCTGGTCCATTACTTTGTGAAAATGTGGTGTTGGAGGTGTTCCGGAAGGTCAAGGTGACTTATCCCCAACACTTTGCCGAATTTCCAGTTCTGTGAAAAGTGTTTCCAGAACAGTAACCTTCTAACTGCGACCTTCCAACTGTAGACTTGAACAGTGTTTCCAGAATGGTAACCTTCTGACTGTAACCTTCCAACTGTAGACTTGAACAGTGTTTCCAGAACGGTAACCTTCTGACCGTAACCTTCCAACTGTAGACTTGAACAGTGTTTCCAGAACGGTAACCTTCTGACTGTAACCTTCCAACCGTAGACTTGAACAGTGTTTCCAGAACGGTAACCTTCTGACTGTAACCTTCCAACTGTAGACTTGAACAGTGTTTCCAGCTTCGCAAATTTGACGTTTTCTTTGACGTAAAATACTTTTAAAACCTTATTTTAAGGACTTTAAGGCCGATTCAAAGGCCATAAATCCTATATTAATTATTCCTAAGGTCGGGATGTTTTTACTTGGTCAAACCGCGTGGGTTAATGCGATCCGTTTTTAATGGATAATAAATCGGATCTTAAACCGTCGCCTCTCTAATTTATTTTTTAAAGGGAACGAGATATCATTCTTCATTGTTCTTCCTCCTGGTTCTCATCTACGAGATGCTAGAACCTTGAAATCATTCCCGTAGGAGTTTCACAATCAAACGTTACTCGGATCAGTTCCGCTCTGTTTGATGCAACCAAGTTGTGTCGATCGTTCTTCCATATAAGGTATGTTTTATCATCGTTCCTTCGGGGATCACCTTCTCTTGTTCTACCTTCCATATTAGCATGTAATATCCATGGTTCTAATGGTTTTTCTTGGGGTTGGTTGGTACTGTCGTACCGTGGCATCCTCCGGTGGATGCAGCTGTCGTGAGGAGAAGAGGACTGTGACCCGTTGTGTGGATAAAGGACGTCAAGAACTCTTTGAGGTAGGGGATTCACGGCTTCTCTAATTGTGTATGTGCAATCATAGAATTAGTATGCTTTAGTCCTTTGGATCACAATTAAATTGACCTAATTAAATAATTGAACCGGATTAAAAGAATTGGTTGATCGCATGTTGTTGCTTTGTACCGTGATAACGGTTTGCCTCATGTTTTCCTAGATAGAGTGATATCTATGTTTTCTTTTAATTAGTTGCTCGTTCATGATGGAAATTGATAAAGAACGTAAAGCCGGAATTATTTGTTAAATAATTGGCTAAAGATAAAGAGGCATGTTAATGAATCTGTTAACTCAAGATGGATTAAAGAACTATTAGTTCGATAATTTCAAAAGGGTTCTAAGTTACCCGCTTGCTTGTAAGGATGAATGACTTGTGGTTTGGAGCTCTGAGTGCTCATTTTGTATGAAGGCTGAATGCCTTGTTAAAGGGCCGAGAGGCCATTTTGTGATCTTTGATTTCCTGCTGCTTGTGATTTGATGTGAGCCTGGATGGCTGTTGTGATATGTGGAGGTATGAGGACTTGTGGTTGTGGCGGATGACGCCTAGTGTGGCGAGATGCATCGGTTTATGCATGTGGGTGTCGGGGAGGACACCAAGGATGATGGTATGAGATGAATGTGATGGTTTGATGTTGGTGGTTTGGTTTGGTTGTTTATCTGCTTTACTTTTCCCCACTGCTCAAGACAGCTAGTATTTCTTACCCTCTTTCCGAAGGAGGCGAAGACACGCGGGATATGCCACGTGCTTTCCGTGTTTAGCCTCTCGATGGAGGATGGGTCTATGCTCTTGCTATAGGCGGCAAAGACTCGACGGGTAGTATATCTACTCACCGTGTTGAGCCCTTTGTGTTTAGTAGTATAGGATGCTTTTCTAGAATGCCTGGGAATATGGGGAAGGTAATTCCATATTGAAAGTCTGTTTAAATGGTGATAATCCACAGGGATGGAGAAACTAGAATTTAATAGTGATGTGAATCCTAAAAAGGAGCAGTTTTTGAATGTGATGCCAATTTAGTTTAATGTGGTAAATTGCTCATGGTTAATTAATGTTTAAATAATTAATTAACGTACAGTGGAACTGATAAAATGAGAATGGAGTAATCTAATAAAGCTATTCAAATGGTTGTGTGCTTATAGGATACCTAGTCTTAGAAGTAGCAGCCTGGAGTCTGAGAGACGTTAGCTGCAATTGTGCCTATGAATAGGTAATGCCCATAGTGTGGTTGTGAGTTATATATATTCTGTACTTTTTGTGTTTCTATACGCTACTCCACCCTGTCGGTAAGGGAAATTGACACCCCGGGGATTCTGAGCCCTGGGGAGGTGTTTTCCCCAACATTCTGATGGGAGGTTGAATGGATGACTACCCCCTTTGGCCCTGCTCTCTTCTCTTGGTAGATACTTGTGCCATGAGGCACAACGGTTAGTTACCCCATATATGTGTGTAGAGGGCTGTAATGGCTTGTGGTTATTCACACACATATATTCTGGATATAGTATCCTATGGACTACTATAGGTGTAATGTGTATAGGCTATGATGGCTTGAGGATCCTTACTCGGAGTATGGGCTGTAATGGCTTGAGGTATTATACCCGATGTATGATACACGTTATGCGGGCTGTGGTGGCTCCAGGAAACTACCTGGTTACTTTTGGTTGTGAGGACGGTGTGGTGCTTAGCCCAGGTGTCTGCAGGCAAGCCTTTGGAGAGAGATGCACAGAACGTATGTCGTTGGGGCAAAGCGGAAAACCAGTGGGGAAGTGGTAGCGGGGTACCCTTGATATTCTTTACTATATGCTATATTCTTGTATGCGTTACTTGGTGAGAGTAGCCATGATGAGGTTGGGAACTTAGTATACCTGTTTAGGTAACGAGTTAGTTTCACTTGTTGTTCACTGGGCTTTAGCATGCTTTCTTTACTTTTTTCATGAGAGGCTTGGGGAGGATCCTACTGAGTATACTGTTATACTCACCCTATGTATATATAAACTGTTTTTCAGGTCACTTGGAGCAGGTTGGAGATCAAGCTGGTTACTACTAGCTTGCGGTTGGAGGGGGAGCTGTTCGTGATTGTGGTCGCCGCCGTTTTACTTTCTTTTGGGTACTTTTAGTTTTCCCTTTCAATTGTAGTACTTTTTCATGACATTTCATATATGTACTTGGGTTTCTTTTATATTTCAGTTATGATTTGGAGTTGGTTGGAGTCTATTCTATCTCTCTCTTCTGTATGTGTTCTCTTAGAGGGTAATGCCTCCCATTTGTGTGTGTATTATACCCTCGGTGCTAGTCGCCAACCCGGGGCCTACTGGAGGCGGGACTCGGGGGTCATTATCTCCCTTCTCACATTGCCGGCCCAGGAGGCGTACACTTTGTGGGGAGGGGGTCGTGACATCCATGAAGCGATGCGATTCATTTTATATGTCCAATTTTCATGAATGGTTCTAAGGATGTATATAATTAAAAATAATAATATTTATATAATTAATATAATTTTGTAAAATATGTAAATATAATCAATATACAATAACCATAACTTTCATGACAAAACCCAAATGAGAAATCAAGGTAATTAACACCTAAAACAATGAAAATAATGAAATGTTATTAACTAACAGGTGGTAATATGTTATAATAGGATCATATAAGGTATTATATATATGATTATGGTTTTTTTAATATATTTATAATAAACTTATATTTATTATACAGGAGGTTCAAACACATATGAAGGAAGTTGAACCTACTGTATGAGTTTCTCGTCTCACTATTACTTTTGTGAGACATACACCATATTCACCACTTATTACTTTATGTGGTGTATATACTAATCCTTTTGATATGTTATATCATGAATATATTTTTCTTCATGGTATTTAAAGTTTCATTTAAGTTTATTTCTTTCATGGGGCTTATGATTCAAAATTTACCAAAGTGGTAAGGGTTTATTTCACAATCTTATCATTATTTGATATTGTTTTTGTTTAAGTCTCCCTTGGGGGAATTATTTGATATTTCTGTATAAAAATAAATATAAGTCTTTCTTATATAGTTATTGATGAAATTTTCAAGTAATACTACCATATTTACATTCTTTTCTACTTAAAATTAATGAGATTTTTTTAATAAAATTTGTCTTTATCTTCTCTCTTCGATTAAAAATTCTTTTTAATCAAATCCATGTTTTCTAAAAATGTTTTAAAAAATATTTTAAAATTATCCAAATGATTTGTTATACAAATTTTTGTCCATTTTTTACTTTTTATAAAATGTTTTGAATGGAATATTCATGTCATTTTTAGAACAATTTTCAGTTGAATTTTACCAAAAATGTGAAAGGAATCTTTGTTTTAATGTGTACGGCATGAACAAAATTTTACACTATCACGAACATTAAATGTTTTAAAACTTATTTTACATGATTTAAAGGATATTTTCAATGTAAATTATTTTCAAAATATTTTGTGAACTTTATGTTTTAAATAGTGATTTTTAAAATTAAAAGGTTTTTTTCCTCAAAAATATTTTTAAGGATATTTTATGGTATTTATATTCATAATGGAAATCGACCCTTTATTTTAATTATTATCTACTGAGATATATTATAATGATACCATCCTTATTATTTCTCTATATGTTTTATGACCATCTTGACTAGGTATGTACCAGTTTGATACTATTCATATTACTCTGGATGGTTTATGATTATGTTAATTAATTGGGGGTAATTTTTAACATTTCGTATGTTAGTTTTTTTAAAAAAAAGTTTATTTTGATTATGTTTAACCCCTTTAATATGAGTAATGAATTGGAATTATTACGTGATAGCTGGGGCTTAGAATTACATATCCCCTTGAAGCATCAAAAGGTCTTATGAGACAAATTAGCTTGAGTATTTGGATAGGGACTTACCCATTTATGTAAAATGTCTTGGAACAATGACTTGATCGTAATAATTCTTGGAATTATTCCATATAAGTATGATTAATATTTTCAGAATTATTCATTCCATAATTATGATGTCAGTTATTAATATTCCAGGTGATTATTCGATTAGTTAGAATATCCATGGTTAAGTTTCAAGCTCATGTGATTATTTATATGGTGTTATTTGATCATCATTTAAAAGTGTCATATTTTGTTCAAGTTATTTATTAAATGGAATGTGATTTAGTTATTTACCTTGTCATATTGATTATTCCTTATTTATTTTTTAGATTTCACTATATGCTTACCCTTACTGAGAATCTAAGATCACCCCTTTCTTATGTTTTATTTCCCCCAAGATACCAGGGAGTGTTTTATGAATTCATATGTAGGGATATGATAAGGGGAATAATTCCATTATCAAAGAAAATTATTTGTGTATTTTATGTTTCAAAATGAAATTTGAATTTCAATTATGTATCTAGTTTTCTAAGACTACTAAACTATTCGGTCATTTGGGATGTGATTTCTTATATCTTATGCCAATATAATAAAGCATTCATTAGATCCAGGTTACTAGGGTCGGGATCACTGCAATATATTACCTATTAATAAATTAAAAATAAATATATCAACCAAAATTTCATAAAAAATACTAAATATATTAATTAATCTAATTAAGTAATAGGTGGAAATATATTATATTTTATATAAATTATGTCATTTTAATTTAGTAATTATATTATTAATAATTATTTATATTAAATATATTTATTATTTATTACTTATTAAAAATTAGTAAACTATCAAATAATATTTATCTTCTAATTATATTTAGTATAGCAAAAAAATTAAAAAAATAAAAAAAATCAGGAGGCCTGAACCATGTTCACGCTTCCTATATATATTTTTTACAGGAGTTGTGAGCTTGATTCAAAAATATTTTTGGGCCCCTTGTAAGCATGGAAAACATTCAAACTTCTCTAAAACCCTTTCTAAAAATATATAAAACTCTATCCCCAATTTATATTTTTTATTTTTTAAAAACTTAAAAAAATTACTTGCTCTTGACTTCTAGTCAGCATTCTCTACATTCTCGAGTTACCCTCTCTGGCCGACAAAGTTCTTAACCTCGGCTCAAAATCATTCTTTCATAGTATACCTCCTCACTCACTACTTTGATATTTACTTATCCTTAGAAAGTTTTCATTCCTCCTTCATGATAGGTTTCATCTGACTCACCTCACACCTAATTATTCTTCCTTCTTTATTCTTATATTTTCCTAGAAATAAATTTAATATTCTTATCCATGCCCTTAATTCAGAAATAACGCACATAATTTCATACTTCTATTGATTATTTTTTCTTTTATCTAGATATCTAGATATCTAATTTTGTGAAATTGTAGGTTTCCCCCTCTCCTACAAGAAGTTTCCATTATGGATTAATTTTGTTGGACACTGTAAGTATTTCCATGACTCTTCAATGATAGAAGCATTCTTACTTGATAAACCCTAATATAAAGTTCATGTTCCTCCAAAATTTCTAAATTATAAGAAATCAATATATTTATTGAGCATATTAATTTTCATGTTATTAACGAAGGTATCCATCACTGTTAATAGGTTACCTTCTTCTTCTCTACTATAAACCCCTTATTTGAAAAAATATTTTTTCTCCCACTTTCTATTATTGTTTTACCTCTTTTAACTATACCATTTTCATGAATAAGTATAATAAATTTTTTACTTGTAAATTGTAAATTCTATCTTTTATGGTGTATATATAATATACTTTGTCCATTTTACTATGTACAAAATCTAACCCTATCACCGTTTTCCTATTATGTATGTATATTTTTCAAAACGATATAGTATATTCAATATTTAGTATACAACTTCTCTATATATGTTTAATAAATATTTAGCCTATTCATATTATAAATTTATATTTTACTTTTATTCCCTTATATCTATATTTCATGTTCATTGACTATATATTACTTATTGAATTTACCAACATGATAATTCTTTTATGGCTATATACCATGGGTAGTTTTCTAAAACTAAGTTAGATACACATGAAATTAATTTCACTATTTAATATTCATATTACAATTATTCCAACTTTCATATTTCATAAAATATCATATGTTTACATTGTTGATATTCATAATTTCATTGAACTTCTTATAAAATTATTATGAACATGTCATGCATGAATATCAACTCCCAAGTAACTTATAAGAAATCTATATTTCTAAAAGATTATTGGGGTTTCAAAAGAAATATGTTGCTAATATGGACATTTAAATACAATTTAATTATCATTAAACTCTCTAATGGAATAACTACTATTTTAATTATTAAAGGTATATATATTACTTAAATTTCTTTACTTTCAAGTATTTAGTGGTCAACTATTTTTTAAATGGATACAATCTCGTATAAAAACATTGGTTTATAAATATAAACTAGAGTTTATTTATTAACTATATCATTAAATGGTATGTTTAATACATTTTTTCCTTTTAAATGATTAATTTTTCTTCTAAAAACATATTCTTAGCATTTATTTTATTAATTTAAAAATTATTGCTTCACATAATAATAAACTTTGACCTTCTGCCACCAAAATAAATGTTGTGACACCATCTATAAGAATGAAGTGAAAATATAACATGATGTCCAAAAATGTTCCATCAGAATTAATTAAGTCATTTTATTAAAATATAGATTTCAAATAAATTTATACAACATTTGATATTGTTTTAATTCTATATTAAATTAAGGTGTTACTAAAGTCTATTTATAATATTACTAAAAACATCATTGTGGGAACACCTACAATGCATTATACTTTCCCAAGCAATTTAACTTCAACAAAGTAACCACATTTGTTTTACTTAAACATGTTTGATAACTTAATATATTACTACTTCTTTTAATTAATAAGAAAAATTTACTCATCCATTCATTAAATTTTAGGAACCGTTTGGTTGAAAACCATCTTGGGAAATTCATTATTTCACGAGGAACATTTATCTTTCTTTGAGTTATGTTATGCTTATAACTTATTTGGCTTGTCCATTTATCATTATTTGAGTTATGTAATGCACATTCCATGTTTTTATTTCCACTAATAAATTCTTAATTATTTATTATTCCATGATTTTTCCAAGTTTGACATCCCAAGTATAATGTCTTGATTATGTTATGTTTTTTCCATGTTTTGTTTTCTAAATAGAATGTAATGATTAAATTATGACTTTATGAATTGTTTGGTATGATAGCTTGACATAAATTGATATGTGGAATTAAAGTTGTGTTTTAGTTATACTGGGGTTTTGGAAATTCCATAATAAATGATATCTTGCTAGAAATTATTGTTAAGGGATGTTATAGTATAATATAATTCAGAAATTCTTAATATAATAATGTAAGGAAATGTTTGGAATATTTTTTGTATTCTAAAATGACATGAATAAATATAGATTCTAGACTTGAGTTGATGAATTAAGTCTTGAGGTGGACCATGGGTGAGTGGTTTGGACTAATATAATTTAATTACCTGAGTTGGAAACTATGTGGTGATTATGTGCGTGAGTTTACATTTGATGGTACATTTTTGGAATATGATATTTTTTATAACCCAAGTAACCCTATGGGTGAATCAGGGTGTTGGATGATTTATAATTTTTCACCTCTTCTCTTTTCTTCAGATATTTTTTTCTTTTTAAGAGGATAATTGTTCAACCATTAATTATTTTTATTTATCAAATTCATTGACATCATTTATCATACATATGAGAAAAATATAAATCATACAATGACACAAATTTTATTTTGTTCACTTGCACTGAGCTACATCCAAGGAGTATACAATCAACATTGTTTTGGTGTACCAAAATACACCATAACTCACTATTTGTGTGGAAATAAGATTTAAGTGAAGTCACTAATCACTAAGGCTCACTGCCTATATAAATTTAGGTAAGGTAACTCCTTAACAAGGCTCAATGGATATTGAATGGTTTTGGGATTAAATCACTGCCTCTCAAGGATCTTTCCCTTTATCCTCCTTTGCACACTACTATAAAAGATATCATTTTACATACTTGTAGGTATCTTCTCAATTTATCAACATGAAGGTTACATCAAGTTTAGTATGTGTAAATAACATCATACTTCCAAATTTTAATGATTTAATGAATCCCAAGTGTTACTTCTAATTTTACTCATCAAACCATATGTTTCCATGATAATTCATAAATTTGAGTCTTCTTCCCTACTTCAATTCAGTTATGATCAATAGTTTTTATGATATACTCTTCACTTACTCTTCATTTTTTCACAATTTTCTTCCTCCTTAGAAATATATTTTCAGTATATTCTTGTTCATTAAAAAAAATTCATATCAAATTCAGATATACAATAAAGCCCATGCTGCTAACTCTTCTTCCCCACTACGAACACACAATTATCTCTTCATCTATATTATGTGTTTTATTTATCCTCTATATCCTTTATATCCTATACAACTGATTAAATATATCTCAATAATTTTTAATCTTGAATTAAAAATTCAGATTTCAAACAAATTTCAACTTCCTTTAATTAAAAAAACATTTGGATCATATTAGAATGGACATTTACTATTGAGATCCATAAAAATAATTAAGATCCATTCCATAACTACCAACAAGTTTAATAAGTATTGTCATAGATTAAAATTATTATGGATCTCAACCACTAAACATTATTTGGGTTGTTAATATTTGTTCTAAAAATATCCACGTAGTTGAAGAAGAAACAAATTAATAAAACTGAGTGTAACCACCAATTTTTCAAACACCAAGAAATAGTCTCTGATCAAAGCACATGATGGAACCACATAAAGAAAACAATGATGTGTAAGTCAAAATACATCGACATAGCTCTTCTCTAGTTGAAAACTCCTTTCAAAGCGGCTGACTAAATGCTCATTTTCCCATTTTCTCTTTAGCTCCAGAAAACTATTTCACAATAAACCTTCCTCCAATATGTTATGCTTTTTAGTTTCCCATTTCAACCACCCACGTGATAAGTCCTTTATAACTCTAAAATATATATCCTTTACTCTCTCATTAGTTCGATCACAACTTACAAAATGCCCATTATGGGCCTCCCTTTAGTGCACATAGATTCTTACAAAGAAAAACACTATATTCCATGTTGTGTCACTAATATTCTCTACATTTCAAAATCACCATGGCTAGTCTAGGTTAAGAATGGAATGAGACTCACATTTTTATTTATAGAAAAACTTATGAAACTCCCAAAATAATATTACACATCTAAGGTGATGTCTTCCCATTTCAGTATTTTAGATGCCTATTCTCATAATAACTACCTGATGTATTTTCCATATTTCTAAAACTACAAAATCCATACATAATTATAATATAAACTAAATCATCAAGGGAATATATGATTTTTTAGTTTCAGATCAACCAAAACTTCAAAATCCTTATGTATGAAATGGAAAACCTTACGCATCTATGTAATTATTCCATTTTCCTGATCAACCCAACCTTCAAAATTCTTACCTATATTAGTAAAAATATACAATTAGGTAAAAAAAATATTCTTCTATAATCTGTACTTTGGTACATCAAGATTATAAACTTCCAAAATAATCACAACATCCATGTTTTTCAACTATGTTCTAAACTTTTGGAATATAAAACTCCTGAGAAAACTTCCAACTCAACAAATCCCAACCCTTGGTCATTTATTTCCAAATAAAAAAAACAAATACAACCTATTTCACATGACCTTAAATGATTTTCCTTTATAAAAAATCCATTACCATAATAATCCTTTAATGATTTACCTTTAATGGTTGTAAAAAAATCCAATATACATCCTCCTGATTGTAACAATCCTCCCCTTTAGATTTTTTTGAAAATAATTTTATAAAATCCATCAACCATCAAGTTGAGATAATCTCTATCCCTTTCTCCTTCAATCCAATATCTTCTAATCATTTGGATTGTATAGAATTATTTCTTTCCCCCTTTTCAATAAAATGAAAAGGTATTTTCTCCTAATTTTATTGGGTATCTTAAAAAGATTCATTCCCCCTTTTTTAATATACCTTTTTAATCATATGTTTTAAGAGAAATAAATATCCTGTCAATCCTCCAAAAAATTTAGATTATGAGTGACTATTCCCCTTTCATATTCACTTCAAATCACTATTTGATTCCACATCAATTATCCCTAAAATATTTTTACCACTATATAGTTTCCAGATCTTAGTGGTGTGGTAACGATCATGCTGGTGCAGGGAAGAGTAGTGCACCACCACTCCTGGTGGCTTAATCTCAACACAGTATGTGATCCCAGTGTTTTGAATCATGCGTGATCGTGAAATCCAATCATTATGCCACTTTTTGTATTTCTACCTCCCAATGCTAATAGCTATTTATTCCACCCCTACCCACATCCAAGAATATGATTCTTTTTTTTTTATTTGAAAAAAATATTTTTATTTGTTTTCAACAATTTTTTATTTCCTTTTTTTATTTTAATTTTTTTGTTTATTTTTTTGGGGTTTTTCATTGATTTTTTAAATGGTTTTTCTATTTTATTTGTTTTTGGTTTTTTGTGGGTCTATTCTATAGAAATTTTTTTGTTTTTATTCCAAGTTTTTCTAATCTAGTTTTCCTTTTTTTCAATTTATTTATTTTTTTTATATTTTTGTTCAGTTAGTATTTTTTCCTCTAGTAGTATAACCAATTTTTTTTTCTATCTTTGTGGATATTAAATATCATTTAATTTAGTATCTAATGAAGAATTAATTTATGAAAACTATTTAATTATGTAATAATATTAGTTTGTTTTTTTCATTTTATATATAATTTAAGTTATATTAATAATCTGTGATTGGATAAAAAATTACCTCAATGTTATCCTCATCCCCATGATCACGCTATAGGACCCTATTGTGTCGCACCATGATTTGAGATTGACTACCACTATAAAAAAGTTCAAATTTAGAGAGTTTTAACTCTCCACTTTGATAATCTAATACTTTTAAGATTTTATCCATTTATTTACACCTTCAAAACATTAGGTTCTTTCAATAACTTGTTGAATATCCTCAAAAACTTTAAACTTATTTCAATAATCCTTTATCATAACCCGTTTCAACTCACTTTTACCAATAGTTATATTCTTATAAAAAAATTATCATTAGTGAATTCAACACTTGGAAATGAGCCATCAACAAATACTTTAGTCCTTTTGAGTCAAAAATCTATATAGGAAATATGAATTTTTGTCAATAACATCAATATTGTCCATATCACTCACTAATTTCCATTATACACTTACGGAAAAAGCATTTACTCAATTTAAAAATTAATGCATGTGATCTCAATCACACTTAATTAAAACTTTCAGTGTATAATAAATAATGCAAAAGAGTGTGCGAGACATACCACATGTTGATCTAATTGATATCACTTGTTTATGATAAACTAGTGACACCACTAGATATCCATGATCACCATTTATTCATAGGATTAATTTATTATAAATTAAGGATAATTTTCCTTTAAATACTCATCACAAATTCCCTTTGATTTATTAATATTTTTAAATTAATTAAATTATAATATTCAGAATATAGAAATCAATTTTTATCACAATACTTTCTTATGTAATGAGTTGACGCCACATGGTTAGTTTGTAAACAAATAGATTGATTTTTTTTTCTCCATAGACGCAATTGATTAACCAATTTTTTTCCATCCACTACTTTAGGGCCTTCTACCACTAGATAAACCTATTTAATCACATAAACACATAAGAATAATTTAGAAAATAAAATACATAATGAAACAAAACAAAATTAACATGGTAAAGGATGGTAAACATCAGTGAAGTTTTACAACAACCAGTGATGATTCAATGTGACAAAAAAGTTCCATTAAGTTATCTAAAAATCAGGTTCAACACAATTAGACAAAACAAATTGAGAACTGATACCATTTCATAAAGAATAAAGTGGATAAAATCATAGTGAGGATAAAAACTTTTAGAACCCAAGATCAGGTTGTAGATGTATTCAAAAAACCCTTGTTTGATCATTTATTTGAAAATAATAGGTTGAAACATAGAGTTCAACCCATCTGTAAGGACCCCAACCTCAGTTGCCCAGAGATGGTGCCTTATATTAATAAATTGGTATGTTCACAAGGAAATCACATCCTAAAGTACTGAATAGTTTATTATTTTTGGAAAATGATATACAAACTTAATATTTACATTAAAAATTTCAAGAAAAAACAACATTTCAACTTCATTAGAAACACCCATAAACTCTTAGATTATTCCTACAAGCCATTAATAATAATATTCATCTTCCCATCCTGGAGAAAAATAAAACCTAAGAAATATGTGAGATTAGATGCTAAATAAGGGTAAGTAATATAGTGGAAGTTATCATAAACATAAACATTAGGAACGATGAATAACTAAAAACACATGCCTTTAAAAATAAACTTGGTCATAATATGGCAGGAATAAAAGCTGAATAAATAAATCCATATAAATGATCATAAGAGAATTAAACTTAATAATGGGAATTATACTAGTCAAATATCACATGGTTTATCAATTACTAATATCATAATGAGGGAATTCATAATGTCAGACATCTAAAACATATTGTCAGTGCCTCGTCCAGGACATCTGAAAACATACTAGGGTAAGAACTCGACCACAAACCAATTCTATTTTGTGTCATGAGACCTATCGATGCATTGAGGGGCTATAGAGGTCCCCAAAAATCACTTTCTAAGCCCAATTAATTCCTAACATGAATGGGGATAAACATAAACAACATGAACATATGAAATAATTTTCCTCAATCCATAAACACAACTACTAACCATTCTGAGTAGTATGGTGAATGGTATCAATATAGAATATACACAATCAAACTTATCATAAATCATTTAATAAAATATGGTATATGATAATATTAATAGTTTAATCCCTATAAAACAAAATATTCAATAGGGGTTTTGAAATGGTTGAAAATTCTCTAATAAATTCATCGAATAATTGTTGAGAGTAAAACACTTTTACTTTGAAAAGAACATTTCTTTTGGAAAAATATTTGCATAAAACTAAAAATGAACTAAGATAGTTTTTACATTATAAAATGAGTGGTTTAAAAAAATAATGGTGTCTTAAAATAGATTATAGAGTTACCTTGAAAATAAGTAATAAATTTGGAAGTTCCCTTTAATTGGGATTTCTTATCGTAAAGAATTGAGAAGGGGACCCTTTTAAAACATTTATTTTCCACCAATAAAAGATGAAATATTCATAAGAATTATATAAAATAAATGAGGAATTATATAATTATTTGATTCATTATATTTTTATTAAGTTAATTTATGTCCTTTTTGATAAATTATAAGATTGAATTCCATCGTTCTGGAGTGTTCATTTCTTTGATTTCATGATTAGTTTTCTTGATTATATGTAATGGAGTTCATGTAAAATAGTTATGATTCTCCATAACTGGAATTACATGTTATTAATGAATAAAAATAAGTGTAATTGGTATTATTTAATATTTTGTTTCCATATATTAGGATTAATTATTAGATAACATGTTAATGATAACCGTTTAGCTCATTTTTTGCGGTTTTTCGATCACAATGAACTATTTTTGTTCTATTATTTAATATCATTTTTATACAATGGTTTTAAAACCTTAAATAATAAATAATAAATATTTTATATTCTGGTTAAATCATATAAATGGTTTCATGACCATCCTTGAAGGAGAAATTAAATAATGAAAGTTCATCGTCCATGAAGGTTATGAATTGGCACCTCCTGGATGATGATTTATTTTTTAAAATAAAAGAGAGAGAGAGAAATGAGTTTGATGAAGGATATCCCATTAAAAAGATATCATTCCAGTATATAAGTGATATTGTATTTATCATTCTCATTTGGAAATAGGATGTGAGGAGAGAATAATAAAAGAAAGAACTTGAAAAGAAAATAAAAGGAAAAAGAAGAGGATTTTACCTCTTGAATACTCCTCCTTGAGAATCTATTTAAGGGGATTGATTTTGGTATTTTTATGAGACCATGAGCTTTTTTAAATGGGGGAGGATATTGGGAAGAGTATTGTGTATAAATTTGACAAGGCTCAATGCTTGTAAGGTGTGAGTAGAAGAGGGGGCGATGGGTGATTTTTATAATGGAGGAGAGGGGTAATTTCTCATTATTTTATTATTTTTCTCAAGAAAACCAATGGTGTTGATTCTTGTGAATAAATATAGTAAT